>CM060901.1:191597621-192847621 GCA_030737815.1 Allium fistulosum
CTGTTTTAACTTATTTTAAATCTAATTAATCTATTTTATTTATATTTAATCTATTTTAAAATCTATATTAACTATTTATAACTATTTAAAACTATTTTCTTTTAAATTCCAAACTAAGTAAAATGGATGGGTTTATATTCAAATTCTCGATTTTTAAAGTGAATGTGGTTAAGCGACATTATAACCTAAGTTGGGATCTAAATAGCATATTTAGTTTAATATAATAATTTTGAAATGAGAGTTTAACCTATTTTGGAAATATGACTTTTGAAAGGAAATATAATTTCGAACTATGATTTCAATGTGATATAATTTCGGAAGTAAGTAATGATTTTGAAAATGATATGATTTGAATTGAATATGATATTTTGATATCAATTATGAAACGATTTTGGAAATGTAAAAGAACCATCCGTTGTGTAATAAGCGATTGATTGTTAAAGAGACTGGGATCAGATATTGTCATACTCTCTGCCAATACCGAAAACCACTTTGACAATTATGTACGCGGTGGAGATTCCAAAATGAAGTAGGATGGTTGGCGACGATCCTATATGAGGTATATACGTGGACCTGACTCCCATGAGTTAGCTTAAGGTGGCTAAAACAGGAGCAATCGACGGGCCAAGTGAGGTCATTCCTTCGATCGGGCACACTCCTTCGATACTATATTCTGACTTTGTGATTATTTGGTGGCCACCCTCAATTTTTGATTTGGGAGTGTGTTCCGAGGTGGGCGGTAGTAGCTGCTATGCGTTACCACTAGTCCGGAAGTGTAATTGGTATATCTACCCTAGCATTGCCTAGTTGTGCCGTGTCACCTACCCTATCGAGACCACTACGAGTTTGTTCTGTACCATACCTATGGAGTGCCCTCTGACGGCGTCCAGTATGGGCAGGATTACGGTACTGTATAAACTATGGGAATATATAAAAATGTGTTAAGGGGGAAATGGGTAACGCCTTAATGCTATTTTAATAGTTTATCTTACTATAGACATATTATAATAGCATATTGTACTACATAGTAGACATTTTAACAGATCCTTAGGAGATGTGAATCCCGAACATCTTTTAAGTTACTGCACTCACGTTAGACACTGGATAGGAGATGTCAAACCCCGTAAACATCTCCGATGCTGTTCCACTCATATTTATTTATTTACCGTTGATTTAACTTACATAAGATCTTTTAGTTCTGACTCGAGTGTTTTGTCTTTTCAATTCGCTCGGGTCAGCCTGAGCATTTCAGGATTTGAAGACTTGTTTCTGGAGGACGAAGACGAAGATTGTATTATTATGTACTATATTATTCCACTGCATCATACTGTTCCGCTGCATTATCATTTTTTTATCTTTGATATGTGTAACTCTGATTTTGTGTTGTATAAGTATAATCAAATGTTTTGTATACAGCTTCATGAACTATTATTTGGTTATTATATATTGTCATTCCGTTGCGAGATTATGTTTTATTTTTTTTTCTTTCTCTGCTTTTTCTTATTCACCCCAATAACAATCCTCCCTTATGTATGGTTCGAGTCGGCATGTGTGTCTGCTTAAAACGTACAAAAAGGTGGGATGTTATAGAATGACAAACGGTACAAATGTCGGGAACCCATCCATAACGTACTCAGACATCCACGACATGACCAACCGCAAGCTGTACAGGAACAGTGGAAGGGAGGGGTTTATCCGGTGTAATTTCAATAAGAGTCTTTGCATACACCAATTTTTCACGAGCTATAGTATTAGAGTCAAAGCATTTCAATTTTCCTACATTACAAGCAAGCCAATTCAAACCAATCAAAGGTTGTAACTCAGAAGGAATGTGTGAAAAGTAAGCCCGAACAGGAATAGAAAGAACCTGATCACAAGCACTGGCAACTAGTGGGATCCAAGGAGTTAATATAAATGGCTAACCATCAAAAAAAGAAGGCATGGAAGTATAGGAAACATAGATTTCAACAATTATTGTTGTAATAGACGTTTTCGGGAAGTATGGAAGGCATGGACTATAACACTATTGTTATAGTAAATGATTTCCGAAAGGAAATGTTTTATACAGTATATGGGATATATATATATATATATATATTAATCGAATCCCTATATTAATGTTTTTGGGTTGTCGTAACGATGTTTTATGCAACATTCATTTTGATCCAATAAATTATGTTTTGATCTTCCATTGTGAAATACATTGTAACGATCCAGAATTTTGAACAATTTAAAATGAAAATATTTAATTAATTTTAATTATTTGAATGATGGTTTGACTTGAATTTCTAATTATCAAAATAAATTGGCGATTAAATTATAAGTTTTAATCTATTGAATGTTGAATAAAATTTTAAATCTTCAATTTTAAGCTGAAGAAAAATATTTCAAAAGCTTGTAAAATTTATATTGATAATACCGAAGACAATAGAAGCTTCAGGATTAAATTTCAAACTGTTTTGTTCAGTTTTGAAATTTATATCGTTCAACCGATATTTAAAATTAGCGTTCCGGGGGCACAGTCTCGGAATTCAACGAAACCAGTTCCATTGGGTCTAGAATATTGAATTATTAACATATTTCAAATTTCGTATTTAACGGAGTTGCCGTGTGACCGTACGATATGCAAACACGTTAAAATAAAATGAAATTCAATTTAAAATTTAAATTTATATTAATTTACATCACCACGTTTTCTCCCTACAAACATGCCGAGCATCACGGGAAGAAATCGTGGAGAACATGCCATCTTCAATTTTAAATACGTCCTCCCCCTCACTTTCTAAATCAAACTTCAGTTCAAAGAAATGGCCGAAGCCTCTTTTAAATTCAAATCGAGCAGTTCGAAAACAAGTCGTTCCTCCTCTCTCTAATTACTCTCCCATACCACGACGAAATCAAAATTTGGGCGAACGAAGACAAGGGCTGCGACGTCGCTTGGGTTTGATGTCGGGATTGGCAGCGCTCACGAGGTTAAGTTCCACGAAGATGGAGGCGTCTCTAGCGACGATTTGTGCGATCGGCATAGTGGAGTTCACAATTTAAGGCAGTGCTCGAACTCGTGAGTCTGGAGGCGTTCTCAGCGGTGCTCGAAGGCAGGAGGAATGTGCGGCTAAGGAAGAAGGCTTGCGATGGCGTTCGCGATGGGATGAAGGCATCTCGACTTTGAGTTGTGCTCGTTCTCGATTCACAGGGACTGGAGATGTTTGCAGGGGAATCGAGTCGATGTCGAGATCGACTGGGCGATGTCGCGATGCTTGGTAGGGCGGCTCGTTTAAGGGTCGCGATGGGGTTCGTGGTGGCGTTCAATCGTGGTGGCGATTCTGGCATTAGACATAGAGATAGTTCGAGCGATGTCGAGCTCAGGGTCGTGGCCTTCTAGGGTTTGGTTGATCTTAAATTCGATTGCGAGGTATTTTCTTTTGAAGATTTGTTTATACAATTTTATATGCTGAAATCAAGAAAAAGAAAAAAAATATATATAAACAATAAAGTTAGAAATAAAAATTTCTGTGTTTCAGTTGAAATATAGATTGAAGTGGAATTTTCTTTTTACAGTTAGAAAAATAGAAATCTACCAGATTATTTTAATAAGGTAATTAGTGATTAATGTGGTTAGTGTGTTAAACTAAACTGATTTAATTTATTTATGTTGCAAAATGGTTTTAAAAGGGGAAGTATCGGTTTGAAAAAAAAAACATTAGTTTGAATAAAATAGTTAGTTAATTTTATTTATCAAATAGGAGGATATAAGGATTTAAGTTAAATATAAATTTATATATCTAGCCTACTGTTCTTTTAGAAGAAGTATATTCAGAAAATATTTTGTTAAATAGAAATTGGTTTAAAATAAAATCATTGGATAATTAAATTACCAAACGAAAATTTAATCGGTCGATTATTTTGAATATTGATTAATTTATATAATTGTTATACAAGGTATAAATCAAGAGAACAATCCAATTTGGAAATGGGATGGCAAATTAAAAGCTAAGGTGAGATTTTTCTCACTCAAACGAAATTTAATTTTGCAGTTATTGATTGATTTGATTGCTATTTGGATGTGATATTAGATATAGTAGGATATATCTATATATATATATATAGCAATATATACATATTGGCATATGTATATATTGGATTGATTGATTTCCCGCATTGTATAGCGGATGAGACCCTATTGCGCCGTTAGTAAGCGGATGATTTTTATAAAACCCATATACCGCGATATTCCACCTCGAAGTGGAATTGGTATTGTGCTAACATCTGTGGATGCAGGGAAACAGGTTGGAGGGATCCAACTGGATTCCTCACCAGTATTTATTTATTTACAGATATTGTGATGTATTCTGTTAACATATTGTTATATGATATTGAATGTTGTGATTGACTAATTGGTGCGTTGCATCATCGGATTCATTTTTGAAGTTAAAAATAACGATGATGATTTTAAAAGAGATTTTTAAAGTGATTTTTGAAAGTATACGTTTATTTAATTTTTGAATTGATTTATAAACGTTCAACTTTTAAAGTTATAGAAATTATGATTTTTGTGAAATATAACCAAAGTGTCATTTTTGAAATAAATAGTTGATTGATTTATAAAATGGTTTAAGTTGGGATTTTTGAATAACTGTAAACGATTTGTATTAAAAGATTTATAAAATTGATATCTATAAATTGAAAATATTGGAATTATAAAACAAGTTTTTATAAGTGTTAAAGATGAAATAATTATGGAATTCGTAAGTGTATGAAATTTATAGATTTATAAATTGTGAAGTTGAAAAATGAATGAAATTGTAGAATGAAAGATTTATAAGAAATTAACTTATAAATTTGATTTTTTACCTTTAAATGGATCTTGATTGAATTTGTTAATAAAGGAGATTTATAAATCAAAGTTGTTATGAAATATAAAGGTGAATTTATAAACGTTGTTTTATAAATCCGAAACCAATTGAATTTGGTAATTTTGAACGTAGAAGTTATTAAAGGAGATATATTCGTGATTTTGGACAGCGAATTATCCTTTAAGTTAAATGTTGTAAATAATAAGAGTTGGTCGGGAATTTTATCCACGATTTTGGATAGTCGATAATTCTTGAAATAAAATTTGTAGAAAATATTGAAAATTTGGTTAGTGAAGTATATTCACGATTTTGGACAGTGAATATATATTATTAAGTAAAATGATTCTGGTCTTGGGAAAGTGATGTTGAAATAGAATGAAAACGATTTAACGATGTTTTCAAAAGTGTTTAATATCGAAATCATAGATTTCAACATTCATTGTTGAAATAGACGTTTTCGAGGAAGAAGGAAATGGTGGACTATAACACTGTTGTTATAGTAAATGATTTCCGAAAGGAAATGTTTTTATATAGTATTGGGATTTACATATCTATCTTAATTTCGAATCCCTATACTAGTGATTTTGAGTCGTCGTAACGATGTTTTACGTCACATTCGTTTTGACTCAAATAGATGTTGTTATAGTAAATGATTTCCTTAAAGAATGAAATATATACTTAATTTTGATTTAAGTATATCGAATATTTTCAAATGTTGAAAATAAATAGATTTGTGAATCACTTATTTTTAAATAAGTATGGAATTACTTTTCCAATATGAAATGAACGTTTTGAGATTTATCTTTGTAAAGATAAATCGAAAGTGAATATTAACATCGATTCGAAAATCGTATATCAGTAGATATTTTGAAAATATAAATTCACTATGGAATTTATAAAAGAAATGGAAATTCGTTTTAAAAATAAACGTTGATTTATTTTTGAAGTGTGGAAATTTTATATCTAGTAAAGATATTTTGGAAAACAAATAATTTGGAAAATTATTTGGAACCTGATGATGTTGCGCATCTTTATTGATAGATAAATAACCGACTATCAATAATTACCTTGAATAGGTATTTGTTGTGAATTGGATGAATTTGAATGCCACACTTATTTTTGAATAAGCGCTCACTATTCGGGTTAGCCGGGAAAGGACCATGGGGTCGTATAACCCATTCCGAATACGTGATACGTTGTTATGAATCGCATTTGATGACCGGTGTTGAAGACCGAATATTTTTGAAAACGGAAGGATTACCGTCGAGTTACTCTACATCGGTTGATCTCCGATTTAGAGGTTTTATCACCCTTAGTGACGGGAAGTCTGGACGTGATTGGAAATTATCCGGAATTGCAAGGGCTTCATGAGAAGTGCCTTCGGTTCTGTTCGATCCCGGGACAGACTTGTATGGTTGTATGTCTGACATTACTCTTTGAGATATAAAGCCGATTTCTTTCAAATAAATTTCTGTTGGTGGCGGAGAATTTATTCTCTTAGCTTAACACCCTTCTCTGAGACGTACGAGCTCAGAGGTTATGTAGTTGAAGTTATCAGCGATATATTCCCAATTTGGTAATGTGGCATGCTAAGTGCAAGGTTTTAAACCTCCCCGAGATCAGCCGAGATGAAAATCCGAGATATTAGCCAAAATCCGAGATTTGGCAGCTTGGTTAGTTATAAGTCTTTTAAATATCACCCGAGATAGCCGAGATATTTGCCCGAGATATTGGCCAAAATCCGAGATTTGAAACCTTGGCCGAGTGTTGCTGTGTGATGATCAGTGTTTGATCATTTGTGATATGATCATTTGTTTGATCATTTATCTTTGTGATCATAGGTTGATCATCTGTTGACCCAAAGCGTGGCTTTTTGAAAAAGTGTAGCTTTGTGGACGAGACTTCGTCAAGGCCTCACAACCCGGAAATGGTCGAAACAGGAATGTTGCGGCAAGGTTATGAGGGTCGCGCCCTTTAGGGTATGTCATTTCCTTCTGGAAAGGGGTGGTATCATGGTATGGAGCCCAGATACTTACTCATGTGGACACACTTTATTTATGATGTGTGATGTTGGTTACCGAGCGCTCGGATAAAGGTCCTAAAGGACCGGGTGATGACATATTCCTGAGTTACCTGTTACAGGGGTAACTCGGCCTAGTTTAGCGGAGAGCAGTTTGTCTCTCGGGACGTCCAGCAAGAGGCGATCCCATTCGGCAGTAGGAAAGGAAGTTCCTTAGCCTGACCATTTGTTGGAAATCCATTTCTCCAATACGGAACTTGTACGGTTTTAGTTGTAGAACCTGCCATTTACTTATGGTGGTCACCACTGTTTAGATGGTAGCGATAGTAGGCATAGTTCGGAATGTCTATGCTGGCTAAGATTAATATTATACTTTCGAAATGTTTTCTACACTAGACATTAATAATAATAATCCAATGATTTTTGCGTAGTAAGCATATTTGACTATCATAAGAAGAAATCTCCTCCAATTCTGCGTTTGCATTGTGTTTGTGGCGGGAGGTCTTATGGTAGTTTCATTTTCCAAAAGCATTGCGAATCTATTTTATTTTCTTTGTGAAAAATAATTGTTTTACGATCTCACACCAGTCACCATGACTGACTCGGAGTTTATTGTTTCCCTTCTAAACTCTAGGTACCCACCAATTTCCACACGGGCAGTCTAGAGTTAGGTTATCAGGATATTCTGGAGCTTTGAAGGTAAGCTGGATGACGAGACGTAGTATTTGTATCTGATAGTATTTATTCCGCTGTGTATTCTGTATGAAGACAAGTTTATATAACTGTCCATTGTTGTATATTGACTCTGATTGATGTATGTATAAACTGATATAGTTCTTTGTTTTAAAAGACTAGTAATTATTTATTATATATTGTTCCGCTGCGATATGTGAGATTTTGATATTATTTCTATTTCTGATGTTGTTCTGTTGTTCTTCTTCTCTTTTTCTTCTATCTTTTCTTCTACCTCTTCTTTTAAAACCCTAAGTATTCGGTTTTCCGGCATTCGTTTGTTCGACAGTCGATACAGTGGACGTATTGATGTCGATATTCGGAAGTCGAAGAATCGGGTCCTTACAACGTGGTATCAGAGCATATGGTTAAGCGACAACCCTGCTCTGTTGGGTGTTACTCATTAGAGATAGAGTCAGTAGTACTCTAGAATGAGTTAAGTGTAATAATAGATACGAGTGCGTATTTGTTATTGAATATAAAATTGTTTTGTATTGTGTTGACTTATCGGTTGATTGTTTATAGATTCTGGTCGGTGCAGTCTAGCTAACTGTGTTGATAGGAGTTTCTAAACTCTTAAACAAGATAAACCGACACAGTATTGTTTTAAATAGGGTAAATGAGATAATTTTGGCCAAAACTATTTTTGTATAGAAAAGAAATGGTTTTCTATGAATTATCATAGTATATGGATGCTTGGTTGTTAAGAAAGTGATAATATTGAGATGTTATCATTATTATATGAAATGAATAAGAAATTGAAATCATAACTCCAAAGTTAAGAAATAAAATCATATACAAATGAAATTTAAGAATGTAAATTATAAATGTGACTTATAATTGGAAGTAGAATTCCAGAGAAGTATTTGGAAATGTTTTGAAAAGAATTTGAAAATTTTGGAGATTTGGAAAGTTTAAATTCCTTTTTGATTTGAAAATGAATTTCAAAGGTTTGAAAAGTATTTTAGAGAGATGAAAGCTCTAAACTCTTTTCGGTCGCTGGAAAATAACTTCGATGATGACCGCGGCATCATTGGTGTTCATTTTCGGGTTTCCAAAAGAGGAATTGCTGCCAAATTGTTTTAAATGGAAATTGTTTGAAAAATTTGGATTTGGTTTTAGAAATTCAAAGGATAAACTGAATTGATTTCAAAATGGTTTTTGAAAGGGTGAAAAGACTCTGGAATACTATATAAAAATCCTATGGAATATTATTAAGTTGATAACTTATACAAATTGAATTTTGATAGAATAAATTTAACTTAAAGGATGGAGTTAAATTAATGTAAGTACAAGTGAATCAATTTAATGAAAGTAAATTGAATGTTGAAAAATTCATTTCGAATTTGTAAAGTAAAGTATTGAAATAAAATTAGTAACTGAAACTAATTGAAGAAATGACAAATTAATATGGTTTGAAATGAATTAAAATTCATATGGAATTTGAAATCCAGTTTAATATAAGTGGTTATAAACCAAAAATAGTGAATTGAAAATAAATTTTGGGAATGAACAAAAGAATAAAACTGGAATTGAAACTGAATGTTGAAAATAAATTTTAATAAAGGGAGCTAGAATTTGTGATGAATTAGTAATTAGAACTAATTTAAAATAGTGCAGTTGTGAATGAAAGTAAATTGATAGAAATTCAATATTCAGAAAGTAAACTAGAATCCAAATCAAATTGGAATTGTGAATTGAATTCAAATAGAATTTTGAAATGTAAAATTGAATGAAAATGAATATGTAACTTCAATAGTAAGCTAAAAAAATGTATAAGCAGTTTATATTGGAAATTTTGTAATAGAATTTGCAAAATAGTTGAATGTTGTACCTAGATATTATGGCTAGTAGGATATACAGGTGTATAAAGGAATTGGAAATTTTGATTTCAAAGATAAATTTGAGTTTGCTCGAAAAGGTAAGTATTTAAATTTCGATATGAGATTTGATGATTTCTTGTCTAGCCGTTTGGCCTTTTCTTTTCTTTTTGAAATCTGAGAGTCCGTAGGGACGTTTTGTAGTCATGCCGTGTTAGCCGCGCAAAGGAGACGCTAGTGAAATTTTTCGAAAATTTCGGGTGTTAGAAAATTTTAAAAGTTAAAATTTGAATTTAAATTTAAATTTGAATTTTGAAGTAAACAATGTTGTTTTGAACTTATAATTGAAGTTGGAAAGCTAGTTGAAATGATAACGAATCTTTAGTAGAAAGATTTATTTTGATAAAATTGACAAAACTATTGGATGTTGGAAAATAGTAGACGAGTTAAGGACCTTTTTTCCTAACTTGTAATTTCGAGACGAAATTCTTTTAAGGAGGGAAGATTGTAACGATCCAGATTTTGAACAATTTAAAATGAAAATATTTAATTAATTTTAAATATTTGAATGATGGTTTGACTTGAATTTCTAATTATCAAAATAAATTGGCGATTAAATTATAAGTTTTAATCTATTGAATGTTGAATAAAAATTTAAATCTTTAATTTTAAGCTGAAGAAAAATATTTCAAAAGCTTGTAAAAATTTATATTGATAATACCGAAGACAATAGAAGCTTCAGGATTAAATTTCAAACTGTTTTGTTCAGTTTTGAAATTTATATCGTTCAACCGATATTTAAAATTAGCGTTCCGGGGGCACAGTCTCGGAATTCAACGAAACCAGTTCCATTGGGTCTAGAATATTGAATTATTACCAAATTTCAAATTTCGTATTTAACGGAGTTGCCGTGTGACCGTACGATATGCAAACGCGTTAAAATAAAATGAAATTCAATTTAAAATTTAAATTTATATTAATTTACATCACCACGTTTTCTCCCTATAAACACGCCGAGCATCATGGGAAGAAATCGTGGAGAACATGCCATCTTCAATTTTAAATACGTCCTCCCCCTCACTTTCTAAATCAAACTTCAGTTCAAAGAAATGGCCGAAGCCTCTTTTAAATTCAAATCGAGCAGTTCGAAAACAAGTCGTTCCTCCTCTCTCTAATTACTCTCCCATACCACGACGAAATCAAAATTTGGGCGAACGAAGACAAGGGCTGCGACGTCGCTTGGGTTTGATGTCGGGATTGGCAGCGCTCACGAGGTTAAGTTCGACGAAGATGGAGGCGTCTCTAGCGACGATTTGTGCGATCGGCATAGTGGAGTTCGCAATTTAAGGCAGTGCTCGAACTCGTGAGTCTGGAGGTGTTCTCGGTGGCGCTCGAAGGTAGGAGGAATGCGCGGCTAAGGAAGAAGGCTTGCAATGGCGTTCGCGATGGGATGAAGGCATCGCGACTTTGAGTTGTGCTCGTTCTCGATTCACGGGGACTGGAGATGTTTGTAGGGGAATCGAGTCGATGTCGAGATCGACTGGGCGATGTCGCGATGCTTGGTAGGGCGGCTCATTTAAGGGTCGCAATGGGGTTCGTGGTGGCGTTCAATCGTGGTGGCGATTCTGGCATTAGACATAGAGATAGTTCGAGCGATGTCGAGCTCAGGGTCGTGGCCTTCTAGGGTTTTGGTTGATCTTAAATTCGATTGCGAGGTATTTTCTTTTGAAAATTTGTTTATACAATTTTATATGCTGAAATCAAGAAAAAGAAAAAAAAATATAAACAATAAAGTTAGAAATAAAAATTTCTGTTTTTCAGTTGAAATATAGACTGAAGTGGAATTTTCTTTTTACAGTTAGAAAAATAGAAATCTACCGGTTTATTTTAATAAGGTAATTAGTGATTAATGTGGTTAGTATGTTAAACTAAACTGATTTAATTTATTTATGTTGCAAAATGGTTTTAAAAGGGGAAGTATCGGTTTGAAAAAAAAAACATTAGTTTGAATAAAATTGTTAGTTAATTTTATTTATCAAATAGGAGGATATAAGGATTTAAGTTAAATATAAATTTATATATCTAGCCTACTGTTCTTTTAGAAGAAGTATATTCAGAAAATATTTTGTTAAATAGAAATTGGTTTAAAATAAAATCATTGGATAATTAAATTACCAAACGAAAATTTAATCGATCGATTATTTTGAATATTGATTAATTTATATAATTGTTATACAAGGTATAAATCAAGAGAACAATCCAATTTGGTAATGGGATGGCAAATTAAAAGCTAAGGTGAGATTTTTCTCACTCAAACGAAATTTAATTTTGCAGTTATTGATTGATTTGATTGCTATTTGGATGTGATATTAGATATAGTAGGATATATCTATATATATAGCAATATATACATATTGGCATATGTATATATTGGATTGATTGATTTCCCGCATTGTATAGCGGATGAGACCCTATTGCGCCGTTAGTAAGCGGATGATTTTTATAAAACCCATATACCGCGATATTCCACCTCAAAGTGGAATTGATATTGTGCTAACATCTGTGGATGCAGGGAAACAGGTTGGAGGGATCCAACTGGATTCCTCACCGGTATTTATTTATTTACAGATATTGTGATGTATTCTGTTATCATATTGATATATGATATTGAATGTTGTGATTGACTAATTGGTGCGTTGCATCATCGGATTCATTTTTGAAGTTAAAAATAACGATGATGATTTTAAAAGAGATTTTTAAAGTGATTTTTGAAAGTATACGTTTATTTAATTTTTGAATTGATTTATAAACGTTCAACTTTTAAAGTTATAGAAATTATGATTTTTGTGAAATATAACCAAAGTGTCATTTTTGAAATAAATAGTTGATTGATTTATAAAATGGTTTAAGTTTGGAAATTTGAATAACTATAAACGATTTGTATTAAAAGATTTATAAAATTGATATCTATAAATTGAAAATATTGGAATTATAAAACGAGTTTTTATAAGTGTTAAAGATGAAATAATTATGGAATTCGTAAGTGTATGAAATTTATAGATTTATAAATTGTGAAGTTGAAAAATGAATGAAATTGTAGAATGAAAGATTTATAATAAATTAACTTATAAATTTGATTTTTTACCTTTAAATGGATCTTGATTGAATTTGTTAATAAAGGAGATTTATAAATCAAAGTTGTTATGAAATATAAAGGTGAATTTATAAACGTTGTTTTATAAATCCGAAACCAATTGAATTTTGTAATTTTGAACGTAGAAGTTATTAAAGGAGATATATTCGTGATTTTGGACAGCGAATTATCCTTTAAGTTAAATGTTATAAATAATAAGAGTTGGTTGGGAATTTTATCCACGATTTTGGATAGTGGATAATTCTTGAAATAAAATGTGTAGAAAATATTGAAAATTTGGTTAGTGAAGTATATTCACGATTTTGGACGGTGAATATATATTATTAAGTAAAATGAATCTGGTCTTGGGAAAGTGATGTTGAAATAGAATGAAAACGATTTAACGATATTGTAACGACCCGTATTTTTACGGATCGACAAGTTCGTCAAAATCTAGAATTCTTAGCGTTGTTAAGTCATTTCAGATTTTAGGCAAAATTTTGTTCAAGTCCTAGATCGTAAACGACCTAAGTGATAAGTCGTGACCGAGTTAAGTGGTTTAGGCGACCTAAGGAAGTGTAGTTGGCGACCTTAGTATTCTGGGGTTAGGTCGTAGGGGAGATAGGTCGTGTGATAACTTAGGTCGTGGGGTAGAGTTAGGTCGGCAACGACCTAAGGAAACTAGGCGAGTTAGCAACCTAGGGAGTTTAAGGTAGTTCAAACGACCTAAGGTGTTGTCGTAGTTAGGTCGTCTAGACGACTTAGTAGTTAGGTCGCATCCCAATTGTTTCGCGACTTATGATAGGTCGCGTGGAAGCTTAAGGGATTAGGTCGTAGCCTACCTGTTAATTCGTAGGTCTCTGGGTTTTGGCTTAGTGTTAGGTCGCAAGGTTTTATAAGTCGTAGATCGTATCCCAGTTGACTCGTTAAGGCGGTATTGTTGCTGAGTCGAGTGTGCTGAGTCGTTAGGTCGTATAGGCACACATGAGCTTAGGTCGTAGGTTGCTGGGTACGTTAAGTCGTAGACGACTTAGGAGTTGAGTCATAACCCGGTTAAGTCTTATCTTGATAGGTCGTAACCCTGATAGATCGACAAAGTTGCTAAGTTGTTTAGGTCGTATGGGGGTTAAGTCGTAACCTAGTTATCTGTTAAGTTGGAGGCCCTGCTAAGTTATAAGTCGTAGACTAGTGGGTTTTGATAATTCGTAGGTTGGTATAGTAGTTAAGTCGTTGGTCATCTGGGATGTTAAGTCGGAGAGGGAGTTAAGTCGGAGACGACTTATAGAGGCAGACGACCTAAGATTTCAGCTATAAATACTCGTCCATTTCTCACTTTTTGGGATCCAGATTTCGAAGTGACGAAGTGCTGCCATTTTGAGAGCTCGACTTCTACACTTCTTCACTTCTTTTCTCTACTCTAATCTAGTGATTCCATCCATCCAAGTTGAAGATCAAATTGAAGATTCAAGAGCTTAGATTGAAGATCTACATCCATTGAAGTGAGATTTCATCATTTGAAGCGGATTGGTGATAGATCAAGTTAGACCCTTCGCTGTCCAGATCTGAAGTGGGTTTCTTTTGAGGTTGTTTAGGTGATTTGGTGAGTGGTGATTATCTCTCACACGGATCCAAAGGAGTATATCGGATCGTTAGCTTGATTTGGTGTTAAAGTAGTGATTTCCATGCATTTTCCTAATCCTAAGTATAGATCCATATAGATCCATTGTTCATGATGATTTGGCATCCATTTTACTACATGTTAACCTATGCAAGTTCATTCATCAAGATTATAGAGACATTGCTCATGATTTCATGCTTTTTGGACTTTTGACTCTTTAATTACGAAATTGCCATTATTGTTATAATTGTCTATTTAGATCATATTTGAATGCTTGTTTACTTGGATTAATGTTTGATTTGATTGATTGCAATGAATTAGATGATTGATGATTTGATTTAGACCGAAGATGATTCAAAAGCTAAGGGGAAAGACTCTTGAATTGGAAAAGCTGCTTGTGGCATATGTAGCGGATGGTGAAGCTCTTATGCATAGATTCGATGATGATGATGTTGAGATGAAGCTTTGCGAGGATGTGATGAAGTGAGGCATGATATGAGATAGTCTTGGTCTAATCCAGACGAGATCATTCCAAGCATGTTGATAACTCGGTGATATGGTTCGAGTTGAGGATAATGGATGCTCGAGAGGCGCTTGAGCTAGTATGGAAATAGTCGTCGAGGAGGATGACTAGAAGGCTGAGATCTCATCGTTGTTGAAGGTTCTAGCAAGCTCAAAGCAAGAGTACGTTGGGCAGATTCGATAGTCCCTGAAGGCTAATGATTGATAGTCAAGTACTGTGGGCAGATTCGATAGTCCTAGGCACGGGTCACGATGACGTGCGGGAGTTATGTCTAGAACCGGGGTTTCCATTAGCCCTTGACGGACGGCTGAAAGAATGTGCCGGTCATTCAATTAACGGTGATATCGAAGCAATGATAACAGTGATAGCCAGAGTCATGGATGTTTGGTTGTATCATCATTCGGTCTCAAGAGCAGTGTTTTCAGGGTGCTTATCTGATCTTGGTTTAGGCCTTGGGGGTTTGTACTTGGAAAACATCGCCCTTGACTCGAGTGATAATTGCTTTACTTTACATTGTATGCTCTGCTATGTTTGCTTCTGCTTAGTGTGTGTCTAGGGGCTATCACTGTAGAAAGAGGTTGGAGTGGGAGGGTTGTATTCCTATTCCTTTTCCTTTATGCTCTTTGGTATGTTGTTAGTTAATTTACTGCTCACTAAGACTGTTGTCTGACTCAAGGCTTTATGTTTTTAACTCTTATTGCCTTGGGCTGTTCGTCCATTTTGGGACGGGCAGACTAGGTAGCAGGTGACAGGTGCTGTTCTTGCTTTCCACGATGCTGAAGACGAAGACGAGCTGGAGTATTGCATATTACTTCTTACTATATGTACTGGATGTTCCGCTGCTTTGTATTCTCTGAGTGATATGTAGTGAGGCTTGTTGTATTGACTATTCAGATGTTTGTATTCAACTATTATGAAGTTTTATTGATGAGATTCTATTCTGTGAAGCTTCACTATATATGTGTTCTATTGTATTTTGTCGATGCGCTGTGAGTAATACGATAGATTCTGTTGTTTTTTTAATTTACCTTGACAATCGTCCATGGCTGCCTGGCACACTTTACAGCGCACTTTCTCTAGGTTCAGTGCAAGGGTTATGGGCGGTCCTCACATTTGGTATCAGAGCATTGGTTAATCGATTTTACCCAACGCTCGCTGACGTAACTACGTATGAGAGACGTAATTGTATTTTGATGGATGATTACTACATATAATATAGTAGCTTAGTAGAGTTTGAGTCCTTTATGCAGTTGTTTCTCTAGTGTGCTAATCATTCCTTTTTATAGATATTAAGGATGAGTCGAAGAGGGAGACCAGCTGCAAGGGAAGGCCGTGCTACTGAAGGGGCTGCTGATTATGCAGCTATGTTCGAAGCTATGATGACTTCGATCATGAGAAGGATACCAGTTCCGGGTGCATCAGTAGATGTTGGGGTTCAAGTTCTGTAACGACCCGCTATTTTGGACCATTCAAATCGACAATAAATCCACACATGTCTGACTTGAATAATTCAAAATATCAGATTGTTAATTTAAATTTGGCAAAACTCAGCATATGCAGTAAATAAATCAATCACAGAATCACAGACACAGAGTAATACAATAATACGCAGCGGAATAGATAAAATAGTAGTTCATGAAGCTACTATATAAACATCAGAGTTAGAAAAAAATACAACAGAATATCTCAATTGCAGTGAAGTCCCTAGTACAACAGATGACTTCTCTGGACAAATCAACTAGAAGAGCTGAAAGCTGAGGCGATAGTTGGATCTCCAAGGGAAGCTCCAAACTCCAAGGGTGAGTCTCAAATGCTGTATCACTCGGTCTGACCCGAGCGTAAAGCAAAACACAAAACACTCGAGTCAGGATTAACATTCTTATATAAATAAATCCAACTCAAGTGAAATATCAATTGAAGTACGAGTAACTTAAAGAATGTTGGGATAACCATCCTCTAAGGATCTTCAGAACTATCTACAAAGTGGAAATATACATTCTAACACCGTGGTCATTTCAATTAAATTTATACTTCAAAAACCAAATATCATTTCATTTCAAATATATCTATTTTCCAAAATAGTATATATATATATTAAATGATTTGAAAAGTAAAGTATTTAATTTCCTGAAGTCTAGCAAATCGATTCAAATCAACTTCAAATTCCGAATTCAAATTTATTCAAAGCTCAATTCATCAATTTAATTCATTTCTAAACAGATCATTTAAATTTTCAATATATTTCAAAGCTTTAATATTCAACATTTTCAAAGTTAAATTTAACAGTTTCATATAGCTCTTGGTTTAACTTCATTATTATTTAATCAGGGAATATTCACTTAATAAATTCAATATCATTTAACTAGCCTTAAATTACATTTTTACTAAATATTTCCTTAACTTTATTTTAAACAAGAAATATTTATTAAGTTACTTAAATCAAAACCAAGTTATAAGTCATATCTTAAATTCCAATTTCAATAAGTTTCAAATCGTTTTAATTAAATAAAATTCTTTAATGAATACATTTCAACTAAATTCAAATTTTCTTCCCAACCTTAATTTGTTCAAATTATTACCAAAATCTATAAAATATAAATTTTTCTTCCCAACTCCATAAAATTTTATTTTCAAAATATTTAAATATATGGACCAACGGTGTTTGTATATATTTCTATCATATGGTAAAGTGATACGGATATTTATCATTCCAATCCGAAATTCAAATATATACGGGTAGAAATCATTTCGACCCGTAATCCCAATTCCAATACAAATGAAAATCGCTTGAGTTTATCATTTCAACCCATAACGAAATTCTCCTATTCTAAAGTCCGTTCGGGTATGTATCATTTCAACCCATAGTGAATTCTATACTAACATGGAACTTGCAGAGTGATAACAGATAATATAAAATATAACAACAGGCATATATCATCAATATAAATAACAGATACTGGTGTCAGATGTCATAGGTGAACAGTTATAGATAATAGCATATATAACACTGTAAATAACTACAGCAACATATTTCAATTGCTATTTCAATTGAAATCAAATTTAAAAAAAATAAAAGAACGTTAATCGTGAGTGATTGCTCACCTTTCGAGGCTAGAGATAAACGGGAGTGAGATGGGTTACGACTACAAGCCCGAAATTCCAAAGCAAGTTAAGATTGGCATGAATTCGACGAACAGATCTGATAACAGGAGTCGATGAAAAGAAATCAAATCAGTTTTGATATAAGCTGAAAATATCTAAACATTGTCATTATATGAACATTTTGAATTAGACAAACTGAACTAGTATAAACTTTACAAATCATTTTTCCCTAAAAGCCCAAGTATTAAAAATCAATGATATATATCTATTATACTTAAGACCATATGAAATTTAAGATAAACTAATAATATTTATGACTTATTAAATTCATATTTATAAGACAACAGATCTATAGTTCATATTTTATATACTTACAACAACTTACTTTATTATACATCATACACAATACCATAGATCAATTATAAACTTACATAAACATATATACTGACTGTAAAGAAATCTACAAACAAAACCTCATAACTCAGCCATTGAACAAAATATGCAAAACATGTATATATTTAATTCCAGAATCATAAACCAGATATATGCAGACAAAATTTTCTAGAAAACCGAGTATATATATCTAACACTTAATATATAATTATATACCTATATAAATTTGGAAATCAAGTTCCTATATATTTTAACAATTGCACACTAACCTATACACAGGTAAAATATGGCTTCTATACTTATGTACCTAGCAACATATTGTATACAAACCAATATATGCTGACTTATTAAAATATACAACATATATAAGATATAAATATATTAAAATATATGCTCACTGACCCTATATAACATTACATATATATGACTTATACCTTGTACATGGGCTAGCTACAAGGCAACAGATTAAACAAACTCACAACCTGATACATATTTACTTTGCCGTATACTTTCATTAAATTAAACAGACTTTATAAAAGTATATACTTGAACATCTTATAACCTATATACCAAAAATTATATATTACTGAAATACATATAATACTATATAAAACTGAAATCCAACTTTGATCTATTTTACAAAATATACAAATATATATTAGAACTGTTATATAGATATATATACAGGTTAACAAAGCATGCATACCAATTTATATAACACGGAGAAGAACAAAACAAGCAGGGAAGGCTATCGACTGCTAACATCAGAGGTTCGGGTTGGCATGGTTGCGGGGTCCCGAGGAAAGACTAAGGCAGCGTTGGGTAAGGGAAACATGTCCGAGCAATTTGGGTCAGGTGTGCAGGGCGATGGAAGCACGGTGTTGAAAGCTATGGTGGTCGGAATGAAGGCGACAGGGTGTTCGGCAGGCTCAGTTGGTTGTAGATCCGGTCGTGGGCTGGTGTGGGTTGTATTGTTCAAGTGGGGCTGCTAGGTTAGTTGACTGGGGCGGAGGTGGCACGGTCTTTGGTGGCTTGGGTCGATCGACACCAGGGGTCAAGGATGAGGACGGATCTCTTGTCGAGGAGGTCTGGGCAGAGGTGAGATGTGATGCGTGTTTGGTTTTGGGTGGAAGAGCTGGGAAGTGGAAAGATGTTTGCCTTTCGAGGTGGGGTAAAAATGAAGATGGGCAAGCATGATTCACGGTAGGTAATATGGAAGGGTAGTGGAATGGGAATAAAAGAAATTAAAATGAATGAACAGACGTAACCAATGAACTGTTCGAATGAATACAACGCAGACGAATTCATACGTTTCGATGTTCACAAAGTATGGAACGGCAACGGTCACCCTGGAATTAAGCTGGAAGATTAAAGCAATTGATGGTTGCTTTGGATACCACGGTTACAGTTTAAAAAGGGCAAAGAGAAATAAAGAGGCACGGATTCGGTACCTATACGGTGAACTGTTTTACATATTCCGTTGTCCATCGGACGCCGAAACAAGCAAATGAATATACCAATGAGATCAGCATGACGTGACGATCAAAACGGTATACAAATACTAGTAGTACAGTCATCCGATCAAAAGTCGATAACCGGTACCAGAAATGCTGCTATTTTGCCAGAATTAAGATAAACGGAGCAGTAGAAGTCCAAATTTGAAAAAATGAATTTCGCAGTCTGATTCAGAATAGTCTGAATAAATTTTCTCCTGTTGACATATTTTGGTTTCGGAAAACTTTTAAATTCACTTTTATTAACCGGTTTGATTTGAAATGAAATTTCACAGGAAAACAAACTTCAATATTATCAAATGAAAATTTACCAGTTGCTATATTAAAATAGACGTATTCCAAATAATAAATTTTTAATTTCAGATTTTATTGTTTAAAATTTCACAATTTCCAGTTAAATATACTTTTAAAACCATTAAATTTTACGGGTCGTTACACTCTCCCCCACTCAAAACTTTTCGTCCCCGAAAAGGAAGGAGGTAGAAGAATAGAAACAACCAGACAGAAAAGATAGATTGAAAGTCAAGATTAAACAAATTTTTTTTTTAAACTATATAAATTTTACTTAAAACTTGAAAACTTCATTTGCAATTCAATTATCTTTTATACTTTAAAACTTTTCAAAAATCCATTTGTAAAATTTCTTGCTTCCTTTATAAATTCCATTTATATGTTTAAATGACACCTTTATAAATGTATGAAAATCATTTGAAAACAATTATTTACATTATCACTTATATTTACAAATAAGCTAATTGAAAACATTAAATCCATAGTTCATAAATTTATTAATTCTATCTAAAATACTTTTCAAATATTATTTATAAGTCAATAATCATTTACTTTAAATATGTTTTATTTAATTAATGACCTCTAAAATATCTATAGCACTAAAATTTTCTATTAAACCAAATAATATATAAATAAATAATATTTAAAAGGGTATAGTCAACAAGGAAAAGAAGGACTTGGAGAGACAGAATATAGGTGAATAAATAAAGCTGAGCAGATAAGGTAGATTCGAAAGAATAGTATCGGGCATGAATAATTAATTCAAACCATTAGAATTTCAATTCCAAATATTGATACAAAATTTCTTTGTTAGAAATGCTTTTATAATAAAATATTTTTTTTATAGTCGAAACAAATTTCCTTTCGAAAATACTTTTATAACTCGATGTCTTAACAAGTTTATCCTCGTTCCTGTAGACTCTGGCAGTGCGTTGATCAGGCGCAAAGCTAGAATTCTCCAGGTACTTAGTAGACTTGTTTCAACACCCAGTGAAAATACTGGAAAACTTTTAAAAACAGATATGGAAAGTACAATCCAATCAAAAACGAACAAAACCAAAACCTTTGTCTAACCATGGTTCGCAGATACACAATGGTTACGCCTGGATCCCCCAGGAAACAATCCATATCCGTAAGCTTTCTCAGCCCTGCGAGTTACGCCATGATGACTAGTAGAATGCAGGATACACAATGGTTACGCCTGGATCCCCCAGGAAACAATCCGTACCCCCAGGCAAGACTCAGCCAAGCATTTGCGCTACTATTCGCGACCTACACAGATTGCAGGATACACAATGGTTACGCCTGGATCCCCCAGGAAACAATCCGTACCCCTAGGCAAGACTCAGCCAGGCAGTTGCGCTATGCAGTCACGAGAGAACGATAAGACCATGGGTAACGCCATGGAATTCGAAGGACACTCGAGTATCATATCCGGAAAACCAAAATCATAGAGAATAATATCGATAGAATGAATCCAAGATGTGGCCACAAATCGGATATCAAGCAGAAGGCACTTTCCATATCTTTACTTCGAAAATATGTATCATATAGTAACCTTTCAAATCACTTTCAAATATCGTACTTATATAAAATCCATTATATATAAGATTTAATTTTCGAATCAATTACTTTTCCAAAATCAAAAGTATATCAAATCACACTTATATAGACTTTAAATATATAAGATTTCACTTTTCAAATTGAGTACCCTTTTTCAAATCCATAGTTTTCGAATCAATTTCATACTCATACAAATCAAGTTTATATAAGTTGGACAACTCCCAAATCAAGTTTTTAGTAACATAAGGTTCTCAAATTTCAATTTGTTTCAATATCAGTTCAATTTCAAAATCATATATGATTTCACCAAATTATTTCTTCTCAAATTAAATATCTTTAGTTTCAAAGTTTCCAAAATAATAGATTTAGAAAATAAATCCAAATTTCCAAATCAATATAATTTAAGTCAACCAATTTATTTTCAAAATCAAATGTTTTCAAAATCATCTTATACTTACGTAAGGTCTATCTTATATAAGGATCAAATTTTTCAAAATAAATTTCGCTGTATGAAGAGCCATATGGGATTGAATATCTTTGCTTTTATGGGTTATATATCTTTGTAATTTAAATTGGAAAATTTTATTTTAGTAAGCAAAGATATTCTAACATGACAGCTTTCAATTTCAGCGTCAAAATATATCAATGATATTAGGATATAAGATGTACATACATCATCATTTCGCAGAATCACATTTGATCGCTCGCTCGATCACACAAGTTCGCTTTCGAACTAGTATTGTCCATTCAACTTCCCTAATGCGGATTTCGATATGGTTTCTCGACTAGAAGCCATCAGTCTCCTTGCATAGCCACATACTATGATAGAGAATTCTGGAATCAAGCCCAAAATCCATATCAAATATTCGCCATCAAGAATCGAATGAAAAATCCTAACACGAAATGGTGTAATTCACCTCGAACTTGTGTACTCAAACTTGGATCAATTTAATTATGCGAATAAAACAGCATACGTACAACTTATATATTTATTCCAACCAGTTAAATATATAGTTTCATAAAGATGTTACTAAATTAAAACATTTAACTAAATTTTATTCAAAATATATTGAAGCCCAAATTCTTTCAAAACATCTCAAATCTAAATTCCATATTTAGAAAAAATTCAAAATAGCCTTATTCATTTACTTAACAAAACAGTTTCAACTTATTTAAATCATATTACTTCATACTTAAACATTCGAAACAAATTTATATACTTTATTAACTTATTCATGCTTTTCAAAATTTCTTAGCTTTGAAGTTAACCTTGATTTGGAAGTGCTCGAACCTTCAAAATAGTTGAAGAAATCATTTTCAAATTCAAGAGTTGGAAATCAGCAATAAATCAGTAAATCAATTTTAGTAGATAAGGTTATATCAAATCCGAAACTCGAGGAATGAACACCGGTTTACTTCAAATCATTTCAAATATATATATATATACTTTGAATATCAAATCTTTCTTCGGAATTTGGAATCAAAATTGGTTTCGCAAAATCACTCGCATAGCAAAGCTATTGAAGTGGCCTATCCCTCACTCTGAAACTCGAAAATCAATGTCGATGATGCGTGCACTCATCACCGAAATTATTTCCCAGTGACATAAGTGAGTTCTGGACTTCTATTTACTCAAACTTCTTTTGAAATTTCTTCGAAACTCATTAAAATCATTTGAAACATTTCTTATTCGAAAAATACTTTTAAATCATATTATTATTATATATTTCAAAATCTTAAAACCAATTTCAAAACACCGGGGTTCAATTCTCAAATTTCAAATTTAAAATCCTTCAGTTATAAATCAAATTTCTTATATAGTTTGTTTTTCAAAATTACAAATCCTTTCGAAACCTCAAATTCTTATTTTTAAAGGCTTTATAATCTTTATCGAAAACATTTCACTTTTATATATAGAATATAATAATTTCGATATATAAAACAATTTCAAAAATATAAACAAGCCTGATTTTTCAAAGGATGGTTCAAGAATGGATTTCAAAACAAAGATAGAAATTCAACTTAGAGGGACTCTAATCAATAGGATTCTGATTCGAAGATAGGCTCGAACGAAGATGAGAAAATAAATTACAAAACAGTAGATGGGTACACTTATATAAATCGCGGACGACCTTAACCGGGTCAACCGTAACTTTCAAGAATATAATCGATGTGGAAATCTAAGGCAAATCGACATTCGATCGCCAGAGATAGAATTCGGCATAACAAGAGATGGAAACATCAAAACCAAGGGATATATAAATCTCCGGTGAATCAATGCCAATTGTAAAGGAGTTTCGCCCCTTTACAAAACATTCAAAGATCGGCGGGATCGCCTATTCTTATAGAGATCATTCGAAGTGGAGTTATGGGATACTCCAAAATCAAAAGAATACAAATAGGGAGAGACAAGAATGAATTTTGAAACCGCAAGGAACGTTCCAAAGTTCAAAGGAAATCGAGTCAAAAGGAAGAGATTCAAACTCGAACGAAAGTGATTCTGTAAATAAATTTACTATATATGCTAGGTTTTGCCTAGAGCCAAAGCTCTGATACCAACTGTAACGACCCGCTATTTTGGACCATTCAAATCGACAATAAATCCACACATGTCTGACTTGAATAATTCAAAATATCAGATTGTTAATTTAAATTTGGCAAAACTCAGCATATGCAGTAAATAAATCAATCACAGAATCACAGACACAGAGTAATACAATAATACGCAGCGGAATAGATAAAATAGTAGTTCATGAAGCTACTATATAAACATCAGAGTTAGAAAAAAATACAACAGAATATCTCAATTGCAGTGAAGTCCCCAGTACAACAGATGACTTCTCTGGACAAATCAACTAGAAGAGCTGAAAGCTGAGGCGATAGTTGGATCTCCAAGGGAAGCTCCAAACTCCAAGGGTGAGTCTCAAATGTTGTATCACTCGGTCTGACCCGAGCGTAAAGCAAAACACAAAACACTCGAGTCAGGATTAACATTCTTATATAAATAAATCCAACTCAAGTGAAATATCAATTGAAGTACGAGTAACTTAAAGAATGTTGGGATAACCATCCTCTAAGGATCTTCAGAACTATCTACAAAGTGGAAATATATATTCTAACACCGTGGTCATTTCAATTAAATTTATACTTCAAAAACCAAATATCATTTCATTTCAAATATATCTATTTTCCAAAATAGTATATATATATATTAAATGATTTGAAAAGTAAAGTATTTAATTTCCTCAAGTCTAGCAAATCGATTCAAATCAACTTCAAATTCCGAATTCAAATTTATTCAAAGCTCAATTCATCAATTTAATTCATTTCTAAACAGATCATTTAAATTTTCAATATATTTCAAAGCTTTAATATTCAACATTTTCAAAGTTAAATTTAACAGTTTCATATAGCTCTTGGTTTAACTTCATTATTATTTAATCAGGGAATATTCACTTAATAAATTCAATATCATTTAACTAGCCTTAAATTACATTTTTACTAAATATTTCCTTAACTTTATTTTAAACAAGAAATATTTATTAAGTTACTTAAATCAAAACCAAGTTATAAGTCATATCTTAAATTCCAATTTCAATAAGTTTCAAATCGTTTTAATTAAATAAAATTCTTTAATGAATACATTTCAACTAAATTCAAATTTTCTTCCCAACCTTAATTTGTTCAAATTATTACCAAAATCTATAAAATATAAATTTTTCTTCCCAACTCCATAAAATTTTATTTTCAAAATATTTAAATATATGGACCAACGGTGTTTGTATATATTTCTATCATATGGTAAAGTGATACGGATATTTATCATTCCAATCCGAAATTCAAATATATACGGGGTAGAAATCATTTCGACCCGTAATCCCAATTCCAATACAAATGAAAATCGCTTGGGTTTATCATTTCAACCCATAACGAAATTCTCCTATTCTAAAGTCCGTTCGGGTATGTATCATTTCAACCCATAGTGAATTCTATACTAACAGGGAACTTGCAGAGTGATAACAGATAATATAAAATATAACAACAGGCATATATCATCAATATAAATAACAGATACTGGTGTCAGATGTCATAGGTGAACAGTTATAGATAATAGCATATATAACACTGTAAATAACTACAGCAGCATATTTCAATTGCTATTTCAATTGAAATCAAATTTAAAAAAATAAAAGAACGTTAATCGTGAGTGATTGCTCACCTTTCGAGGCTAGAGATAAACGGGAGTGAGATGGGTTACGACTACAAGCCCGAAATTCCAAAGCAAGTTAAGATTGGCACGAATTCGACGAACAGATCTGATAACAGGAGTCGATGAAAAGAAATCAAATCAGTTTTGATATAAGCTGAAAATATCTAAACATTGTCATTATATGAACATTTTGAATTAGACAAACTGAACTAGTATAAACTTTACAAATCATTTTTCCCTAAAAGCCCAAGTATTAAAAATCAATGATATATATCTATTATACTTAAGACCATATGAAATTTAAGATAAACTAATAATATTTATGACTTATTAAATTCATATTTATAAGACAACAGATCTATAGTTCATATTTTATATACTTACAACAACTTACTTTATTATACATCATACACAATACCATAGATCAATTATAAACTTACATAAACATATATACTGACTGTAAAGAAATCTACAAACAAAACCTCATAACTCAGCCATTGAACAAAATATGCAAAACATGTATATATTTAACTCCAGAATCATAAACCAGATATATGCAGACAAAATTTTCTAGAAAACCGAGTATATATATCTAACACTTAATATATAATTATATACCTATATAAATTTGGAAATCAAGTTCCTATATATTTTAACAATTGCACACTAACCTATACACAGGTAAAATATGGCTTCTATACTTATGTACCTAGCAACATATTGTATACAAACCAATATATGCTGACTTATTAAAATATACAACATATATAAGATATAAATATATTAAAATATATGCTCACTGACCCTATATAACATTACATATATATGACTTATACCTTGTACATGGGCTAGCTACAAGGCAACAGATTAAACAAACTCACAACCTGATACATATTTACTTTGCCGTATACTTTCATTAAATTAAACAGACTTTATAAAAGTATATACTTGAACATCTTATAACCTATATACCAAAAATTATATATTACTGAAATACATATAATACTGTATAAAACTGAAATCCAACTTTGATCTATTTTACAAAATATACAAATATATATTAGAACTGTTATATAGATATATATACAGGTTAACAAAGCATGCATACCAATTTATATAACACGGAGAAGAACAAAACAAGCAGGGAAGGCTATCGACTGCTAACATCAGAGGTTCGGGTTGGCATGGTTGCGGGGTCCCGAGGAAAGACTAAGGCAGCGTTGGGTAAGGGAAACATGTCCGAGCAATTTGGGTCAGGTGTGCAGGGCGATGGAAGCACGGTGTTGAAAGCTATGGTGGTCGGAATGAAGGCGACAGGGTGTTCGGCAGGCTCAGTTGGTTGTAGATCCGGTCGTGGGCTGGTGTGGGTTGTATTGTTCAAGTGGGGCTGCTAGGTTAGTTGACTGGGGCGGAGGTGGCACGGTCTTTGGTGGCTTGGGTCGATCGACACCAGGGGTCAAGGATGAGGACGGATCTCTTGTCGAGGAGGTCTGGGCAGAGGTGAGATGTGATGCGTGTTTGGTTTTGGGTGGAAGAGCTGGGAAGTGGAAAGATGTTTGCCTTTCGAGGTGGGGTAAAAATGAAGATGGGCAAGCATGATTCACGGTAGGTAATATGGAAGGGTAGTGGAATGGGAATAAAAGAAATTAAAATGAATGAACAGACGTAACCAATGAACTGTTCGAATGAATACAACGCAGACGAATTCATACGTTTCGATGTTCACAAAGTATGGAACGGCAACGGTCACCCTGGAATTAAGCTGGAAGATTAAAGCAATTGATGGTTGCTTTGGATACCACGGTTACAGTTTAAAAAGGGCAAAGAGAAATAAAGAGGCACGGATTCGATACCTATACGGTGAACTGTTTTACAGATTCCGTTGTCCATCGGACGCCGAAACAAGCAAATGAATATACCAAGGAGATCAGCATGACGTGACGATCAAAACGGTATACAAATACTAGTGGTACAGTCATCCGATCAAAAGTCGATAACCAGTACCAGAAATGCTGCTATTTTGCCAGAATTAAGATAAACGGAGCAATAGAAGTCCAAATTTGAAAAAACGAATTTCACAGTCTGATTCAGAATAGTCTGAATAAATTTTCTCCTGTTGACATATTTTGGTTTCGGAAAACTTTTAAATTCACTTTTATTAACCGGTTTGATTTGAAATGAAATTTCACAGGAAAACAAACTTCAATATTATCAAATGAAAATTTACCAGTTGCTATATTAAAATAGACGTATTCCAAATAATAAATTTTTAATTTCAGATTTTATTGTTTAAAATTTCACAATTTCCAGTTAAATATACTTTTAAAACCATTAAATTTTACGGGTCGTTACAAGTTCAAACTCCAAAACCGGTGGATTTTGCTAAGCTGTGCAAAGATTATACTGCTCTTGAGGGGAAGGTTTTCTTGGGAACAGAATCAACTATTGAGGTCCAAAGGTGGATAGATGCTTGTAGAAGGATCTTTGGTGACTTGGGAATTGAGGATGCGACTAAGAGGAAGTTAGCATCAAGGCAGCTTCAAGGGAGAGCTTCTGATTGGTGGAACTCTATTACCATCAATACTCCGGAGGAAGAGATTACTTGGGAGCAATTCCAAGTCAGATTTGAAGCTAAGTTCATTTCTACAGCTCAGAAGTCTATTCTGTTCAAGAAGTTTGTGGAGCTCAAGCAAGGTGGGAGACCAGTTCTTGAGTATGTTTCTGAGTTTGAAGCTTTGTCCAAGTATGCCCAGTCGTATATCGAATCTGCATATCAGAAGAATGAGAAGTTTGTGACAGGCTTGGACAGTTATCTTGGGAGGCAGTTGGTGGATCATCTGGACGATTCATTTTAGAAGCTTGTGGAGAAAGATCTCAGACATGAGAGTCTGTTTCCTAAGGAAGGATCTGTTGTTGCTGTGACCAGGGGAGAGTCTAAACCACAGCAGGGTGGAAACAAGAAAAGGAAGCAGCAGCAGCAGAAGGATAAGGATGGCCAGAAGAAGCCGAAGGGCGAAGTGACTTGCTACAATTGTCAGCAGAAGGGCCATTTCTCTAAGGATTGTAAGAATCTGAAGGTACCGATGAAGTGTCACAACTGTGACAAGCCGAGGCATATCAGGAAGAATTGTCCAGAACCGAGGAGGGACAAGCAGATTGTGCAAGCTTATGCTTTGGGAGCTGTTCCGTCGTCTTCGAAAGCTCCTACCGCTGAAGAGAAAGGAAAGAGTGTGGTAGTTCAAGGTACTCTTTCCATATGTGGTGTTCCAGTTAGAGTGTTGTTTGATACTGGGGCGTCGCATTCGTTTGTTTGTAGTGATCATGTAGGCCGGTTAGGTTTGGAACCGGATATTGTTGATAGGCCATTGGTTGTGACTAATCCAGTTGGGGGTTCGTCTTGTTTGTGTATGTTATGCCGTGGTCTGATTGTATCGAGTCATGGTTGCTCTTTTGTTTGTGATTGTTTTGTTCTGAACTTTGCGGGGTTCGAAATTATTTTGGGTATGGACTGGCTTAGGATGTATGCGGCAAAGGTTGATTGTGAAGGTTGGAGGTGACAGTTGAGAATGTGGAGGGGCGAAAGATTGTGATACGATGTAAGCATGAAGAAGGCGTCTTCATGAGCTTCATGTATTCGCTAGTTGTTCCACGGGATGGACTGTCATCGGTGCCAATCGCGAATGGATTCGAGGATGTCTTTGACGAGGTCAAAGGGTTACCGCCGCATAGAGAGATCGAGTTTTTATAGATCTAGTTGTAGGAGCCAGACCTGTTGTGATTCCTCTTAGGCGGATGGCGCCTAGGGAAAAGCAGGAGTTGAGGGTGCAGGTTGATGATCTTTTACAGAAAGGATTCATTCGGCGTAGTGTGTCCGAGTGGGGTGCACCAGTTGCGTTTGCAACCAAGGCAGATGGGTCGTTAAGATTGTGTGTGGATTATCGTGAGCTGAATAAGGTGACTAAGAAGAACAAGTATCCATTGCCGAGAATAGATGACTTGTTTGATCAGCTTCACGAAGCCAAGGTGTTTTCTCAGATGGATTTGGCAACGGGATTTCACCAGTTGAGAGTGGCTAAGGATAGTGTGCCGAAGACTGCTTTTCGAACACCATCCGGTTTCTTTGAGTGGCTGGTAATGCCGTTTGGATTGACTAACGCGCCATCATATTTTGTGGATCTTATGAATAGAGTGTTCAGAGATCAGTTGAACAAGTTTGTACTTGTGTTCGTGGATGATATTCTGATTTATTCTAGAACTGAAGAAGAGCACAAGACACACTTGCGAATTGTTTTGGAAATCTTACGGAAACATCAGCTGAAGGCTAAGTTTTTGAAGTGTCACTTCTGGAAGAGTGAAGTGAGGTTCTTAGGCCATGTGATTTCTGGAAACGGAATAGCGGTTGATCCCGCTAAGGTGGCAGCAATCCAGGATTGGGTTAGACCAAAGAATGCATCTGATGTGAGAAGTTTTCTTGGATTGGCAGGTTATTATCGACGGTTTATCAAAGACTTCTCCAAGGTGGCTGCACCATTAACAGGATTGACAAAGAAGAACCAAGTGTTCAAGTGGGAAGATAAGTGTGAGCAAGCTTTCAGAATCCTGAAAGAAAGATTGACAAGTGCTCCTGTTTTGACTATTCCTAGTGGGAATGACGAGATGGTGGTTTACACCGACGCATGTGGTACTGGACTTGGAGCAGTGCTGATGCAGAGGGATAAAGTTGTTGCGTATGCCAGTCGACAACTGAAGCCGCATGAAAGGAATTACCCGACTCATGATTTGGAGTTAGCGGCGATTGTTTTTGCTCTGAAGACGTGGAGACATTATCTATTGGGAGTTCGATTCGAGTTGTTTACAGATCATAAGTCGTTGAAGTATCTTTTCTCCCAAAAGGATTTGAATCTTCGGCAGCAACGTTGGCTAGAGTTTTTAGCATCATATGATTTTTGTATAGCTTATACTCCGGGAAAAGGTAACGCAGTGGCAGATGCGTTAAGTCGAAGACATACAGGATTGGGAGCCATGTTTTCAAAATGGAAGAATCTCGAGTATTTAGATGGATTTGACTTCAGGCCTAGATGTGAATTGGAACCTGAGATGTTGGCAAACTTATCGATAAGACCTACTCTTGTGGAAAGGATTGGCGAGAGCCAAAAGCGAGATGATAAGCTTGTCAACATTATCCGTGATTTGGAATCTGGATTGGAACCAGAAAAGGATAAAGAATTCGAGGTCGATCAAGAAGGTTGGCTTCGGAAGCAAGGACGACTAGTTGTTCCCGATATAGATGAATTGAGGAGTGAAGTTCTAAAGGATAGTCATCACTCGAAGTTGACAATTCATCCAGGTGGAAATAAGATGTATCGGGATATGAAGAGAACCTACTACTGGGAAGGCATGAAGAAGGATGTTGGAAATTTTATTTCCAAGTGTATGAACTGCCAGTTAGTAAAAGCTGAACAGAAGAAGCCAAGTGGATTGCTTCAGCCATTAGAAGTTCCTACATGGATGTGGGAGCAAGTGTCGATGGATTTTATTGATGGACTACCTAGAACAAGAACGGGAAATGAAGGGATTTGGGTCATTGTAGATCGTCTGACCAAGAGTGTAAGATTCATTCCTGTTCGATCGACTAGGACTGCATCAAAGTTGGCTGAGTTGTATGTTAAGTGGATAGTTTGATTTCATGGTATTCCGAAGAGTATAGTGAGCGATCGAGATCCATTGTTCACTAGTGGATTTTGAAAGAGCTTCCAGGAAGTTTTGGGAACCGAGTTGTGTTTGAGTACAGCTTATCACCCTCAAACCGATGGTCAGACTGAGAGAGTCAACCGAGTTTTGGAAGATCTCCTCAGAGCTTGTGTTTTGGATTTCGGAGGATCATGGGAAGATCACCTTCATTTGGTGGAATTTGCATACAACAACAGTTACCAGTCAAGCATTGGTATGGCACCGTATGAGGCATTGTATGGAAGACCGTGTAACTCACCGACATGTTGGTTAGAAACAGAAGAAAAGTTGATACTTGGGCCAGAGATGATTCGACAAACTTCGGATTGCATAGAGATCATTCGGCAACGAATGAAGGCAGCCCAAGACCGTCAGAAAAGTTATGCAGATAAGCGTCATAAGGATTTGGAGTTTGACGTAGGTGATATGGTTTTTGTGAAGATTTCTCCACTGAAGAATGTTATTCAATTCGGGAAGAAAGGAAAATTGACTCCGAGATTTGTTGGACCATTCCCGATCATCGAGCGAATTGGAAAGCTCGCATATAGATTGGAGTTACCAGAGAAGATGTCGAGTGTGCACAATGTTTTTCATGTATCATATCTACGGAAGTATGTGCACGACTCGAATACGGTGGTTTCTGCTGATAGCTGTGAAGATTTCGAAGTTAATCCAGTCGATAGAAGACCTCGTAAGCCGCTTCGTGTTGTGGGAACTTACAGGAAACAGCTTAGGAGGAAGGTAGTTAAGTTGCTCAAGATACAATGGAGTGATGATGATAACGACTGTACGTGGGAGGTGGAAGAGAGGATGAAGGCAGCTCATCCTGAACTCTTCGAGGTATGGCCCTAAGGTGTCGTGTCATCTAACGAAATTGTAACTTATTCTAGTTTTAGAATTCTGCATGCTAAGCTAGAATTGGATGCATGGTTTGTTGATTGCTATGGATGGTAGGCGTGCAGAATAGTCTTTGATTGCTTTGTTTGTTTGGAATTTCGGGGGCGAAATTCCTAAGGGGGGAGAGAATGTAACGACCCGTAATTTTACGGATCGACAAGTTTGTAAAAATCTGGAATTCTTAGCGTTGTTAAGTCATTTTAGATTTTAGGCAAAATTTTGTTCAAGTCCTAGATCGTAAACGACCTAAGTGATAAGTCGTGACCGACTTAAGTGGTTTAGGCGACCTAAGGAAGTGTAGTTGGCGACCTAAGTATTCTGGGGTTAGGTCGTAAGGGAGATAGGTCGTGTGATAACTTAGGTCGTGGGGTAGAGTTAGGTCGGCAACGACCTAAGGAAACTAGGCGAGTTAGCAACCTAGGGAGTTTAAGGTAGTTCAAACGACCTAAGGTGTTGTCGTAGTTAGGTCGTCTAGACCACTTAGTAGTTAGGTCGCATCCCAGTTGATTCGTGACTTATGATAGGTCGCGTGGAAGCTTAAGGGATTAGGTCGTAGCCTACCTGTTAAGTCGTAGGTCTCTGGGTTTTGGCTTAGTGTTAGGTCGCAAGGTTTTATAAGTCGTAGATCGTATCCCAGTTGACTCGTTAAGGCGGTATTGTTGCTGAGTCGAGTGTGCTGAGTCGTTAGGACGTATAGGCACACATGAGCTTAGGTCGAAGGTTGCTGGGTACGTTAAGTCGTAGACGACTTAGGAGTTGAGTCATAACCCGGTTAAGTCTTATCTTGATAGGTCGTAACCCTGATAGATCGACAAAGTTGCTATGTTGTTTAGGTCGTATAGGGGTTAAGTCGTAACCTAGTTATCTGTTAAGTCGGAGGCCCTGCTAAGTTATAAGTCGTAGACTAGTGGGTTTTGATAAGTCGTAGGTTGGTATAGTAGTTAACTCGTAGGTCGTCTGGGGTGTTAAGTCGGAGAGGGAGTTAAGTCGGAGACGACTTATAGAGGCACACGACCTAAGATTTCAGCTATAAATACTCGTCCATTTCTCACTTTTTGGGATCCGGATTTCGAAGCGACGAAGTGCTGCCATTTTGAGAGCTCGACTTCTACACTTCTTCACTTCTTTTCTCTACTCTAATCTAGTGATTCCATCCATCCAAGTTGAAGATCAAATTGAAGATTCAAGAGCTTAGATTGAAGATCTACATTCATTGAAGTGAGATTTCATCGTTTGAAGCGGATTGGTGATAGATCAAGTTAGACCCTTCGCTGTCCAGATATGAAGTGGGTTTCTTTTGAGGTTGTTTAGGTGATTTGGTGAGTGGTGATTATCTCTCACGCGGATCTAAAGGAGTATATCGGATCGTTGGCTTGATTTGGTGTTAAAGTAGTGATTTCCATGCATTTTCCTAATCCTAAGTATAGATCCATATAGATCCATTTTTCATGATGATTTGGCATCCATTTTACTACATGTTAACCTATGCAAGTACATTCATCAAGATTATAGAGACATTGCTCATGATTTCATGCTTTTTGGACTTTTGACTCTTTAATTACGAAATTGCCATTATTGTTATAATTGTCTATTTAGATCATATTTGAATGCTTGTTTACTTGGATTAATGTTCGATTTGATTGATTGCAATGAATTAGATGATTGATGATTTGATTTAGACCGAAGATGATTCAAAAGCTAAAGGGAAAGGCTCTTGAATTGGAAAAGCTGCTTGTGGCATATGTAGCGGATGGTGAAGCTCTTATGCATAGATTCGATGATGATGATGTTGAGATGAAGCTTTGCGAGGATGTGATGAAGCGAGGCATGATATGAGATAGTCTTTGTCTAATCCAGACGAGATCATTCCAAGCATGTTGATAACTCGGTGATATGGTTCGAGTTGAGGATAATGGATGCTCGAGAGGCGCTTGAGCTAGTATGGAAATAGTCGTCGAGGAGGATGACTAGAAGGCTGAGATCTCATCGTTGTTGAAGGTTCTAGCATGCTCAAAGCAAGAGTACGTTAGGAAGATTCGATAGTCCCTGAAGGCTAATGATTGATAGTCAAGTACTCTGGACAGATTCGATAGTCCTAGGCACGGGTCACGATGACGTGCGGGAGTTATGTCTAGAACCGGGGTTTCCATTATCCCTTGACGGACGGCTGAAAGAATGTGCCGGTCATTCAATTAACGGTGATATCGAAGCAATGATAACAGTGATAGCCAGAGTCATGGATGTTTGGTTGTATCGTCATTCGGTCTCAAGAGCAGTGTTTTCAGGGTGCTTATCTGATCTTGGTTTAGGCCTTGAGGGTTTGTACTTGGAAAACATCGCCCTTGACTCGAGTGATAATTACTTTACTTTACATTGTATGCTCTGCTATGTTTGCTTTTGCTTAGTGTGTGTCTGGGGGCTACCACTGTAGAAAGAGGTTGGAGTGGGAGGGTTGTATTCCTATTCCTTTTCATTTATGCTCTTTGGTATGTTGTTAGTTAATTTACTGCTCACTAAGACTGTTGTCTGACTCAAGGCTTTATGTTTTTAACTCTTATTGCCTTGGGCTGTTCGTCCATTTTGGGATGGGCAGACTATGTAGCAGGTGACAGGTGCTGTTCTTGCTTTCCACGATCCTGATGACGAAGACGAGCTGGAGTATTGCATATTACTTCTTACTATATGTACTGGATGTTCCGCTGCTTTGTATTCTCTGAGTGATATGTAGTGAGGCTTGTTGTATTGACTATTCAGATGTTTGTATTCAACTATTATGAAGTTTTATTGATGAGATTCTATTCTGTGAAGCTTCACTATATATATGTTCTATTGTATTTTGTCCATGCGCTGTGAGTAATACGATAGATTCTGTTGTTTTTTTTAATTTACCTTGACAATCGTCCATGGCTGCCTGGCACACTTTATAGCGCACTTTCTCTAGGTTCAGTGCAGGGGTTATGGGCGGTCCTCACAGATGTTTTCAAAAGTGTTTAATATCGAAATCATAGATTTCAACATTCATTGTTGAAATAGACGTTTTCGAGGAAGAAGGAAATGGTGGACTATAACACTGTTGTTATAGTAAATGATTTCCGAAAGGAAATGTTTTTATATAGTATTGGGATTTACATATCTATCTTAATTTCGAATCCCTATACTAGTGATTTTGAGTCATCGTAACGATGTTTTACGTAACATTCGTTTTGACTCAAATAGATGTTGTTATAGTAAATGATTTCCTTAAAAAATGAAATATATACTTAATTTTGATTTAAGTATATCGAATATTTTCAAATGTTGAAAATAAATAGATTTGTGAATCACTTATTTTTAAATAAGTATGGAATTACTTTTCCAATATGAAATGAACATTTTGAGATTTATCTTTGTAAAGATAAATCGAAAGTGAATATTGACATTGATTCGAAAATCGTATATCAGTAGATATTTTGAAAATATAAATTCACTATGGAATTTATAAAAGAAATGGAAATTCGTTTTAAAAATAAACGTTGATTTATTTTTGAAGTGTGGAAATTTTATATCTAGTAAAGATATTTTGGAAAATAAATAATTTGGAAAATTATTTGGAATCTGATGATGTTGCGCATCTTTATTGATAGTTAAATAACCGACTATCAATAATTACCTTGAATAGGTATTTGTTGTGAATTGGATGAATTTGAATGCCACACTTATTTTTGAATAAGCGCTCACTATTCGGGTTAGCCGGGAAAGGACCATGGGGTCGTATAACCCATTCCGAATACGTGATACATCGTTATGAATCGCATTTGATGACCGGTGTTGAAGACCGGATATTTTTGAAAACGGAAGGATTACCGTCGAGTTACTCTACATCGGTTGATCTCCGATTTAGAGGTTTTATCACCCTTAGTGACGGGAAGTCTGGACGTGATTGGAAATTATCCGGAATTGCAAGGGCTTCATGAGAAGTGCCTTCGGTTCTGTTCGATCCCGAGACAGACTTGTATGGTTATATGTCTGACATGACACTTTGAGATATAAAGCCGATTTCTTTCAAATACATTTCTGTTGGTGGCGGAGAATTTATTCTCTTAGCTTAACACCCTTCTCTGAGACGTACGAGCTCAGAGGTTATGTAGTTGAAGTTATCAGCGATATATTCCCAATTTGGTAATGTGGCATGCTGAGTGTTGCTGTGTGATGATCAGTGTTTGATCATTTGTGATATGATCATTTGTTTGATCATTTATCTTTGTGATCATAGGTTGATCATCTGTTGACCCAAAGCGTGGCTTTTTGAAAAAGCGTAGCTTTGTGGACGAGACTTCGTCAAGGCCTCACAACCCTAAAATGGTCGAAACAGGAATGTTGCGGCAAGGTTATGAGGGTCGCGCCCTTTAGGGTATGTCATTTCCTTCTGGAAAGGGGTGGTATCATGGTATGGAGCCCAGATACTTACTCATATGGACACACTTTATTTATGATGTGTGATGTTGGTTACCGAGCGCTCGGATAAAGGTCCCAAAGGACCGGGTGATGACATATTCGTGAGTTACCTGTTACAGGGGTAACCCGGCCTTGTTTGGCAGAGAGCAGTTTGTCTCTTGGGACGTCCAGCCAGAGGCGATCCCATTCGGGAGTAGGAAAGGAAGTTCCTTAGCCTGACCATTTGTTGGAAATCCATTTCTCCAATACGGAACTTGTACGGTTTTAATTGTAGAACCAGCCATTTACTTATGGTGGTCACCACTGTTTAGATGGTAGCTATAGTAGGCATAGTTCGGAATGTCTATGGTGGCTAAGATTAATATTATACTTTCGAAATGTTTTCTACACTAGACATTAATAATAATAATCCAATGATTTTTGCGTATTAAGCATATTTGACTATCATAAGAAGAAATCTCCTCCAATTCTGCGTTTGCATTGTGTGTGTGGCGGGAGGTCTTATGGTAGTTTCATTTTCCAAAAGCATTGCGAATCTATTTTATTTTCTTTTTGAAAAATAACTGTTTTACGATCTCACACCAGTCACCATGACTGACTCGGAGTTTATTGTTTCCCTTCTAAACTCTGGGTGCCCACCAATTTCCACACGGGCAGTCTAGAGTTAGGTTATCAGGATATTCTGGATATTCTAGAGCTTTGAAGATAAGCTGGATGACGAGACGTAGTATTTGTATCTGATAGTATTTATTCCGCTGTGTATTATGTATGAGGACAAGTTTATATAACTGTCCATTGTTGTATATTGACTCTGATTGATGTATGTATAAACTGATATAGTTCTTTGTTTTAAAAGACTAGTAATTATTTATTATATATTGTTCCGCTGCGATATGTGAGATTTTGATATTATTTCTGTTTCTGATGTTGTTCTGTTGTTCTTCTTCTCTTTTTCTTCTATCTTTTCTTCTACCTCTTCTTTTAAAACCCTAAGTATTAGGTTTTCTGGCATTCGTTTGTTCGACAGTCGATACAGTGGACGTATTGATGTCGATATTTGGAAGTCGAAGAATCGGGTCCTTACAACGTGGTATCAGAGCATATGGTTAAGCGACAACCCTGCTCTATTGGGTGTTACTCATTAGAGATAGAGTCAGTAGTACTCTAGAATGAGTTGAGTGTAATAATAGATACGAGTGCGTATTTGTTATTGAATATAAAATTGTTTTGTATTGTGTTGACTTATCAGTTGATTGTTTATAGATTCTGGTCGGTGCAGTCTAGCTAACTGTGTTGATAGGAGTTTCTAAACTCTTAAACAAGATAAACCGACACAGTATTGTTTTAAATAGGGTAAATGAGATAATTTTGCCCAAAACTATTTTTGTATAGAAAAGAAATGGTTTTCTATGAATTATCATAGTATATGGATGCTTGGTTGTTAAGAAAGTGATAATATTGAGATGTTATCATTATTATATGAAATGAATAAGAAATTGAAATCATAACTCCAAAGCTAAGAAATAAATCCATATACAAATGAAATTTAAGAATGTAAATTATAAATGTGACTTATAATTGGAAGTAGAATTCCAGAGAAGTATTTGGAAATGTTTTGAAAAGAATTTGAAAATTTTGGAGATTTGGAAAGTTTAAATTCCTTTTTGATTTGAAAATGAATTTCAAAGGTTTGAAAAGTATTTTAGAGAGATGAAAGCTCTAAACTCTTTTCGGTCGCTGGAAAATAACTTCGATGATGACCATGGCATCATTGGCGTTCATTTTCGGGTTTCCAAAAGAGGAATTGCTGCCAAATTGTTTTAAATGGAAGTTGTTTGAAAAATTTGGATTTGGTTTTAGAAATTCAAAGGATAAATTGAATTGATTTCAAAATGGTTTTTGAAAGGGTGAAAAGATTCTGGAATACTATATAAAAATCCTATGGAATATTATTAAGTTGATAACTTATACAAATTGAATTTTGATAGAATAAATTTAACTTAAAGGATGGAGTTAAATTAATGTAAGTACAAGTGAATCAATTTAATGAAAGTAAATTGAATGTTGAAAAATTCATTTCGAATTTGTAAAGTAAAGTATTGAAATAAAATTAGTAACCGAAACTAATTGAAAAAATGACAAATTAATATGGTTTGAAATGAATTAAAATTCATATGGAATTTGAAATCCAGTATAATATAAGTGGTTATAAACCAAAAATAGTGAATTGAAAATAAATTTTGGGAATGAACAAAAGAATAAAACTAGAATTGAAACTGAATGTTGAAAATAAATTTGAATAAAGGGAGCTAGAATTTGTGATGAATTAGTAATTAGAACTAATTTAAAATAGTGCAGTTGTGAATGAAAGTAAATTGATAGAAATTCAATATTCAGAAAGTAAACTAGAATCCAAATCAAATTGGAATTGTGAATTGAATTCAAATAGAATTTTGAAATGTAAAATTGAATGAAAATGAATATGTAACTTCAATAGTAAGCTAAAAAAATGTATAAGCAGTTTATATTGGAAATTTTGTAATAGAATTTGCAAAATAGTTGAATGTTGTACCTAGATATTATGGCTAGTAGGATATACAGGTGTATAAAGTAATTGGAAATTTTGATTTCAAAGATAAATTAGAGTTTGCTCGAAAAGGTAAGTATTTAAATTTCCATATGAGATTTGATGATTTCTTGTCTAGCCGTTTGGCCTTTTCTTTTCTTTTTGAAATCTAAGAGTCTGTAGGGACGTTTTGTAGTCGTGCCGTGTTAGCCGCGCAAAGGAGACGCTAGCGAAATTTTTCGAAAATTTCGGGTGTTAGAAAATTTTTGAGAAAATTTTGAAAGTTAAAATTTGAATTTAAATTTAAATTTGAATTTTGAAGTAAACAATGTTGTTTTGAACTTATAATTGAAGTTGGAAAGCTAGTTGAAATGATAACGAATCTTTAGTAGAAAGATTTGTTTTGATAAAATTGACAAAACTATTGGATGTTGGAAAATAGTAGACGAGTTAAGGACCTTTTTTCCTAACTTGTAATTTCGGGACGAAATTCTTTTAGGGAGGGAAGATTGTAACGATCCAGAATTTTGAACAATTTAAAATGAAAATATTTAATTAATTTTAAATATTTGAATGATGGTTTGACTTGAATTTCTAATTATCAAAATAAATTGGCGATTAAATTATAAGTTTTAATCTATTGAATGTTGAATAAAAATTTAAATCTTCAATTTTAAGCCGAAGAAAAATATTTCAAAAGCTTGTAAAATTTATATTGATAATACCGAAGACAATAGAAGCTTCAGGATTAAATTTCAAACTATTTTGTTCGGTTTTGAAATTTATATCGTTCAACTGATATTTAAAATTAGCGTTCTGGGGGCACAGTCTCGGAATTCAACGAAACCAGTTCCATTGGGTCTAGAATATTGAATTATTACCAGATTTCAAATTTCGTATTTAACGGAGTTGCCGTGTGACCGTACGATATGCAAACGTGTTAAAATAAAATGAAATTCAATTTAAAATTTAAATTTATATTAATTTACATCACCACGTTTTCTCCCTATAAACACGCCGAGCATCACGGGAAGAAATCGTGGAGAACATACCGTCTTCAATTTTAAATATGTCCTCCCCCTCACTTTCTAAATCAAACTTCAGTTCAAAGAAATGGCCGAAGCCTCTTTTAAATTCAAATCGAGCAGTTCGAAAACAAGTCGTTCCTCCTCTCTCTAATTACTCTCCCATATCACGACGAAATCAAAATTTGGGCGAACGAAGACTAGGGCTGCGACGTCGCTCTGGTTTGATGTCGGGATTTGCAGCGCTCACGAGGTTAAGTTCGACGAAGATGGAGGCGTCTCTAGCGACGATTTGTGCGATCGGCATAGTGGAGTTCACAATTTAAGGCAGTGCTCGAACTCGTGAGTCTGGAGGCGTTCTCGGCGGTGCTCGAAGGCAGGAGGAATGCGCGGCTAAGGAAGAAGGCTTGCGATGGCGTTCGCGATGGGATGAAGGCATCGCGACTTTGAGTTGTGCTCGTTCTCGATTCACGGGGACTGGAGATGTTTGCAGGGGAATCGAGTCGATGTCGAGATCGACTGGGCGATGTCGCGATGCTTGGTAGGGCGGCTCGTTTAAGGGTCACGATGGGGTTCGTGGTGGCGTTCAATCATGGTGGCGATTCTGGCATTAGACATAGAGATAGTTCGAGTGATGTCGAGCTCAGGGTCGTGGCCTTCTAGTGTTTTGGTTGATCTTAAATTCGATTGCGAGGTATTTTCTTTTGAAAATTTGTTTATACAATTTTATATGCTGAAATCAAGAAAAGGAAAAAAAAATATAAACAATAAAGTTAGAAATAAAAATTTCTGTTTTTTAGTTGAAATATAGACTGAAGTGGAATTTCTTTTTACAGTTTGAAAAATAGAAATCTACCGGTTTATTTTAATAAGGTAATTCCCAGGGGTGATTCCCGACAGGATGCGGTAGGAGAAGTTCCTTTCCTTTGTCCTGTTCCTGGACAATTTGTGTGGATGGATGTTTGACATTGCATTTTTGAGATTACAACATTGACTTTTATAAACGTACATCTATTTGGTGGCGGAGAAGGCAACTTCTCTAAGCTTAACACCCTTCTCTAAGACGTACGAGCTCAAGGTTTTATGTTTTTGAAAGTCAATAGTGATCGAAGGAATGGCAATGTGGCATTCTAAAAGGAAAGTGATATGTGCTATGTGAAAGGTAAACGTTCGGTTTTTAACTTATTGTGGATGCATGCTATGAGGGCCCTTGGATAGGTCGGTAACGACGGGGGTGATGACATATTCGATACTATCTAGGAAGAGGTAGGCCGGTCTTGTGTTGGTAGAGGACCATCAGTTGGGCCTTGGTACATTCCTCTAGAGATGTACTGCCGGAAGGTAGTCCCTTTACCTGGTCATTTGTATGGAAATCCATTATCCGCTATGTGCTTGCCATTTTGTTTGTAGAACCCACGATTGTGGCTATTATGCTGGAATTTAATCAATGCAACAATTTTGGCTTTGATTGATATTATTTATATACTAGACACTAGTATAATATAACATGATTTGATATGAAATGTTTTGGTTATCGTAAGGTAAAAACCCGTTCATGTTTATGTGTAGGCGTGGTCTTACGAGATACCTTTATTTTGATAAAGAAAAGTTTTATAACTTTAAAATTTAGTTGAGATGTGTTTTCTCATGCTGGTTTACTAGACTGGTCCGGGCGTTCTTCCCTTTCAATGCTCGAGTTAGACCGAATATATTTACAGATTCGGATTTGGATGCTTTGGAGCTTCAGCAGACGAGCTAGAAGTCTTCTGGTTGTATTTATGTATATGTATATTTTTCCGCTGCATTGTTGTTTAAATTATCAGTATTTGTGAGGATAGGTTATTATAACTATCCAAGCTGATGATTAGTGATTAATTGTTGTACTCTGATGGATGTATATTACATTATAGTTTCCATTTTGTAAAAATCATTGATATTATATTATATGTTGTTCCGCTGTGTTTGTGAGATTTTGTGATTGTTTTAGTTTCTTCTATTTTTTTCCTCTATTTCTCTTCTTCTCTCTTTTTCTTCTCTTCTCTTCTTATCTCTTCTTTCTTTCTCATGATTATCCATCTTTCCTTTCGGTTTAGGTTGGACATGTGTGGTTTGTTGTCAGCTCTAAACGGGTCGGATTTCTGGGTTGTCACATTTGGTATCAGAGCTTAGGATTTTGCAAACATCTAGGCTTTGATGGGTATTCATTATAGATAAAGTCAGTAATGCCTTAGATTGAGTTTGAGTGTATTATATATATGAGCGCGTATTTGTTGGTGATATGAAAATGTTTTATATTAGGTTGTTTGATTTGTTAAGTTTGAATTTTGGGTTCGGGTTGATGCATCTAACTAATGTTATCAATTGGGATTCCAAAACAATTGAACAAGCAAATTTACACAATATAGTTTTTGAAAGTGGGTAAATGAAATAATTTTATCTCAATTATATTTTATATATAAAGGAATAATTTTTCAAAAATTATTATAGTTATATATGGATTTTTGGTTGTTAGTGAATGTTAATATTTGATTATTATCATTTATTATTTGTTGTTTTTTATTTGTGTTCTAATAAAAAGTTGTTAATATTTTATTGTAAACAAAGACAAACAAATAAGAAACGGTTTTATAAAACCAAAGTTAAATAAGTGAAATTATATATAAGTATAAATTTATAAATGTGATTTATAAATAAAAAGAATTTTAAAAAAAGAAATAAAAAAGCACTAAACTCACTTAATTAGTCGTTGGGAAATAATTCGGGCAATGACTGCAACATCATCAGTATTCATTTTCGAGTTTCTAAGTGATGAATTGCTACCTTAGTAATTTACCATTGAAGTTTTGTTTTGATAAAACAAGTTTTGATTGTAAAATTCCAAGTATGATTTGATAAATATAGGAAAATAAGTTTTTGAACTTACAATCTGAAAATAGTATAGATATGGAATAAGTTTACAAATTATGAATTTGAACAGGAAAGTAAAACCAAATTTTAAAATGGTTGAACATTTTGGTTAAGAAAACAAAAGTGAAATTTGAATTTGAGATATGAAATAAAAGAATCAACTTAAGTAAAGTTAGATAAATTGGGTTAGTGAAACGAGATAAATGAAATGAAGTTTAACTTAAGAAAAATTGAATTGGAAATGAATTAGATAAAAAAATGGGATGAATATACACTTAAGTCATAAAGTGATTATATAACCCTGAATTGTAAGTATGGTATGTGAATAAACTTAAGTCAAATAAATTCATGAAATTTTAAGTAAATAAGCTTGTATAACTTATAGATTTAAGGAATATTAAGCTAAAAACAATTTTTTAATTTGTTGAATGTGAATGTTAAGAAGAAAAGAAATCTAAAATCTGAATCTGAATAATGAAATAAAAGTTAACTTAAAGTTAAGTAAAGTGGGATGAAACGAGTTAAATAAATTAGAATTTGACTTTTGAAATGAAGATGAACATAAGTTATAAAATGCATTTCAACTTAAGTTGTAAATAAAGAATTGAATATGGTTTTGAATGTTGTTTGATAGAATACGTATGAACTTAAGTATAAAGTGAAATAAACATAATAAGTGTTATATAAAATGTTTATAAACTTAAGTAAATAATTTTATGGAATGGTTGTTAAGTACTGTTTGTATTAAAGAAAATATCCTAAGTAAATTGAACATATGGAATGAAATGTTGTTAAACATAAATTGAAATTGAAGTGAAGATAAATAAGTGAATGTTAATAAATTGAATGTAAGTAAAACTAATATGAATAATTGAATTTGATTTAAATTGAATGCGGATCAAATGAATATGAAAAAAGGAAGTAAATGAATGAGTGAATAAAGCAATATTAATAATGGTTATGATTAAACGAATGCAAATAAAAGAATCGGGAATAAAGAAATGGGATATATTAAGAAATCAATTGAAATTAATATGTAAATTGTAACTATATTATTTTATTTGCATAACTGTTTGATCCAGATCCGAATATATGATTTCGAGGTGATTTACACCGGTCCGAGTAAGGATTTTCACTCGATTTCTTGACGGCGAACCCTGGATATGGATTTTTGATTGATTCTGATATTCTCTATCATAGTATATGGCTATGCAAGGAGAATGACAGTTTTCTAATCAAGGAACCGGATCTGAGTCCGCACTAGAGTGGTCGTGTGAACGATGCTAGTTCAGAAGTGAAATTGTGCGATCGAGCTAGCGATCAGGTATGGTTTTGCGTATGGATGTTATATGTACATCGTATGGGCTTTAATAAATTGAATATTGACATTAGAAAATGCAAACTGATATGATTACGAATTAATTGGATGAATATTAATTGTTCGATGGTTTCTCTTGTTGCATTTGCAATGTTTGGATATAGTTGTTGTACTAGTATATGTTACATATCGATATTACTTTCTATATACATGTTCTCATTGGCTTTTGAGTGTTTAGTAAGCGCGGATGGTGTATGCTTCGTATTTGGAGCTCGCTTCCGCATTATAATCGTTGTATATGCTCGCTAATATAATAAAAGGTACACATCTCGAATTACATATCATACTTTTATATTTTTTCCCCACGGGATGCCTCATCCTCGAAGATGAGAATCAGATGTATATTTGTGATATATATATATATATATATATATATATTATGATTTCCTACGATTGAACAGAGCAAAGGAGAAGGTGGCGAATTATTCCGGAAATTTAAGGCATTAGAAAATTTATGAGAATTTTGGAAAAAATTTTGATAACTAAAAATTTGATTTTGTGTTATAAGTTGGGATGAATGAATGGATCGTATTAATTGATTTTTAGAAATTTAATTATGGATTTAGGATTAAGAAAATGTGATAGCAAAGTTTCCACTGATTGATTTTGGGAAAGTTAAAAGGTTTAAATGAATTTGGTAATCTATTTCAACTAATTGTTTTGAAAAGTTAATGGGTTTTGTGGCATTTTTCTTACTTGGTAATTTCGGGAACGAAATTCTTTTAAGGAGGCGAGTATGTAACAACCCAGAATTTTAGCCATCCGAATTTGGAATATTTAATTGATTTTAAATATTTAAAAGTTAATTTTACAAGTTAAATAACTTATATTTCAAATATAGCGATTAATTTGATAATTAAATTGTTAGATTTAATATTTGAAATTGTTTAAACTATTGAATCTTGAATTTAAAATGAGTGGAAATGATTTCTAAAGTTGATTTAAATTCTATTTGAATAAGAAGAAAGATAGTAAACTTTTAAAATTGACTTAAAAGTGAATAAATTGATTTAAAAGTGAATAAACAGAAATTGGAGATCTTATATTTTTAATTAACATGTAAAAATAACTTTTTAGGCACAGTCTCGGAATTCGACGAAACCAGTTTCATTGAATCTGTAATAGTGAATTATTATATGCTGTCGAACTTCGTAGCGATTGGACTTATCGTTTGATCGTGTGAGTTCAAAACGCGTAGAAATTTATTAAAGGAAATTTAAACTAAAATAATTCAATTTTGAAAAGCTATCTTCTGAATATGATGGAATTAGCTTCGGATACATATTCCATTTTGTTCAGAATAAGGGTATAACATATAGAACGCCAGACGGCACGCTACGTTTGGAGTTTGAAATTTTCACGGATGAATAGTACTTTGGAAAATTTTCTATAAATAGTCCTTAACTTTCATCCATTTGTAAACTAAACCCTAAACCTAATTTTTTTAGCCACCATTAAAACTAATCCATCCAATGGCTATCATCGATCGGAGCCCTTAGAGGCCGAATTAGCCTTCGACTTCAACTTCAACTGGAGAAATGTAGAGCATGACCATACGCGCTTAACCAACGATTGCATCGAGCTATCGATGACTGAGGCAGAGTCAATCGACCTCTATCCTCCTGTAGTTTTCATGGGTTTGCGGAGATTTTACGTGTGCGCGCGAAACCAGGCGTTGCGTGAAGGAGGGCGGCTCTAGGCGGGGCGTAGAGGGGTCGACATACGGCTGGTTGTGGCGTTCGAGGGTGGCGCGAGCATTTGATCGAAAAAGAAGAAGAAAATGCGGGCCTGTAGTAGTTCGTGCACGTAAGGTAGTTGAGAGAGGGAGAGAAGGTAAGCTTAATTTAAATTTAATTAATTATGTTAATTTATAATTTTTAATTATATTCGAATGTTTATTTATCCGTAACTTTCTCGTACGAGGTCCGTTTCGAGTGCGACAAGTTGCGTTGTGTTCGTATCAGTGAGCAATACGCTATGGAGTTGGAATGGACGAATTCAGAGCTAGTAGAAATTTTCAGTTAAATTGAACGACTGTTCAATTTTAATTCAAACCGGAGAGCTTTGGCGATTTCTGGAATTAAGTGAGTAAACTCACCTCTTTGGCCTGCTTATATTTTTATATAAGTGGGAATAATTTAATTTATGATGATTGTTGCTTGTTTGGATGATATACTATATATATTAATTGGTTTGGATATATTCATGCCTATTGGAGTGGATGAGACCCTATTACATTCCCATGTAAGAGTGGATGAACCTTTGTATACGAATCCCGCCTCGAAGTGGTTGATTTTATTTTCATGATTATATGATGTCTGTGATGCTTGGGCCAGGTTGGAGGGATCCAACAGGATCGTCACCACTGTTGATTTTGTTTTTCATATATATGCTGATATATGATGTGTTAGATTCTATGTTGATGATTTGACTTATTTTGTAACGACCCGGAGTTTTCGACCCCGAAAATTTCATATAGTTAGGAAAAGAAGAAAGAGATAGAAGAAGAAGAAACAGAAAACCAAACTCAGAAGCTCACATTCGCAGCGGATAAAATATAATATCAAATAATATTCTTTACACAAAGAAAGCTGTATTAGTCAATTACATTTTAATACATCAGAGTTACAACATTTCACAATCACTGGACAGTTAAAATAACTTGTCCCAAATAAATACAATATATCACAGTGGAATACACTCCATACGTTCCTGCCATCCAGCTCGCCTCCTGAGCTTCAGAACGTCCTTACATGAAAATCTATAATACTCGGTTTGACCCGAGCATTACATCAAAGTAACACACGGGTCAGGCAAGAAACCAGCGTGAGTAAACTCATCAAACATGAAATTACAATCCATAGAACTTATTTAAAACTCGGGGTAACTCGTGCTTCACTACGAATTCTTAACTTGTTATAGCCACGCTTATTTCACACATCAATCCCTAAGTATTCTTACTTAGTTTCAATGGTCCAGTTCACTTAAATTGTTTCATTTCAGCCTATTGATATCACATATAAATAATTATTGCAAATTTCTAATCGAAGTGGTCTCGGGTACTTACCGGTACCCGACCCCGGTCTCTTCAAATCCAATTTTCATTTTAAAAACAAAGCAGTTTAAGTTTAACATTTCCATATATATCCAGAATTACATATTTACATAGCCATTTATCACAGATAGGAAAACCATATTATCTCAGTTTAGTCCAATCATACCATATCACATAGCATCACTTATTAAAGACATCAAGTAATCCAAGGCATTCAATATCATTCAATTTTTCATAAGTAAGATTAATTAGTCTCACCTTCAATTAATTTAAATTAATTTGAATTAATTCCTTTAATTACTTTTAATCCTGCTTTCTTAACATTAGTTAATTACAAACCATTAATTAATCATCTTTAAATTTTCCTTTTTAATTACATTAAGTAATTAGCCTTTAATAACACAAATTAATTAACCTTCACCCATTCACATTCATTACATCTATCCTTAATTAATTTCTCAAATTTATTATTCCATAATCACTTACATTGATTAATTATCCTTTAATTAATCACACTCATTAGTCCGCTAACCCTTAATTAATCAATCCTCTAATTAAGTACATTAAGTAATTAATCCTTAATTACTTCTCTTAAGTAATTAACCTTTAATTACTTCGATCAAGTAATTTTCCCTTGGTTAATTAATTATATTGGTTAATTACATTGATTAATTAACCCTAATTAACTACCCTTAATTAATTAACCTTAATTTATCACCCTAAATAAAAAATTAATCACAACTTTTAATTATTCTTTTGCTAATAATTAATTATTCTTTAATTACTAATTTTTTAATCAATAATTAATCTTAAATTACTTAGTAATTTATCTTTAATTATAAATCAATTAATAAATTTAAATGATAAATCGTTTATCTTAAATAATCTTCTTAATTATTTTCAAAGTCATACCTAATAACCTTGGAACCAAATAACTTACAAACTTTAAGTTTAATTTAAAATTTAATACACTTAATCTTTTAATTAAACTATTTAACTATCTGATTAATTAAGCTTTTAAAACAACTTAAGGATTAACTTGATTAATATCTTAAAGTACTTTTCTCAACTTAATCAAAACATTAAAAATCAATCTATTACTTAAAATAGTTTTAAGATAATTAATCTATCTTGGCTTTGTTAAATTTAAACAAAACTTTTAACATCAAATTTATAACCTGAGAACAAATCCGGGTATTCCTATCAAAAACCTGAGTTATCTCAACTCTTTCCTGAGCTTCCTCTTTTTTTTTATTTAAAACTTAGTTTAAGTTTTAAAAACTTGTTATATTAAAACACTCGTGCGAATCACACGAAGTAAACCGAGTTAAACCCTACTCTACTTTGAATTGAAACTCGAGATAACCCATCGACCCAAAACTCAAACTCTAGTGCACATAAATTCTGGTGCACGTGCACCGATCGCTGGCGAAGATCCGGCATTCGCGACGGCCATCAACAAGTCACCTTCGACTTCCTCAATACATCGAGCCACTCAGATAACTCAACCAATCACGGCATTAGAAATCACTCGATCGACCCACCTGGACAAAAAAACTGGTCGCCGATAATCACTCGACATGCCCATTTCTGACCAACTGAAGCTTTTCCACCTCGACCACGGCCTCACCGAAAGCCAAACTCCGTATTCCCCCTTGACCGATTATTTCCAGCTCATCCTTGCCGACGATATCGACAAATTTCCATCGTCGACCAAAATGGGTTATTAAACCCTACAACTCCTCCGACCGGCCTCCTTGGTGGCTTAAAAACCTCGTCTCCATTTTTCCTACTATCACCAGCCTCACCGCTACCTTCATCAACAAGTACGATAACCAGTTCATCGTTGATTGCCTGAATTTCCCAAAACATACTTTCCGTTCAACCTGGAAATCCTCGACATTTACCAGCTTAAAAATCAAGAGACCTACGTCTAAAATCACCATTTCGAAATACGATTCTGATTATGTAATCAGATTTTAAAGTTTACATGTTTGATTTTTCTGATAAATAATGATTTTACTGTAAAATCATTACTTCACAACATTCACTTAATACTTTTACCTGCAGTTCTTTTTAGAAATGAAATTACATAGCCACGATCATTTTTCTTTTTAAGATCTTAGCCTAATTTACACTGTATAAAGAGAAATTAAAATTTTAAACTTGATTTATAAACCTGTAACTAAGAACAAAGGGTTTATACTCATATGTACAAGCATACATATTCAAATATCTGCATATTTATTTATATACAAACATAATCTTACCATGAAAACAATTTCCACAATGTTATTCAATGTTTTATCATAAACATCAATTTCAACAGGTTGAAGCATAATTAAAATGGCAGTTTACACACCTGTTCAACTTAAAAACAGAGAACAGTTTTGATTTTCTCTGGAACTAGGAGTTGATCCGGAGACTGGAAACTCAAAGCTTTGAATTTTGAATTTGAAGTTGCTTGATTTGATTTTAAGTTGAAATATGCAGAAATGTTTATCTTTGTTACTTAACAAATTTTCGAATCCAGGAAGAATGAAGAAGGCAGAGGAGATATATATAGGAAAGGTAGGCTTTGTACCCAGTAAGCCTCCTTCATTTTCTTTTAATTTTTTTCTATCTAATTTATCCTTTGGTTAGAGATTTTTTTTCTTGACCGGACAAGATTTTGAAAAAAAAATGAAATGATTTGTTAAAGTTGAGATAGGATGTTTTATGTGCTTGATGGCATAGGCATTTAATGCATGTCTCCTTCCATGTTTACATGCATATCCATTGATATGTATATACATAAAAAAATTTCTTATTGCCTTGCATATTTAAATTCACATACATACATTTCTTGCCTGGTTTTGCTTTATACCTTATGTGCTTACTTTATGCTTCATATAACCATATAATTTATCTTATATACTTATTTCTATTTTAAGCTTAAACTATCAAAAACTTAATTTATATTCATATATTTTTATACTTATATCTAGTGTTGTTAAGATTGATTTTATTATACGCATTATTATCTAGATTACACTCATATATATATTTAGATCAAATGTTAATAAGGTAGAGCTTTAATTTAATTATTTGAGAGTTTTTATTTTGAATTTCCAAATCATAACTTTCTTCCAAAATACACACACATATACACATAAATATAAACAGTTAACAACCAAAATAAAATTTCCTATAAGATTTAACACATCAAGATATTTTATGGTTTAATATTTATTTTAGTTTCCAAATCCAATTATATATATGTCCCGATATTTTAATTATCAGAAACTTATTCGTTTGACCAATCAAAATTTATATTTCGATAATCTAAATTAGTAGATTACCCAATCTACAGACGTTAAAAATACAAGGTTGTCACATCCCTTCCCCCTTTAGAACTTTTCGTTCTCGAAAAGGAACGAAACCAGAATTTATGAAAATGCTTAAAATCAGATAAATTTTCTTTGATCGTTTTTAAAACACTTTTTAATATCCATACAATATTATTCCAAAGTAGTTTTTATAAAAATACTTTTATAACTCGATGTTTCAACAAGTCCATCCTTGTTCTCATAGAAATTCGGTCATACGTTGATCAGACGTAGGACTGAAAATCTATAAGGACTTAGCAGACCCATTTCAACATCTAGTGAAAATACTTGAAAAAAATAATTTTATTGAAAATATCGAAAACATTTTTAAAAATAGAGGAAATATCTTTGGTGAGAATGCTTTGGAAATCATCACCCCCATCCATGGTCGCAGTTAACCCGATGGTTACGTTGCCATCCCGGCAAAATCCATAGATAACTGTAGGCCTCCGCGCCCCTCGATTACACCATGGAACCCGCTACAGATCGCAGTTATACCCGGGCTTTACGTTGCTATCACAGCAAAAACCCATATAACCGTAGGCATCAGCGCCCTCGAATTTCGCTGCCAAAAGAATGAAACTCCTCCACTCGACCATAGATCGCAGCCTACCGATGTTACATTGTCGTCCCGGCAAAATCAAGTGTAGACTGTTGGCACTCATCCTCCACACGATTTTCGCTATGGTCCACACAGTAGATCGCAGCGACATCGAGTTACACTATCGTCACGGCATAACCCAAATGCCCCTGTAGGCATCAGCGCCCTCGACTTTCGCTACCCAACAATCCTCAGGAACTAGTTTATCCGGACTCCTCACAGGATCAACTTTAGAACCCCCCTTAGGGCTCAAGGCAGTACCACCCTGTGGCACTCCTGAGAAGTTCATTCAAGGGAGCGCCTTTTTCCCCAGAGCCACTTTCAAAACACTTTATACTATACACATATAGTATTTTCCAAATCATACACCTAGTATGAATTTCATATAAATCTCCTTTCTCAAAATCGATTATCCCAAAATCGATAATTCACAAACTAGGCTTTCCAAATTCCAAATTTGATTTTCCTCAAAAATCAAAAGCCCTTTTTAGAAATCCATAGGTTCCCGAAACTTTTTCCCAAATTCATTTTCACAAAATCCTTTATATATACGTATATATATATATATAATAACCTTGGGAAATTTTTGAATCATTTCATACTTGTATAAGTCCCCTTTTTTTATACTTCAAAAACTTTCAAAAACTTTCAAAAACCTTTTTCTTCTGACAATAGATTTAATAAGGGGAGATTTATCTCATATAACAGATATATATAACTTTGTTCACTCCAAATCAAATATTCAAATTTGATTAAACTTTTATAAAGTCATTTACCAGTTTACTTACTTCAATAAAATAGATTTCTACTATAGAAATATCAAATTTCACTTTATTTCATCATATATTTCACAAAGTATACTTTCCATTTCAAAAATCATTTTACATTTCTTATTCAAAAATTTACAATATCAATTCCATTCAATCCCGTACGATGTACACATATCATCCGTATGCTATATCAATCTGATCGCTCACTCGATCACACAATTTCACTTCTGAACTAGTATTGTCCACCCGACTTCCTAGTGCGGACTCAGGTCTGGTTTCTTGACCAGAATTCGTTATTCTCCTTGCATAGGTCACAACTATGATAGAGAATATCCAGAACCAATCAAAAATCCATATCCAGGTTCGCCGTCGAAAATTGGGTGGAAAATTCCAACTCGAAACGATATTACTGTCTCGAAATTCCTTGCTCGAATCTGGATCAAATCACTATGCGAATAGAATAATATACGTACATCCTACGTATTTATCTTCATTGATTATCAGTTAAATCAATTCCCTTTCTATTCATCCTCACTTTGATTTTATTCACTTATTCACATTTGCCTTAATCCCCATTTGCATTATCACTTCAATTCTTATCTCAGTTGGGTATTTAACCAATAACAGTTTAAACTCCGACCAGTTTATATTTAGAAAATAGCTTGAAATTTTTTAAAATAAATAAGTAGTTGAAAAATAATTATTAACTGTAAAAGGCTGTAAAATAGTTAAGTAATTGTAAAATAGTTGGAAAATAGTCAAATAGTTATAGAAATTTTAAATAATTGCAAAATAGTCGTAAAACAGTAATTAGTTATAAAGTAGTAGAAAAATAGTCATTAGTTTATAAAACAGTTGTAAAACAGTTAAATAGTTCCAAAATTAGTTATAAAATAAGTATAAGGTAGTTTGGACTTAGAAAGAAAGGTTGCATATAGTAAATAGCTTGGGAGATTATATTTAAGAAAGTTTATATTAAAATAATTTGTTTGAAAATAGTCCAGAGCCAAATTGTTCAATTCCCCATCAATTCAATTTAAAATTTCCACTTCCATTTAAATTGACTCAATTCTAATTTGAATAACTTCAATTTACCTTGAACTTGATTTACCCCCAATTCAAGTTGAATTAACCTCAATTTCTTTCCAAATTCAGATCAAATTCCATTTGATTTTAAACATATTCACTTTAATTACAATTTCAAATTATTCAAATTAATTTATACTAATTTCAAATTGAATCCACTTCAATTTCAAATCATTTCAATTTCTATATGAATTATTCCCAATTTCCATTTGAATTTGAACTCATTCAATCTTAAATTTTATTTCAAATTAATCCAATTCAAATTTCCCATTTGAATTTTATACTTATCCATCTTCAATTCTAATTAATTCAAACTAAATTCAATTTGAACTAATGAAATCTAAATCTCAACTTTAAACCATCTCGAATTATATAAATTCGAGTTAAATTTTCAAATTTTGATTTAACCCCTTAAATCAAATTAACCTTTATTTTTAAATCAATAATCCAAATCTTTAAACAATTTAATTCTGAGTCCAATTCTCAAAATTTCATTTTAAATTATCTTTACTTAACTTATTTCAAAGTTCAAGTAAGAGTTCAAAACAATTTTGTCTTAAAAATTCAATTTATTACCCAAATTTCATCTTCCAGTTTTGAAACCAGTTCTTAAACAAATTTTAATTTACAAATTCAATTATTCAAATTTTCAGTTCAAAGTAATTCCATATCCTTGATTTCAAATTAAAGTTTAATTTCCCTTTTATCTCAATAATGGATATATTACCACACTTCATTCCTCATTCATTTAAACAAATCCAATTCACAATTTAAAGATTATTAATAACAATAAGATGATATCATCCAATTTATTTTAAAACATCCACCCATTTCCAATTTCCAAATCTCATACTCATTTTGAGATCACACAAACTCCCAATTCAAATTAACCATTTAACTCCCTAAGTTAAATCTCAATTTCATCTTGAAATTTCCAATTCAGGTTGCTTGTTAACTTATTTAACTTTCCCAAAGTTAAATTCAATTTAATTTCATTTAGTAATTACACATTAATTACTTACACTAAGTAATTCACTTAATTAATTTCAAGTTTATCCTTAATTAATTAAACCAATTAATTTTCTTAAATTAATTACCTAAATTAATTAATCATCTCTTAACCACTAGTTAATGATCCCAACATTAACTACCTATTAGTTACTTACTCTAAGTAATTATCTTTTAATTATTTAAATCTTTGAAAACTTAATTATCATTCATTTTTAAAACTTATTCACTTTAAATATATTAAAAACTTAGTTAAACATTTTGGAAAACTAAATTACTTCCAAAATTTCCAAACTTTAAACTTATTCAAACTTTTCTTTTGAAATCAAATTATCTAAATAACTTAAAAATCTTTAAACACTTTGAAAACTTGTTGAAAACGTTTTTCTTTTGAAACAAATCATTTTAAATAGCTTTAAACTTTCAAACCCTTTAAAACTTGGTTTTATATGCTTTAAATCTTTGAAAACTATATTTACTTCAAAAATTTTAAAACCTAAACAACATTTTACATTTAAATTTTAAAAAAGCCTGGCTCGAAATACTTAAACCCGAGCCCAATCCCTCGTTTCCCCGAGCTCTTCTCCGTGTCACTCGCGTACCACTCACGCTTCGAGTCACTCACGAAACAACTTCAAGCCTTACCCGAGACAACTCCCATCGATCAAAACCAGGTACACAAATGATCACCGTGCACATGAACGCGCGGTCGCCTGAACTCCGACCGTCTTCGCCAGCCTCGGCACATCGCCGTTGATCCCCACTCCCCTTTTTACAATCTTAATAATGATAGTATTCAAGAAATATTTTGAATCGACACTATTCTCCTAACTTTACAATCAAATACTATCAATTCTACTAACTTTCCAAACTCTACCACTGTAACAGCCCGCAAACCCGTACCCCTTGAATCGACACTATTCTCCAACATATCGACTCAAAGTGAACGGAAATATGAACCATTAGGGTTAAAGAAGAAGGAGGTAGAAGAAGAAACAAAATATCAACAGAACCTAACCATCGCAGCGGAATAAAATATAATAGATAATAACTGATCTTTACAGAAAAAAAACTATATCTGTTTATATATACATCACCAAAATACAACATCAGAGTACAATATAATCAACATCACAACTCAGGACAGTTATAATAACTTGTCCCACATACAGGATTCACAACATACACAACACAGCGGAATATACATCATATACGTGTGATACGTCTCGCCATCCAACTCGTCTCTTGAGCTCTACAGCATCATATCCTGTATCTGTAATACTCGATCTGACCCGAGCATTATAATAAAATAACACCCGAGTCAGTCTGGAAAACCAGCGTGAGAAAACACACTCAATTGGATTATTAAAGTTTTCCAAAACCCTTTGACATCAAAAGCATCTCGTAAGACTACGCCACAAATAAACATGTCGGGTTTTTACCTTACGATAGCCAAAACACTTTTTATCAAATTCGTCTGATATTATAATAGTGTCTATAGAAAGTAAAATAGAATCTAGCTGAAATGCTTGCATCTCACGTTTCAGCAATAGTTGGGCACAATCAAAACCGTACAGGCGCGTAGGGAGAATGGATTTCGACTAGGCACTGGGGTACCACCTGTCACAGTACCTGGTCTAGATCAGTGTACCCAGGACCACGCCCGATCCCCTGCAACACAAGACCGGAACTACCCCTTAATGGATAATTCCAAGTAAGATCACCCCACGTTTGGGATCAGCAACCGCACCACTAAGCCGAATAAAAAGGGACATCTAGACAGGGATGACCTCATCCTAATGAACGCTACCCACATAGCCTTGCTGCATAACCCCTGATTTTCAGTCATTCCTGGTTGATGAGGCTTGAGGCTAAGCGTTACCTTTTTAGAACACATCTCTTAGAATGCCCATCGTCCACCTGACGATGTTCCAAAAGCATTCATCCATACAAGTCCGTTCCGGGTTCGAACGGAACCGAAGGCACAATCCTACTACATCCATTTTGGAATCACCCTCAGGATTAGTAGCGACTAGCCCTTGCACTTTACTGCTCCATCTTCGATTCCAAACTCGTTTTCCCACGAAAACATACAAACCGGATCGAAGTGGTTTTTGAGAAATTAATCTCGATCCCGGTCTCTTCGAAACGATCAGCGCATTGGCCAATATTGATAGTCGGTGATTTAACTATCAATTAACATTCACAACAACCATCAGACACTTAAATAATTTTCCAAATTATTTATTTACCTCAAAATATCTTCGCAAGATATATTTCCACTTTTAAACCCTTTTGAAACAGTCCTCAAACCACACTCTTCTCATGGAATAAATTCCCAAATATTTATTTCCACTGGAACACCAAGCACAAAAACTTTAGATTTTAAACCACTTTAGTATAAAATATACTTTAAAACATTTACATTAAAACTATTTTAATACTTTATTCATATATATATATATATATATTTTAAGAATATTTAAATAAAACTACTTTATAAAATATAAAACAAAATTTTTATCCCTTTAAAACAAAATTTCAAGACACCTTTAAATAATTACTACTATAATAAAATTTGAGAAATACTTACTTTAAAATCTAATCCTTTAATAATAAATTTTCTAAAACATGCTTTTTAAAACAACATTAAAACTATTAACTTATATTTTAAAATTTGCTTTGAAAACGTACTTGGCTATCCAGAGAAATACGCTTCTCTTTCACATCTTCTTAAAAATAAATCACTATTTATTTTTAAACAAATTTACCCATTTCTTTAATAACTTCCAAAATATCCACCGATATATTACTTCACTTTTATAAACCCAGTTTATAAATTTCTGAGCCCATCCATTTTAATTTTAAATTCACATTCTCAATTTATCAAAATAATATCCAAGTACATATTTAACTCATTTATACTCGAATTTGATTTTATTTGCAACTCAAATCATTTTCTATTATAATCCAATTACATTTCATTTGACAACATTTCAAAATCATCCCTTGAAATCAATTATATCCAAAATCCTATGCATTCCTAAAATCAAACCCAACTTTTGCAAACAATTTCAAATTTAAAACAATTTGGTAGCAATTCCTCTCCTAGAAACTCGAAAATGAACATCGATGATGTTGTAGTCATCACCGAAGTTATTTTCCAGCGACCGAAAGAGAGTTAAATGCTTTTATCTCTTTAAAAATCCCTCCAAATATTTTTAAATTCCAAATCTCTCCAGATTTCAAATTCAACTCAAAATATTTCTCAAATACTATCATTATTATTATAGTAGTAATTATTTAAAGGATTGATAGTGTATCTTTCCAAACTCTACTAACTTTCCAAACTCTACCACTATAACAGCCCGCAAACCCGTACCCCTTGAATCGACACTATTCTCCAACATATCGACTAAAAGTGAACGGAAATACGAACCATTAGAGTTAAAGAAGAAGGAGGTAGAAGAAGAAGAAACAAAATAACAACAGAATCTAACCATCGCAGCGGAATAAAATATAATAGATACTAACTGATCTTTACAAAAAAAAAAACTATATCTGTTTATACATACATCACCAGAATACAACATCAGAGTACAATATAATCAACATCACAATTCAGGACAGTTATAATAACCACATACAGGATTCACAACATACACAACACAGTGGAATATACATCATATACAAGTGATACGTCTCGACATCCAACTCGTCTCCTGAGCTTTACAGCATCATATCCTGTATTTGTAATACTCGGTCTTACCCGAGCATTATAATAAAATAACACCCGAGTCAGTCTGGAAAACCAGCGTGAGAAAACACACTCAATTGGATTATTAAAGTTTTCCAAAACCCTTTGACATCAAAAGCATCTCGTAAGACCATGCCACAAATAAACATGTCGGGTTTTTACCTTACGATAGCCAAAACACTTTTTATACCAGCCGCCGTGAGAACATTTCTATGGCCGAAACCCTCCAGTTTTTATCTCCAATTTCCAATCAATCCACGCTATAATTTCGAAATCTTCCAACATGAAAAGTGTCAAGCTCTCCGAGCTCTAGCCATCCAACGGTAGATCGTGCGGATCATCGTCGTTTGGAGGAGTTATGGGCCATGTTCGTTCGTGCTTTGGAGGTGATTTCCGGCGAGAAGGGGAGGCCGAGCTGGGCGAATCTTGGGCTGAAGGGAGGTGGCGCAACGCTCTTCGAAGTGGTGATTCTTGATCGCGCTGTAGCGGAGAGGAGGAGGAACGGCGATTAGGGTTTGATGGCGGCATGGGTTCGATGATTGCCTGTATTTGTCGCGTGAGAGAGAAGAAGGAATCAACGGCCTGGATTTCGAACTCAAAGATGAACAACCAGATCTGATCGTGTAATATAATAATAAAATTTTGTTTTACAATTCTATACAAACTTTATAAATTCATATCTTTTACATACATTGTCAGATTTCAACGAAACAAGAAGCGTCGGAATCACATCGTCGCCATCTACGCTGCAGCGTAGGTCTGGAATCAGTATGAGCAAGTGGAACTTTTAGATTAAATCAAATGATTTGATTTAGTTTAAAATTAAAACGCTCGTCGAAACTCAAGGTGAGTTAATCTCACTCTCATCTGGAATTTCAGCTGATTTAAATAGTTAATATTAAAATAATTGTGTGATTTGTTGAATATGAATATTAATATCAGTCTGGATTGATATTTGCTGTTGTGCTAACATCTATGGATGTAGGGAAACAGGTTGGAGGGATCCAACGGGATTCCTCACAATATAGGAATTATATTCATAATCTGTGATATATTTCATTGATATCCTGTGATAGTTTAATTTGGAATTTTGTTATGTTGTGTTATGGTTGGATAATATAATTTGGTATTTTAAAATATCAATAAAATGAAATGGGGATGCAAAAGGGAAATGAAAGGGGATTTTTAAGTAATGAATTTAAGGAAATTAAATTCAGGAAACTGGTTTGGAATTTGAAGTGTGTTTTAAAATGGTGTTTTAAAAAGGAAATGAGGAATGGAAATTTATAGACTGGGTTTATAAACGAAATGGAATATTTATCGGTGGATAAATTTTGAAAGATAGATTTGTCAGAATTTATCTTAAATTAATTAAGGTTGTAAGTTCATTAATTAAGGTTAAATAAATTTGTAATTGAGAATCATTAACTAGATAAGGGAAGATTACTAATTAATGATCAGAAATTAATTAATCAAGTAATTAATTATTAATTAAATTTCAGTTAAGCACTTAATTAACTAAGTAATTACAGATTCATTAATCTGTAATCAATAATTAATTAATTTATAATTAATAATGGTTAATTAAAGATAATCATTTGTGGAATTATTTAAGTATAATTACTTAATGAATGTAATTAGAGGAATTAATTACTCAACGTAATTAATTAAATTAACGTGATTAGTTTAAGTTAATTAATTAGTTTAATTAATTTAAATAATCATTAATGATGGGTTAAGTATGATTACTTAGTAAGCATAATTGTTTAGTGAAGTAATTGGTGGATAATTACATGATGTAATTAATTGAAGAATGATAGTGGTTTTGGGTTAATTACTTAGTGTAATTAATAAAGAAGGATAATTACTTATTGATAAATCAAATTAATTTACAATGAATGTGGTAAATTAATTAAATGGCTAATTACTGAATGTAATTAGAGAGAATAATTAGGGGATGATTAATTAATGGTTTGAAATTAATTAGTGTTAAGTAAGCAAGATTAAAAATGATTAAAGTAATTAATTTGATTTAATTAGTAATGGGTGACTAATAAATTTTGCTTACGAATGATTAGTTGATATTTCTGATATGAAATGTTTGTGATAAGTTATGTTTGTCTTGAATAGTGATTGTGTGGTTATCTGTCGATGATGAATTGTTGTTTAAAAGGCAACATCTTGTGTTTAATGGTTGAACCGTGTTACACTTGAATAACTTGGGTTAAAATGGTATTGAATTCGAAGAGACCGGGGCCGAGTATCAGTAATACCCGAAACCACTTCGATTTGTAATCTACATGATTCTATTTGGATTTGTTGTGTGAAATCAATAGACTGAGATGGAATGATATGGACCTTGGAACTAAGTAAGAATACTTAGAATTTGATTTGTGAAATAAGTGATGTCTCTAACAAATTATGAATTTGTATATTGACACGAGTTACCTTGGGTTTATGTAAGTTTTATGCTGTTGTATTCCATGTTAGATGGGTTTACTCACACTGGTTTCCAGCTTGACCCGGGTGTTACTTTGATGTAATGCTCGGGTCAGACCGAGTATTACAGATTTTCAGGTAAGGACGTTCTGGAGCTCAGGAGACGAGATGGATGGCAGGAACGTATGGATATACAAGTTTGACGATGTTCAATATAAATACATATATATACATCTGAGTACATAAATATGTATATGGTTATTGTAAACACATAGATATAAGTATATAAATACGTGTATATGAATGTAGGCTCATATGGAATGATATACATGAGAATTTGTATAAATGGAACTATATATAAAATGACAAAATATAAAATGTGTGCAGGAATATGCTGGTAAGACATATACAAGTAAAGAAACGTGTATAAAAGTAAGACAAAACTATGTTCATAAGTGTTTGTATGTAGAATATAGGTAAGGTAAAAAGTCATCTTTGCAGATGTATGTAGTATGTGTATATTCAAGAATATATATTCATGTAAACACATAAGGGAACACACAATTAAATGCATGCCTACAAAATTTCAGTTCAAGTATACAATATATCATATCAACATAAAACATCAAATCCTAGCTTACAAAACAATTAATAAAAATCACAGCCTGGCTTGCACAACACACTTCCTTTTTATGAATATATGTATTCACTGCTTATACCTCCACATAAACACTTTCGTTCACTATCACAAAGCAACTCGAATACGAGAAGGTTAAAACAAAAAGCAATCTAAAACAAGTGATAGGTCAAGAGGCTGGGAGGGGATAAGGAAGAAGGTTTCTCTGTTTAAAAATAAAAAGTGAGTAAACTTTAATTCCTTTCAAGTTAGATCATCTGTATAGTTTATGCATGCCACAACCGATGATAACAATATACGTAATATCAAAGATGGTTTGAAATAAACTCTAAATGTTGAGTTTTAAATTTGGAATGAGATGTGATACCCAGGGTGATAAGTTTTTGAACTTATAAGATTATTAATGTGAAGTTTAAAGTTTGAAATGGGAATTCAAATTGGGTAAGGTTGTCTAGATTAAGTAAATTGAATTTGATGTGACAACCCGTTTTTTTTTAACGTCTATAGATTGGGTAATCTACTGATTTAGATTATTGAAATATAAATTTTGATTGGTCAAACGAATAAGTTTCTGATAATTAAAATATCGGGACATATATATAATTGGATTTGGAAACTAAAATAAATATTGTACCATAAAATATCTGGATGTGTTAATCTTATAGGAATTTTTATTTTGGCTGTTAACTGTTTATATTTATGTGTATATGTGTGTGTATTTTGGAAGAAAGTTATGATTTGGAAATTCAAAATAAAAACTCTCAAATAATTAAATTAAAGCTCTACCTTATTAACATTTGATCTAAATATATATATCAATGTAATCTAGATAATAATGCTTATAATAAAATCAATCTTATCAACACTAGATATAAGTATAAAAATATATGAATATAAATTAAGTGTTTGATAGTTTAAGCTTAAAATAGAAATAAGTATATAAGATAAATTATATGGTTATATGAAGCATAAAGTAAGCACATAAGGTATAAAGCAAAACCAGGCAAAATATGTATGTATGTGAATTTAGATATGCAAGGCAATAAGAAAAAAAAAATTATGTATATACATATCAATGGATATGCATGTAAACATGGAAGGAGACATGCATTAAATGCCTATGCCATCAAGCACATAAAACATCCCATCTCAACTTTAACAAATCATTTCATTTTTTTCAAAATCTTTTTCGGTCAAGAAAAAAAAAATCTCTGACCAAAGGATAAATTAGATAGAAAAAAAATTAAAAGAAAATGAAGGAGGCTTACTGGGTACAAAGCCTACCTTATCTATATATATCTCCTCTGCCTTCTTCATTCTTCCTGGATTCGAAAATTTGTTAAGTAACAAAGATAAACATTTCTGCATTTTTCAACTTAAAATCAAATCAAGCAACTTCAGATTCAAAATTCAAAGCTTTGAGTTTCCAGTCTCCAGATCAACTCTTAGTTCCAGAGAAAATCAAAACTGTTCTCTGTTTTTAAGTTGAACAGGTGAGTAAACTGCCATTTTAATTATGCTTCAACCTGTTGAAATTGATGTTTATGATAAAACATTGAATAACATTGTGGAAATTGCTTGCATGGTGAGATTATGTTTGTATATAAATAAATATGCAGATATTTGAATATGTATGCCTGTACATATGAGTATAAACCCTCTGTTCTTAGTTACAGGTTTATAAATAAAGTTTAAAAATTTAATTTCTCTTTATACAGTGTAAATTAGGTGTTAACCCTTAATTTTTGACATTTCAAGAAGGCTACGACTTAAGAGCTGCGCAACTCAAGATAGTTACATGACTTAACAGTTTACGACTCAGTAGGTGTACGACTTAAGAGCTTCACGACTCAACGAGTTAAGCTATCTACGACTCATGGTCCAGACGACTCAACGAGTTAAACTATCTACGACTTAAAGGACTTACGACTTAAAGGACTTACGACTTAAAGGACTTACGAGTTAAAGGATTCACGACTTAAAGGATTCACGACTTAAGAAACTTAGGACTTAGCTTAAGTCGTCTACGACCTAAAAGCTATCAGGTTAGAATCCAAAGTCCATGCCTATGCTACCATTATCTGGTAAGTCGGCCACGACTTAGAACTTGTCTTCGACTGAGCCACAGGATGAACCCAGTAAGGCGCCCGCGACTTATCTTAAGTCAACTACGAGTTACGACTTATCTTAAGTCGGTCACGACTCATGACTTGGCGAAAACGAGAGTTCAGAATTCGACTCCTATAAATAGGCCACCACTTCCAACATGAAGAGGACTTTTGGCAAATCATTTCCAAAGCGCCGTTACTTTGTCAAACTCTCCACTCATTCAGCAATCAAAGATCTTCAAACATTCGAGACGCTACAATAAGCTTCGAGAGAAATTCCTTACATCCAACACGGATTCATCGAGTTTCGCCATCGAAGATTGAGCCAGTAGTCGAGATTGTGTTTTGTGATCAAATTGTACTGTTTTTCATAAGAGATTTGTATCGATTTGTAACCAGATTCAATAATAAAGAGATTCAAAGTGGATGTAGGCTAAATCTCAAGCCGAATCACTATAAATTGCTGTCTTTTACTGCATTTCTGCTATTTTCCTGCTTGATTTCTGTTCCCGTCACACGGGTGGTGCTTTCACGATTCTATTACACACACCGGGTGTTAGCGTTCACTTTTTACCGTTAACATTTTGGTGCTTTCACTGAGAACCCAACTCAGGCTACTACTCACCATTGCTTCACAGAAGTTTGCTGAAATAATTTCCTACAAAACCAGAAGTCTATCAGACATAATGGCTCCTGGAAGGAAACGAAAGTCTGTCAGAACTGATGATGACCGTGACAATACTGCCACTTCTCTCTCTCCAAATCAGGCAGCTCCAAGCGTCGGTGTGACGCGACAAGAGTTAGATGCTGCAGTATCCGGACTGTACCAGCAGATTGAAACTCAGAATAATCTGATGATGGAAAAGATGAATGCTCTATTTGGGGCGAATCAAAGACCAGTAAGTAATGAGGAAAACTTTGCTAATGCTGCTCCCAATTCCGAGGGGAGAAATATTCCTCACGGGGGATCAGGTGCTGCTGAAGGGGCACCCCTCCAGGCTGAAGGATCCAGGCCGTCACCAGTTCTTCGTGAGCATTTACCTGGACAAACCCCCGAAAAGCTGGCCGAGGTCTATTCTGCGAAATCTCTAAACAATGAGGAATATCTTTCTGGCATGATCAAGCAAATAATGAAAGAGAGCATGCAAAGAGATGAAGATAAGAGCGAATGGGGATTCGCATCGAGTAGAACTCCGTTTACCGAGAAGATTCTAAAGGCTGAATTTCCTAGAAAATTTGTTCCCCCCACGATTCCTGCTTATCGGGGAACAAGTGATCCAAATCAATTCTTGTATAAATACGACTGGCACATGACCGGCGCAAGAGCAACTGATGAAATAAAGTGCCGATATTTCCCAGTATATTTGGAAGGTGTAGCACTTCTCTGGTTTACCAAGCTTCCTGTCCGATCTGTAGATCAGTTTTCCGATCTGACCCGAAAATTCAAAGAGCAATTCAGGCTATACGCTTCAAAGGCAAAAGACATAATGTCATTGTCTAGTCTTGAACAGAATCCGGGAGAGCCTATTAAGTCATTCCTGAACCGCTTCAATTTAGCTCTGGCAGAAGTCGATAACGCAGAGCCACGAATGATCTTGACCTATTTGATGCGTGCTATCGACAAATCGAGCGAATTTGGAAAATGGCTGAAGATGAAGGAACCAAATTCGCTTGAGAAATTCTATAAAAAGGCTGACGAATTTATACGCCTAGAGAATCTTTTCGCACCAGCTAAAGTTGTGACAACAGTGGTGGAAAATAATGCTACAGTTCAAAGCAAGAAAGAACCTACAAATCAGAAAAGGGAAAGTAATGGTGGGAAAAGGCAAAAAGACCTCAAAAGCCCCGCTTCCTTAAACCTTCAGACTTTACTCCTCTGACCGATACCCCGGAGAATATTTTCATCGCCACTAAGGATGCTGTTGAATTTCCAAAACCACCGGCCGTGAAAGTTGGTAAGAATGCTGTTCAAAGCGGAAGATTTTGCAAGTTTCACAACCAACCAGGGCACGATACCAATGAGTGCCGCCACTTGAAAAGCCTGATTGAAGAATTGTTAAGAGAGAATAAGTTGCAGCAGTACGTCAAGAGGAATAGAAAAGACCCGTCTTCATCTAACCAGGGGCAACTACCTGCAGCTCATTCATCTGATTCAGGAGAGAGGCCTGTTGGAAAGGAAAGACCTGTTATCAATGTGATCACAGGGGGACCTCACCTGGCTGGCAGGAGTTGGGGTGAAATGGAAAGGTATGCAAAAGCTTTGAAGTATGCACCAACTGAAGAAAGTGTCTTAATCTTGGAAGATGCTTCACCTCTAAAGCAGCAGAAGACTTTTCATGATGATATTATGTTCAGAGCCAGGGATTCTAATAATGTGGAAGCTCCTACTGAGGACCCTTTGGTTGTCTCTGTCGGTATTGGGCCGGCTATTGTCAGAAGAGTGTTGGTTGATAGTGGTGCCTCCTGCAACATTCTCTTTAAAAGGACATTTGACCAAATGAAAATTCCGATGACTGATGTACAAGCCTCTTCACACAAGATTGCCGGGTTTACAGGAGAGCTGAAACAGCCAATTGGAACGATGGACTTGTTTGTTGAAATGGGCGAAGGACATAAGAAATTGGTCCGGAAGCAAACTTTTGTAATCGTTGATGCATTCTCCGCCTATAACGCTTTCTTGGGTCGGCCTACTCTTGCTGCTTTCAGGGCCATCCTCGCTCCATGGTGCTTAACAATGAAATTTCCTACTGATAATGGGATTGCTGTTATTAAAGGAGATCAGAACGCGGGACGAGAATGTTATCTTGTAGAACTCCGAGAGGCCAGGAAAAGAGAAATGGGGAAAGATGCGGCAGCTCCGCTCCGCATCAAAGAACCAACTTTGTAGCAACTACGGGGTGGACCCTGCACTGGCGAGCACAGCAATGCAAGAAAAGAAATGGACCCCAGGAAAGCTAGTGCAGGGGAGAATAGGGTGGTACCCGTGGAAACAACGGTACCAATATCTGTTGACTCAAAAGACTCAAACAAAGTACTCAATGTGGGTTCACAACTAAGCATAGCAGTTCAGAATACGCTGATATCTTTCTTAAAAGCCAACCTGGATGTGTTCGCTTGGTGTCATGCTGATATGTGTGGGATCTCCCCGGAAATTGCTGTACATACCCTGAACATCGATCCAAAATTCACACCAGTGAAACAAAAAAGAAGAACTCAAGGCCCAGAAAGGTCGACAGCACTGAAAGAAGAAGTCGATCGTCTTATGGAAAACGGCTTCATCAGAAACTCCACTTATCCAAATTGGGTTTCAAATCCAGTACTTGTTAAGAAGGCAAATGGAAAGTGGAGAGTTTGCATCGATTTTTCAGACCTAAACAAAGCTTGCCCTAAAGATTGCTTCCCACTGCCCAGAATCGATCAATTGGTGGATGGAACAGCTGGGCATGAGTTGTTATCATTTATGGACGCTTACTCCGGGTACAATCAAATTATGATGCATGAGCCGGATCAGGAAGACACAAGCTTTATCACAGATATGGGCCTCTACTGTTACAAAGTTATGCCTTTCGGATTGAAGAATGCTGGGGCAACCTACCAAAGGCTCGTCAATGCGATGTTCAAATCTCAGATTGGCAGAACCATGGAAGTTTATGTTGACGATATGTTGGTAAAGTCAAAGAAAGCTGTAGACCATATGGGTTACCTGGAGGAAATGTTTGCAATTCTTCGAAAGTATGGAATGAAGCTCAACCCATTGAAATGCTCATTCGGAGTAGAGTCCGGAAAATTCTTGGGTTTCATTGTAAGCGCTAGGGGCATCGAAGCCAATCCCACTCAAATCACAGCTCTGAGAGATGTTAAGGCCCCTAAAACAAAGAAAGAAATGCAAAGTCTCAATGGAAAAGTCGCTTCTCTAAGTCGCTTCATTTCCAAAGCCACAGACAAATGCATTCCCTTCTTTGACGCTTTAAAGAAAGGAAAGAAAAATTTTGAGTGGACTTCCGAATGCCAGAATGCTTTCGATGAACTTCTTCGTCATATGGAAAGGCCTCCAGTTCTTTCCAAGCCTAGTGATGGTGAAGACCTTTTCATCTATTTAGCAATTTCATCTCATGCTCTCAGTGCAGCACTTGTACGAGAGGATATGAAAGTACAGCGTCCAGTCTATTACATCAGCAAACGGTTCACTGGGGCAGAGATGAATTATTCGAAGATAGAAAAGCTTGCCTATTGTTTACTAATTGCTTCCAGGAAATTGAGACCATACTTTCAAGCTCATCCTATCAAGGTTCTTACTGATCAGCCTCTAAAGCAAGTCTTGTTTCGTCCTGAAACTTCGGGTCGTCTTTTGAAATGGAACATTGAACTCAGCCAGTATGACATCACATACCATCCCCGGAGAGCAATCAACGGACAAGCCTTAGCAGATTTCATCGCAGAATCTACCGACAAAGGCGATAGTGAAAATGGAACAACTGACGACATTCCAATCCAGTGGAAGTTGTATGTTGTCGGATCAAGGAATGATTACTGTTTTGGGGCAGGGGTTGTGCTTGAAACCCCCGAAGGACGATCATTGTGTTATGCATTGAGACTGGAATTTCCTTCAACAAACAATGAAGCGGAGTATGAGGCTCTTATTACTGGCTTAAAAATTGCCAAGGAACTAAACATCAGAGTGTTACAAATCTTCAGCGATTCTCAACTTATTGTTTGCCAGGTAAAGAAAGAGTTTCAGGCTAAAGGTGGAAATCTACCCGCATATTTGTCAAAGGCATGTGAACTTCTCGAAGATTTCAATCACTACACGATAAGTCATATTCCTCGGGTAGAAAACATGAAAGCAGATTCTCTAGCAAAGTACTCAAGTTCTGGAGAAGCTCAATTACTGGGATTAGTTCCTGTAGAAGTTCTGTCAGCTCCAAGCATTGATGAAATGGATGTTGATTGGATTATGGCTACGTCTCAAGAGCATGAATCATGGATGACTCCAATCAAAGAATACCTACTCAGTGGTTCCTTGCCATAGAGTTCTAAGGAACGTCGAAAACTATTGAGGAAAGCGTCAAGGTATATAATTCAAGATGGCCGATTATACAGACGAGGATTTTCAATGCCTCTGCTCCGATGTGTAACTAAGGAGGAAGCCAAGACAATTCTAGCCGAGATACACGGAGGAGAATGCGGAGATCATTCAGCTGGTCAAACTTTAGCCAAGAAAGTTCTCCGATATGGGTATTTCTGGCCTGACATTAACCGGGATGCTGCTATTTACTCTAGAAAGTGCGACAGATGTCAAAGATTTGCAAAAATCCCAATAGCACCTTCCACCGAACTCACACAGATGGTCAGCCCATGACCATTCGCCATTTGGGGGATAGATCTACTCGGACCATTACCAGTTGCCAAATCAGGAATCAAATATGCTATCGTAGCTGTTGATTATTTCACCAAGTGGGCTGAAGCTGAACCTTTGGCCACCACTACCTCTAAAAAGATGATAAATTTTGTAACGAAAAATATCATTTGCAGATATGGTGTGCCACAGAAAATAATTACAGACAACGGTACTCAGTTTGAAAGTGAAGAGTTCCAGAATTTTTGCAAACGATTCAGAATTCGGAAAAGCTTCTCAGTAGTGGCTCATCCGCAGGCAAATAGGCAAGTGGAAGCAGTTAATAAGATCATCAAGTCAACTATCAAAAAGCAACTCGAAAAAGCAAAAGGTGGTTGGGTTGATAAGCTTCCATTAGCACTATGGGCATACAGGACTACTCACAAAACTGCAACTGGGCACACTCCATTTTCACTGGCATACGGATCAGAAGCAATGATTCCAGTGGAAGTAGAAGTTCCTTCACATAGAAGAGTTCATTTCAACGAAGCTGAAAATGAAAAGCTACAACTTGAAGCACTTGATCTTCTTGATGAGAAAAGAGAAGAAGCGAGGCTCAGAGTTTCAGCTTATCAGCAAAGGATAGCCAGGCACTTCAACTCTAAAGTTCGCCAACGCAGCTTTGAGGTTGGGGACTTAGTTTTGAAAAGGATCATTACGACAACTGGTGTGTTTGGACCAAACTGGGAAGGACCATATGCCATTGGCAGTAAACTTCTTGATGGCACTTTCAAACTCATAACTGTTGAAGGAGATCCAATTCCAAGAGCCTAGAACAGCAACCACTTACGTCCTTATTTTACTTGAAAGAAAAAGCTTTGCTCAAAATTGTAAAATAATGATGAATGTATCAGTTGTATTGTAAAAAATTGTAAATCAGTGTGAATGAATGAAAGCTATAAAGTGGATGTAGGCCCGATTCTTGGCCGAACCACTATAAATCTTGTGTTCTTTACTATTTCATAATGCCTATTTTATTTCGATATGTAAATACTTTAAATGTATTGCTAAAATGTCGATTCAAAATTGCAGGACATTAAAACAAGGCTTGCTCGTCACAAAGCCAAGCGACCTCTATAAATCACCTGTTATGCAAATACCAAGCGACAAAAAATTCCAAATACGAATCCTATACAAGGAGAACTTCACATAAAAAGTTGGCGACTCCACTGAGACAAACCTTTGTTAATTGGTTGAGATTGTCGATATGAACAGACATCCAACTAGATAACTTGCGTTTGTCCCGTGAAGTCGTTCAACAATGAAGTCCACTTCTTCGAGCACAGCAGTGTAAGGAAAGAAAATGCGTTTGGAAACGATAATAAAAGATCGCTAATGAGCAGATGATGGGAGAACATTGCCAAGCAAACAAAGAAGCAGCCAAAAGGAGGTATGCTTCTCAATAAAAGGGCCAGTAAGAACCACCGAAGGGACACTTTCCCAAGCAGAAGGAACAGGGCCCTTGCTAACTGATCGTGATGCATCCGATCAGGCAGCTTGCGTCCGTCCCGTGGATCTACTTGCCCCTAAGACGCAACCTTCCTGGCACACCAACCAACCAACGCTCCTTCTCAAAGGTCAACAAAGACCTCTAACGAGGCACGCCAAAAAATGAAAGTGCTTTCCTCAATCAAAAAAGATTGGTGGAACCACCGGAGGGGCACCTTCCCAAGCTGAAGGAACAGGGCCCTTGTTAGTTAATTGTGATCGTTTGTGCAAACGAACATCCAATCAAGCAACTTGCGTCCGCCCCGTGGATCCACTCAACCATGAGAAAGTAACTTCCAGGCAATCAAAAAGCCCTCTTCGGAGGCACAAGCCCTCTTCGGAGGCATATGACCTCTTCGGAGGCAAAAGCCCTTTCCCAAGGCACCACAAGCCCTCTTCGGAGGCACGTGACCTCTTCGGAGGCAAAAGCCCTTTCCCAAGGCACCGCAAGCCCTCTTCGGAGGCACAAGCCCTCTTCGGAGGCACAAGCCCTTTTCGGAGGCACAAGACCTCTTCGGAGGCACAACTCTTTAAGAGGAGCCCTCTCCGGAGGCATGTCCCAAAATAGAATGCTCAAACGAAAAGCCTTCTCCGGAAGCACAGTTCAACTCTCAAAGGAAGGTTAACTTGTTCATCTAAAAAAGTTCCTCCTAAAAAGTTGAAATGCTACAAAATTCCTTCAGAAAAGTTCATTTCACTGCATAGGGAAATCTACTTTCTTTTTGACAAATGAAAGTGATCATCCCCGATAGTTGAAGTGTTCTTCAGAAAGAAAGAAAAAATAAAAATTTCTCCAAAAAACGAGATATACTCTATTAAAAGCAAGATGATTCCTCCCCTAAAAGTGGAATTGTTATTCTCTGAAGTGAGAGTATCAGTCTTGTAAAAGCTAGAAGTACTGCAATGCACTTGTGGTATGGGGGCAACACTATACAATTCAATTATATTAATAAAAGCAACATGCCACAAGTTCATTGCAATATCACAAAAAAATAGATGTGGAATAAATGTATTCCCAAACACAGACAAAAAGTTTGTACAAGTAAAAGGAATCGTTTATTCTACACTAAAAAAGAGAAAACAGATGCGTTCTCACATACACAAGAATTTGTACAAGTAAAATTACTGTTTTATTTAGTACTACGAAAATTCTTTACATGTGCAGATATCTCAAAAGAGCAAAAGCAGGGACCGGTACCCGCACAATCTCCGGTCTATACATGTAAAAGGCAAAATAAGAAGTAAAAAGTTCAGCTTGTCACTCCTTCTTTCCGCCACCCTTGGAGCCTTTGCTTGGCCTAATAGTTAATTTTGGAATCCGATGTGGGCGGGACGGAGAAGGAGGAGTGGTTGGGTCTTCTTCTGTTTTGTCTTCCCCAATTGAAGCACCTCTCTTCTTCTTCCTTATGGCACGCTTCCCCTTCCTCTTCGAAGAAGATTCGCTCCCCGGAGTAGCAAGCAATGTTGAAAGCTTCGTGTCATCATCTAGAGATCGCTCCGGGGTCTTCTCGGTGTCTTCAAGATCCTCCGCCTTTTGCTCCTGCGAAACAGCCGGATCGTCCAGGCCTTGAAGAGCTTCGATTTTTTCTGCCTGCGATCCCGGTTGGGAAGCAGAAGGAGGAGTAATCTGTAAAGATGGAGGGACGGCAACTGAAGGAGTAGAAACTTGTGCAGTGTTTGGTGCCTCCGCTGTAGAAGAAAAGAAGTTAAAATCAACATCTCCCGAAAATAGAGAGGGTATCGGTTCACCAAAGTTTAAGTAACAAGTAAGATCATCAAACTTGGTTAAATCAAATAACTGGTTCATTGGGCCCGGGACGACGCCAAAATTACCTGGAGGAGTTGGCTTCGCAAGGTCAATCTCGAATTTCTCGGCTTCAGTATCGTCCGGTGCCTCATCCTCAGTGGGAGTGGTCGCAGTTTCTTGGGCAATTTTAACTGGGAGTGAAGAATGGGAGCCGGAATCCATAATGTTTACATCGGCCGAAGTGGAAGTATGAACAGGGGCAGTTAAAGGAGCTTCCTCTTTTGAAAGCACTTCTCCCAGTGATTCAGCCCGTGCTTTAGCAAGCTGCTCCTTTCCTTTAACAAGAGCGGCGCGAGCCTCATCATCAAGATAGCGAGCTTCGAGTTCCGCTTCATCATAGCCGGCACCTTTAAACATATCAATTGCGGCTTCCCACACTTCAGCCAGAGTGATTTCATAATCCGGACCCAGAAAAGCAAGGCTCCCACGACCCAGAACGCTGTGTAAATAAAAGTCGAATAAGGTAGAGCTGATGTTTGCTTTCGTTGCCTCATGAGATTGCTAAGCCGCTTCTTTTTCGGCAATGGCAGCAACCCGACCAGTGATAGCCTCATCACGCTCTGTCTCAGCTTTAGCTAGTCGAGACTTTAGTAACTCAATCTCCATGTTCTGGGAGGTGACTTTTTCCTGCAGTTTGGCGTTTTCTGTGCGATACTTCTCAGTAATGTGCTGCTCAGCGGCAAGCTTCATTTCGACATCTCTTTGTGCAGCATGTGCATCCCGCACTTGCTTCTGAAAGACTTCTTCTTTTTGAGTATGTGATGCAGAAGAAGAGGAGAGATTTTCCTTAAGCTACTTAACTTCAGATACAAGCCTTGCATTGTCATCCGCGATGTTCGTCATCTCCGCGTCATGCTGCTTGCACCATTTATCCCATTCAGCTTTGTCATTCTCCAGAGTCAGCATGTTTTCAAGATTCATATGGTTGACTCTCTGGAGTTCATCAACAACTTTCTGCCATTGCGACATTCTCTCAATGTTAAGCCGAACTGCATCGAGACTTTTAAGCATGTCTTGCTTATCGATTGGGACCAAATCCAGGTCAAAACGCACTCCTTTTAAGCACCAGTTCAGAAACCGGCTTTGAAGTGTTGGAGGGCCGTCTTTAACCTGATATTGGGGCCTGCTGATGATCGTTTGGATATTAGTTTTCTTTAAAGGAGGAGAACCGGCCGGAATATCAGAAGGGATAGGAGCATCAGTTTTCTCAGAAATTACAGATGCGTCACTTGGCTTGGACCGCTTGCTTGATTCGTCAGTAATATGAGTCTTCCCTTTGTCATCATAAGACTTTCGCTTATGAGAATCGTAACTTCTGTAAGAAGAATCATATCGATCAGCGTCTCTTCTTCTCTGTCGCTGCTCATAATCCCATTTTTCTTGAGCCTTCCTTTGAGCCCTTTCCTCATCTGTCTCTCTCTGGTCACCAAGATATTTCCTAAAGTCATAAGATCCACGGCCTCCATGGCGCTGAAATGAGTCATAATATGAGCCGGTACGCCCCATCGGAGAATCTGAAAACCGAAAAAGAAGTAAAGTTTAGAAATTTCCAGAAAAAGAGGATAAATGCTTATAAGTGCTGAAAAATCCTAAGTGTGTGCGGCGTGCGAACTACGTGCGTCAAACTACAAACCACGCTTTAGTGCGGGAACGGAGACGACAGGTGTAGAAGGCGTCGAAGTTTGTTTCAAAGAGGAAGTCGCTTCAACGACAGGAGATTTCGCTATTGGAATGTTATCCTTGAAAAGCTCTTGAGAAGTTATCATTATGTCACTCAAGCCATCAAAGGTGTCATCACCATGGTACTCAGCAGACTTTTCCTTTTCAACGTCCACATCAGCGGATTTTTCATAAATTTGAGGATTTTCTTCCTCTTCAACAATTGGAGCAAGTGCCGGTTTGCTGGACGATCCCGCAGCATTAATAAGCGTGGGGCATTTTACTAGTGGATTTTCAGTGGCAGATTCCTTTAGCATGGGTTCTTCAACAGAAGGTGGGACATCCGGTACCTCCGTAGGAGAATTTGGAACTTCGCGAGGCTGAGTAGAGCGAGAGGGATGAAGAAGTCCAAACTGGTGAAGAAACTCATCTTTCAACAAAAATTTCACATCCCGCTCTTCAACTGGAACAGCATGAGCCTCTCTAGAGTTTGCTTGTGACTAGGATCCCTAGAGGGAGAGGGGAGCGCTGAAATGAGAAAGGAAAGTTAACACTTGATGATTTGGACTGAAAAATACTCAGAGAATAAGAAGAAGAAAAGATAGGCATTCTTACTTCCTTCTCTCCACACAGCATAAAACCCAGGGGGACAACAAACGTAAAAATACTGAGTCAAAAACCCATGAGCAGTATCAGGAAGGCCGACAACCAATTTACGATTCCTGGCACTTCTTACAACGACGATCGAAGGATGATCTTTGGTTCTGATAAAAGAGCATAAATAATAGATTTCGTCAACACTGGGGAGACGGTCAAGTGTTCTACCGAATAATACGCACAGCCCCATTAGAACAGCATAGCTGTTGGGGTGTAATTGAAATGGAGCGATTGCCAGTTGGCGAAGAAGATGTTGAAGAAAGTTGTTGAAAGGAGGAATGGCCCCGCTCAAGCACATTTGTCGGTTGACCGCTACAAAGCCAGGAGGTGCTACATCAGCAGTGTTATTCTTCTCAGGAAGGATAGCGTCAGCTTCAGCAATGCCAAATTGAGTGCACAATTGCCGAAAAGTTTTGTACAATAGAGTGGTAGAGGCTCTCTCCGGGGGATTGACTAAAGGAGTTGGAATGAGAATGGACTCTCCGGTCTGAACTGTTACATCTCCTTGTTGAGAAGTCATTCTACACAAGCAACTAGATATTCAAATGTGAAGGTGCACGTTTCCTAAATAGTGTGAAGTGTTGTGCAAAACTAGTAAAGATAACGAGTAAATATGTGACGACCGCCCATGACCCCTGCACCGAATCTAAAGATAGAGCGCTGTAAAGTGTGCTAGGCGACCATGGAAGATTGTCAAGGTAAGATTAAAACAACAGAATCTATCGTATTACTCACAGCGTATGGACAAAATACAATAGAACATATGTATAGTGAAGCTTTACAGAACAAAATGACATCATATAAAACTCCATAATAGTTGAATACAAGCATCCACATAGTCAATACATCAAGCCTCACTACATATCTCTCAGAGAATACAAAAGAGCGGAATATCCAGTACATATAATAGGAAGATAATATGCAACCCTCAAGCTCGTTTTCGATATCAGCATCGTGAGAAGAGAACAGCACCTATCACCTGCTACCTAGTCTGCCCGTCCCAAAATGGACGAACAGCCCAAGGCAATAAGAATTAAAAACAGAAAGCCTTGAGTCAGACAACAGTCTTAGTGAGCAGTAAATTAACTAACAACATACCAAAAGAGCATAAAGGAAAAGGAATAGGAATACAACCCTCCCACTCCAACCTCATTCTACAGTGATAGCCCCCAGACACACACTAAGCAGAAGCAAACATAGCAGAGCATACAATTTAAAGTAAAGCTACTATCACTCGAGTCAAGGGCGATGTTTTCCAAGTACCAAGGCCTAAATCAGATAAGAACCCAGAAAATACCGCTCTTGAGTCCGAATGACGATACAACCAAACATCCATGACTCTGGCTATCACTGTTATCATTGCTTCGATAACACCGTTAATTGAATGACCGGCACATTCTTTCAGCCGTCCGTCAAGGGCTAATGGAAACCCCGGTTCTAGACATAACTCCCGCACGTCGTCGCAACCCGTGCCTAGGACTATCGAATCTGCCCAGAGTACTCGACCATCAACAGTTAGTCGTTGGGACTATCGAATCTGCCCAAACGTACTCTTGCTTAGAGCATGCTAGAACCTTCAACAACGATGCTATCCAAACCTCCTAGTCATCCTCCTCGACGACTATTCTTATATCCATTCATTATCCTCAACTCGAATCATATCACCGAGTTATCAACATGCTTGGAATGATCCCGTCTGGATTAGACCAAGTCTTCATCACATGATGCCTCGCTTCATTACATCCTCGCAAAGCCTCATCTCAACATCACATCATCAAATCTATGCATAAGAGCTTCATCATCCCGCTACATATGCCACGAGCAGCTTTCCCCAATTCAAGAGCCTTTCCCTTAGCTTTTGAATCACCTTTGGTCTAAATCAAACCATCAATCATCTAATTCATAGCAATCAATCAAATCAAACATTAATCCAAACAATCAAGCATTCAAATATGATCTAAGTAGACAATTATAACAATAATGGCATTTTCGTAATTAAAGAGTTGAAAGTCCAATGAGCATGAAAACATGAACAATATCTCTACAAACTTGATGAATGAACTTGCATAGGTTAACATGTGATAAAATGGATGTAACATCATCAAGAACAATGGATCTACATGGATCTACACTTAGGATGAAGAAAATGCATGGAAATCACTATTTTAACACCAAATCGAGCCAACAATCCGATATACTCCTTTGGATCCGTGTGAGAGATAATCACCACTCACCAAATCACCAAAACAACCTCAAATCAACACGCTTCAGATCTGGACAGCGAAGGATCAAGCTTGATCTATCACGAATCCGCTTCAAACGAAGAAATCTCACTTGAAAAGATGAAGATCTTCAACTTTAGCTCTTGAATCTTCAATCTTGATCTTCGATTTGGATGAAAGGAATCACTAGATTAGAGTGGAGAAAAGAAGTGAAGAAGTGTAGAAGTCGAGCTCTCAAAATGGCAGCACTTCGTCGCTTCAAAATCCGGATCCCAAAAATGAAGAGAAGCTCTCCTATTTATAGCAGAAAATACCCTAAGTCGTAACTCGTCCGCCTCTATAAGTCGTTCACGACTTACGACTTATCACCCCTATGACTTAACTTCTGGCTTCAACGACTTAACATACTTCTGCCTATGACTCACGACAAAACAGCTATCTCCTAAGTCGTCTCCGACTTATAGCCTCTTCCGACTCAACACACGCACCTACGACTTAATGCGCACGCGCCTTAACTGGTTAGACGACTCAACTACTAAGTCGTCTACGACTTAACACAAAGGCTACGACTCATCCACTTGCACGAGTTAACACCTACGCGCGACTTAACCAGGCTACGAGTTAACAGTTAACTGGCTACGACTTATGACCACTAACTCTTAAGTCGCTCACGACTCAACAGAAGATACGACTTAACAAAAGGGCTCATCCTACGACTTATCAAATAACCGGGTTAAACTCTTAAGTCGTCTACGACTTAACTGGGTATACGACTCAACCACAAACACTTAAGTCATCTACGACTTAACACTCATAAGTCGTTCACAAGTTACGACTTATCAAAACCCCCAGTTTACGGCTCATAACTAAACAGGGACTTCGACTTATCTAGGCAACGACTTAACTGCTAGACTTAGGTCGCTCACATCCTAACCCTAACACTCCTTAAGTCGGTCAGTCAATTTAAGCCATCCCACGACTTACTTCCTACACGACCTAGGCTCCAAACATTCCAACTCTTAAGTCGTTCAAACGACTTAACTCCAAGTCCTGGGTCACTCCTATCTCCTAAGTCGTATACGACTTACGACTTATGCTAAGTCGTGAACGACTTAGGACTTAGCCAAATATTGCCTAAAATCTGAAATGGCTCAAAAATGCTAAAATTCCAGATTCTGTCGAACTTGTCGATCCGTAAAAATACGGGTCGTTACATTCTCTCCCCCTTAGGAATTTCGCCCCCGAAATTTCAAACAAACAAAGCAATCAAAGACTATTCTGTACGCCTACCAACCATAACAATCAGCAAACCATGCATCCAATTCTAGCTTAGCGTACAGAATTCTAAAATTAGAACAAGTTACAATATCGCGAGATGACACGACACCTTAGGGCCATACCTTGAAGAGTTCAGGATGAGCTGCTTTCATCCTCTCTTCCACCTCCCACGTACAGTCGGTATCATCGTCACTCCATTGTATCTTGAGCAACTTAACTACCTTCCTCCTAAGCTGTTTCGTGTCGGTTTCAACAACACGAAGCGGCTTACGAGGTCTTCTATCGACTGGATCAACTTCGAAGTCTTCACAGCTATCAGCAGAAACCACTGTATTCGAGTCGTGCACATACTTCCGTAGATATGATACATGAAAAACACTGTGCACACCCGACATCTTCTCAGGTAACTCCAACCTATAGGCGAGCTTTCCAATTCGCTCGATGATCGGGAATGGTCCAACAAATCTCGGAGTCAATTTTCCTTTCTTCCCGAATCGAATAACATTCTTCAGTGGAGAAATCTTCACAAAAATCATATCTCCTACGTCGAATTCCAAATCCTTACGACGCTTATCGGCATAACTCTTCTGACGGTCTTGGGCTGCCTTCATTCGTTGCCGAATGATCTCTATGCAACCTAAAGTCTGCCGAATCATCTCTGGCCCAAGCATCAGCTTTTCTCCAGTTTCCAACCAACATGTTGGAGAGTTACACGGTCTTCCATACAATGCCTCATACGGTGCCATACCAATGCTTGACTGGTAACTGTTGTTGTACGCAAACTCCACCAAATGAAGGTGATCTTCCCATGATCCTCCGAAATCCAAAACACAAGCTCTGAGGAGATCTTCCAAAACCAGATTAACTCTCTCGGTCTGACCATCTGTTTGAGGGTGATAAGCTGTACTCAAACACAACTCGGTTCCCAAGACTTCCTGGAAGCTCTTCCAAAATCCACTAGTGAACAACGTGTCTCGATCGCTCACTATACTCTTCGGAATACCATGGAATCGAACTATCCACTTAACATACAACTCAGCCAACTTTGATGCAGTCCTAGTCGATCGAACAGGAATGAATTGTGCACTCTTAGTCAGACGATCCACAATGATCCAAATCCCTTCATTTCCCGTTCTGGTTCTAGGCAATCCATCGATAAAATCCATCGACACTTGTTCCCACTTCCATGTAGGAACTTCTAATGGCTGAAGCAATCCACTTGGCTTCTTCTGTTCGGCTTTTACCAACTGGTAGTTCATACATTTGGAAATAAAATTTCCAACATCCTTCTTCATACCTTCCCAGTAGTAGGTTCTCTTCATATCCCGATACATCTTATTTCCCCCTGGATGAATTGTCAACTTCGAGTGATGACTTTCCTTCAGAACTTCACTCCTCAATTCATCTATATCGGGAATAACTAGTCGTCCTTGCTTCCGAAGCCAACCCTCTCGATCGACCTCGAATCCTTTATCCTTTTCTGGATCCAATCCAGATTCCAAATCACGGATAATCCTGACAAGCTTATCGTCTCGCTTTTGGCTCTCGCCAATCCTTTCCACAAGAGAAGGTCTTATCGATAAATTTGCCAACATCTCAGGTTCCAATTCACATCTAGGCCTGAAGTCAAATCCAGCTAAATACTCGAGATTCTTCCATTCAGAAAACATGGCTCCCAATCCTGCATGTCTTCGACTTAACGCATCTGCCACCGCGTTACCTTTTCCCGGAGTATAAGCTATACCAAAATCATATGATGCTAAAAACTCTAGCCAACGTTGCTGCCGAAGATTCAAATCCTTTTGGGAGAAAAGATACTTCAACGACTTGTGATCCGTAAACAACTCGAATCGAACTCCCAACAGATAATGCCTCCACATCTTCAGAGCAAATACAATCGCCGCTAATTCCAAATCATGAGTTGGGTAATTCCTTTCATGCGGCTTCAGTTGTCGACTGGCATACGCAACAACTTTATCCTTCTGCATCAGCACTGCTCCAAGTCCAGTACCACATGCGTCGGTGTAAACCACCATCTCATCATTCCCACTAGGAATAGTCAAAACAGGAGCACTAGTCAATCTCTCTTTCAGGATTCCGAAAGCTTGCTCACACTTAGCATCCCAACTGAACACTTGGTTCTTCTTCGTCAATCCTGTTAATGGTGCAGCTATCTTGGAGAAGTCTTTGATAAACCGTCGATAATATCCTGCTAATCCAAGAAAACTTCTCACATCAGATGCATTCTTAGGTCTAACCCAATCCTGGATTGCTGCCACCTTAGCGGGATCAACCGCTATTCCATTTCCAGAAATCACATGGCCTAAGAACCTCACTTCACTCTTCCAGAAGTGACACTTCGAAAACTTAGCCTTCAGCTGATGTTTCCGCAAGATTTCCAAAACCATACGCAAGTGCGTCTTGTGCTCCTCTTCCGTTCTGGAATAAATCAGAATATCATCCACGAACACAAGTATGAACTTATTCAACTGATCTCTGAACACTCTATTCATAAGATCCACAAAATATGCTGGCGCGTTAGTCAATCCAAACGGCATTACCAGCCACTCAAAGAAACCGGATGGTGTCCTAAAAGCATTCTTCGGCACACTATCCTTAGTTACTCTCAACTGGTGAAATCCCGTTGCCAAATCCATCTGAGAAAACACCTTGGCTTCGTGAAGCTGATCAAACAAGTCATCTATTCTCGGCAATGGATACTTGTTCTTCTTAGTCACCTTATTCAGCTCACGATAATCCACACACAATCTCAACGACCCATCTGCCTTGGTTGCAAACACAACTGGTGCACCCCACTCGGACACACTACGCCGAATGAATCCTTTCTGTAAAAGGTCATCAACTTGCACCCTTAACTCTTGCTGTTCCCTAGGCGCCATCCGCCTTAGAGGCATCACAATAGGTCTGGCTCCTTCAACTAGATCTATACGAAACTCGATCTCTCTATGCGGCGGCAACCCTCTGACTTCGTCAAAGACATCCTCGAATCCATTAGCGATTGGCACCGATGACAGTCCATCCCGTGGAACAACCAGCGAATACATGAAGCTCATGAAGACGCCTTCCTCATGCTTACATCGTATTACAACCTTTCGCCCCTCCACATTCTCGACTGTCACTTCCAGCCTTTCGCAATCAACCTTTGCCGCATACTTCCTAAGCCAGTCCATACCCAAAATAATTCCGAACCCCGCAAAGTTCAGAACAAAGCAATCACAAACAAAAGAGCAACCATGACTCGACACAACTAGACCACGGCATAACATACACAAACAAGACGAACCCCCAACTGGATTAGTCACAACCAATGGCCTATCAACAATATCCGGTTCCAAACCTAACTGGCCTACGAGATCATTACAAACAAACGAATGCGACGCTCCAGTATCAAACAGAACTCTAACCGGAACACCACATAGGAAAAGAGTACCTTGAACAACCACACTCTTTCCCTTCTCTTCAACAGTAGGAGCTTTTGAAGACGACGGAACAGCTCCCAAAGCATAAGCTTGCACAATCTGCTTGTCCTTCCTCGGTTCTGGACAATTCTTCCTGATGTGCCCTGGCTTGTCACAGTTGTGACACTTCATTGGCACCTTCGGATTCTTACAATCCTTAGAGAAATGGCCCTTCTCCTGACAATTGTAGCAAGTCACCTCGCCTTTCGGCTTCTTCTGGCCATCCTTACCCTTCTGCTGCTGCTGCTTCCTCTTTTGGTTTCCACCCTGCTGTGGTTTAGACTCTCCCTTGGTAACAGCAACAACAGGTCCTTCCTTTGGAAACAGACTCTCATGCCTGAGGGCTTTCTCCACAAGCTTCTCAAACGAATCGTCCAAATGATCCACCAACTGTCTCCGAAGATAACTGTCCAAGCCTGTCACAAACTTCTCATTCTTCTGATATGCAGACTCAATATATGACCGGGCATACTTGGACAACGCTTCAAACTCAGAAACATACTCAAGAACAGATCTTCCACCCTGCTTGAGCTCCACGAACTTCTTGAACAGAACAGACTTCTGAGCTGTAGAAATGAACTTAGCTTCAAATCTAGCTTGGAATTGCTCCCAAGTAATCTCTTCCTCCACAGTATTGATGGTAATAGAGTTCCACCAATCAGAGGCTCTTCCTTGAAGCTGCCTTGATGCCAACTTCCTCTTAGTTGCATCATCAATTCCCAAATCACCAAAGATCCTTCTACAAGCATCTATCCACCTCTGGACCTCAATAGTTGATTCTGTTCCTAAGAAAACCTTCCCTCCAAGAGCAGTATAGTCCTTGCACAACTTAGCAAAATCCACTGGTTTCGGAGTTTGGACTTGAACTCCAACATCAACTGCTGCCCCCGGAACTGGTATCCTTCTCATGATCGAAGTCATCATAGCTTCGAACATGGCTGCATAATCAGTAGTCTCTTCAGTAGCACGGCCTTCCCTAGCAGCTGGTCTCCCTCTTCGACTCATTCTCAATATCTATAAAAAGGAATGATCAGAACATCTAGAGAAACAACTGCATAAAGGACTAACTTACTGCTAAACTACTATATTATATATAGTAATCATCCATCAAAATACAATTACGTCTCTCATACGTAGTTACGTCAACGAGCGTAGGGTAAAATCAATTAACCAATGCTCTAATACCAAATGTGACGACCGCCCATGACCCCTGCACCGAATCTAAAGATAGAGCGCTGTAAAGTGTGCTAGGCGACCATGGAAGATTGTCAAGGTAAGATTAAAACAACAGAATCTATCGTATTACTCACAGCGTATGGACAAAATACAATAGAACATATGTATAGTGAAGCTTTACAGAACAAAATGACATCATATAAAACTACATAATAGTTGAATACAAGCATCCACATAGTCAATACATCAAGCCTCACTACATATCTCTCAGAGAATACAAAAGAGCGGAATATCCAGTACATATAATAGGAAGATAATATGCAACCCTCAAGCTCGTTTTCGATATCAGCATCGTGAGAAGAGAACAGCAGCTGTCACCTGCTACCTAGTCTGCCCGTCCCAAAATGGACGAACAGCCCAAGGCAATAAGAATTAAAAACAGAAAGCCTTGAGTCAGACAACAGTCTTAGTGAGCAGTAAATTAACTAACAACATACCAAAAGAGCATAAAGGAAAAGGAATAGGAATACAACCCTCCCACTCCAACCTCATTCTACAGTGATAGCCCCCAGACACACACTAAGCAGAAGCAAACATAGCAGAGCATACAATTTAAAGTAAAGCTACTATCACTCGAGTCAAGGGCGATGTTTTCCAAGTACCAAGGCCTAAATCAGATAAGAACCCAGAAAATACCGCTCTTGAGTCCGAATGACGATACAACCAAACATCCATGACTCTGGCTATCACTGTTATCATTGCTTCGATAACACCGTTAATTGAATGACCGGCACATTCTTTCAGCCGTCCGTCAAGGGCTAATGGAAACCCTGGTTCTAGACATAACTCCCGCACGTCGTCGCAACCCGTGCCTAGGACTATCGAATCTGCCCAGAGTACTCGACCATCAACAGTTAGTCGTTGGGACTATCGAATCTGCCCAAACGTACTCTTGCTTAGAGCATGCTAGAACCTTCAACAACGATGCTATCCAAACCTCCTAGTCATCCTCCTCGACGACTATTCTTATATCCATTCATTATCCTCAACTCGAATCATATCACCGAGTTATCAACATGCTTGGAATGATCCCGTCTGGATTAGACCAAGTCTTCATCACATGATGCCTCGCTTCATTACATCCTCGCAAAGCCTCATCTCAACATCACATCATCAAATCTATGCATAAGAGCTTCATCATCCCGCTACATATGCCACGAGCAGCTTTCCCCAATTCAAGAGCCTTTCCCTTAGCTTTTGAATCACCTTTGGTCTAAATCAAACCATCAATCATCTAATTCATAGCAATCAATCAAATCAAACATTAATCCAAACAATCAAGCATTCAAATATGATCTAAGTAGACAATTATAACAATAATGGCATTTTCGTAATTAAAGAGTTGAAAGTCCAATGAGCATGAAAACATGAACAATATCTCTACAAACTTGATGAATGAACTTGCATAGGTTAACATGTGATAAAATGGATGTAACATCATCAAGAACAATGGATCTACATGGATCTACACTTAGGATGAAGAAAATGCATGGAAATCACTATTTTAACACCAAATCGAGCCAACAATCCGATATACTCCTTTGGATCCGTGTGAGAGATAATCACCACTCACCAAATCACCAAAACAACCTCAAATCAACACGCTTCAGATCTGGACAGCGAAGGATCAAGCTTGATCTATCACGAATCCGCTTCAAACGAAGAAATCTCACTTGAAAAGATGAAGATCTTCAACTTTAGCTCTTGAATCTTCAATCTTGATCTTCGATTTGGATGAAAGGAATCACTAGATTAGAGTGGAGAAAAGAAGTGAAGAAGTGTAGAAGTCGAGCTCTCAAAATGGCAGCACTTCGTCGCTTCAAAATCCGGATCCCAAAAATGAAGAGAAGCTCTCCTATTTATAGCAGAAAATACCCTAAGTCGTAACTCGTCCGCCTCTATAAGTCGTTCACGACTTACGACTTATCACCCCTACGACTTAACTTCTGGCTTCAACGACTTAACATACTTCTGCCTATGACTCACGACAAAACAGCTATCTCCTAAGTCGTCTCCGACTTATAGCCTCTTCCGACTCAACACACGCACCTACAACTTAATGCGCACGCGCCTTAACTGGTTAGACGACTCAACTACTAAGTCGTCTACGACTTAACACAAAGGCTACGACTCATCCACTTACACGAGTTAACACCTACGCGCGACTTAACCAGGCTACGAGTTAACAGTTAACTGGCTACGACTTATGACCACTAACTCTTAAGTCGCTCACGACTAAACAAAAGATACGACTTAACAAAAGGGCTCATCCTACGACTTATCAAATAACCGGGTTAAACTCTTAAGTCGTCTACGACTTAACTGGGTATACGACCCAACCACAAACACTTAAGTCATCTACGACTTAACACTCATAAGTCGTTCACAAGTTACGACTTATCAAAACCCCCAGTTTACGGCTCATAACTAAACAGGGACTTCGACTTATCTAGGCAACGACTTAACTGCTAGACTTAGGTCGCTCACATCCTAACCCCAACACTCCTTAAGTCGGTCAGTCAATTTAAGCCATCCCACGACTTACTTCCTACACGACCTAGGCTCCAAACATTCCAACTCTTAAGTCGTTCAAACGACTTAACTCCAAGTCCTGGGTCACTCCTATCTCCTAAGTCGTATACGACTTACGACTTATGCTAAGTCGTGAACGACTTAGGACTTAGCCAAATATTGCCTAAAATCTGAAATGGCTCAAAAATGCTAAAATTCCAGATTCTGTCGAACTTGTCGATCCGTAAAAATACGGGTCGTTACAAAATACAACTGGAATTAAGATAGTCGGTAATTGATCGATTATCGAATTTCAGGACTTATTAATTTAGAGTTCAGGTACAGTATTAAGTGTAAACCGGTCATTTTTAATTGACTGTTTTAATGCTGCTTTAATACTTTGCTTGAATCTGTTGATTTAAAGCACTTCATTCACACGATTTATTTATGTTGATTATCTGTTATTAGCTAATCTGTCATTTGATGTGGGCGGTCAGTGACAGTATATTCGTCCAAATTTTCTGTAAATGTGGTATTAAACAGGTTGATTAATTCGCAAGTTAGAACGATCTGAGGAAAAATGCAGCAGTTCAAAATGCAGCAGTTCATAATGCAGCAGTTCAAAGTTCAGCAGTTCAAAGTTCATGCAAAATCTAAGTCTTGAGTCGCCAACGACTTATATGTTAACTCGTCCACGGCTTAAGGACCTTAAGACAAGACAGATCAGGACATTTCGATTCTAGGTTGTTGTTGCCTTCAGTCGACAATTCCTCAAGTCATTAAGTCGTGTAAAGGAAGAAAGGGGCTTCAGGTTAAAGCGAGGCAATTTCCCTAAGTCCTAAGTCGTCCACGACTTAAATCTTATGTCGTGACAGGCTTAAGTCGTACAAGGTTTATGTCGTGGTAAGCTTAAGTCGTACAAGGTTTATGTTGTGGTAGGCTTAAGTCGTACAAGTGTTATATTGAATGAGGCTTATGTCGTAAGTCGCAAGACGATGCTAAACCGTGACCGTGCTAACATCCCACTCCACTGGACCTATTGACTTTTCTCCTAACCCGCTATCCTCCAAACCCGATAGCCTCTCAATCAACTATGATCCCTATCCTCGATCCACCAGACCATTGAATCACCCAAGAGCCAATTCGCCAAAGCTTCTCCCACCTAATCAATTAAACCTTAAAATCCCTCATCTCCATCGCCTCATTCGCCTAAAGATGGAATCGAGCGAACGTCAGGCACACGAACTGCCAATGCGGCGGAATTCGCAGCAGAGTAATACACAAGAGGGCGAGCTAAGGGCAAAAAGGGGGATTCACGAGTTAATGATGATCGAGAATCAAGGAGGAGGCAGGAGCACTTACGCAGTAGAGGATCAAGTATCGGTGATCGGTTGATTAACAAGAGAGGATGAAATCGCTTTGAGAAAGCTCTGAGAGATGTTAATGGCAGAAACGACTTAGGACAAAGGTAATGAGTGAAAGGAACGACTCAAGCTTTTTATACCTTGGGGCAGCGGAACACGAAGAGGCACACACGAGTTAAGATAAGTCGAAGCACACGACCTACGACTTAGGCGTGTACTTCGAGGGGCAAATGTTAACCCTTAATTTTTGACATTTCAAGAAGGCTACGACTTAAGAGCTGCGCAACTCAAGATAGTTACATGACTTAACAGTTTACGACTCAGTAGGTGTACGACTTAAGAGCTTCACGACTCAACGAGTTAAGCTATCTACGACTCATGGTCCAGACGACTCAACGAGTTAAACTATCTATGACTTAAAGGACTTACGACTTAAAGGACTTACGACTTAAAGGACTTACGAGTTAAAGGATTCACGACTTAAAGGATTCACGACTTAAGAAACTTAGGACTTAGCTTAAGTCGTCTACGACCTAAAAGCTATCAGGTTAGAATCCAAAGTCCATGCCTATGCTACCATTATCTGGTAAGTCGGCCACGACTTAGCACTTGTCTTCGACTGAGCCACAGGATGAACCCAGTAAGGCGCCCGCGACTTATCTTAAGTCAACTACGAGTTACGACTTATCTTAAGTCGGTCACGACTCATGACTTGGCGAAAACGAGAGTTCAGAATTCGACTCCTATAAATAGGCCACCACTTCCAACATGAAGAGGACTTTTGGCAAATCATTTCCAAAGCGCCGTTACTCTGTCAAACTCTCCACTCATTCAGCAATCAAAGATCTTCAAACATTTGAGACGCTACAACAAGCTTCGAGAGAAATTCCTTACATCCAACACGGATTCATCGAGTTTCGCCATCGAAGATTGAGCTAGTAGTCGAGATTGTGTTTTGTGATCAAATTGTACTGTTTTTCATAAGAGATTTGTATCGATTTGTAACCAGATTCAATAATAAAGAGATTCAAAGTGGATGTAGGCTAAATCTCAAGCCGAACCACTATAAATTGCTGTCTTTTACTGCATTTCTGCTATTTTCCTGCTTGATTTCTGTTCCCGTCACACGGGTGGTGCTTTCACGATTCTATTACACACACCGGGTGTTAGCGTTCACTTTTTACCTTTAACATTAGGCTAAGATCTTAAAAAGAAAAATGATCGTGGCTATGTAATTTAATTTCTAAAAAGAACTGTAGGTAAAAGTATTAAGTGAATGTTGTGAAGTAATGATTTTACAGTAAAATCATTATTTATCAGAAAAATCAAACATGTAAACTTTAAAATCTGATTACATAATCAGAATCGTATTTCGAAATGGTGATTTTAGATGTAGGTCTCTTGATTTTTAAGCTGGTAAATGTCGAGGATTTCCAGGTTGAACGGAAAGTATGTTTTGGGAAATTCAGGCAATCAATGATGAACTAGTTATCGTACTTGTTGCTGAAGGTAGCGGTGAGGCTGGTGATAGTAGGAAAAATGGAGACGAGGTTTTTAAGCCACCAGGGAGTCCGGTCGGAGGAGTTGTAGGGTTTAATAACCCATTTTGGTCGACGATGGAAATTTGTCGATATCGTCGGCAAGGATGAGCTGGAAGTAATCGGTCAAGGGCGAATACGAAGTTTGGCTTTCTGTGAGGCTGTGGTCGAGGTGGCAGAGCTTCGGTTGGTTAGAAATGGGCAGGTCGGGCGATTATCGGCGACCAGTTTTTTTTGTCCAGGTGGGTCGATCGAGTGATTTCTGATGCCGTGATCGGTTGAGTTATCTGACTGGCTCGATGTATTGAGGAAGTCGAAGGTGACTTGTTGATGGCCGTCGCGAATGCCGGAGCTTCGCCAGCGATCGGTGCATGTGCACCAGAATTTCTATGCACTGGAGTTTGAGTTTTGGGTCGATGGGTTATCTCGAGTTTCAACTCGAAGTAGAGTAGGGTTTAACTCGGGTTTACTTCGTGTGATTCGCAAGAGTGTTTTAATATAACAAGTTTTTAAAACTTAAACTAAGTTTTAAATAAAAAAAAAGAGGAAGCTCGGGAAAGAGTTTGAAATTATATTTATTTAAGAATTATACTTAAAATAAGTTTGATTTGAAATTTATTAAATTTGAAATTTTAAAGATATGTTTTATAACTTGAATTTGATTAAAAGTAATTTAAATGAATATTTCAAATTTACATAAATTGAAATAGGATATTTTGTTTATTTAAATTTGTAAATTGAAGTTGTATTTAGATGTTATTAAAATGATTAAGTAAATATTTTAAAACTAAATAATAGTAAAGTGAATTTGATATATATATGAAATTATCGAATTTAGTTTTGAAATGTTGAATATTTAACGCTTTGAAATATATTGAAATTGAAATGGCTTATTTTATGGTTCAAATATGTATTTGAAATCGATAATTTGAAATGGGTTATTGGGAAACTGAATCGAAATTGATGATTTGAGATTTGATTAAATTTGAATTTTGGAATTCGAGTTGATTTGAACCGATTTGTAAAATTTGAGGAAGCTATTTTTATATAAAGTATTATTAAACTATATCTATGTAATGCCCCAGAAATTCATGGAATCTTATTTTGGTTGGATTTTGAAATATATAAATTTATTTGTATAGGAATATATGGAATTAATTGTGTGCAAGTGTGTGTGCATGTGTGCACGTGCACACTGATATGGCACAAGGAAGAACTCCAGATTTCTTGAATTTAAAACAAGAATTAAAAAGCATTACAAACATGATTTTGTGATATGGATATTTGATTTCTGGAATTATATGAATCATCCCAGAAAATAAGAAAAATAGGTTTTGTTTTGAATTCAGTAAACATATTTTATTTAAAACCCAGAAAAATTAAAAATATGTTACAAGGATTTGAAAACCTGTATACATATATAGGTGTATATGTTTCTGAAATTAAGGAGGAATTAAATAAGCCTAGATAAGATATGTATACAAACATACATTTCTGTAAGTACTGAAAATATTAAAAAGGAATAAGCAAGGGAAAATGTAACACTAAAATAGCAAAAGATAAATTACAAGCAAAACAATTGCTTTAGGCAGAAAATAGAAAGGAGGATTTTTAGAAAATAAACAAGTGACAATGTCACACAATTATCATGACCTAAGAAGAATATAATAATATTCTGGAAAAGAAAAAGGGGAGCAAGTATCACATATGGCCGGGGTATTAAGGGAGAAAAATAAACAAATCTGAAATGCAAAATGCATGAGTCTTGGCCAGGGTAGGAATGGGATTTTACAATGATAAAACCCTAGAAAACCTCTCTTATAAATCCAAGTATAAACCAGAAAAATCATTTGCTACCCAAGACATTTAAGAAAACAAAGAAGTAAAATATTTGCAAGCAGAAAAACAAGTTTTAAAAGGTTTCTTTTCTGGATTAAGCAAGAGAAGCATTTTTCTGTGAGTAATCTCACTAAACCCATGGCATTAAGTCCTGTTATGAGGCAGCCAAGTTTATGTTATTTTCTACACATTTCTGATTTTATTACTATGGTTCTAATGGATGCTTTAATGGGTGTTTATGGATGCTTTTGATTGCCTTGATGTTTGAGTATTTTGCTCTGTTTGGTTACACCCAGAAATGTAAAAGTATGAAATCATGAAAGTAAATAGAGAATACTTGTAACTGGTTTAGATATGGCATGGAAAATATAGAAATCAAAATGTATATGAGTTGCATTACACTTGTGTAAGTGCTGAGGCTCAAATGAAAGATTCAAGGTTGTAATGGAAATATCCAAAAGTGCTGAACCCTTGATCAAATAGAAAACCCATGAGCCAGAAATCTTGTTTAAGCTAGATCTTGAATTTAGTTCAAACATGGTTGCTTATGAAACAATAATAACCCACATGCCTAGTCTTTAACCCAGTTGTAAATATTCTTGTATTTTCTTTAAGCCAAAATATTTGAAAATATGATTTCCCCTGGATATGAATGTTAGCTTGTTTTTGAATTATGCTTGTGAGTTTTATGTAATGTTTCATGTACAATGTGATTCAGTCACCTAGCTATCTCATTATAGGATCAAACATGAACACTTAGTAAATAAACTAAGGATTGTAAGCCAAGAAGACTGCTGGAATGCTTGTTGTATTTAAAGTATGCAAGTTGGCAAATGGCTTGTTTAAGCCCTGTGATCTTTGTGCAATATTGTGAATTATTTTATTGCAATGTGTCCCCATGATTCCTTATGGCAGATGAGGCTAGGAATTAATTTGGTAAATGCAACCTTAAATTGATGAAGTAGGAACTTGAGTTATTCCTAGGATGGTTGGTCTGGAGCTATGATAGTTCTTGAGTATTTCTATTTGAAATGAATGTTTGCATAGTTGAATGTGTGTACATAATTAGTCTTAAATACTGATCAAATATGCACAATATATCATAAACAAGTCAGGCAAATTGATCAAAGAAGCTATGCCCACTTATACAAAATGTTTATGTCTCACTCATTTATTTAAGATCATGGAATTTTTGATATTGCTCATACCAGATCTTGTATCTGACCCTTGTTTGCTTATGGCATCTGGGGTGTCTCATTTAAAATGGGGCAGCCTCTAATGCTCTTTCAGGGAATGCTGGTTCTAAATAGGAAGCTGCTATGGCTAATGAGAATGATTGGATAAGCATGCTAAATTAGAATTAAATAAGAACTTAGAAGGAATTATTTGCATGTAATCTGAGAAGTTTTTATAGTTATGCTTTGGTTGTTATGTAATGATCTTGAATGCTTGAATTTATTTAGTTGTTTTAACTGAATCAAGTAATGTATTAAGTTTGGGATTAACCAAAGACTTAGTTGAATCTATGCAAGAAAATATATATTTGATTATTATGGTGAAAATCTGTAAATGATATATGCCTGTATTTGAGAAATGGATATGTATATACATATACTGTATTAGTTAATTTCAAGTTACTTAAAACTTTAAGTTTGAAGGTTAAAAAAAATCTGAGTTTAGCTAGAAGTAATATTTCAAGAACTTTGTGACTATATGCAGAAGTGTTTTGATAAAAGAAACAATATATATTTGTGCACTGTATAAAGATATGTACATGTTTTAAGGGATTTTGCAAGTGTTTGGTATCTGAATTTACATTGCAAAAGCCAGGCACTAATGTTTAGATGATCTAGTAATAAGGCTAACCCACTTCAAAAATAATGAGGTCTGGATGGATCAAAATGACCAGAGTTTTGGGTATAAAGGAAGAAAATACACTTTGTAAAATCTGAAGCTTTCTTTGCAAATGCATGCACAAAGACATTTTCAAATACTTGAGCAACTCACATTTTATTTTGAATAGCTTTATTAGCCCAGAGAGTACACTACATCTAATATGCACACATATTATCTAAATACTACTTTTGTCAAATGACCATAGAATCTGGATTCTCTAAATCCAGTAAAGCAACCTGTAAATTAGATGCAAGCTGAGGTAACTCAGGGATTAGAGAATAAATTTGGTTAAGAAAAATACAACTATATGGATTATGAAAGAATTACTCAACTGACTTGGTTATAAGTAAAGAAATTTGTGATAAAATAACTTGTTTTGAAAATGATAAATGAGTATATCATTTTCCTTTCTGGCTTTAATCAAATACCAAATAATTAAACTAAAATTATGGTGGCTTGCTATATAATCTGAGATCACCTTACTATCTCAAACTAACAGACAATCACTATAGGAATGGTCAAAAATTACTAAGTATAGATTTCATATGATTATGAGATTCATTACCCTGACTCAAATATCAATAGGCATGGAAAATGAGCTATGTTTTGGTTGATTAGATATTCAAATTCAATCAGGATGCACTCTTGCTAAACAACACTCTGATCCAAGCAAGAGGGTCACATACATCTTCATATGTATGTGAATATATTTATTAATGAACTGATATAAATATATTAGTAAAAAAAATTAGGATCCTGGATAATTTAGTGGAAAGGCTAAATGACTCTAGGAAATTATTGATGTAAAAAAAATTCCTAGTAAAAATTAGGTGAAATAGCTAGGGTCATTTCATTTGGTATCAGAGCTATGTTAAAACTATACATAGCTAAGAATGATTGTATTGATTGAAGTACTATAACCATATGTATGTACTGTTTGATTGAGTAAAATAATAATACAGATAGAAAGTTAAAAAGAAAAATGCTCATGATAAACTAACCCTATCTACCCATACTCTAGTTATCCAAACATCGTAGGAAGAGGATCTCATCACAATGCAGGATCAAGTGCACCACAAATGCTTGATATGCAAGACTTTATGAGGGCTTTAAAGGATGGAGTAGGGCAGAGACTTGAGAACCCACATGAGGAACTTTCCAAACTATTAAAGACTTATACCAATTTAGGAGGCAAGAGCTTTGAAGGGACTGAAAATGTGATGGAAATTCAAGCATGGTTGAGAACACTGGATAGAATTTTCAATGACATGCAATTGGATGATCAAAGGAAGAGGCAAGTGGCCTCAAGACAACTGAAAGGTGTGGCTTTAAGCTGGTGGGAGGTAGTCATAGCTGGGAGGATTGAGAATGAAATCACTTGGAATCAATTCAAGGAGATGTTGGAAGCTAGATTTGTTCCAGCATCATCCAAAACTCTATTGCTTGAAGAATTCATCAGACTTAGGTAGGGAACCTTTAATGTGACTGAGTATACTCATAGGTTTGAGGGCTTGTCTAAGTATGGAGCTATGCTTGTGGCTGATGAGGCATCAAAGAATGATAGGTATATTAAGGGTTTAAACCCAGGGCTTAGTAGGGCTATGTTGCCATATGCAAATAAAACTTTTGATCAAGTCATTGATCTGGCCTTGAAATTTGAGCAACATGACAAGGAAAGGGAGAAGTATAAGCACTTTAAGAATAACAATAATAAGAAAAATAAGGGAAGGTATCACCCCTATGACAAAAAGAAGGAGGAGACAGAAAGCAAGAAAACCAATGATACTAAGACCACTGATACAAAGAGAAAAATAACATGTCATCATTGTGGAAAGGAAGGACATATCAAACCAAGGTGCCCAGAATTGAAGGGAGGAGCTTTCAAATGCTACCTATGTGGTAAGGAGGGACATATCAAGAGAAATTGCCCTGAGTATAAACAGCAAGGGAAGCTAGCAAGTTTGGAGAGCAAAAGCAAATCCACAGTAGAAGCTATTGCAGAAAACCATGGTCAAGTGGAAGGTACCTTATTTATTTGTACCCTACCTATATCAGTAGTGTATGACACATGGGTGACACATTCTCTGATTTCCCATGAATTAGTTACATTGCTTAAATTAAATTGCATACTGGTTGAAACCCCTTTGTTAGTGCAAAGCCCATTAGGAAGTTCTAGTGTTTTAAACATGATTTGTGTGGATGTGTCATTAAACATAGGAGGAAATGTTTTTATTTCCAATTTATATGTTTTAAATTACCCAAATATAGGTGTTATATTGGGTGTAGACTGGTTGAGGCAATACAAAGCCATAATTAATTTAGACTCATCCACCATATCATTACGAAATTCTAGAGGTCAAAGAATCACAATTTTGTGTGAAATAGCCAAAGAAAGAAAATTATATCACTTGATTGACTTAAATAAGGATTCCAGTGAGCCTTCTATTGAAGAAATCCCCATAATTAACAAATACTTAGATGTGTTTGGAAAAGTTAAGGGTGTTCCACACCACAGACCAGTGGAATTTCATATTAGTCTCATACCAGGAGCCAGTCCAATTATTAAGAAACCCACTAGGATGGGGCCTAGTGAGTTGAAGGAATTGAAGAAACAGTTAGAAGAATTGGAAAGCAAAGGATTTATAAGACCAAGTAGTTCATGCTGGGGTGCTCCAGTAGTGTTTGTAAGGAAACATGATGGTACTTTAAGAATGTGCATAGATTACAGGGAGCTAAACAAAGTCACTATCAAAAACAAGTACCCCTTACCTAGAATTGATGATCTTTTTGATCAACTTAGTGGAGCAAAAATATTTTCTAGATTAGACCTGGCATCTGGATTCCATCAGATGAAGGTTGAGAACTCAAGTGTTAAGTATACAGCCTTTAACACTAGGTATGGTCTATATGAGTTTCTTGTCATGCCATTTGGGTTGACAAATGCCCCATCATATTTTGTAGACTTGATGAATAGGATATTCAGGGATTATTTAGACAAGTTTGTATTGATTTTTATTGATGATATTTTGATTTATTCTAAAACAGTAGAGGAACATGAAAATCACTTACACCTTGTTTTTTCTAGATTAACAGAAAAAGATTTAAAAGCAAAATTTTCTAAGTGTGCATTTTGGAAAGAAGAAATGCATTTCCTTGGGCATGTTATATCTGCCAAAGGCATTTCAGTGAACCACAGTAAAATTGTGGCTATCCAAGCATGGAAAAGGCCAAGCACAGTAGGAGAAGTTAGGTCATTTATGGGAATGGCAGGGTATTACAGAAGATTTATAAAATATTTTTCTAAGATGTCATCACCTCTTACCAACCTAACTAGAAAGAACCAACCCTTTATATGGACTGAGAAATGTGAACAAGCCTTTAGTAAAATCAAGGAGGCCTTGGTCAATGCACCAGTGTTGAGAGTACCAGAAGGAAATGAGGATTTGATTGTTTATACTGATGCAAGTGGTTCTGGGCTAGGAGCTGTATTGATGCAGCAAGATCAAGTTATAGCCTATGCATCAAGACAATTGAAGCCACATGAATCAAGGTATGCAACCCATGATCTTGAGTTGGCAGCAGTGGTATATGCATTAAAGCTCTGGAGACATTATCTTTTAGGTGCTAAGTTTATCTTATACACTGACCATAAAGCATTAAAATATCTCTTTTCACAAAAAGATTTGAATATGAGGCAGCATAGATGGGTTGAGTTTCTAGCAGCATATGATTTAGACATACTTTATACTCCAGGAAAAGCTAATAAGGTTGCAGATGCTTTGAGCAGGCAGCATGCAAAAGTAGCCATGTTAATGATAGAAGAGTTTAGAAATTTATCTCTACTTACTGATCTGGAAATTGGGGAAAACAGTGAGGTAAACATGAAGATGATTGAAGAAGGGAGTAGAGGAAAATTAAGTTTGATAACTTTGCAATCAGATTTAATTTTGAAAGTGGGGAAAATGCAAGAGGAAGATCCAGATTTATTAGAAAAGAAAACTCTAATAGAAAAAGGAGAAGAAGTAGAAAACTACCACATTGATAAAAATGGTTACTTAAGGAATAAAGGTAGAATATGTGTTCCAAAGGATATAGGATTGAAGGAAGAGATACTTAATGAAAACATAGGAGCAAATATTCTATACATCCAGGCAGCACCAAGATGTACCAAAACTTGAAGAGGGATTATGGGTGGAAAGGGATGAAAACTGATGTGGCCAAACATGTTGCAAAGTGTATGACTTGCCAACAAGTCAAAGTAGAAACCCAAAGAACCTCAGGCCTATTACAACCTCTAAGCATACCATAGTGGAAGTGGGAAGATATATCTATGGATTTCATAGATGGTCTGCCTAGATCAAAGAGAGGAAATACAAGCATTTGGGTAGTAGTTGATAGATTGACTAAAGTAGCACACTTTATACCAGTGAAGGCAGAAAGAAATGCACCTAAACTAGCTCAAATATTCATGAAAGAAGTAGTAAGGTTGCATGGAATTCCTAAGACTATAGTGAGTGATAGGGACACAATCTTCACATCCAGATTTTGGAAGAGCTTTCAAGAAGCCATGGGGAGTGAATTATGCTTGAGTACTGCATACCACCCCCAATCAGATGGTAACACTGAAGTAATAAATAAAGTTTTGGAGGATTTGTTGAGGGCATGTGCATTGGACTTTGGAGGCAATTGGGAAGATCACCTCCATTTGGCTGAATTTACATATAACAATAGTTATCAAAGCACCATAGGCATGGCACCATTTGAAGCCTTGTATGGAAAACCATGTTTGTCACCAATATGTTGGGTTGAAGTAGGAGAAAAGGCTGTCTTAGGGCCTGAGTATGTTAAAGAAACTACAGAGAAAATTGAACTTGTAAGGAGAAGGATGGCATCAGCTCAAGATAGGCAAAAGAAGTTTGCAGATGTAAGGTTGAAGCAGGTAGAATATGAAGTTGGTGATTATGTTTTCATCAAAGTTTCACCTATGAAGAAGGTGTTGAGGTTTAGCAAGCAGGGAAAACTTACCCCAAGATTTGTTGGACCTTACAAGATTTTGGAAAGAATAGGTTCATTAGCATATAAGTTGGAGCTACCAGAAGAGATGAATGCAATGCACAATGTATTTCATGTATCACAACTTAGGAGATGGGTGCATGATAAATAGGAAATTCTAGAGAAACCGACTCAAGTCCAAATAAATCCAAATTTGGTCTATGAGAAAGAACCAGTGCGGATTTTAGCTAAAGAGGAAAAGAAGTTGAGGAGCAAAACTCTGAAATTGGTAAAGGTTCAATGGAGCCTAGACCCTAATAATTGTACATGGGAGTTAGAGGATAAGATAAAGATGGATTACCCTAAGCTTTTTGCAGTGGAAGGTAAAAATCTAAATCCCTAAAAAGTGTAATATGTATGGTTGTTTTGACTGAATTGTTTGCTTATGCAATGTTTGATAGATTTTATAAAAATCTGGAAATGTTTAAAGTCAAAATGAGAAAATTGTGAGGACACAATTCCTAAAAAGGTGGGGTGATTGTAATGCCCCAGAAATTCATGGAATCTTATTTTGGTTGGATTTTGAAATATATAAATTTATTTGTATAGGAATATATGGAATTAATTGTGTGCAAGTGTGTGTGCGTGTGTGCACATGCACACTGATATGGCACAAGGAAGAACTCCAGATTTCTTGAATTTAAAACAAGAATTAAAAAGCATTACAAACATGATTTTGTGATATGGATATTTGATTTCTGGAATTATATGAATCATCCCAGAAAATAAGAAAAATAGGTTTTGTTTTGAATTCAGTAAACATATTTTATTTAAAACCCAGAAAAATTAAAAATATGTTACAAGGATTTGAAAACCTGTATACATATATAGGTGTATATGTTTCTGAAATTAAGGAGGAATTAAATAAGCCTAGATAAGATATGTATACAAACATACATTTCTGTAAGTACTAAAAATATTAAAAAGGAATAAGCAAGGGAAAATGTAACACTAAAATAGCAAAAGATAAATTACAAGCAAAACAATTGCTTTAGGCAGAAAATAGAAAGGAGGATTTTTAGAAAATAAACAAGTGACAATGTCACACAATTATCATGACCTAAGAAGAATATAATAATATTCTGGAAAAGAAAAAGGGGAGCAAGTATCACATATGGCCGGGGTATTAAGGGAGAAAAATAAACAAATCTGAAATGCAAAATGCATGAGTCTTGGCCAGGGTAGGAATGGGATTTTACAATGATAAAACCCTAGAAAACCTCTCTTATAAATCCAAGTATAAACCAGAAAAATCATTTGCTACCCAAGACATTTAAGAAAACAAAGAAGTAAAATATTTGCAAGCAGAAAAACAAGTTTTTAAAAGGTTTCTTTTCTGGATTAAGCAAGAGAAGCATTTTTCTGTGAGTAATCTCACTAAACCCATGGCATTAAGTCCTGTTATGAGGCAGCCAAGTTTATGTTATTTTCTACACATTTCTAATTTTATTACTATGGTTCTAATGGATGCTTTAATGGGTGTTTATGGATGCTTTTGATTGCCTTGATGTTTGAGTATTTTGCTCTGTTTGGTTACACCCAGAAATGTAAAAGTATGAAATCATGAAAGTAAATAGAGAATACTTGTAACTGGTTTACATATGGCATGGAAAATATAGAAATCAAAATGTATATGAGTTGCATTACACTTGTGTAAGTGCTGAGGCTCAAATGAAAGATTCAAGGTTGCAATGGAAATATCCAAAAGTGCTGAACCCTTGATCAAATAGAAAACCCATGAGCCAGAAATCTTGTGTAAGCTAGATCTTGAATTTAGTTCAAACATGGTTGCTTATGAAACAATAATAACCCACATGCCTAGTCTTTATTCCCAGTTGTAAATATTCTTGTATTTTCTTTAAGCCAAAATATTTGAAAATATGATTTCCCCTGGATATGAATGTTAGCTTGTTTTTGAATTATGCTTGTGAGTTTTATGTAATGTTTCATGTACAATGTGATTCAGTCACCTAGCTATCTCATGATAGGATCAAACATGAACACTTAGTAAATAAAATAAGGATTGTAAGCCAAGAAGACTGTTGGAATGCTTGTTGTATTTAAAGTATGCAAGTTGGCACATGGCTTGATTAAGCCCTGAGATCTTTGTGCAATATTGTGAATTATTTTATTGCAATGTGTCCCCGTGATTCCTTATGGAAGATGAGGCTAGGAATTAATTTGGTAAATGCAACCTTAAATTGATGAAGTAGGAACTTGAGTTATTCCTAGGATGGTTGGTCTGGAGCTATGATAGTTCCTGAGTATTTCTATTTGAAATGAATGTTTGCATAGTTGAATGTGTGTACATAATTAGTCTTAAATACTGATCATATATGCACAATATATCATAAACAAGTCAGGCAAATTGATCAAAGAAGCTATGCCCACTTATACAAAATGTTTATGTCTCACTCATTTATTTAAGATCATGGAATTTTTGATATTGCTCATACCAGATCTTGTATCTGACTCTTGTTTGCTTATGGCATCTGGGGTGTCTCATTTAAAATGGGGCAGCCTCTAATGCTCTTTCAGGGAATACTGGTTCTAAATAGGAAGCTGTTATGGCTAATGAGAATGATTGGATAAGCATGCTAAATTAGAATTAAATAAGAACTTAGAAGGTGTAACAACCCGTATATTTGGACCATTTAAATTGACAATAATCCACACATTTCAACTTAAATAGTACAAAACACAAATCATAAATGGAGTATAAGTATATAAATGAGAATCATCATAGAATCACAGAAAATATAACATAACAGAATAGTGCAGCGGAATTACAACAATGTCATAATAGTAGTTCATGAAGCTACTAAGAAAATACAACAATGTCTCAAATAAAAGAAATACAACAACATAGATGTCCAAATGGAAAGAACAATACTGATAAAGATAAGATAGTCTTCAAGTCTTCAGCTCCAAATAAGCAGCAGCAGCAATCCTCAGTCTGATCCGAGCATATGCACAAACAAACACTCGAATCAAGACATATATTCTTATACAGATAATATGGTTAGAAAATTTTGAAATAACAATAACTCAAAGATGATTGGAATAAGCATCTTTCAGGATCCGATAAACTATCTATATATAGTAGAGTACGATAAATAGATAATGTCTATCAGTAATAATAAAGATATCAAAATAGTGTTAAGTCATGGCCCATTCCACCCTTAACACATTTTTATTCCCAAAAGCATATACAAGACCGTAGTTTCCCCAAAACCAGAAGTCACCAGAGGGCAATACATATACTAAAGGTACAAATCAAAATCGTAGTGGTCGCGCATAAATGGAATACAAGTATGACAAGGCACATGAGGCTATACCCAAGATAGTGATACTACCGTTCGCCTGATCCGGGCTGGTGAGAACGCAACGCCGCAGCGCCCGCAACACCGTGAGACAACACTCCCAATTCAAGGGTGCGCACCAATCAATCACAAAGTAAAAGAATAGTTTACGAAGAAGTGTGTCCACTTGAGGATGCTAATCCTCCATTGGCCCGGCACAGCTCCTGTTTTAGTCATTTCCAATTTGACACAAGTGTCAAGGCTATCCATTATCGTTCACTTTCTTCAATCATCAACGTTCGCCAATCCAACCACTTCATTCTGGATCATCACTTCGCGCATAGTTATTAAAGTGGTTTCCGGTTTAGACAGTGAGTATGTCCCAAACCGACTCCGGTTCCTTTAATAACCTTCGTGATTATAACACCGATTGGTCGTTAATATATTTCAAAACCATTTCAATTTCAATTTCAATTAGAGTTCGTAAATCGACAATTCGTTAGTCTTTCGAAATCAATTTCCAAAATTACGTTTTCAAACTTTCCAATTTCAATTTCCACATTTCCATAATTCAATTTCAAAGTTCAATTAAATAATTCAAATATTCATTGCATTTTGTATATAAGTTCATTTCAAAATCGTTTAACTAAATTTACGTTCAAAACGATTTAAATCAATTATCGCTTCCATTCGATATTCATTAAATTAATTTATCATTAAACAATTTCAATTAAATTTCCAATTCATTACGTTACGTCTTAAATTCGATTTCATTATCAAAGTTTTACCACTTATTTACAATTACACTTATCAAATCCAATTCTTAAATTTCAAGTCTTTTATTTGTTTCGATAAAGCGCATTCAATTTCTTATCAAAGATATTCCTTTCAAATTTCAAACTTAGTTAAAACTTATTTTCACTTGTTCAAAAATTCAATTTCTCTTAATAAAGATATTCAATTCAATTTAATTATAATTCGATCTCATCAAATTTTCAATAATTTTAAATCTTAATTATTAATCATTTCAAACTCATTCATTAATAATTTCAAACTTAATTGTTAATAAATTTAAAATTTATTAATTATTTCAAACTTCGTCATTAATAATTTCACACTTAACTATTAATAATTTCAAAAGTTAATTATTAATAATTTCAAAATTTAATTATTAATAATTTCAAAATTTTATTATCAAATAATTCTAAATTTAATTATTAAATAATTAAATTTTAAACAATATTCTTTTTATCAATTACCACTTTAATATTCGTTCCAAATTCAAATATTCATATTTACATTTATTCCAATTTAAATTCCAAATTATTCAAAACTTTGTTATTCGTCCAATAAAACTTTATTTTTATTTAAATCAAAACATTTGACCAATCGGGTTTTATTTTAATTTTCTATCCTAAGTCAAATTGTTTGGGTATTTATCATTTCAACCCGATTCCATTTAAATTCAAAATCAAAACATACAAAGGGAACTTGCAGTGTGATAGCTGGGATGGTGTCAAAGTAAATAAACAAGCAATAGCATCCATTCACAACAATTCAACAATTTCAAATAATCCCGAAATAATCGTATTAATTCGCGTTTGTTATTTACGCCAATTAATATAACTATTTCTAGAATCTACTCTATCATTTCAAGTAGATTAAAGATTATAACATTTCGGTTTCACTTGTCGTTCAATTTCAATTACAACAGTTAATTCAATACGTTCAATAGTCCAAAGTGACATTACTCAAATTCTACGTGTCAATTAACTTAACAATTTAAAGGGTCAATTTAATTAATCAATATTTATCATATAAAGGGGTCAAGTTAACAATCAAATTCGACATATATAATTCATTTAAATCGTTAATCATCCTATATCCAATTTTTAACTTGCAGTTAATTTATCACTTAACAATAACAATTTACATCCAATTCAATATCACATAGCAATCATTTATCAATTCAAACTTGCATAAGAATATAGTCGTGAAAATTAATTCACCTTTCGAGGATATAGAAAATTGACGGCGAACAAAAAGAAGCACGAAGAAGTGAGAAAGAGTCGGTACAGCACGAACAACGGACACTGTAATTTGACAAAAGAGAACGATGTTAATTAAATAAACATTCATATATAATTTATAAAATTATATAAATGCGCTTACCGATAACGAAGGAAAGAACGAAGGGCTGAGAGATCGATGCTGCTGCGAAAGACACTTAGTCGGTTGCTGCAACAATAACAGTGAAATGAAAATTGATTACAACTCTAACACATACATCAACTCATATACCCCCGTATATAAATATGTGTCAGTAAACAATAAACACATTTTCCCCCACGCACGCATGAAATAAACATGCAGGCACCATATAATTTCCCATTTTAAACAACTTCCACTTTTAACGCACGCACTTTTATTTTTATTTATATTATTTTCGTGTACAAACGGCACCGATGCACCCGGTTTGACCTTCATTCCCACACCCAGACTTCTGTGTGTACAAACTCAATCATGCGCCACCCAGATACACCCTTTATTCCCACTTCAATGCACACGGCATACCCAAACACTTCATGACACACGTACGCAAACCTTCTCTTTTGTTTTCAAACAATTTGAGACTTCCGAAAATACATGCTTGCATCTTATTTTGTTCGCATGACCAATCATGCGTATACCGCATATACACGGCACACTCGCCAACATACACGCACACGACCACACATGCACTCACTCGCGAGGCCAGGAAGGGTGGTGGCTGAGGCGTGGAGACGAGGTGGGTGATGGAGACGACGTGGCAGGTTGGGTGCGTGGTGGTTGCGGGCTGGGTCAGGAAGTGGGAGACCGGGTGGCAGGTTGGTTGCTGTTTTGGGCGAAGTGGAGATGGGACGACTTGGCAGAGGTCAGGGGTGGGGTGCGTGTGGCTGCGTGGTGGACGGAGGCAGTGGGTGGTGGAAATACGACGGAGATGGGTTGCCGGTGGTGGCGGAAGGCAGTGGAACGGAGGAGAATGGGGTTTTGTTGCTGGTTTGTGGCCAGTGATGGTGCGAAAACAGTGGGGTCGGTGACGTGGTAGCTGGGTGGAGCACGGGTTCGTGGTGAGTGAACAGTGCGTCAGACGCTGGTGGTTGAGGATGCGTCTGGGTGTGGACGTGGATCTCGGCTGAAGGTGTGGTGAAGGCTACGGTGGTGAGTGGGCAGTGGAGCCTTCGGGATGGTCTCGGTCAGTATTGAATGGAGGGGAGGCAGTGGCGTGAAGAGGGAAGAGGAGGAATTCAATTGTTTTATGAAGTTGGAGACAAAGATCCATTCATCATTTCTCTTGGAATTTACAGAGAAGCAAATAAAATAGAGGAAGAGGAGGGAGAAAGCATTTACCTGGGTTGGAGATTGGAAATGGATTGTTAGAACCGTATACAGTGATAGGGAAATATAATTCTGTATGTTGCTTCGTATCCCACAAAGCTATTCATTTCCCAACGTTCACATTAATTTCCAAAGTAACCCCTTGGCTTCCAACTACCCAATTAAATACATCAGCTGACTTTTATTTTCAGCTTTCCTTTGTAAATAGTTAAAGAATTTGGGCTGAGATTTTACTTAACCGGTCCGTCCGGAACGGTAAAATTAGCGCAACGCTTAACGTCGAACTCCGATTTGTGCAAATTAATATACCATTTTGATCAGCGCGGAAATGCGCTTCCAACGGTACACAGGTCAATGTGATACGATGATTTTATAAAATTTGCATTTACGCCGCTTAAATTGTATGCTATGCAAAACAATTTAATCGGAGCAGGCTATTACAGTTTTAGACGAAACGAATTATAAAATCTTGATCAGAATAATTTTTACAACATAACTGTGTAAAAATATTTGGATTTGAAAGATAAATTTTACGCAGCTTTATATGGACTGATATACAGTAAAACGCGAACGGATTTCACTGTAATATTTTCCAACGAAACTTTTTCTATGTCCATATCTAACTAGACGTATGTCATAAATAAAGTTTGGGCGTAAATTGAGATCGTTTAAAATTTCAAAATTTTTATTGAAACGATGAATTTAAAATTTTAAATCGGGTCGGAAATTTAGGGTCGTTACAATCTCCCCCACTCAAAACTTTTCGTCCTCGAAAAGGAACGAGACGAGTGAAGTAAAAATGAAATAAGTTGGAAAGTAAAAATAGATTTCGAGAATTTTGAATAATACCTGAAATTAATAATTCGGGGTTTGAATCCCGAATACTATCTTCAGTTTCCCATGTGCAATCTCGCTCATCTGCACTCCACTGTACTTTGACAAGATTTACCGACTTCCTTCTGAGTTGCTTTGTCTCACGATCGACTATCCGAAGTGGCCTTCGCTCAATAGTCAAGTCAGGCTCAATAACTATCTCTTCCAACTGAGCAGTGGGAATGGTCGTAGATGGATCGTGTACAACTTTGCGAAGATGTGAGACATGGAACACGTTGTGAACACCAGCGAACTTTTCTGGTAATGCAACTCTATATGCCAATGTTCCAACTCTTTCTGTAATCTCAAATGGACCAACAAATCTGGGAGCTAGCTTCCCTTTTCTTCCAAATCGAACAATATTCTTCAAAGGCGACACTTTCAGAAATACTTTGTCTCCTACACTGAATTCGAGATCTCTTCTTCTTTTGTCAGCATAGCTTTTCTGTCTATCCTGCGCCGTCTTTATCTTCTCCCTGATTTCTTCGACTTTTTCATAAGCTTCCATAATCATTTCTGGACCAAGCACTAATCGATCCCCAGATTCTATCCAACAGGCTGGTGATTTGCACGGCCGTCCATATAAGGCTTCGAACGGTGCCATACCAATGCTTGCCTGGTATATAAAGGATAATTAATTCAAATTCAAATATACTTATTCAAATTTGAAATTCAAATTCTTTACCTGGTAACTATTATTATAAGTGAATTCTACCAAGTGAAGATGGTCTTCCCAAGATCCACCAAAGTCAATAATACAAGCTCGGAGAAGATCTTCCAAAATCTGATTCACCCTCTCAGTTTGACCATGTAACGACTCGGATTTTCGCGCTCGAAAATCAACATCCGTACTTCACATTGTACTAGAATGCCGTAGATTCGACCGTTCAAATCCGATTCGCCGGAGCTTATAACAACATTAAGTATAACAACACAGCGGAAGAAAAAGAATATATCAATATATATAACATTGATACAATGACAGATACAAAATCCGATACAGTATGATACAACAGAATGATACAACAAATACCAATATACATCAGAGATATGATACAAGAAATAGCAGCGGAAAAGAAAATAGATAACACCAGCAGTGGATAGAATATCTCCAATAGAGTGCTCCAAGATAAGCAACGTCAATCCATGAACTCCAAGAACTGACTAGCTCCAGATAATCTACCCAACCTGAATATCTGAGAAAACCCAACTCTAGACTGCCCGTGTGGAAAATAGTGGGCACCCAGAGTTTAGGAAGGGAACAATAAACTCCGGATCAGTCAAGGGACTGGTGTGAGCAACAAAAACAGTTTATCTTTAAACAAACACAAAAGGCTTTTAAACATTGAAATCCGCAATGCTTTTCAAAAATGAAACTACCATAAGGCCTCCCGCCACACACACAATGCAATCACAGAATTGGAGGAGATTTCTCCTTATGATAGTCAAAAATGCTTACTACGCAAAATCATTCTATATTATTATCATTAGTGCATAGTGTCGAAAACATTTCGAAAATATAATATTAATCTTAGCCAGCATACAACATTTCATCGTATGCCTACTATAGCTACCATGTTCAATAGCAGGTTACCGCCACATTCCATAGCAGGTAATACAACTAAAAATCGTACAGGGTTCGTATTGTTTCTTTGGATTTCCAACAAATGATCAGGCTAAGGAACTTCCTTACCGAAATAGAAACGCCTCTGGAAAGACGCCCCGAGAACCTAACCGGATCTCTGCAAACAAAAGGCCGACGCTACCTCACGCTCTAACCGAGCTGTAACTAGGTAACTAACACACGAGTCATGTCATCCCCCGGTCGTCACCGACCTTTATCCGAGACGTCTCGATCATAAAGCAACATCGCACAGTAATAAATACAGTGTGTCCACATGAGTAAGTATCTGGGCTCCATACCATGATACCACCCTTTATCCAGAAGGAAATGACATACCCTAGGGGCGCTACCCTTACAAACCTTTGCCGCAACATTCCTGTTTCGACCATTACCGGGTTGTGAGGCTCGACGAAGTCTCGTCCACAAAACTACGCTTCTTCACAAAGCACGCTTTTTCACAAAGCAACGCTTCGATCAACAAATGATCAGCAGCACTTCGTATGCCACATTACCAAATTGGGAATGTATCACTAGTAACCATCAACTACATAACCTCTGAGCTCGTACGTCTCAGAGAAGGGTGTTAAGCTAAGAGAATAAATTCTCCGCCACCAACAGAAATGTAGTTGATAGAAACCAGCTTTACATCTCAAAGTGTAACGTCAGACACACATCCATACAAGTCTGTTCCGGGTTCGAACAGAACCGAAGGCACTTCCGAAGAAGCCCTTGCAAATCCGGGTATTCACAATTCTGATCGGACTTCCCATCACTTAGGAAATCTCTATACCGTAGCTACTCAGTGCAGAGACAATCGATAGGTCATCCTATCGCTCTCGAAAATACCCGGTCTTCACCACCAGTCTTCAAATGCGATCCATTTCGTCGTATCACTATTCGGAATGGGTTATATGACACAAAGGTCCTTTCCCGGCTAAACCGAATAACGAGCGCAATTAAAAATCATATGGATACTGGGGTCTCAGTTAAATCACAGCTTAAAGTCAAAACTTTTCATTCGAATGGTAAAACAAATTACCATTTCCAATCTTTTAAACAAAAATATTAAATTCAAAAACCTTCAATGGTTTAAACAATTTCCACACTTTTATCTTTTAAACAAAAAGATTTATTTCACAAAGTTAACCCCATTCACAAAGATTCATTTATGGATTTCAAAACAATTTCCATTTCAATTGGATTAACTCGTTAAATCTTTAAATCAAGATTTAACTTATAGCTTTCAAAACAATTCTATTTCAATTTGGATTAACTCGTTCGGTCTTTGAATCAAAGACTCATTTCACAGTTTTCAAAACATTTCAATTCTATTTCAAACTTGAAACCGTTCAACACAATTTGGAAATTCTTTCTTAAAATGAAAGCTATTACTATTTGAAAACCAGTAGTTTTCGTTTCGGAAAATCCCAGTTATATTTACACGAGTTAAAACCCTTGAATTTAAATTCAAAATCCCAAATCAATACCTTTAAAATGGTTTAACCCAATATAACTTGTACAGCATCTTTAATCCTTAGTTTCAAATCATAGAATTCAATTTCAAAGTTGAATTCAAATTTAAATCAAATTATTTAAATTTTCAAAACTCGATTAAGTTATTCGAAATAACTTTTATCTTTGAAATTCCCTTTCAAAAGCTTTAAATTTCCAAATTCAAAATCAATTGAAATTAACAATTTCAATTTCAAAAACATTAAATTTAAATCATCTGTGATTTAACCGATTTCCATGTGAAACCCATATTTGTGTGTGTATGGTGTAGTCCAGGGGTTTTACACAATAGTGCAACATCAATCATCACAGATATATCGATAAGCGGTAAAATCGATAACGCTTATCTTCATTCACAGATTCATAGATAAAATAAATTTATCGGTCATAAAGATTCACTATTTCAATTCGATGTGGGTTTCGGATAACCAACTGGAATCCGACTCCCTGTCGCATCGAAATTCAAATGTTGTTTACGGGTCAAAAGTTCATATTCACATAGTAATATATCATCACAGATATAGAAATTTCAGATCACAACATAAATCAGGGTATATCACAAAGCATCATATATCAAGAATATCCAACAAACGAATTATTCAATAGAATTCAAACATTCATAAGTAAGGTCAGTTAATTGTTTGATTTATTCAATTCAGATTAATAAATTACTAATCCTGGTTAATTACAAATCATTTGATTAATTCTTTCTTTACTCATTAATTAACCATTTATAATTTATAAATCAACCTTTAATTTCTTAATTAATAAATTTCCAATTCATTAATCTCTAATTATTAGTAAATCAATCATAATCATTAATTAATTAAATTACTTAATTATTCTTGAATTAATCAGTTAATTAATCTTTATCCTTAATTAATTAAATTAACTTAGGATAACCCAAAGGTTTTACAATTAATTTGTCAAATCGCTTCTTATTAAAGTATTCAATATACTTATATTTGACACTTTGTCTAATAATGGCTATGAGAACTTACCCATTTCAACTTGTTTTAGAAACTGGATACAATTCTCTTTATTTTAAAACCTTAAATTTAAGCCCACATAATCATCTAAGAAAATACCCGATCCACATATCAAAACACTCGGTCAAATCTCGAGTTAACCCAAAAACCCAGTCTTCAAGTTAAACACAAAAACATCTTCAAGTTAATCACAGTAAGTCCATCTTCCACTGTTCCTCTTCCATACCCAGCTCCACCGTATCCGCGTGCACCGTGCATGATGATCAATCCACTGTTGATCAACTCTGAAGCCCTTCGCGAGTTGCCCCAGCCTTCCTCGATCCCACTGACCACCCATCACCGTTAATTAGGCCGGAAATCAAAATCGAGTCACTCAGCCCAACCTATCACCCATCCTGCTTATCAAATCCTCCTTCGCGCCGCCACTGGTGCCCACCGGAGAATCCATAGCTCCGTCAAATCCTTCGCCTTGCCCTCCTACTTCTTTTCCCCAATCACCGATAGCCCCCAAATCAACCACGACGTCGCAAATTCCCCGATCTCGACATCGGCTTGACAAGCTCCTTAAACCCTACTATGACCCCACGCCACCGCCACGGTGAACGAAAATTACACCTACCATTTTTTTCAAACTCGTCTTCACCCAGGCTAACTACAATCGAGACCCCGATCCCAAAGACTATACTGATCATCAGATGTTGCTCGAAGTCAAAATTCCGACCAACATCCACTATCTCATAATTTACCAACTTAAAATTTATGATTTAAATCTTAAAAATCTTAGATTTTGATGGTGATTCAGAATATATATATGAAACATGAAACTTTTGAAATCAAAATTTGACTAAATCTGAGTTTTACTGTAAGATTTCAATTCCCAGAAGCATACATGCTTATTTAACTTTAAATTCAAATTTTAAATTTTATCTTGTGTTTTAATAAACATAACTCATTCTAAACACCTAAGCCTAACAAAATCCAGATTGAGATAAATTAGGATTTGCTAAAAATTTAATCTCTGTACCTTTAAACAGAGAAGAATACTGATGCATCAATACATATATACAGTTTACATATTTGTATGTAAGTTTATTTGATTTCTTTCCAACTCACTTTACTCTGAAAACAAAAACAGGAAGAACAAGCTCATATAGCAATTTCCAGAATCACAAAGCAACCTACAGAATGAATTTCTTCCCTATGCAACAACACTAAAGTTTTGTTGACTGAATACTCAGTTTTCAATTTAAAACAAAACAAGTTTACTCACAATCAACACATATAAATAGATTAAAGGTTTAAATTAAAAGTTTGCTCACCTTGAAATATGGTTGAACAGAGAATACTTTGGTGTTTCAAACAGCTGTAGTTGATCTGCCTTTGAAACTTCTTGCTTTGTTTTGTTGAATTGGATTATAGTTTATAAAATGATGGTACTTAGTTTCTTTTTCTCAGTTTTAATGGAACGAAAGGAATTGAAGAAATAAACGGAGATATGGAAAATGAAGTTACTGGTATAAAACTTTGTACAGGGTGTGTTCATTTTGTACAAGATGATAATATGATTTGTACAAGAAATCAGAGATTTTTTTTCTTCATTTGTACTGAAAATATTTGTTTAGAGTTTTTGGCCAGAGATACTTCTCATTTTGATGGGCTGATATGCATCTATATTGTATGCTAAGATGTCTTGCATTAATTGAGTTTGTACAAATTCATTTTTTTTTCTTTGATTTCGGCTGAGAGGATTTTTGTCATGGTGGGTAAAGATATTGGCATTAAATGCCTTGGTACCCTATGTTTTATATGCCATGCTTGTTGACTTCAGCTGGTATGAAGTTGTGATGATATTTTATCTATTCATTGTCTTATTTTACAGGCTTACTTTATTTGTACTTGCTTTACAAGCTTTTTCTTTGGTTTGCGCCATCATGTTTACAATACCATCATCTACTTTGGTGGCTGCAGCTTGGTTTATTTCCTTGCTTTCATATATACACACTTGTTTCATTTTATTTTAAATGATTTATCCAAAATTTATTCGACGATCGGGGAAACTCGCATCACTTAAATCGATTTATTTCACAAATTTTATTCAAAAATTCTTTAAATTATCAATTTAAATTTATATAAAATTCGGGGTCGTTACAGACTTCCCCCCTTAAAAGAATTTCGTCCTCGAAATTCACAGGCACGAAAACAAAGACGGATGAAGAATGTTTCATCAACTCAAACTGAACATCTATTCTGCATTTGGCTCATCAAATCAGAATATCAATAATAGATACGAGAACGAATCTATCGAATTCTTTCACACGATACTCGGGCTATCCAGATTTACGAAATACACAATAGCATTAGTTAGTTCAAAGTGATAACTAACCATTCGTAGAATAAATCGGAATCCCAAAGAATAGATAGATATATGGATACAATTTCAAAATTTTAGTTTAGAACTAAAGCATACCTATCAACCATAGCAATCAAAGCAACCAATTCATCCAAACAAACAATTCTGGTCTTTTTTGGAGTTTACGTCCCATATTCATATATCGAATCTTCTTTCTGGATCTACCAGAACTATCGAAAAATTGAGAAAAGATGACGAACGAAAGAGATTGATAGAGAAAAGATTTGCTTCCATTGTTGTTACAGAGTATTGACCATTTATAGTCGTATTCCCCTGTCCTCTATCTCATCCTCTTCTTGCACTCATACTCACTATCAGTGGATAGTAAGAGAATTTACTGAGACATTCGAACGGATATCTGAGAATACTCATTCTAGAGTTTACTTCACTCTATCTCTAATGAGCTACTTAACGTGTTACACTCCTGAGCTAAAGTTCAACCTTAGCTCTGATACCACATGTAACGACTCGGATTTTCGCGCTCGAAAATCAACATCCGTACTTCACATTGTACTAGAATGCCGCAGATTCGACCGTTCAAATCCGATTCGCTGGAGCTTATAACAACATTAAGTATAACAACACAGCGGAAGAAAAAGAATATATCAATATATATAACATTGATACAATGACAGATACAAAATCCGATACAGTATGATACAACAGAATGATACAACAAATACCAATATACATCAGAGATATGATACAAGAAATAGCAGCGGAAAAGAAAATAGATAACACCAGCAGCGGATAGAATATCTCCAATAGAGTGCTCCAAGATAAGCAACGTCAATCCATGAACTCCAAGAACTGACTAGCTCCAGATAATCTACCCAACCTGAATATCTGAGAAAACCCAACTCTAGACTGCCCGTGTGGAAAATAGTGGGCACCCAGAGTTTAGGAAGGGAACAATAAACTCCGGATCAGTCATGGGACTGGTGTGAGCAACAAAAACAGTTTATCTTTAAACAAACACAAAAGGCTTTTAAACATTGAAATCCGCAATGCTTTTCAAAAATGAAACTACCATAAGGCCTCCCGCCACACACACAATGCAATCGCAGAATTGGAGGAGATTTCTCCTTATGATAGTCAAAAATGCTTACTACGCAAAATCATTCTATATTATTATCATTAGTGCATAGTGTCGAAAACATTTCGAAAATATAATATTAATCTTAGCCAGCATACAACATTTCATCGTATGCCTACTATAGCTACCATGTTCAATAGCAGGTTACCGCCACATTCCATAGCAGGTAATACAACTAAAAATCGTACAGGGTTCGTATTGTTTCTTTGGATTTCCAACAAATGATCAGGCTAAGGAACTTCCTTACCGAAATAGAAACGCCTCTGGAAAGACGCCCCGAGAACCTAACCGGATCTCTGCAAACAAAAGGCCGACGCTACCTCACGCTCTAACCGAGCTGTAACTAGGTAACTAACACACGAGTCATGTCATCCCCCGGTCGTCACCGACCTTTATCCGAGACGTCTCGATCATAAAGCAACATCGCACAGTATTAAATACAGTGTGTCCACATGAGTAAGTATCTGGGCTCCATACCATGATACCACCCTTTATCCAGAAGGAAATGACATACCCTAGGGGCGCTACCCCTACAAATCTTTGCCGCAACATTCCTGTTTCGACCATTACCGGGTTGTGAGGCTCGACGAAGTCTCGTCCACAAAACTACGCTTCTTCACAAAGCACGCTTTTTCACAAAGCAACGCTTCGATCAACAAATGATCAGCAGCACTTCGTATGCCACATTACCAAATTGGGAATGTATCACTAGTAACCATCAACTACATAACCTCTGAGCTCGTACGTCTCAGAGAAGGGTGTTAAGCTAAGAGAATAAATTCTCCGCCACCAACAGAAATGTATTTGATAGAAACCAGCTTTACATCTCAAAGTGTAACGTCAGACACACATCCATTCAAGTCTGTTCCGGGTTCGAACATAACCGAAGGCACTTCCGAAGAAGCCCTTGCAAATCCGGGTATTCACAATTCTGATCGGACTTCCCATCACTTAGGAAATCTCTATACCGTAGCTACTCAGTGCAGAGACAATCGATAGGTCATCCTATCGCTCTCGCAAATACCCGGTCTTCACCACCGGTCTTCAAATGCGATCCATTTCATCGTATCACTATTCGGAATGGGTTATATGACACAAAGGTCCTTTCCCGGCTAAACCGAATAACGAGCGCAATTAAAAATCATATGGATACTGGGGTCTCAGTTAAATCACAGCTTAAAGTCAAAACTTTTCATTCGAATGGTAAAACAAATTACCATTTCCAATCTTTTAAACAAAAAGATTAAATTCAAAAACCTTCAATGGTTTAAACAATTTCCACACTTTTATCTTTTAAACAAAAAGATTTATTTCACAAAGTTAACCCCATTCACAAAGATTCATTTATGGATTTCAAAACAATTTCCATTTCAATTGGATTAACTCGTTAAATCTTTAAATCAAGATTTAACTTATAGCTTTCAAAACAATTCTATTTCAATTTGGATTAACTCGTTCGGTCTTTGAATCAAAGACTCATTTCACAGTTTTCAAAACATTTCAATTCTATTTCAAACTTGAAACCGTTCAACACAATTTGGAAATTCTTTCTTAAAATGAAAGCTATTACTATTTGAAAACCAGTAGTTTTCGTTTCGGAAAAATCCAGTTATATTTACACGAGTTAAAACCCTTGAATTTAAATTCAAAATCCCAAATCAATACCTTTAAAATGGTTTAACCCAATATAACTTGTACAGCATCTTTAATCCTTAGTTTCAAATCATAGAATTCAATTTCAAAGTTGAATTCAAATTTAAATCAAATTATTTAAATTTTCAAAACTCGATTAAGTTATTCGAAATAACTTTTATCTTTGAAATTCCCTTTCAAAAGCTTTAAATTTCCAAATTCAAAATCAATTGAAATTAACAATTTCAATTTCAAAAACATTAAATTTAAATCATCTGTGATTTAACCGATTTCCACGTGAAACCCATATTTGTGTGTGTATGGTGTAGTCCAGGGGTTTTACACAATAGTGCAACATCAATCATCACAGATATATCGATAAGCGGTAAAATCGATAACGCTTATCTTCATTCACAGATTCATAGATAAAATAAATTTATCGGTCATAAAGATTCACTATTTCAATTCGATGTGGGTTTCGGATAACCAACTGGAATCCGACTCCCTGTCGCATCGAAATTCAAATGTCGTTTACGGGTCAAAAGTTCATATTCACATAGTAATATATCATCACAGATATAGAAATTTCAGATCACAACATAAATCAGGGTATATCACAAAGCATCATATATCAAGAATATCCAACAAACGAATTATTCAATAGAATTCAAACATTCATAAGTAAGGTCAGTTAATTGTTTGATTTATTCAATTCAGATTAATAAATTACTAATCCTGGTTAATTACAAATCATTTGATTAATTCTTTCTTTACTCATTAATTAACCATTTATAATTTATAAATCAACCTTTAATTTCTTAATTAATAAATTTCCAATTCATTAATCTCTAATTATTAGTAAATCAATCATAATCATTAATTAATTAAATTACTTAATTATTCTTGAATTAATCAGTTAATTAATCTTTATCCTTAATTAATTAAATTAACTTAGGATAACCCAAAGGTTTTACAATTAATTTGTCAAATCGCTTCTTATTAAAGTATTCAATATACTTATATTTGACACTTTGTCTAATAATGGCTATGAGAACTTACCCATTTCAACTTGTTTTAGAAACTGGATACAATTCTCTTTATTTTAAAACCTTAAATTTAAGCCCACATAATCATCTAAGAAAATACCCGATCCACATATCAAAACACTCGGTCAAATCTCGAGTTAACCCAAAAACCCAGTCTTCAAGTTAAACACAAAAACATCTTCAAGTTAATCACAGTAAGTCCATCTTCCACTGTTCCTCTTCCATACCCAGCTCCACCGTATCCGCGTGCACCGTGCACGATGATCAATCCACTGTTGATCAACTCTGAAGCCCTTCGCGAGTTTCCCCAGCCTTCCTCGATCCCGCTGACCACCCATCACCGTTAATTAGGCCGGAAATCAAAATCGAGTCACTCAGCCCAACCTATCACCCATCCTGCTTATCAAATCCTCCTTCGCGCCGCCACTGGTGCCCACCGGAGAATCCATAGCTCCGTCAAATCCTTCGCCTTGCCCTCCTACTTCTTTTCCCCAATCACCGATAGCCCCCAAATCAACCACGACGTCGCAAATTCCCCGATCTCGACATCGGCTTGACAAGCTCCTTAAACCCTACTATGACCCCACGCCACCGCCACGGTGAACGAAAATTACACCTACCATTTTTTTCAAACTTGTCTTCACCCAGGCTAACTACAATCGAGACCCCGATCCCAAAGACTATACTGATCATCAGATGTTGCTCGAAGTCAAAATTCCGACCAACATCCACTATCTCATAATTTACCAACTTAAAATTTATGATTTAAATCTTAAAAATCTTAGATTTTGATGGTGATTCAGAATATATATATGAAACATGAAACTTTTGAAATCAAAATTTGACTAAATCTGAGTTTTACTGTAAGATTTCAATTCCCAGAAGCATACATGCTTATTTAACTTTAAATTCAAATTTTAAATTTTATCTTGTGTTTTAATAAACATAACTCATTCTAAACACCTAAGCCTAACAAAATCCAGATTGAGATAAATTAGGATTTGCTAAAAATTTAATCTCTGTACCTTTAAACAGAGAAGAATATTGATGCATCAATACATATATACAGTTTACATATTTGTATGTAAGTTTATTTGATTTCTTTCCAACTCACTTTACTCTGAAAACAAAAACAGGAAGAACAAGCTCATATAGCAATTTCCAGAATCACAAAGCAACCTACAGAATGAATTTCTTCCCTATGCAACAACACTAAAGTTTTGTTGACTGAATACTCAGTTTTCAATTTAAAACAAAACAAGTTTACTCACAATCAACACATATAAATAGATTAAAGGTTTAAATTAAAAGTTTGCTCACCTTGAAATATGGTTGAACAGAGAATACTTTGGTGTTTCAAACAGCTGTAGTTGATCTGCCTTTGAAACTTCTTGCTTTGTTTTGTTGAATTGGATTATAGTTTATAAAATGATGGTACTTAGTTTCTTTTTCTCAGTTTTAATGGAACGAAAGGAATTGAAGAAATAAACGGAGATATGGAAAATGAAGTTACTGGTATAAAACTTTGTACAGGGTGTGTTCATTTTGTACAAGATGATAATATGATTTGTACAAGAAATCAGAGATTTTTTTTCTTCATTTGTACTGAAAATATTTGTTTAGAGTTTTTGGCCAGAGATACTTCTCGTTTTGATGGGCTGATATGCATCTATATTGTATGCTAAGATGTCTTGCATTAATTGAGTTTGTACAAATTCATTTTTTTTTCTTTGATTTCGGCTGAGAGGATTTTTGTCATGGTGGGTAAAGATATTGGCATTAAATGCCTTGGTACCCTATGTTTTATATGCCATGCTTGTTGACTTCAGCTGGTATGAAGTTGTGATGATATTTTATCTATTCATTGTCTTATTTTACAGGCATACTTTATTTGTACTTGCTTTACAAGCTTTTTCTTTGGTTTGCGCCATCATGTTTACAATACCATCATCTACTTTGGTGGCTGCAGCTTGGTTTATTTCCTTGCTTTCATATATACACACTTGTTTCATTTTATTTTAAATGATTTATCCAAAATTTATTCGACGATCGGGGAAACTCGCATCACTTAAATCGATTTATTTCACAAATTTTATTCAAAAATTCTTTAAATTATCAATTTAAATTTATATAAAATTCGGGGTCGTTACATTGACCATCTATCTGAGGATGATATGCTGTGCTCAGATTCAGTTTGGTGCCCAAAGTATCCTGAAATGCCTTCCAGAATTTACTGGTGAAAATAGGATCTCGATCGCATACAATACTAGATGGTACACCATGAAGTTTAACAACTTCCCTCATGTATATCTCAGCCAAACTCGAAGCTGTACGAGTGGTCTTGACTGGAATAAAGTGTGCGGACTTCGTCAGTCTGTCGACAATCACCCATATACTTTCGTTACCCTTTCTAGTCCTTGGTAGCCCATCAATAAAGTCCATAGAAATTTTCTCCCATTTCCAACCTGGAATCTCTAGAGGTTGGAGCAATCCTGCTGTCTTTCTGTGATCAGCTTTTACTTGTTGGCAAGTGGTGCACCTGCTAACATAGGTAGAAATATCGTGCTTCATTCCACTCCACCAATATAGTTTCTTCATATTCTGGTACATTTTAGTGACACCGGGATGAAATGAAAGCGAAGACTTATGATTTTCTCGTAGCACTTCCTGTCTAAGACCATCAACATTAGAAACACAAATTCGATTATCAATCCTCAAGATTCCATTACTATCAACATGTGCACCCACTTTATTATCAGCATTTTCAACTCTGCCAAGAACTATTTCTTTGATGCGATAAAGCAAAGTGTCCTCGTATTGTTTGGCTATAATACGATCCATAAGAGCTGGGGAGACGGAAAGCTGGAATAACATTCCTTCAACCAGATTACAACATATCATAGCTTGGTTTCTGCTCAAAGCATCGGCTACGGCATTTGCTTTCCCCGGAGTGTAGTTAATATCAAGATCAAATGCAGCTAGAAATTCGAGCCATCGGACTTGTCTCTGATTCAAATCCTTTTGCGAGAAGATATATCTCAATGACTTATGGTCAGTGAATAACTCGAACTTTGTTCCCAATAGATAGTGCCTCCATAGCTTAAGAGCAAATACAACCGCAAGAAGCTCTAAATCGTGGGTCGCATAGTTTGTTTCATGGGTCTTTAACTGACGACCCGCATAGGCAATAACTTTTCCTTTCTGCATTAAAACTGCTCCAAGTCCGTCTCGACAAGCATCTGTATAGACAGTCAATCCTTCGCTACCATCAATAAATGTAAGAACCGGGGCAGAGGTCAACTTTCGCTTCATCTCATTGAAAGCTGCTTCGCACTTTTCGCTCCAAATAAATTTCACATTCTTTCTGGTCAGTGCGGTAAGTGGTGCGGCAATACGGGCAAAGTTTTCTATGAATCTGCGGTAATAGCCGGCCAAACCCAAGAAACTGCGGATATCTGTAGGAGTTTTGGGAGTCTCCCAATCCTGCAAATTCCAAAGATTCGAATTAAGAAATTGATAAGTTGTTTTGATAGAATTGATGAGTAAGAATAGAACTTACATTGATTACGGCGATCTTAGCTGGATCGACCGAAATCCCATTCTCTGAAACAATATGGCCAAGAAATCGAACTTCATCCTTCCAAAAGTGACATTTTGAAAACTTGGCTTTAAGCCGATGGCTGCGTAGAGTTTCAAGAACAAAAGCCAAATGTGACCTATGCTCTTCCTCATCCTTAGAGAAGACGAGAATGTCATCGATGAAAACAAGAACAAACTTGTTAAGAACATCCCGGAAAACTCTATTCATCAAATCGACGAAATAAGCTGGAGCATTAGTAAGACCGAATGGCATAACCAGCCATTCAAAGAAACCAGTCTCAGTGCGGAATGCTGTCTTAGGAATACTCTCCTCGGTAATTCTGAGTTGGTGAAAGCCAGTAGCCAGATCGAGTTGAGAGAATACTTTAGCTCCATGGAGCTGGTCGAATAGATCATTGATGCGGGGCATCGGATATCGGTTCTTGTGTGTGAGCTTGTTCAGCTCTCTATAGTCCACACACATTCTGAGGGAACCATCTGATTTTGTGAAGAACACTACTGCAGCACCCCATTCTGAATGACTTCGCCGAATCAAGCCTTTAGAAAATAAGTCTTCAATTTGAGCATTCAGTTCAGCTTTTTCTTTAGGAGCCATTCTCCGAGGAGGGAGAACTACTGGTCGGGCACCAGGAATAAGGTCAATGCGGAATTCGATTTCCCGAGGTGGTAGTAGAGAATTGACTTCTCCAAACACATCAGAAAAGGATTGGACCACTGGAGTAGAGCTTAGTTCATTTGGATGGGAGTCAAGTGAAAATATAAAACTCCCAGCATATTCTTGAGGTGATTTGCCTTCTATAACCAAAGGCATACCCTGGTTATCGATGAGAGAGACTGTTCGAGCTTTGCATGAGATATTGGCTTCGAACTTCCGTAGCCAATCAATGCCTAATAAAACATCAAATGCCTCGAATCCGAGGACATAGAAATCCCAAGTGAAGTGATGAATGCCATGCATAAGAGTGACATATTTACAAACCCTTCTAAGGTTAGCGGGCCCTCCAATAGGGTTTGATACACATAAGGAGATAGATGAAAGAATGGGTTCCAAACCAAGTTTATTGCACAAATCAATAGATATGAAACTATGTGTTGCTCCGGTATCAAATAGAACTTTAACTGGTAAAGTATGCAACATAAAAATACCCTGTAATGTACCTTGGTTATCAGTAGGAGCAGGTGGGGTAGGTGGATCATGGGCGGAAGAAGTCATAGCAAATACCCCGGCCGTCTTTCCCTTTTTATACATAGGACAATCCTTCTTGAAATGGCCTGGCTGCAAACATACGTGACAGAGGTCGTTTCTGGTATTCTGAGGAGGCGGAACAGCGGCACCGGCAGATGTTGGACAGCTGTTGGCGTAGTGACCCCTCTGGTCGCATTTGAAACAAGTGATGGATGATAAGTCGATAGGCTTCTTCTGAGAATAGCCAATCCCAGATTTCTGCTGCCAATTCTTCTTCTGTTGCTCAAAATTTTGCTTCCTCTTTCCCGACTGATTAGCTGGTGTCTGAGTAACTGGGGCTTTGGGGACAGATGTTCCCTTGGGGTTTCCCTCGTATCGAAGAGCAAAATCCATCAACTCAGTGAAAGTTCCATGGACATGAGCGGTGAGGAGCTCGTAATACTCTGGGCGTGCGCCATGTATGAACTTCTCGTTCTTCAGTAGAGGGGTGTCAATCAAGCCCGGTTCGAACTTGGAGAGTTCGTTAAACCTCCTTTCGTACTCAGTAAAGGTCATGCTGCCCTGCTCGAGATCCATGAAAGACCGATAGAGTTGGGCCTTCCCAGCAGCTGGCATCCACTGAGCCATGAAAGAATCCCTATTACAAATGATATGAAACGAATCAAAATTTTGACGAGATAAGAGAGAAATTTATTTAGTAGGAATTTAGATAGATCACTACCTAAACTGGGCCCATGTGATAGTTTCCTCATCAGTTCGAGAAGTGACTGATTCCCACCAATCTTGAGCAGCATCCTGAAGCTGCCAAGCGGCCAACTTGCGCTTCTGAGCATCTGCGATCTCTAAGCCAGAAAAGATCCTCTCCAAACTCTTTAGCCATTGTTGTGCTTCGATAATACTCTCGGAGCCAGTAAATTTGACTCCTCCAAGCTGAGTATACTCCTTACTAAGAGTGGAGAATCAGACTGCGGGAGCTGGAGCATGTGGACCAGGAGCGTTTCCACCCCTGCCTCTAACATTTCTTCTGGTAGCCATCCTGGAATACCAAAAGTGATTTAGAATCAAAGATAGAAATTTATAGAACTTAAGGAAATTCTATTCAACGATTTCAATAAGAAAGATGAATCAAGGAGGTGGATTCTGAAATGATTCTCCTCATTCTAGGGTATGTTCACCCTATCTCTAATGAGCTTTAAACTCCACAGGCTAAGGTTATCGGGAACCAAAGCTCTGATACCAACTGTAACAACCCGTATATTTGGACCATTTAAATTGACAATAATCCACACATGTCAACTTAAATAGTACAAAACACGAATCATAAATGGAGTATAAGTATATAAATGAGAATCATCACAGAATCACAGAAAATATAACATAACAGAATAGTGCAGCGGAATTACAACAATGTCATAATAGTAGTTCATGAAGCTACTAAGAAAATACAACAATGTCTCAAATAAAAGAAATACAACACCATAGATGTCCAAATGGAAAGAACAATACTGATAAAGATAAGATAGTCTTCAAGTCTTCAGCTCCAAATAAGCAGCAGCAGCAATCCTCAGTCTGATCCGAGCATATGCACAAACAAACACTCGAATCAGGACATATATTCTTATACAGATAATATGGTTAGAAAATTTTGAAATAACAATAACTCAAAGATGATTGGAATAAGCATCTTTCAGGATCCGATAAACTATCTATATATAGTAGAGTACGATAAATAGATAATGTCTATCAGTAATAATAAAGATATCAAAATAGTGTTAAGTCATGGCCCATTCCACCCTTAACACATTTTTATTCCCAAAAGCATATACAAGACCGTAGTTTCCCCAAAATCGGAAGTCACCAGAGGGCAATACATATACTAAAGGTACAAATCAAAATCGTAGTGGTCGTGCATAAATGGAATACAAGTATGACAAGGCACATGAGGCTATACCCAAGATAGTGATACTACCGTTCGCCTGATCCGGGCTGGTGAGAACGCAACGCCGCAGCGCCCGCAACACCGTGAGACAACACTCCCAATTAAAGGGTGCGCACCAATCAATCACAAAGTAAAAGAATAGTTTACGAAGAAGTGTGTCCACTTGAGGTAGCTAATCCTCAATTGGCCCGGCACAGCTCCTGTTTTAGTCATTTCCAATTTGACACAAGTGTCATGGCTATCCATTATCGTTCACTTTCTTCAATCATCAACGTTCGCCAATCCAACCACTTTATTCTGGATCATCACTTCGCGCATAGTTATTAAAGTGGTTTCCGGTTTAGACAGTGAGTATGTCCCAAACCGACTCCGGTTCCTTTAATAACCTTCGTGATTATAACACCGATTGGTCGTTAATATATTTCAAAACCATTTCAATTTCAATTTCAATTTCAATTAGAGTTCGTAAATCGACAATTCGTTAGTCTTTCGAAATCAATTTCCAAAATTACGTTTTCAAACTTTCCAATTTCAATTTCCACATTTCCATAATTCAATTTCAAAGTTCAATTAAATAATTCAAATATTCATTGCATTTTGTATATAAGTTCATTTCAAAATCGTTTAACTAAATTTACGATCAAAACGATTTAAATCAATTATCGCTTCCATTCGATATTCATTAAATTAATTTATCATTAAACAATTTCAATTAAATTTCCAATTCATTACGTTACGTCTTAAATTCGATTTCATTATCAAAGTTTTACCACTTATTTACAATTACACTTATCAAATCCAATTCTTAAATTTCAAGTCTTTCATTTGTTTCGATAAAGCGCATTTAATTTCTTATCAAAGATATTCCTTTCAAATTTCAAACTTAGTTAAAACTTATTTTCACTTGTTCAAAAATTCAATTTCTCTTAATAAAGATATTCAATTCAATTTAATTATAATTCGATCTCATCAAATTTTCAATAATTTTAAATCTTAATTATTAATCATTTCAAACTCATTCATTAATAATTTCAAACTTAATTGTTAATAAATTTAAAATTTATTAATTATTTCAAACTTCGTCATTAATAATTTCACACTTAACTATTAATAATTTCAAAAGTTAATTATTAATAATTTCAAAACTTAATTATTAATAATTTCAAAATTTTATTATCAAATAATTCTAAATTTAATTATTAAATAATTAAATTTTAAACAATATTCTTTTTATCAATTACCACTTTAATATTCGTTCCAAATTCAAATATTCACATTTACATTTATTCCAATTTGAATTCCAAATTATTCAAAACTTTGTTATTCGTCCAATAAAACTTTATTTTTATTTAAATCAAAACATTTGACCAATCGGGTTTTATTTTAATTTTCTATCCTAAGTCAAATTGTTTGGGTATTTATCATTTCAACCCGATTCCATTTAAATTCAAAATCAAAACATACAAAGGGAACTTGCAGTGTGATAGCTGGGATGGTGTCAAAGTAAATAAACAAGCAATAACATCCATTCACAACAATTCAACAATTTCAAATAATCCCGAAATAATCGTATTAATTCGCGTTTGTTATTTACGCCAATTAATATAACTATTTCTAGAATCTACTCTATCATTTCAAGTAGATTAAAGATTATAACATTTCGGTTTCACTTGTCGTTCAATTTCAATTACAACAGTTAATTCAATACGTTCAATAGTCCAAAGTGACATTACTCAAATTCTACGTGTCAATTAACTTAACAATTTAAAGGGTCAATTTAATTAATCAATATTTATCATATAAAGGGGTCAAGTTAACAATCAAATTCGACATATATAATTCATTTAAATCGTTAATCATCCTATATCCAATTTTTAACTTGCAGTTAATTTATCACTTAACAATAACAATTTACATCCAATTCAATATCACATAGCAATCATTTATCAATTCAAACTTGCATAAGAATATAGTCGTGAAAATTAATTCACCTTTCGAGGATATAGAAAATTGACGGCGAACAAAAAGAAGCACGAAGAAGTGAGAAAGAGTCGGTACAGCACGAACAACGGACACTGTAATATCGACAAAAGAGAACGATGTTAATTAAATGAACATTCATATATAATTTATAAAATTATATAAATGCGCTTACCGATAACGAAGGAAAGAACGAAGGGCTGAGAGATCGATGCTGCTGCGAAAGACACTTAGTCGGTTGCTGCAACAATAACAGTGAAATGAAAATTGATTACAACTCTAACACATACATCAACTCATATACCCCCGTATATAAATATGTGTCAGTAAACAATAAACACATTTTCCCCCACGCACGCATGAAATAAACATGCAGGCACCATATAATTTCCCATTTTAAACAACTTCCACTTTTAACGCACGCACTTTTATTTTTATTTATATTATTTTCGTGTACAAACGGCACCGATGCACCCGGTTTGACCTTCATTCCCACACCCAGACTTCTGTGTGTACAAACTCAATCATGCGCCACCCAGATACACCCTTTATTCCCACTTCAATGCACACGGCATACCCAAACACTTCATGACACACGTACGCAAACCTTCTCTTTTGTTTTCAAACAATTTGAGACTTCCGAAAATACATGCTTGCATCTTATTTTGTTCGCATGACCAATCATGCGTATACCACATATACACGGCACACTCGCCAACATACATGCACACGACCACACATGCACTCACTCGCGAGGCCAGGAAGGGTGGTGGCTGAGGCGTGGAGACGAGGAGGGTGATGGAGACGACGTGGCAGGTTGGGTGCGTGGTGGTTGCGGGCTGGGTCAGGAAGTGGTAGACCGGGTGGCGGGTTGGTTGCTGTTTTGGGCGAAGTGGAGATGGGACGACTTGGCAGAGGTCAGGGGTGGGGTGCGTGTGGCTGCGTGGTGGACGGAGGCAGTGGGTGGTGGAAATACGACGGAGATGGGTTGCCGGTGGTGGCGGAAGGCAGTGGAACGGAGGAGAATGGGGTTTTGTTGCTGGTTTGTGGCCAGTGATGGTGCGAAAACAGTGGGGTCGGTGACGTGGTAGCTGGGTGGAGCACGGGTTCGTGGTGAGTGAACAGTGCGTTAGACGCTGGTGGTTGAGGATGCGTCTGGGTGTGGACGTGGATCTCGGCTGAAGGTGTGGTGAAGGCTACGGTGGTGAGTGGGCAGTGGAGCCTTCGGGATGGTCTCGGTCAGTATTGAATGGAGGGGAGGCAGTGGCGTGAAGAGGGAAGAGGAGGAATTCAATTGTTTTATGAAGTTGGAGACAAAGATCGATTCATCATTTCTCTTGGAATTTACAGAGAAGCAAATAAATTAGAGGAAGAGGAGGGAGAAAGCATTTACCTGGGTTGGAGATTGGAAATGGATTGTTAGAACCGTATACAATGATAGGGAAATATAATTCCGTATGTTGCTTCGTATCCCACAAAGCTATTCATTTCCCAACGTTCACATCAATTTCCAAAGTAACCCATTGGCTTCCAACTACCCAATTAAATACATCAGCTGACTTTTATTTTCAGCTTTCCTTTGTAAATAGTTAAAGAATTTGGGCTAAGATCTTACTTAACCGGTCCGTCCGGAACGGTAAAATTAGCGCAACGCTTAACGTCGAACTCCGATTTGTGCAAATTAATATACCATTTTGATCAGCGCGGAAATGCGCTTCCAACGGTACACAGGTCAATGCGATACGATGATTTTATAAAATTTGCATTTACGCCGCTTAAATTGTATGCTATGCAAAACAATTTAATCGGAGCAGGCTATTACAGTTTTAGACAAAACGAATTATAAAATCTTGATCAGAATAATTTTTACAACATAACTGTGTAAAAATATTTGGATTTGAAAGATAAATTTTACGCAGCTTTATATGGACTGATATACAGTAAAACGCGAACGGATTTCACTGTAATATTTTCCAACGAAACTTTTTCTGTCCATATCTAACTAGACGTATGTCATAAATAAAGTTTGGGCGTAAATTGAGATCGTTTAAAATTTCAAAATTTTTATTGAAACGATGAATTTAAAATTTTAAATCAGGTCGGAAATTTAGGGTCGTTACAGAAGGAATTATTTGCATGTAATCTGAGAAGTTTTTATAGTTATGCTTTGGTTGTTATGTAATGATCTTGAATGCTTGAATTTATTTAGTTGTTTTAACTGAATCTAGTAATGTATTAAGTTTGGGATTAACCAAAGACTTAGTTGAATCTATGCAAGAAAATATATATTTGAGTATTATGGTGAAAATCTGTAAATGATATATGCCTGTATTTGAGAAATGGATATGTATATACATATACTGTATTAGTTAATTTCAAGTTACTTAAAACTTTAAGTTTGAAGGTTAAAAAAATCTGAGTTTAGCTAGAAGTAATATTTCAAGAATTTTGTGACTATATGCAGAAGTGTTTTGATAAAAGAAACAATATATATTTGTGCACTGTATAAAGATATGTACATGTTTTAAGTGATTTTGCAAGTGTCTGGTATCTGAATTTACATTGCAAAAGCCAGGCACTAATGTTTAGATGATCTAGTCATAAGGCTAACCCACTTCAAAAATAATGAGGTCTGGATGGATCAAAATGACCAGAGTTTTGGGTATAAAGGAAGAAAATACACTTTGTAAAATCTGAAGCTTTCTTTGCAAATGCATGCACAAAGACATTTTCAAATACTTGAGCAACTCACATTTTATTTTGAATAGCTTTATTAGCCCAGAGAGTACAATACATCTAATATGCACACATATTATCTAAATACTACTTTGGTCAAATGACCATAGAATCTGGATTCTCTAAATCCAGTAAAGCAACCTGTAAATTAGTTGCAAGCTGAGGTAACTTAGGTATTAGAGAATAAATTTGGTTAAGAAAAATACAACTATATGGATTATGAAAGAATTACTCAACTGACTTGGTTATAAGTAAAGAAATTTGTGATAAAATAACTTGTGTTGAAAATGATAAATGAGTATATCATTTTCCTTTCTGGCTTTAATCAAATACCAAATAATTAAACTAAAATTATGGTGGCTTGCTATATAATCTGTGATCACCTTACTATCTCAAACTAACAGACAATCACTATAGGAATGGTCAAAAATTACTAAGTATAGATTGCATATGATTATGAGATTCATTACCCTGACTCAAATATCAATAGGCATGGAAAATGAGTTATGTTTTGGTTGATTAGATATTCAAATTCAATCAGGATGCACTCTTGCTAAACAACACTCTAATCCAAGCAAGAGGGTCACATACATCTTCATATGTATGTGAATATATTTATTAATGAACTGATATAAATATATTAGTAAAAAAATTAGGATCCTGGATAATTTAGTGGAAAGGCTAAATGACTCTAGGAAATTATTGATGTAAAAAACATTCCTAGTAAAAATTAGGTGAAATAGCTAGGGTCATTTCATTTGGTATCAGAGCTATGTTAAAACTATACAGAGCTATTGTTTAAGTTAAATAATAATACAGATAGAAAGTTAAAAAGAAAAATGCTAATGATAAACTAACCCTATCTACCCATACTCTAGTTATCCAAACATGGTAGGAAGAGGATCTCATCACAATGCAGCATCAAGTGCACCACAAATGCTTGATATGCAAGACTTTATGAGGGCTTTAAGGGATGGAGTAGGGCAGAGACTTGAGAACCCATATGAGGAACTTTCCAAACTATTAAAGACTTTACCAATTTAGGAGGCAAGAGCTTTGAAGGGACTGAAAATGTGATGGAAATTCAAGCATGGTTGAGAACACTGGATAGAATTTTCAATGACATGCAATTGGATGATCAAAGGAAGAGGCAAGTGGCCTCAAGACAACTGAAAGGTGTGGCTTTAAGCTGGTGGGAGGTAGTCATAGCTGGGAGGATTGAGAATGAAATCACTTGGAATCAATTCAAGGAGATGTTGGAAGCTAGATTTGTTCCAGCATCAGCCAAAACTCTATTGCTTGAAGAATTCATCAGACTTAGGCAGGGAACCTTTAATGTGACTGAGTATACTCATAGGTTTGAGGGCTTGTCTAAGTATGGAGCTATGCTTGTGGCTGATGAGGCATCAAAGAATTATAGGTATATTAAGGGTTTAAACCCAGGGCTTAGTAGGGCTATGTTGCCATATGCAGATAAAACTTTTGATCAAGTCATTGATCTGGCCTTGAAATTTGAGCAACATGATAAGGAAAGGGAGAAGTATAAGAGCTTTAAGAATAACAATAATAAGAAAAATAAGGGAAGGTATCACCCCTATGACAAAAAGAAGGAGGAGACAGAAAGCAAGAAAACCAATGATACTAAGACCACTTATACAAAGAGAAAAATAACATGTCATCATTGTGGAAAGGAAGGACATATCAAACCAAGATGCCCAGAATTGAAGGGAGGAGCTTTCAAATGCTACCTATGTGGTAAGGAGGGACATATCAAGAGAAATTTCCCTGAGTATAAATAGCAAGGGAAGCTAGTAAGTTTGGAGAGCAAAAGCAAATCCACAGTAGAAGCTATTGCAGAAAACCATGGTCAAGTGGAAGGTACCTTATTTATTTGTACCCTACCTATATCAGTAGTGTATGACACTGGGGCGACACATTCTCTGATTTCCCATGAATTAGTTACATTGCTTAAATTAAATTGCATACTGGTTGAAACCCCTTTGTTAGTGCAAAGCCCATTAGGAAGTTCTAGTGTTTTAAACATGATTTGTGTGGATGTGTCATTAAACATAGGAGGAAATGTTTTTATTTCCAATTTATATGTTTTAAATTACCCAAATATAGGTGTTATATTGGGTGTAGACTGGTTGAGGCAATACAAAGCCATAATTAATTTAGACTCATCCACCATATCATTACGAAATTCTAGAGGTCAAAGAATCACAATTTTGTGTGAAATAGCCAAAGAAAGAAAATTATATCACTTGATTGACTTAAATAAGGATTCCAGTGAGCCTTCTATTGAAGAAATCCCCATAATTAACAAATACTTAGATGTGTTTGGAGAAGTTAACGGTGTTCCACACCACAGACCAGTGGAATTTCAGATTAGTCTCATACCAGGAGCCAGTCCAATTATTAAGAAACCCACTAGGATGGGGCCTAGTGAGTTGATGGAATTGAAGAAACAGTTAGAAGAATTGAAAAGCAAAGGATTTATAAGACCAAGTAGTTCATGCTGGGGTGCTCCAGTAGTTTTTGTAAGGAAACATGATGGTACTTTTAGAATGTGCATAGATTACAGGGAGCTAAACAAAGTCACTATCAAAAACAAGTACCCCTTACCTAGAATTGATGATCTTTTTGATCAACTTAGTGGAGCAAAAATATTTTCTAGATTAGACCTGGCATCTGGATTCTATCAGATGAAGGTTGAGAACTCAAGTGTTAAGTATACAGCCTTTAACACTAGGTATGGTCTATATGAGTTTCTTGTCATGCCATTTGGGTTGACAAATGCCCCATCATATTTTGTAGACTTGATGAATAGGATATTCAGGGATTATTTAGACAAGTTTGTATTGATTTTTATTGATGATATTTTGATTTATTCTAAAACAGTAGAGGAACATGAAAATCACTTACACCTTGTTTTGTCTAGATTAAGAGAAAAAGATTTAAAAGCAAAATTTTCTAAGTGTGCATTTTGGAAAGAAGAAGTGCATTTCCTTGGGCATGTTATATCTGCCAAAGGCATTTTAGTGGACCCCAGTAAAATTGTGGCTATCCAAGCATGGATAAGGCCAAGCACAGTAGGAGAAGTTAGGTCATTTATGGGAATGGCAGGGTATTACAGAAGATTTATAAAAGATTTTTCTAAGATGTCATCACCTCTTACCAACCTAACTAGAAAGAACCAACCCTTTATATGGACTGAGAAATGTGAACAAGCCTTTAGTAAAATCAAGGAGGCCTTGGTCAATGCACCAGTGTTGAGAGTACCAGAAGGAAATGAGGATTTGATTGTTTATACTGATGCAAGTGGTTCTGGGCTAGGAGCTGTATTGATGCAGCAAGATCAAGTTATAGCCTATGCATCAAGACAATTGAAGCCACATGAATCAAGGTATGCAACCCATGATCTTGAGTTGGCAGCAGTGGTATATGCATTAAAGCTCTGGAGACATTATCTTTTAGGTGCTAAGTTTATCTTATACACTGACCATAAAGCATTAAAATATCTCTTTTCACAAAAAGATTTGAATATGAGGCAGCATAGATGGGTTGAGTTTCTAGCATCATATGATTTAGACATACTTTATACTCCAGGAAAAGCTAATAAGGTTGCAGATGCTTTGAGCAGGCAGCATGCAAAAGTAGCCATGTTAATGATAGAAGAGTTTAGAAATTTATCTCTATTTATTGATCTGGAAATTGGGGAAAACAGTGAGGTAAACATGAAGATGATTGAAGAAGGGAGTAGAGGAAAATTAAGTTTGATAACTTTGCAATCAGATTTAATTTTGAAAGTGGGGAAAATGCAAGAGGAAGATCCAGATTTATTAGAAAAGAAAACTCTAATAGAAAAAGGAGAAGAAGTAGCAAACTACCACATTGATAAAAATGGTTACTTAAGGAATAAAGGTAGAATATGTGTTCCAAAGGATATAGGATTGAAGGAAGAGATACTTAATGAATATCATAGGAGCAAATATTCTATACATCCAGGCAGCACCAAGATGTACCAAAACTTGAAGAGGGATTATGGGTGGAAAGGGATGAAAACTGATGTGGCCAAACATGTTGCAAAGTGTATGACTTGCCAACAAGTCAAAGCAGCAACCCAAAGACCCTCAGGCCTATTACAACCTCTAAGCATACCACAGTGGAAGTGGGAAGATATATCTATGGATTTCATAGATGGTCTGCCTAGATCAAAGAGAGGAAATACAAGCATTTGGGTAGTAGTTGATAGATTGACTAAAGTGGCACACTTTATACCAGTGAAGGCAGAAAGAAATGCACCTAAACTAGCTCAAATATTCATGAAAGAAGTCGTAAGGTTGCATGGAATTACTAAGACTATAGTGAGTGATAGGGACACAATCTTTACATCCAGATTTTGGAAGAGCTTTCAAGAAGCCATGTGGAGTGAATTATGCTTGAGTACTGCATACCACCCCCAATCAGATCGTCAAACTGAAGTAATAAATAAAGTTTTGGAGGATTTGTTGAGGGCATGTGCATTGGACTTTGGAGGCAATTGGGAAGATCACCTCCATTTGGCTGAATTTACATATAACAATAGTTATCAAAGCACCATAGGCATGGCACCATTTGAAGCCTTGTATGGCAAACCATGTTTGTCACCAATATGTTGGGTTGAAGCAGGAGAAAAGGCTGTCTAAGGGCCTGAGTATGTTAAAGAAACTACAGAGAAAATTGAACTTGTAAGGAGAAGGATGGCATCAGCTCAAGATAGGCAAAAGAAGTTTGCAGATGTAAGGAGGAAGCAGGTAGAATATGAAGTTGGTGATTATGTTTTCATCAAAGTTTCACCTATGAAGAAGGTGTTGAGGTTTAGCAAGCAGGGAAAACTTACCCCAAGATATGTTGGACCTTACAAGATTTTGGAAAGAATAGGTTCATTAGCATATAAGTTGGAGCTACCAGAAGAGATGAGTGCAATGCACAATGTATTTCATGTATCACAACTTAGGAGATGGGTGCATGATAAAGAGGAAATTCTAGAGAAACCAACTCAAGTCCAAATAAATCCAAATTTGGTCTATGAGAAAGAACCAGTGGGGATTTTAGCTAAAGAGGAAAAGAAGTTGAGGAGCAAAACTCTGAAATTGGTAAAGATTCAATGGAGCCTAGACGCTAATGATTGTACATGGGAGTTAGAGGATAAGATAAAGATGGATTACCCTAAGCTTTTTGCAGTGGAAGGTAAAAATCTAAATCCCTAAAAAGTTTAATATGTATGGTTGTTTTGACTGAATTGTTTGCTTATGCAATGTTTGATAGATTTTATAAAAATCTAGAAATGTTTAAAGTCAAAATGAGAAAATTGTGAGGACACAATTCCTAAAAAGGTGGGGTGATTGTAATGCCCCAGAAATTCATGGAATCTTATTTTGGTTGGATTTTGAAATATATAAATTTATTTGTATAGGAATATATGGAATTAATTGTGTGCAAGTGTGTGTGCATGTGTGCACATGCACACTGATATGGCACAAGGAAGAACTCTAGATTTCTTGAATTTAAAATAAGAATTAAAAAGCATTACAAACATGATTTTGTGATATGGATATTTGATTTCTGGAATTATATGAATCATCCTAGAAAATAAGAAAAATAGGGTTTGTTTTGAATTCAGTAAACATATTTTATTTAAAACCCAGAAAAATTAAAAATATGTTACAAGGATTTGAAAACCTGTATACATATATAGGTGTATATGTTTCTGAAATTAAGGAGGAATTAAATAAGCCTAGATAAGATATGTATACAAACATACATTTCTGTAAGTACTGAAAATATTAAAAAGGAATAAGCAAGGGAAAATGTAACACTAAAATAGCAAAAGATAAATTACAAGCAAAACAATTGCTTTAGGCAGAAAATAGAAAGGAGGATTTTTAGAAAATAAACAAGTGACAATGTCACACAATTATCATGACCTAAGAAGAATATAATAATATTCTGGAAAAGAAAAAGGGGAGCAAGTATCACATATGGCTAGGGTATTAAGGGAGAAAAATAAACAAATCTGAAATGCAAAATGCATGAGTCTTGGCCAGGGTAGGAATGGGATTTTACAATGATAAAACCCTAGAAAACCTCTCTTATAAATCCAAGTATAAACCAGAAAAATCATTTGCTACCCAAGACATTTAAGAAAACAAAGAAGTAAAATATTTGCAAGCAGAAAAACAAGTTTTAAAAGGTTTCTTTTCTAGATTAAGCAAGAGAAGCATTTTTCTGTGAGTAATCTCACTAAACCCATGGCATTAAGTCCTGTTATGAGGCAGCCAAGTTTATGTTATTTTCTATACATTTCAGATTTTATTACTATGGTTCTAATGGATGCTTTAATGGGTGTTTATGGATGCTTTTGATTGCCTTGATGTTTGAGTATTTTGCTCTGTTTGGTTACACCCAGAAATGTAAAAGTATGAAATCATGAAAGTAAATAGAGAATACTTGTAACTGGTTTAGATATGGCATGGAAAATATAGAAATCAAAATGTATATGAGTTGCATTACACTTGTGTAAGTGCTGAGGCTCAAATGAAAGATTCAAGGTTGCAATGGAAATATCCAAAAGTGCTGAACCCTTGATCAAATAGAAAACCCATGAGCCAGAAATCTTGTTTAAGCTAGATCTTGAATTTAGTTCAAACATGGTTGCTTATGAAACAATAATAACCCACATGCCTAGTCTTTATTCCCAGTTGTAAATATTCTTGTATTTTCTTTAAGCCAAAATATTTGAAAATATGATTTCCCCTGGATATGAATGTTAGCTTGTTTTTGAATTATGCTTGTGAGTTTTATGTAATATTTCATGTACAATGTGATTCAGTCACCTAGCTATCTCATGATAGGATCAAACATGAACACTTAGTAAATAAACTAAGGATTGTAAGCCAAGAAGACTGCTGGAATGCTTGTTGTATTTAAAGTATGCAAGTTGGCACATGGCTTGTTTAAGCCCTGAGATCTTTGTGCAATATTGTGAATTATTTTATTGCAATGTGTTCCCGTGATTCCTTATGGCAGATGAGGCTAGGAATTAATTTGGTAAATGCAACCTTAAATTGATGAAGTAGGAACTTGAGTTATTCCTAGGATGGTTGGTCTGGAGCTATGATAGTTCCTGAGTATTTCTATTTGAAATGAATGTTTGCATAGTTGAATGTGTGTACATAATTAGTCTTAAATACTGATCATATATGCACAATATATCATAAACAAGTCAGGCAAATTGATCAAAGAAGCTATGCCCACTTATACAAAAATGTTTATGTCTCACTCATTTATTTAAGATCATGGAATTTTTGATATTGCTCATACCAGATCTTGTATCTGACCCTTGTTTGCTTATGGCATCTAGGGTGTCTCATTTAAAATGGGGCAGCCTCTAATGCTCTTTCAGGGAATGCTGGTTCTAAATAGGAAGCTGCTATGGCTAATGAGAATGATTGGATAAGCATGCTAAATTAGAATTAAATAAGAACATAGAAGGAATTATTTGCATGTAATATGAGAATTTTTTATAGTTATGCTTTGGTTGTTATGTAATGATCTTGAATACATGAATTTATTTAGTTGTTTTAACTGAATCTCGTAATGTATTAAGTTTGGGATTAACCAAAGACTTAGTTGAATTTATGCAAGAAAATATATATTTGAGTATTATGGTGAAAATCTGTAAATGATATATGCCTGTATTTGAGAAATGGATATGTATATACATATACTGTATTAGTTAATTTCAAGTTACTTAAAACTTTAAGTTAGAAGGTTAAAAAAAAATCTGAGTTTAGCTAGAAGTAATATTTCATGAATTTTGTGACTATATGCAGAAGTGTTTTGATAAAAGAAACAATATATATTTGTGCACTGTATAAAGATATGTACATGTTTTAAGGGATTTTGCAAGTGTCTGGTATCTGAATTTACATTGCAAAAGCCAGGCACTAATGTTTAGATGATCTAGTCATAAGGCTAACCCACTTCAAAAATAATGAGGTCTGGATGGATCAAAATGACCAGAGTTTTGGGTATAAAGGAAGAAAATACACTTTGTAAAATCTGAAGCTTTCTTTGCAAATGCATGCACAAAGACATTTTCAAATACTTGAGCAACTCACATTTTATTTTGAATAGCTTTATTAGCCCAGAGAGTACACTACATCTAATATGCACACATATTATCTAAATACTACTTTTGTCAAATGACCATAGAATCTGGATTCTCTAAATCCAGTAAAGCAACCTGTAAATTAGATGCAAGCTGGGGTAACTCAGGGATTAGAGAATAAATTTGGTTAAGAAAAATACAACTATATGGATTATGAAAGAATTACTCAACTGACTTGGTTATAAGTAAAGAAATTTGTGATAAAATAACTTGTGTTGAAAATGATAAATTAGTATATCATTTTCCTTTCTGGCTTTAATCAAATACCAAATAATTAAACTAAAATTATGGTGGCTTGCTATATAATCTGAGATCACCTTACTATCTCAAACTAACAGACAATCAGTATAGGAATGGTAAAAAATTACTAAGTATAGATTGCATATGATTATGAGATTCATTACCCTGACTCAAATATCAATAGGCATGGAAAATGAGCTATGTTTTGGTTGATTAGATATTCAAATTCAATCAGGATGCACTCTTGCTAAACAACACTCTGATCCAAGCAAGAGGGTCACATACATCTTCATATGTATGTGAATATATTTATTAATGAACTGATATAAATATATTAGTAAAAAAATTAGGATCCTGGATAATTTAGTGGAAAGGCTAAATGACTCTAGGAAATTATTGATGTAAAAAAAATTCCTAGTAAAAATTAGGTGAAATAGCTAGGGTCATTTCGTTTGGTATCAGAGCTATGTTAAAACTATACATAGATAAGAATGATTGTATTGATTGAAGTACTATAACCATATGTATGTACTGTTTGTTTGAGTAAAATAATAATACAGATAGAAAGTTAAAAAGAAAAATGCTCATGATAAACTAACCCTATCTACCCATACTCTAGTTATCCAAACATGGTAGGAAGAGGATCTCATCACAATGCAGGATCAAGTGCACCACAAATGCTTGATATGCAAGACTTTATGAGGGCTTTAAGGGATGGAGTAGGGCAGAGACTTGAGAACCCACATGAGGAACTTTCCAAACTATTAAAGACTTATACCAATTTAGGAGGCAAGAGCTTTGAAGGGACTGAAAATGTGATGGAAATTCAAGCATGGTTGAGAACACTAGATAGAATTTTCAATGACATGCAATTGGATGATCAAAGGAAGAGGCAAGTGGCCTCAAGACAACTGAAAGGTGTGGCTTTAAGCTGGTGGGAGGTAGTCATAGCTGGGAGGATTGAGAATGAAATCACTTGGAATCAATTCAAGGAGATGTTGGAAGCTAGATTTGTTCCAGCATCAGCCAAAACTCTATTGCTTAAAGAATTCATCAGACTTGGGCAGGGAACCTTTAATGTGACTGAGTATACTCATAGGTTTGAGGGCTTGTCTAAGTATGGAGTTATGCTTGTGGCTGATGAGGCATCAAAGAATGATAGGTATATTAAGGGTTTAAACCCAGGGCTTAGTAGGGCTATGTTGCCATATGCAGATAAAACTTTTGATCAAGTCATTGATTTGGCCTTGAAATTTAAGCAACATGACAAGGAAAGGGAGAAGTATAAGCACTTTAAGAATAACAATAATAAGAAAAATAAGGGAAGGTATCACCCCTATGACAAAAAGAAGGAGGAGACAGAAAGCAAGAAAACCAATGATACTAAGACCACTGATACAAAGAGAAAAATAACATGTCATCATTGTGGAAAGGAAGGACATATCAAACCAAGGTGCCCAGAATTGAAGGGAGGAGCTTTCAAATGCTACCTATGTGGTAAGGAGGGACATGTCAAGAGAAATTGCCCTGAGTATAAACAGCAAGGGAAGCTATCAAGTTTGGAGAGCAAAAGAAAATCCACAGTAGAAGCTATTGCAGTAAACCATGGTCAAGTGGAAGGTACCTTATTTATTTGTACCCTACCAATATTAGTAGTGTATGACACAGGGGCGACACATTCTATGATTTCCCATGAATTAGTTACATTGCTTAAATTAAATTGCATACTGGTTGAAACACCTTTGTTAGTGCAAAGCCCATTAGGAAGTTCTAGTGTTTTAAACATGATTTGTGTGGATGTGTCATTAAACATAGGAGGAAATGTTTTTATTTCCAATTTATATGTTTTAAATTACCCAAATATAGGTGTTATATTGGGTGTAGACTGGTTGAGGCAATACAAAGCCATAATTAATTTAGACTCATCCACCATATCATTACGAAATTCTAGAGGTCAAAGAATCACAATTTTGTGTGAAATAGCCAAAGAAAGAAAATTATATCACTTGATTGACTTAAATAAGGATTCCAGTGAGCCTTCTATTGAAGAAATCCCCATAATTAACAAATACTTAGATGTGTTTGGAGAAGTTAAGGGTGTTCCACACCACAGACCAGTGGAATTTTAGATTAGTCTCATACCAGGAGCCAGTCCAATTATTAAGAAACCCACTAGGATGGGGCCTAGTGAGTTGAAGGAATTGAAGAAACAGTTAGAAGAATTGGAAAGCAAAGGATTTATAAGACCAAGTAGTTCATGCTGGGGTGCTCCAGTAGTGTTTGTAAGGAAACATGATGGTACTTTAAGAATGTGCATAGATTACAGGGAGCTAAACAAAGTCACTATCAAAAACAAGTACCCCTTACCTAGAATTGATGATCTTTTTGATCAACTTAGTGGAGCAAAAATATTTTCTAGATTAGACCTGGCATCTGGATTCCATCAGATGAAGGTTGAGAACTCAAGTGTTAAGTATACAGCCTTTTACACTAGGTATGGTCTATATGAGTTTCTTGTCATGCCATTTGGGTTGACAAATGCCCCATCATATTTTGTAGACTTGATGAATAAGATATTCAGGGATTATTTAGACAAGTTTGTATTGATTTTTATTGATGATATTTTGATTTATTCTAAAACAGTAGAGGAACATGAAAATCACTTACACCTTGTTTTGTCTAGATTAATAGAAAAAGATTTAAAAGCAAAATTTTCTAAGTGTGCATTTTGGAAAGAAGAAGTGCATTTCCTTGGGCATGTTATATCTGCCAAAGGCATTTCAGTGAACCCCAGTAAAATTGTGGCTATCCAAGCATGGAAAAGGCCAAGCAAAGTAGGAGAAGTTAGGTCATTTATGGGAATGGCAGGGTATTACAGAAGATTTATAAAAGATTTTTCTAAGATGTCATCACCTCTTACCAACCTAACTAGAAAGAACCAACCCTTTATATGGACTGAGAAATGTGAACAAGCCTTTAGTAAAGTCAAGGAGGCCTTGGTCAATGCACCAGTGTTGAGAGTACCAGAAGGAAATGAGGATTTGATTGTTTATACTGATGCAAGTGGTTCTGGGCTAGGAGCTGTATTGATGCAGCAAGATCAAGTTATAGCCTATGCATCAAGACAATTGAAGCCACATGAATCAAGGTATGCAACCCATGATCTTGAGTTGGCAGCAGTGGTATATGCATTAAAGCTCTGGAGACATTATCTTTTAGGTGCTAAGTTTATCTTATACACTGACCATAAAGCATTAAAATATCTCTTTTCACAAAAAGATTTGAATATGAGGCAGCATAGATGGGTTGAGTTTCTAGCAGAATATGATTTAGACATACTTTATACTCCAGGAAAAGCTAATAAGGTTGCAGATGCTTTGAGCAGGCAGCATGCAAAAGTAGCCATGTTAATGATAGAAGAGTTTAGAAATTTATCTCTACTTACTGATCTGGAAATTGGGGAAAACGGTGAGGTAAACATGAAGATGATTGAAGAAGGGAGTAGAGGAAAATTAAGTTTGATAACTTTGCAATCAGATTTAATTTTGAAAGTGGGGAAAATGCAAGAAGAAGATCCAGATTTATTAGAAAAAAAACTCTAATAGAAAAAGGAGAAGAAGTAGAAAACTACCACATTGATAAAAATGGTTACTTAAGGAATAAAGGTAGAATATGTGTTCCAAAGGATATAGGATTGAAGGAAGAGATACTTAATGAATATCATAGGAGCAAATATTCTATACATCCAGGCAGCACCAAGATGTACCAAAATTTGAAGAGGGATTATGGGTGGAAAGGGATGAAAACTGATGTGGCCAAACATGTTGCAAAGTGTATGACTTGCCAACAAGTCAAAGCAGAAACCCAAAGACCCTCAGGCCTATTACAATCTCTAAGCATACCACAGTGCAAGTGGGAAGATATATCTATGGATTTCATAGATGGTCTGCCTAGATCAAAGAGACGAAATACAAGCATTTGGGTAGTAGTTGATAGATTGACTAAAGTGGCACACATTATACCAGTGAAGGCAGAAAGAAATGCACCTAAACTAGCTCAAATATTCATGAAAGAAGTAGTAAGGTTGCATGGAATTCCTAAGACTATAGTGAGTGATAGGGACACAATCTTTACATCCAGATTTTGGAAGAGCTTTCAAGAAGCCATGGGGAGTGAATTATGCTTGAGTACTGCATACCACCCCCAATCAGATGGTCAAACTGAAGTAATAAATAAAGTTTTGGAGGATTTGTTGAGGGCATGTGCATTGGACTTTGGAGGCAATTGTGAAGATCACCTCCATTTGGGTGAATTTACATATAACAATAGTTATCAAAGCACCATAGGCATGGCACCATTTGAAGCCTTGTATGGCAAACCATGTTTGTCACCAATATGTTGGGTTGAAGCAGGTGAAAAGGCTGTCTTAGGGCCTGAGTATGTTAAAGAAACTACAGAGAAAATTGAACTTGTAAGGAGAAGGATGGCATCAGCTCAAGATAGGCAAAAGAAGTTTGCAGATGTAAGGTTGAAGCAGGTAGAATATGAAGTTGGTGATTATGTTTTCATCAAAGTTTCACCTATGAAGAAGGTGTTGAGGTTTAGCAAGCAGGGAAAACTTACCCCAAGATATGTTGGACCTTACAAGATTTTGGAAAGAATAGGTTCATTAGCATATAAGTTGGAGCTACCAGAAAAGATGAGTGCAATGCACAATGTATTTCATGTATCACAACTTAGGAGATGGGTGCATGATAAAGAGGAAATTCTAGAGAAACCGACTCAAGTCCAAATAAATCCAAATTTGGTATATGAGAAAGAACCAGTGGGGATTTTAGCTAAAGAGGAAAAGAAGTTGAGGAGCAAAACTCTGAAATTGGTAAAGGTTCAATGGAGCCTAGACCCTAATGATTGTACATGGGAGTTAGAGGATAAGATAAAGATGGATTACCCTAAGCTTTTTGTAGTGGAAGGTAAAAATCTAAATCCCTAAAAAGTTTAATATGTATGGTTGTTTTGACTGAATTGTTTGCTTATGCAATGTTTGATAGATTTTATAAAAATCTGGAAATGTTTAAAGTCAAAATGAGAAAATTGTGAGGACACAATTCCTAAAAAGGTGGGGTGATTGTAATGCCCCAGAAATTCATGGAATCTTATTTTGGTTGGATTTTGAAATATATAAATTTATTTGTATAGGAATATATGGAATTAATTGTGTGCAAGTGTGTGTGCGTGTGTGCACGTGCACACTGATATGGCACAAGGAAGAACTCCAGATTTCTTGAATTTAAAACAAGAATTAAAAAGCATTACAAACATGATTTTGTGATATGGATATTTGATTTCTGGAATTATATGAATCATCCCAGAAAATAAGAAAAATAGGTTTTGTTTTGAATTCAGTAAACATATGTTATTTAAAACCCAAAAAAATTAAAAATATGTTACAAGGATTTGAAAACCTGTATACATATATAGGTGTATATGTTTCTGAAATTAAGGAGGAATTAAATAAGCCTAGATAAGATATGTATACAAACATACATTTCTGTAAGTACTGAAAATATTAAAAAGGAATAAGCAAGGGAAAATGTAACACAAAAATAGCAAAAGATAAATTACAAGCAAAACAATTGCTTTAGGCAGAAAATAGAAAGGAGGATTTTTAGAAAATAAACAAGTGACAATGTCACACAATTATCATGACCTAAGAAGAATATAATAATATTCTGGAAAAGAAAAATGGGAGCAAGTATCACATATGGCCGGGGTATTAAGGGAGAAAAATAAACAAATCTGAAATGCAAAATGCATGAATCTTGGCCAGGGTAGGAATGGGATTTTACAATGATAAAACACTAGAAAACCTCTCTTATAAATCCAAGTATAAACCAGAAAAATCATTTGCTACCCAAGACATTTAAGAAAACAAAGAAGTAAAATATTTGCAAGCAGAAAAACAAGTTTTAAAAGGTTTCTTTTCTGGATTAAGCAAGAGAAGCATTTTTCTGTGAGTAATCTCACTAAACCCATGGCATTAAGTCCTGTTATGAGGCAGCCAAGTTTATGTTATTTTCTACACATTTCTAATTTTATTACTATGGTTCTAATGGATGCTTTAATGGGTGTTTATGGATGCTTTTGATTGCCTTGATGTTTGAGTATTTTGCTCTATTTGGTTACACCCAGAAATGTAAAAGTATGAAATCATGAAAGTAAATAGAGAATACTTGTAACTGGTTTAGATATGGCATGGAAAATATAGAAATCAAAATGTATATGAGTTGCATTACACTTGTGTAAGTGCTGAGACTCAAATGAAAGATTCAAGATTGCAATGGAAATATCCAAAAGTGCTGAACCCTTGATCAAATAGAAAACCCATGAGCCAGAAATCTTGTTTAAGCTAGATCTTGAATTTAGTTCAAACATGGTTGCTTATGAAACAATAATAACCCACATGCCTAGTCTTTATTCCAGTTGTAAATATTTTTGTATTTTCTTTAAGCCAAAATATTTGAAAATATGATTTCCCCAAGATATGAATGTTAGCTTGTTTTTGAATTATGCTTGTGAGTTTTATGTAATGTTTCATGTACAATGTGATTCAGTCACCTAGCTATCTCATGATAGGATCAAACATGAACACTTAGTAAATAAACTAAGGATTGTAAGCCAAGAAGACTGCTGGAATGCTTGTTGTATTTAAAGTATGCAAGTTGGCACATGGCTTGTTTAAGCCCTGAGATCTTTGTGCAATATTGTGAATTATTTTATTGCAATGTGTCCCCGTGATTCCTTATGGAAGATGAGGCTAGGAATTAATTTGGTAAATGCAACCTTAAATTGATGAAGTAGGAACTTGAGTTATTCCTAGGATGGTTGGTCTGGAGCTATGATAGTTCCTGAGTATTTCTATTTGAAATGAATGTTTGCATAGTTGAATGTGTGTACATAATTAGTCTTAAATACTGATCATATATGCACAATATATCATAAACAAGTCAGGCAAAATGATCAAAGAAGCTATGCCCACTTATACAAAAAATTTATGTGTCACTCATTTATTTAAGATCATGGAATTTTTGATATTGCTCATACCAGATCTTGTATCTGACCCTTGTTTGCTTATGGCATCTGGGGTGTCTCATTTAAAATGGGGCAGCCTCTAATGCTCTTTCAGGGAATGCTGGTTCTAAATAGGAAGCTGCTATGGCTAATGAGAATGATTGGATAAGCATGCTAAATTAGAATTAAATAAGAACTTAGAAGGAATTATTTGCATGTAATCTGAGAAGTTTTTATAGTTATGCTTTGGTTGTTATGTAATGATCTTGAATGCTTGAATTTATTTAGTTGTTTTAACTGAATCTAGTAATGTATTAAGTTTGGGATTAACCAAAGACTTAGTTGAATCTATGCAAGAAAATATATATTTGAGTATTATGGTGAAAATCTGTAAATGATATATGCCTGTATTTGAGAAATGGATATGTATATACATATACTGTATTAGTTAATTTCAAGTTACTTAAAACTTTAAGTTTGAAGGTTAAAAAAAAATCTGAGTTTAGCTAGAAGTAATATTTCAAGAATTTTGTGACTATATGCAGAAGTGTTTTGATAAAAGAAACAATATATATTTGTGCACTGTATAAAGATATGTACATGTTTTAAGGGATTTTGCAAGTGTCTGGTATCTGAATTTACATTGCAAAAGCCAGGCACTAATGTTTAGATGATCTAGTCATAAGGCTAACCCACTTCAAAAATAATGAGGTCTGGATGGATCAAAATGACCAGAGTTTTGGGTATAAAGGAAGAAAATACACTTTGTAAAATCTGAAAATTTCTTTGCAAATGCATGCACAAAGACATTTTCAAATACTTGAGCAACTCACATTTTATTTTGAATAGCTTTATTAGCCCAGAGAGTACAATACATCTAATATGCACACATATTATATAAATACTACTTTTGTCAAATGACCATAGAATCTGGATTCTCTAAATCCAGTAAAGCAACCTATAAATTAGATGCAAGCTGAGGTAACTCAGGGATTAGAGAATAAATTTGGTTAAGAAAAATACAACTATATGGATTATGAAAGAATTACTCAACTGACTTGGTTATAAGTAAAGAAATTTGTGATAAAATAACTTGTGTTGAAAATGATAAATGAGTATATCATTTTCCTTTCTGGCTTTAATCAAATACCAAATAATTAAACTAAAATTATGGTGGCTTGCTATATAATCTGAGATCACCTTACTATCTCAAACTAACAGACAATCACTATAGGAATGGTCAAAAATTACTAAGTATAGATTGCATATGATTATGAGATTCATTACCCTGACTCAAATATCAATAGGCATGGAAAATGAGCTATGTTTTGGTTGATTAGATATTCAAATTCAATCAGGATGCACTCTTGCTAAACAACACTCTGATCCAAGCAAGAGGGTCACATACATCTTCATATGTATGTGAATATATTTATTAATGAACTGATATAAATATATTAGTAAAAAAATTAGGATCCTGGATAATTTAGTGGAAAGGCTAAATGACTCTAGGAAATTATTGATGTAAAAAAAAAATTCCTAGTAAAAATTAGGTGAAATAGCTAGGGTCATTTCATTTGGTATCAGAGCTATGTTAAAACTATACATAGCTAAGAATGATTGTATTGATTGAAGTACTATAACCATATGTATGTACTGTTTGTTTGAGTAAAATAATAATACAGATAGAATGTTAAAAAGAAAAATGCTCATGATAAACTAACCCTATCTACCCATACTCTAGTTATCCAAACATGGTAGGAAGAGGATCTCATCACAATGCAGGATCAAGTGCACCACAAATGCTTGATATGCATGACTTTATGAGGGCTTTAAGGGATGGAGTAGGGCAGAGACTTGAGAACCCACATGAGGATCTTTCCAAACTATTAAAGACTTATACCAATTTAGGAGGAAAGAGCTTTGAAGGGACAGAAAATGTGATGGAAATTCAAGCATGGTTGAGAACACTGGATAGAATTTTCAATGACATGCAATTGGATGAACAAATGAAGAGGCAAGTGGCCTCAAGACAACTGAAAGGTGTGGCTTTAAGCTGGTGGGAGGTAGTCATAGCTGGGAGGATTGAGAATGAAATCACTTGGAATCAATTCAAAGAGATGTTGGAAGCTAGATTTGTTCCAGCATCAGCCAAAACTCTATTGCTTGAAGAATTCATCAGACTTAGGCAGGGAACCTTTAATGTGACTGAGTATACTCATAGGTTTGAGGGCTTGTCTAAGTATGGAGCTATGCTTGTGGCTGATGAGGCATCAAAGAATGATAGGTATATTAAGGGTTTAAACCCAGGGCTTAGTAGGGCTATGTTGCCATATGCAGATAAAACTTTTGATCAAGTCATTGATCTGGCCTTGAAATTTGAGCAACATGACAAGGAAAGGGAGAAGTATAAGAGCTTTAAGAATAACAATAATAAGAAAAATAAGGGAAGGTATCACCCCTATGACAAAAAGAAGGAGGAGACAGAAAGCAAGAAAACCAATGATACTAAGACCACTGATACAAAGAGAAAAATAACATGTCATCATTGTGGAAAGGAAGGACATATCAAACCAAGATGCCCAGAATTGAAGGGAGGAGCTTTCAAATGCTACCTATGTGGTAAGGAGGGACATATCAAGAGAAATTGCCCTGAGTATAAACAGCAAGGGAAGCTAGTAAGTTTGGAGAGCAAAAGCAAATCCACAGTAGAAGCTATTGCAGAAAACCATGGTTAAGTGGAAGGTACCTTATTTATTTGTACCCTACCTATATCAGTAGTGTATGACACAGGGGCGACACATTCTCTAATTTCCCATGAATTAGTTACATTGCTTAAATTAAATTGCATTCTGGTTGAAACCCCTTTGTTAGTGCAAAGCCCATTAGGAAGTTCTAGTGTTTTAAACATGATTTGTGTGGATGTGTCATTAAACATAGAAGGAAATGTTTTTATTTCCAATTTATATGTTTTAAATTACCCAAATATAGGTGTTATATTGGGTGTAGACTGGTTGAGGCAATACAAAGCCATAATTAATTTAGACTCATCCACCATATCATTACGAAATTCTAGAGGTCAAAGAATCACAATTTTGTGTGAAATAGCCAAAGAAAGAAAATTATATCACTTGATTGACTTAAATAAGGATTCCAGTGAGCCTTCTATTGAAGAAATCCCCATAATTAACAAATACTTAGATGTGTTTGGAGAAGTTAAGGGTGTTCCACACCACAGACCAGTGGAATTTCAGATTAGTCTCATACCAGGAGCCAGTCCAATTATTAAGAAACCCACTAGGATGGGGCCTAGTGAGTTGAAGGAATTGAAGAAACAGTTAGAAGAATTGGAAATCAAAGGATTTATAAGACCAAGTAGTTCATGCTGGGGTGCTCCAGTAGTGTTTGTAAGGAAACATGATGGTACTTTAAGAATGTGCATAGATTACAGGGAGCTAAACAAAGTCACTATCAAAAACAAGTACCCCTTACCTAGAATTGATGATCTTTTTGATCAACTTAGTGGAGCAAAAATATTTTCTAGATTAGACCTGGCATCTGGATTCCATCAGATGAAGGTTGAGAACTCAAGTGTTAAGTATACAGCCTTTAACACTAGGTATGGTCTATATGAGTGTCTTGTCATGCCATTTGGGTTGACAAATGCCCCATCATATTTTGTAGACTTGATGAATAAGATATTCAGGGATTATTTAGACAAGTTTGTATTGATTTTTATTGATGATATTTTGATTTATTCTAAAACAGTAGAGGAACATGAAAATCACTTACACCTTGTTTTGTCTAGATTAAGAGAAAAAGATTTTAAAGCAAAATTTTCTAAGTGTGCATTTTGGAAAGAAGAAGTGCATTACCTTGGGCATGTTATATCTGCCAAAGGCATTTCAGTGAACCCCAGTAAAATTGTGGCTATCCAAGCATGGAAAAGGCCAAGCACAGTAGGAGAAGTTAGGTCATTTATGGGAATGGCAGGGTATTACAGAAGATTTATAAAAGATTTTTCTAAGATGTCATCACCTCTTACCAACCTAACTAGAAAGAACCAACCCTTTATATGGACTGAGAAATGTGAACAAGCCTTTAGTAAAATCAAGGAGGCCTTGGTCAATGCACCAGTGTTGAGAGTACCAGAAGGAAATGAGGATTTGATTGTTTATACTGATGCAAGTGGTTCTGGGCTAGGAGCTGTATTGATGCAGCAAGATCAAGTTATAGCCTATGCATCAAGACAATTGAAGCCACATGAATCAAGGTATGCAACCCATGATCTTGAGTTGGCAGCAGTGGTATATGCATTAAAGCTCTGGAGACATTATCTTTTAGGTGCTAAGTTTATCTTATACACTGACCATAAAGCATTAAAATATCTCTTTTCATAAAAAGATTTGAATATGAGGCAGCATAGATGGGTTGAGTTTCTAGCATCATATGATTTAGACATACTTTATACTCCAGGAAAAGCTAATAAGGTTGCAGATGCTTTGAGCAGGCAGCATGCAAAAGTAGCCATGTTAATGATAGAAGAGTTTAGAAATTTATCTCTACTTACTGATCGGGAAATTGGGGAAAACAGTGAGGTAAACATGAAGATGATTGAAGAAGGGAGTAGAGGAAAATTAAGTTTGATAACTTTGCAATCAGATTTAATTTTGAAAGTGGGGAAAATGCAAGAGGAAGATCCAGATTTATTAGAAAAGAAAACTCTAATAGAAAAAGGAGAAGAAGTAGCAAACTACCACATTGATAAAAATGGTTACTTAAGGAATAAAGGTAGAATATGTGTTCCAAAGGATATAGGATTGAAGGAAGAGATACTTAATGAATATCATAGGAGCAAATATTCTATACATCCAGGCAGCACCAAGATGTACCAAAACTTGAAGAGGGATTATGGGTGGAAAGGGATGAAAACTGATGTGGCCAAACATGTTGCAAAGTGTATGACTTGCCAACAAGTCAAAGCAGAAACCCAAAGACCCTCAGGCCTATTACAACCTCTAAGCATACCTCAGTGGAAGTGGGAAGATATATCTATGGATTTCATAGATGGTCTGCCTAGATCAAAGAGAGGAAAAACAAGCATTTGGGTAGTAGTTGATAGATTGACTAAAGTGGCACACTTTATACCAGTGAAGGCAGAAAGAAATGCACCTAAACTAGCTCAAATATTCATGAAAGAAGTAGTAAGGTTGCATGGAATTCCTAAGACTATAGTGAGTGATAGGGACACAATCTTTACATCCAGATTTTGGAAGAGCTTTCAAGAAGCCATGGGGAGTGAATTATGCTTGAGTACTGCATACCACCCCCAATCAGATGGTCAAACTGAAGTAATAAATAAAGTTTTGGAGGATTTGTTGAGGGCATGTGCATTGGACTTTGGAGGCAATTGGGAAGATCACCTCCATTTGGCTGAATTTACATATAACAATAGTTATCAAAGCACCATAGGCATGGCACCATTTGAAGCCTTGTATGGAAAACCATGTTTGTCACCAATATGTTGGGTTGAAGCAGGAGAAAAGGCTGTCTTAGGGCCTGAGTATGTTAAAGAAACTACAGAGAAAATTGAACTTGTAAGGAGAAGGATGGCATCAGCTCAAGATAGGCAAAAGAAGTTTGCAGATGTAAGGAGGAAGCAGGTAGAATATGAAGTTGGTGATTATGTTTTCATCAAAGTTTCACCTATGAAGAAGGTGTTGAGGTTTAGCAAGCAGGGAAAACTTACCCCAAGATATGTTGGACCTTACAAGATTTTGGAAAGAATAGGTTCATTAGCATATAAGTTGGAGCTACCAGAAGAGATGAGTGCAATGCACAATGTATTTCATGTATCACAACTTAGGAGATGGGTGCATGATAAAGAGGAAATTCTAGAGAAACCGACTCAAGTCCAAATAAATCCAAATTTGGTCTATGAGAAAGAACCAGTGGGGATTTTAGCTAAAGAGGAAAAGAAGTTGAGGAGCAAAACTCTGAAATTGGTAAAGGTTCAATGGAGCCTAGACCCTAATGATTGTACATGGGAGTTAGAGGATAAGATAAAGATGGATTACCCTAAGCTTTTTGCAGTGGAAGGTAAAAATCTAAATCCCTAAAAAGTTTAATATGTATGGTTGTTTTGACTGAATTGTTTGCTTATGCAATGTTTGATAGATTTTATAAAAATCTGGAAATGTTTAAAGTCAAAATGAGAAAATTGTGAGGACACAATTCCTAAAATAGTGGGGTGATTGTAATGCCCCAGAAATTCATGGAATCTTATTTTGGTTGGATTTTGAAATATATAAATTTATTTGTATAGGAATATATGGAATTAATTATGTGCAAGTGTGTGTGCATGTGTGCACGTGCACACTGATATGGCACAAGGAAGAACTCCAGATTTCTTGAATTTAAAACAAGAATTAAAAAGCATTACAAACATGATTTTGTGATATGGATATTTGATTTCTGGAATTATATGAATCATCCCAGAAAATAAAAAAAATATGTTTTGTTTTGAATTCAGTAAACATATTTTATTTAAAACCCAGAAAAATTAAAAATATGTTACAAGGATTTGAAAACCTGTATACATATATAGGTGTATATGTTTCTGAAATTAAGGAGGAATTAAATGAGCCTAGATAAGATATGTATACAAACATACATTTCTGTAAGTACTGAAAATATTAAAAAGGAATAAGCAAGGGAAAATGTAACACTAAAATAGCAAAAGATAAATTACAAGCAAAACAATTGCTTTAGGCAGAAAATAGAAAGGAGGATTTTTAGAAAATAAACAAGTGACAATGTCACACAATTATCATGACCTAAGAAGAATATAATAATATTCTGGAAAAGAAAAAGGGGTGCAAGTATCACATATGGCCGGGGTATTAAGGGAGAAAAATAAACAAATCTGAAATGCAAAATGCATGAGTCTTGGCCAGGGTAGGAATGGGATTTTACAATGATAAAACCTTAGAAAACCTCTCTTATAAATCCAAGTATAAACCAGAAAAATCATTTGCTACCCAAGACATTTAAGAAAACAAAGAAGTAAAATATTTGCAAGCAGAAAAACAAGTTTTAAAAGGTTTCTTTTCTGGATTAAGCAAGAGAAGCATTTTTCTGTGAGTAATCTCACTAAACCCATGGCATTAAGTCCTGTTATGAGGCAGCCAAGTTTATGTTATTTTCTACACATTTCTGATTTTATTACTATGGTTCTAATGGATGCTTTAATGGGTGTTTATGGATGCTTTTGATTGCCTTGATGTTTGAGTATTTTGCTCTGTTTGGTTACACCCAGAAATGTAAAAGTATGAAATCATGAAAGTAAATAGAGAATACTTGTAACTGGTTTAGATATGGCATGGAAAATATAGAAATCAAAATGTATATGAGTTGCATTACACTTGTGTAAGTGCTGAGGCTCAAATGAAAGATTCAAGGTTGCAATGGAAATATCCAAAAGTGCTGAACCCTTGATCAAATAGAAAACCCATGAGCCAGAAATCTTGTTTAAGCTAGATCTTGAATTTAGTTCAAACATGGTTGCTTATGAAACAATAATAACCCACATGCCTAGTCTTTATTCCCAGTTGTAAATATTCTTGTATTTTCTTTAAGCCAAAATATTTGAAAATATGATTTCCCCTAGATATGAATGTTAGCTTGTTTTTGAATTATGCTTGTGAGTTTTATGTAATGTTTCATGTACAATGTGATTCAGTCACCTAGCTATCTCATGATAGGATCAAACATGAACACTTAGTAAATAAACTAAGGATTGTAAGCCAAGAAGACTGCTGGAATGCTTGTTGTATTTAAAGTATGCAAGTTGGCACATGGCTTGTTTAAGTCCTGAGATCTTTGTGCAATATTGTGAATTATTTTATTGCAATGTGTCCCAGTGATTCCTTATGGCAGATGAGGCTAGGAATTAATTTGGTAAATGCAACCTTAAATTGATGAAGTAGGAACTTGAGTTATTCCTAGGATGGTTGGTCTGGAGCTATGATAGTTCCTGAGTATTTCTATTTGAAATGAATGTTTGCATAGTTGAATGTGTGTACATAATTAGTCTTAAATACTGATCATATATGCACAATATATCATAAACAAGTCAGGCAAATTCATCAAAGAAGTTATGCCCACTTATACAAAATGTTTATGTCTCACTCATTTATTTAAAATCATGGAATTTTTGATATTGCTCATACCAGATCTTGTATCTGACCCTTGTTTGCTTATGGCATCTGGGGTGTCTCATTTAAAATGGGGCAGCCTCTAATGCTCTTTCAAGGAATGCTGGTTCTAAATAGGAAGCTGCTATGGCTAATGAGAATGATTGGATAAGCATGCTAAATTAGAATTAAATAAGAACTTAGAAGGAATTATTTGCATGTAATCTGAGAAGTTTTTATAGTTATGCTTTGGTTGTTATGTAATGATCTTGAATGCTTGAATTTATTTAGTTGTTTTAACTGAATCTAGTAATGTATTAAGCTTGGGATTAACCAAAGACTTAGTTGAATCTATGCAAGAAAATATATATTTGAGTATTATGGTGAAAATCTGTAAATGATATATGCTTGTATTTGAGAAATGGATATGTATATACATATACTGTATTAGTTAATTTCAAGTTTCTTAAAACTTTAAGTTTGAAGGTTAAAAAAAATCTGAGTTTAGCTAGAAGTAATATTTCAAGAATTTTGTGACTATATGCAGAAGTGTTTTGATAAAAGAAACAATATATATTTGTGCACTGTATAAAGATATGTACATGTTTTAAGGGATTTTGCAAGTGTCTGGTATCTGAATTTACATTGAAAAAGCCAGGCACTAATGTTTAGATGATCTAGTCATAAGGCTAACCCACTTCAAAAATAATGAGGTCTGGATGGATCAAAATGACCAGAGTTTTGGGTATAAAGGAAGAAAATACACTTTGTAAAATCTGAAGCTTTCTTTGCAAATGCATGCACAAAGACATTTTCAAATACTTGAGCAACTCACATTTTATTTTGAATAGCTTTATTAGCCCAGAGAGTACACTACATCTAATATGCACACATATTATCTAAATACCACTTTTGTCAAATGACCATAGAATCTGGATTCTCTAAATCCAGTAAAGCAACCTGTAAATTAGATGCAAGCTGAGGTAACTCAGGGATTAGAGAATAAATTTGGTTAAGAAAAATACAACTATATGGATTATGAAAGAATTACTCAACTGACTTGGTTATAAGTAAAGAAATTTGTGATAAAATAACTTGTGTTGAAAATGATAAATGAGTATATCATTTTCCTTTCTGGCTTTAATCAAATACCAAATAATTAAACTAAAATTATGGTGGCTTGCTATATAATCTGAGATCACCTTACTATCTCAAACTAACAGACAATCACTATAGGAATTGTCAAAAATTACTAAGTATAGATTGCATATGATTATGAGATTCATTACCCTGACTCAAATATCAATAGGCATGGAAAATGAGCTATGTTTTGGTTGATTAGATATTCAAATTCAATCAGGATGCACTCTTGCTAAACAACACTCTGATCCAAGCAAGAGGGTCACATACATCTTCATATGTATGTGAATATATTTATTAATGAACTGATATAAATATATTAGTAAAAAAATTAGGATCCTGGATAATTTAGTGGAAAGGCTAAATGACTCTAGGAAATTATTGATGTAAAAAAAAAATTCCTAGTAAAAATTAGGTGAAATAGCTAGGGTCATTTCAATCTAAAACTATTTATATTTTACTTTATAAATTATTTTAATATAAACTATTTTATTATAAATCATTTTCAATATAAATTATTTTATTATAAACTACTTTAACTTATAACTATTTTTTTTATAAACTATTTTATCACTACAAGAAAAACTATTTTTAGTTGCATTAATTGGTGACGTTTTAAATTTTGTGCAACTGTTGGTAATTTTACAATATAAAAATAAACAAAGAAACGCGACTAATTCTCCCACCAGTAATTCGTGGAATTTTTTGCTAAAGTTTTTTGTGGCCGCTCAAATTTCCTTTACCACTTTTTCTTCTTCTCAAACTACTCCACTTAAAAAAAATTATTCGTCTCTTCCAATTTACTCCACAAGCCCTAATTTTCCTAATTCAAAAACAGCGACCGAACTAAAATAAAGCAAACGCGATTTTAAAAGCAGAATTCCAAGTTTCGCGAATCAAAGTCCTAATTACCAAAATCAAAACCCCCAACCCAGACTTCGAACTGGATTTAGGTGATTGTGGAATGAATGCGGAGGCGGTGAAGGTGATTTCAAGTGGAGCGGTGGTTGTTCTATCGATCTTGCTTCTTCTCTCAACTGACTGATTGTTCTATTGATCTTGCTTCGCGGATTTTGTCAAAAGCCCTAAGGTATCGCATCTTCATAAATCATAAAGTCATTTTCATTTTTTATGCATCATTTAATTCTACTTTTATCTAAACTAGACCCTATCGACACGAGGCTTGATGTTATTCAAGACCGTGCCAACTGATCATGCACGTGTTCTATCAAAATCAGTTGCTTCTAAGCTGTTTAATACATAAATATATATTCCTAGTTCACCCTACGGTTCATTATTTGTTGAATTTGTGATGTAACGAAGTGTCAGTCTTTGCTTGTATCTTGACTTTGCTTAAACAAAAAAGATGGCTGGTCTTATCAGTTATGTTCTTACCAATCTGTAATTCGAGGCTGAACGCTAAATCCATCTTGGAATTGTCTTGCATCATTTGTAGCTCTTTTCATTTGTTTCGAACTTTCCTCCAGTTTTTATGTGATTTTGCTTATTTTCGTATCGGGTGATTCTAAAATTGTGGTATTTGTGCTTGTTCTATTTTCATATTGGGTGATTCTGAAATTCTGACTGTAATTAGTTATGTATTTTCCAAATATCTTTTTTTATCAATAAAGTAGAAATGAAAGTTTTAATCGTATAAGCTATGCAACAGAAACTTGGATTACAATAAATTTATTTGCATACTAAGTTTGCAAAACTAGGCCAAATCGAAAAAAATTCTTTCTCATTAGTCTGCTTTGTTTGCCTTATACATCATCAGTATGATTTGTAACTTATCTGCTATGTACAGCTAGACTTTACTTTGTTTTAGCATATGTTTGCTAATTTGTTCTGCTTATATTTTATTTTATCGTAATAATGTTTCTCTTGCATGATGTCATGAGAAAGTAATTTGGTAAAGGCATTCCTTGGAAAATTAAATCCAATATATGAAGTAAGAACTAGGAAGCAGGGAACTTGTCTTTCTGTTACATTTCCCTCCTTCGTTCTACTCAAATTATAAGCGATGCCTTTATTGATTTACATATGGATTGATGATGACGTGCTCTAATACTATGTTCATGAGATAGTTGCGTCGTTTATTTATGATATCTGTTTTAGTAGTCAATAAAATCTATCTTTTTTCATCTCTTTTGGATAGCGTATGCAACTTTATTTAAACTAGAGTAATCATTCAAATTTAAATCATATTTAGTAAAACTTGCATTCTTGGTGTTTTTATACTACCTTATCTCCTAGAATTAACAACAGTTTTAGCTATGTTTTTAAGTTTCTTGAGCTCTTGATTACTTGTGCAAGTTCCTTCATACTATCGTCTTTTGTAGTGCTTGAGCTTACATTTCGGCATAATTTGGACAACCTGTAGCTTTGTGATATCATCTTAGAAATAACGACACCTTCAGGTTTTCAGCATATTGCATTTGCGATTACTTTATGCAGGCTTCTGCGGATCAAAGAGAAAGGCCGTTGATGTCAATTGAAAGACTGAACCAATCTACTGATAGAATCAAAGAGAGCTGAAGAACAATGCTGGAAACCGAAGAGCTAGGTGTTTAAATTCTACACGATTTGCATCAACAGCGCCAGTCTCTCTTGCATTCAAATAATACTGTAAATTTTCAACTTGACTCTGATTTATCTTCAACCCGACATTGATAGCATTAGCTAGCTAAGGTGATATATTGTACTTTGTATATTCTTTGTTTTGACCATGCAAACAAGAAAAAAAATGTTTGTGGACATACAGGAGGTCGCAATAGTGCTGCTATGGTGGAGGATATAATGGTATGCATACATTTATAATTACTTGTAAGCACTGTTATTTTTAAACTGCATATACTTTCTGCTGTTGCATGAATAGTTACCACATTTGTCAAAGACATTGGCTACAAATCTTTTGTTGTGTTGTAGACATCCAGATGTTGTTTGGGACACAACAAAAAACCAAATCTCTCAAAGAATCCAAACTGGGAGTGTCTTTTTTTTCTTGTCGTTGTGTATATCTAAATGAAAGCAAAAGAAGAAAAGAAAATAAAAATCATCCCATCCTCTGTAACACTGGTAACACATTTACATGTTAGCATGTATTTGGTTTACATCAAACAGAGCTACCCAACAAAAATTCATCAATTCTTCTGAATTCAAATATGGAGTAGCATGAGTTATCAGATATTTGAAGGTTTATTTTAACAGTTTTTGTTTTGCAAAGCGTAAGAAAAATATGCAGTCCAGACCATTAGCTTAGTTTTTTTGTGGGTTTACTTTACTTTTCTGCTTTGTTTTCGTATTGCGTTAAAGCGTCTGCAGTGCTTCCATGCATGTGCAAGACTGTTTTTTAAATTTGGGTATTTTGTCTTTTCAATGTTTTGTGTTTGTAAAATGATAGTGCTTTTGCACTTATATCATCATGTATGTATAAACTAATTGGAGGAGTTGTTGATACATTTGGGATAGAGATTCTCTGTTTTTTGTTAGGTCCAAAATAGTATGGATCAACACATGGTTTAAAGTGGATGTGAAAGTCACTTATTTTGTTTGGAACAGTCCAATATCTAAACTAGTTCAATAAACCTCTGTTTGAGCTTTAGGACTTGAAAATGAAATGCTTTTCACTATGAAGATTCTTGAAATGTTTTAAATTGTAAATCATTCAGATATTGAGCTAAAAGCAAAGATGAAAATTATAAAACAGTAAAACGGTTACTAGAAATACAACATTATGGAGCAAAACCAAAGTTGCTAAAATCAAAATAGATATTGGGATAGCCACTTCACTGTATCAAAGCATACAGGAAAGATATTATGATGTGTCCCCATCTCCAAATCAATCAAAAGAAATGCTTTAGGACTTTATTTCATTTTTTTTATAACTTTGATAATTTATATGACATCATTTATAGTAGGATATACTTGTATAATGTTGTAGATGTTTGATCTCATATTTGAAGTCCTACGAGTTAACGTAATTGTTTGACTATCTGTTGTGCTTTCACTTGTGTAGGCATCGGACTTTTGAAGAGAGCAAATTTGGACTTGATGATGCTAGCTTTCACTTGTGTATGCAACAAAGAATTATGGGTAATCAAACGTTTTGTTAGCACTAGTTAGATATAACATTTATTAGTACCCGATGTGTAAATTTGTATACAAATGGTTATTGTATGTGAGTTAGGTCATTTTGTCGAAAAACTATTGTATTGGAATGGTTATGGATATTTTATTTGATTATATGGTTAATGTGTTTTTTAACTTATTTGAATATGATGATTATGTGAGTGATTGTTGATTGATATAATAGAACCAAAATTGTGACGACCCGGAATTTTTGTATATTTGAAATTGGAATATTTAATTTATTTTAAATATTCAGAGGTTAATTATTAACCTAAATTTCAAATATCGCTGTTTATTGAGTAATTTAATTTATTAAATTAAATTATTTAAAATTGGGTAAAATGCTAAATCGGGAATTTTAAACAAGTTAAAAATAGTTTGAAGGCTTATAAAATTCATATTAATAATACTTAAGATGATAGAACTTTTAAATTTGAATTTAAGGGTGTTTTGTTCAGTTTTGTAAATATATCGTTTAAATCGATATTTAAAAATAGTCTTCTAAGTCACAGTCTCGGAATTCAGCGAAACCAGTTCCATTGGATCCGTAATATTGTATTATTATCGGATTTCAGTTTTCGTAGCAATCGGAGTTGTTGTTTGACCCTTGCAGCTCAAAACGCTTCGAATTTATTTGAATCGATTTAATTTGAAATTGATCGTTTACCTCCGTGACTCGTACATACGATCAAATTAACCTCCGAAACGTGTTCCATCGTGTTCGGAATACAGGTAAAACCCTGTAGATGTCTGTTGGAATGTCTGATTTGGAGTTTGGAATTTCGCGTTATGCAACTAGACGGTTTGAAGTTTTATAATATAATTTAAAATTTTAAGAGTACATTGTCAGAGATATTTTCCACGCGTACTCGAGAAGCCTCTTCGAATCGATATTTCTTTCTTTCCTTTCCTGTTCAAATTTATTTCACAACTCAAAAATAAATTAATGGCCTAATCTTCCCTTCGTTTTCTTCTTCAATTAGAAAACGAGACTCATCAAAAAGCAACCATCACGTTCAATAAAAGTAATGGCCGAATTTCCCCTCTTCAAATTCACAATTAAAATCGAATCTCAGGCAAGAAATCATCAGATCGAAATCGCGAGCGGGATGAGTGCGACGAAATCATGGGGGGATCGTTGTTCGATTGATCGAGAAGGGGAAGACGTTCGTCTTCAAACGCGACTGAAGCTCGCGCTCGCGAGGGTGGCGCTCGCGTACGATTGGGCGACTCACGATTTAGCGAGCTATGGCGTTCGATCGGCGAGCGTGCTGGGTTCGAGTTCGAGCAGGCGGGTTAAGGGTTTGAACGAGGTACGCTCGCGCGGCAGTGTGGTGACACAGGCAGCGTGCCAGTCGATCAAGATCTGGAGGTCGGCGTTCGATTTAAATGCGATGTAGGGTTTGTCGAGTGCGTGGCTGCAGAGGCGTGGATTGGGCGTGACGTGGTGGAGTCGGCAGATAGGGGCTTGATTCGATGAGGTAGGAGAGGTAATCTCGATTTTACCTTTTACAAATTAATTTAAATATGTATCGTTATGTATATGTTCATTCGGAAATAGAAAAAGGAAATAAATTTATCGTAAGAGTAAATTTACTGCTATGATGATAATATATATATATATATAAGGATTTAAAAATGTTATCGATTTCATTGAGATCTGATTTAAAATGTATATAGGTTATTTGATATGGGTAGTTTCAAAGAAGTAAATAAACAAATTTATATATATATATTGGATTTGAGAATTAAACCGTTTAATTTACCTATGAAAATTTATGCGTTTAATATAATTTATTTAATGGTTTAGCTATCAAAGGATATCTGTTTGGAGGAAAAGTAAATTAATTAAATAATTAGCTTCGTAAAATTCTCAAAGGAAATATGTATAAGTGTAGATTACCTATATAAAAATATATATACGTACATTTTCATGCACCAGTTAGTTTAAAATAATGTATCATGAAGATTTAATTATCAAGTAAACTTGTTTAATTATTCCAGCTCTTAAACTATTTTAGTAAAGGGAAATTAAGTAAAAATTTAACTACTAGTCTAAAAGAACATTTGTTGGTTTAGGGTAAGTGAATAAATAAAATTGTTCCATCAATTCGAATATTAATAGATCATATAATATTTATTTAAGGTCAAAAATCGAGGAACAAGCTGGAATGGAAATGAATGGCATTAGACTGCAGATTAAATCAAAGGTGAGTTAATCTCACTCAGCTGAATTTTTAATTTAAATTTAAATGGTAAAATTTAAATAATTGATTGGATGATTGCATTGATTGATGTGCTATATATATAGTGGTATATAGCAATATACACATATTGGCATATGTGTATATTGGAGTAGTTGATATTCCCGCATTATATAGCGGATGAGACCCTATGCGCCGCATAATAGCGGATGATATTTTATAAAACCCATATACCGCGATATTCCACTTTGAAGTGAAATTGGTATTGTGCTAACATCTGTGGATGCAGGGAAACAGGTTGGAGGGATCCAACTGGATTCCTCAAAATATTTAATTTTGTTTAAATATTCTATAATATGATTGTTGATATCCTGTGATGATTTATATTGGATAATCTGGTTGGATTGAATTTCCCAGTATAATGAGTTATCAAAAGCAATTGAATTGGATTTTGGAAAGAAATAAAAGAGTAAAATTAAGTTAAGTAATTCTAGTGAATTCGAATAAATTAAATATGGAAAAGAAGAATTTTAAATAAACAGAGAATAATGAATTTAAAGAAAACTTATGTGGTGTTATTTAAAAGAATAAATAAATTATTTTAATTCAATGTTTAAATGTAATTAAAAAGAAAGAAAGAATTTGGGAAATCTGAAACTTGTGTTTCAGTTTAAAGATTTTAAATCATAATGAGAAATAAAATCTGGAAGTTAATGAATTTGGAAATAAATGGATTAAGTAAGGAAATTTATTTCAAAGTAGATTGGAAAATCAATTGTAAATTGATTTAAATACTTTGGGATTTGAAATTTAAAGAGAAATGAGATTTTGAAGAGATAAACTGGGTTTATAAAGTGAAATAAAATATCAGCGGATATTTGAAATATAAATTCAAGGTGGGAATTTATAAAGGGATATGAATTGGTTTAAAAATAAATGTTGATTTATTTTTAAAAGATGGAAATGAGAAGTGTATTTCTCTGGATAGCCAAGTACGTTTTCAAAGCAATTTTTAATATAAGTTAAAAGTTCTAATTGTGTTTTTAAAAGCATGTTTTAGAAAATTGATTATTTCTAAATGTTAATTTCCTAAGTAAGTATTTTCAAAAATCTATTATTGTAGTAATTATATAAAGTGATTTGCTATTATGTTTTAAAAAGGAGAAATTTAGTTTATATTTATAAAGTAGTTTGATTTCAATGTTATAAAATATATTTAAAATAAAGTGTTCTTAAATTATTTTAAAATTAAGAGTATTTTGTACTTGGTGATTCAGTGGAAATAAACCTTTGGGAAATGTATTCCGTAAGCGGAAACTGATTGAAATTGTTTTCAAATGAGCTTTGAAAATTTGGAAATATATCTTGGAAAGATATTTGGGCAAATAAATAATGTGGGAAATTATTTATTGTGTGATGGTTGCTTGTGGATGTTAATTGATAGTTAAATAACCGACTATCAATATTGGCCAAATGCGCTGATCGTTTCGAAGAGACCGGGATCGAGTTTCCGTATACCGGGATTCTAGGTCTGGAGACTCGAATACCACTTCGATCCGGTTTGTACGTTTCGTGTAACGATTTCGGAGTCGAAGATGGAGCTGTGAAGTGCAAGGGCTAGTCGCTACTAATCCTGAGAATATTTCCAAAATGGATGTAGTAGGAATAGTGCCTTCGGTTCCGTTCGGACCCGGGACGGACTTGTATGGACGAATGCTTTCGTGACATCGTCAGGTGGACGATGGGCATTCTAAGGGATATGTTCTGAAAAGGTATCGTTTAGCCTCGAGCCTCATCAACCGGGAATGACTGAAAATCAGGGGTTATGCAGCAAGGCTTCGTGGGTAGCCCCCACTTGAGAGTAAGGTCATCCCTGTCTAGATGTCCCTTTTATTTCGGCTTAGTGGTGCGGTTGCTGATCCCAACCGTGGGGTGATTTTATTTGGAATTATCCAGTAAGGGATGATTCCGGTCTTGTGTTGCAGGGGAGCGGGCGTACTCCTCGATACTGTGATCTAGGCCACGTACTGTGACAGGTGGTACCCCAGTGCCTAGTCATTCGTTGGAAATCCATTCTCCCTACGTGCCTGTACGGTTTTGATTGTGCCCAACTATTGTTGAAATGTGAGATGCAAGCATTTCAGCTAGATTCTATTTTACTTTCTGTAGACACTATTATAATATCAGAGGATTTTGATATAAAGTGTTTTAGCTATCGTAAGGTAAAAACCCGACATGTTTATTTGTGGCGTGGTCTTACGAGATGCTTTTATTTTCAAAGGATTTTGAAACTTTAATAATAAATTTGAGTGTGATTTTCTCACGCTGGTATTCCAGACTGACTCGGGTATTGTTTTATATGATGCTCGGGTCAGACCGAGTATTATAGGATACAGGATATGATGCTGTGGAGCTCAGGAGACGAGCTGGATGACGATACGTACTCCCGTACTTGCTATTATTTTTCCGCTGTGTATTCAGTTGTATGTTATGGATGTTGATGTACTCTGATGATATATTCTGATGATGTATTGTATAAACAGATATAGTTTTTGATTTGTGTAAAGATCTGTTGATATATATTATATTTTATTCCGCTGCGATGGTTAGATTCTGATGTTGTTTTCTATTTTTCTTCTTCTACCTCTTCTTCTTAACTAAAATGGTTCGATTTTCCGGGTCTGGAAAGTCGGGTCGTTACATGTGGTATCAGAGCTTAGGTTGGCGATAACCTTGGCTCTGGTGGGAATTTTGAGAGTATTAATAGATATGAGCGCGTATTTGTTAGTGAATATAAAATGGTTTTATATTGTGTTGGTTGGTTTATTGAGTGGCATATGAACCTTCGTCGGCACAGTCTGGACAACTGTATCGAAGGGGTTTCTAAACACTTGAATAGAACAATTCGACACAATATTGTTTCAAATGGGTGAATGAAATAATTTTGCCCAAATTATTTTTATATATAAAAGGATAACTTTTGTAAATTATATTTGGTTGCTTGGTTGTTAGAAAGTGATGATATTAAATTATTATCATCATTGTGTAAAAATTGAATCAGAAATTGGAAAAGTATAACCAAAGATGAAAGAATAAATTTATATAACAAAATGGAATTTGAGAATATAGACTATAAATGAAATTTATAAATTGAGATAACCTTTATATACAAATGTGAATTACAAATGTGATTTATAATCAAATGAGATAAATTCATAAACAAATGAAATTTGTAAAGGTAAATTGTAAATGTGACTTATAACTTGAAATAAAATGTGATAGAATTCCAGAGTAATGTTTGGATATAAAATTGAATGGATTTTGAATTTGAAGTTTTGAGAAAGGTTTAAATTCCTTTGGATTTAAGAATAGTTTTTAAAGGTTTTGGGGAAATAATGGTGATATTATTTCATGAATATTTTTGAAATTGAATTGAAATCTGGTGGGATTTGGGAATTAAAAATGTTTGAAATGTTTCAAAGAGATAAAAGCATTAAATTCTCTTACGGTCGCTGGAAAATAATTTCGGTGATGACTGCAGCATCATCGATGTCTATTTTTGAGTTTCCAAAGAGAAATTGCTACCAAACTGTTTTAAATTGGAAGTGATTGTGAACTGGGTTGGTTTTGAAATTCAAGGGGAAAATTGTTTGGTAAAAGCAGATTGTTTTGGAAATTGGGATTTGAGGTGATATACCAGATATGTATGAATTATTTATGGATTCAAAATGGTTTTTGAAATAAAACCGGGCAATTGAATTCTGGGAATTCTATTTAAAATATAAATGTGGAAATTTAAATGAATCAACAACATAAAGTATAGAATGAAGTTGATTGAAATAAGAAGGGAATGAAAGTTTAATTCTGGAATTATAATTATGAGATGAAAATAACTCAATGAGTAATATAAGTTGGTAGATAAAAGAGTTAGAGAACTTGAAGGTGAATAAAATATATTTGAATTTAACTTAAGATAAGTTAAATAAAATTGAGAATTTGAAATTGAATTAAATGTAAATAAGTTGAAGTCGAATTGAATTCGATATAAAGGTAATGTAAAATGCTTATAATTGTGTAAAGAAATTCATATTCTTAAGTTCTTATGTGTAATAATTTGAAATTTGATTATAATGATGGAAATGGACTTAAATGAATAGTCCCAGATCTTAAGTAAGTAAGTTAAAACTTATGAATAGAAATGAAATTGTAAGTCATAAATGGGAATCCATTACTTTGAACCATTAAGAGTTATAATTTGAAATTGTAATTATTAAATGGAAACGACTAAGATGAGCAATCTTAATTTTTAAATAAATCCAAACTTGAATTATAAATAAATTGAACTTAAGAAAATTAAGTGAAGTGATATTTGGAATTAAAAAGCAAGTATTTAATTTTAACCAGCGGAGGAACCAATGAGATAATAAATTAGTTAATGAAATTGAATTGTGAGTTTATGGAATTGGATTAAAATAGTGATGGTTTGAATTTCGAATGAAATCCAAATAAGTGAAAATAAATTGGAAATGACCTGGTTATTAATAAAATAATTCCAGATGAATTGAGTATGGAAAATAAAATTCATAATGATTGAGTGAATGAACCACTTATATTAAATAAATAAATGGATGGAATTTGATTAAATAAGAATCAAATGAAAGATGGAAATAAAACTTTAAAGGGTTGGTTAAATGGAAAATAAACTTAAGTTATTGACTTAAGTAAATGTTGAATGGAAACTGAACTCAAACAGAAGAGTGGTTTAAATAAGTTGAGAAATAGTTATTGAATGAATTAACTTGGATTGTTTTCGAGCTAAATAAAATTCAATTTTTGGAAGTTGGAGATGAATTGAATTTAAGGAAAAAAAAAATTTGAAATGAAGTAGTAAGTTGAAGTAAGTTGAAATTCATATGAAATGGGAGTTCAATTTGAATATATACACTTCGGTGGTGAAGTAGTAAATAAATATAAGAAAATTTGTATTGGAAATATACTTAGTAATTTTGGAAAAAAAAAATATATACTAAGTGAATAGTTGAATGAAGACTAAAACTGAAGTTGTGAAATGGGATAGTTATGAATAAAGGGATAACAATCAAAAAGGAATGTGAATAAAGAGAATTGATATAACTGATAATCAATTGGAATTTATACGTAAGATGTACGTATATTATTTTATTCGCATAGCTATTTGGTCCAGATGTCGAACACAGAATTTCGAGATAGTTTTATCGATCCGAATCAGGATTTTTCACTCGATTTTCAACGGCGAGCCTGGATATGGATTGTTGATTGATTCTGGATATTCTCTATCATAGTTGGTGGCTATGCAAGGAGAATAACGGTTTCTGATCAAGAAACCAGATCTGAGTCCGCACTAGGAAGTCGGGTGGACGATACTAGTTCGGAAGTGAAATTGTGTGATCGATTGAGCGATCGAATGTGATATTGCGTACGGATGATATATGTGCATCGTACGGGCTTAAGTAAAGCAAATATTGAAAATTTGTAAAGGAAAGTATAAAATGACTTTGGAATTGTGAGTGAATATTATTGCTTAGTAGGATATACAGGTGTATAAAAGCAATGGATAAATTGGGATTTTTGATTTTAGAAGATAAATTTAATGGCCCGACAAAAGGTATGTATTTGAATTTCTGTATGAAATTTGTTTGGGTTTTTGGATCGAGCCACTTGGCTTTTTATTTTCTTTTTGAGATTGGGAGGCCGTAGAGCCATTTTGTAGTAGTACCGTGCTAGCCGCGCAAAGGAGACGCTGGCAAAAAATTTCGGAAATTTAGGGAGTTAGAAAAAATTTTGAGAAATTTTGATAATGTAAAATTTGAATTCAAATTTAAATTTGAATTAATAAGTAAGTGATATTGTTTGGGATTTATGGGTAAGTTGGAAAGTTAATAAGTGAGATAGTGTGTCTTTGATAAAAAGATTTATTGGGCAAGTTGCTTAAAAACTATTTGGGTGAGGAAATAGTTAATGAGTTATGGATCGTTCTTCCTAACTGGTAATTTCGGGGACGAAATTCTTTTAAGAGGGGAGGAATGTGACGACCCGGAATTTTTGTATATTTGAAATTGGAATATTTAATTTATTTTAAATATTCAGAGGTTAATTATTAACCTAAATTTCAAATATCGCTGTTTATTGAGTAATTTAATTTATTAAATTAAATTATTTAAAATTGGGTAAAATGCTAAATCGGGAATTTTAAACCAGTTAAAAATAGTTTGAAGGCTTATAAAATTCATATTAATAATACTGAAGATGATAGAACTTTTAAATTTGAATTTAAGGGTGTTTTGTTCAGTTTTGTAAATATATCGTTTAAATCGATATTTAAAAATAGTCTTCTAAGGCACAGTCTCGGAATTCAGCGAAACCAGTTCCATTGGATCCGTAATATTGTATTATTATCGGATTTCAATTTTCGTAGCAATCGGAGTTGTTGTTTGACCCTGGCAGCTCAAAACGCTTCGAATTTATTTGAATCGATTTAATTTGAAATTGATCGTTTACCTCCGTGACTCGTACATACGATCAAATTAACCTCCGAAACGTGTTCCATCGTGTTCGGAATACAGGTAAAACCCTGTAGATGTCTGTTGGAATGTCTGATTTGGAGTTTGGAATTTCGCGTTATGCAACTAGACGGTTTGAAGTTTTATAATATAATTTAAAATTTTAAGAGTACATTGTCAGAGATATTTTCCACGCGTACTCGAGAAGCCTCTTCGAATCGATATTTCTTTCTTTCCTTTCCTGTTCAAATTTATTTCACAACTCAAAAATAAATCAATGGCCTAATCTTCCCTTCGTTTTCTTCTTCAATTAGAAAACGAGACTCATCAAAAAGCAACCATCACGTTCAATAAAAGCAATGGCCGAATTTCCCCTCTTCAAATTCACAATTAAAATCGAATCTCAGGCAAGAAATCATCAGATCGAAATCGCGAGCGGGATGAGTGCGACGAAATCATGGGGGGATCGTTGTTCGATTGATCGAGAAGGGGAAGACGTTCGTCTTCAAACGTGACTGAAGCTCGCGCTCGCGAGGGTGGCGCTCGCGTACGATTGGGCGACCCACGATTTAGCGAGCTATGGCGTTCGATCGGCGAGCGTGCTGGGTTCGAGTTCGAGCAGGCGGGTTAAGGGTTTGAACGAGGTACGCTCGCGCGGCAGTGTGGTGACATAGGCAGCGTGCCAGTCGATCAAGATCTGGAGGTCGGCGTTCGATTTAAATGCGATGTAGGGTTTGTCGAGTGCGTGGCTGCAGAGGCGTGGATTGGGCGTGACGTGGTGGAGTCGGCAGATAGGGGCTTGATTCGATGAGGTAGGAGAGGTAATCTCGATTTTACCTTTTACAAATTAATTTAAATATGTATCGTTATGTATATGTTCATTCGGAAACAGAAAAAGGAAATAAATTTATCGTAAGAGTAAATTTACTGCTATGATGATAATATATATATATATATATATAAGGATTTAAAAATGTTATCGAGTTCATTGAGATCTGATTTAAAATGTATATAGGTTATTTGATATGGGTAGTTTCAAAGAAGTAAATAAACAAATTTATATATATATATATATATATTGGATTTGAGAATTAAACCGTTTAATTTACCTATGAAAATTTATGCGTTTAATATAATTTATTTAATGGTTTAGCTATCAAAGGATATCTGTTTGGAGGAAAAGTAAATTAATTAAATAATTAGCTTCGTAAAATTCTCAAAGGAAATATGTATAAGTGTAGATTACCTATATAAAAATATATATACGTACATTTTCATGCACCAGTTAGTTTAAAATAATGTATCATGAAGATTTAATTATCAAGTAAACTTGTTTAATTATTCCAGCTCTTAAACTATTTTAGTAAAGGGAAATTAAGTTAAAATTTAACTACTAGTCTAAAAGAACATTTGTTGGTTTAGGGTAAGTGAATAAATAAAATTGTTCCATCAATTCGAATATTAATAGATCATATAATATTTATTTAAGGTCAAAAACCGAGGAACAAGCTAGAATGGAAATGAATGGCATTAGACTGCAGATTAAATCAAAGGTGAGTTAATCTCACTCAGCTGAATTTTTAATTTAAATTTAAATGGTAAAATTTAAATAATTGATTGGATGATTGCATTGATTGATGTGCTATATATATAGTGGTATATAGCAATATACACATATTGGCATATGTGTATATTGGAGTTGTTGATATTCCCGCATTATATAGCGGATGAGACCCTATGCGCCGCATAATAGCGGATGATATTTTATAAAACCCATATACCGCGATATTCCACTTTGAAGTGAAATTGGTATTGTGCTAACATCTGTGGATGCAGGGAAACAGGTTGGAGGGATCCAACTGGATTCCTCAAAATATTTAATTTTGTTTAAATATTCTGTAATATGATTGTTGATATCCTGTGATGATTTATATTGGATAATCTGGTTGGATTGAATTTCCCAGTATAATGAGTTATCAAAAGCAATTGAATTGGATTTTGGAAAGAAATAAAAGAGTAAAATTAAGTTAAGTAATTCTAGTGAATTCGAATAAATTAAATATGGAAAAGAAGAATTTTAAATAAACAGAGAATAATGAATTTAAAGAAAACTTATGTGATGTTATTTAAAAGAATAAATAAATTATTTTAATTCAATGTTTAAATGTAATTAAAAAGAAAGAAAGAATTTGGGAAATCTGAAATTGTGTTTCAGTTTAAAGATTTTAAATCATAATGAGAAATAAAATCTGGAAGTTAATGAATTTGGAAATAAATGGATTAAGTAAGGAAATTTATTTCAAAGTAGATTGGAAAATCAATTGTAAATTGATTTAAATACTTTGGGATTTGAAATTTAAAGAGAAATGAGATTTTGAAGAGATAAACTGGGTTTATAAAGTGAAATAAAATATCAGCGGATATTTGAAATATAAATTCAAGGTGGGAATTTATAAAGGGATATGAATTGGTTTAAAAATAAATGTTGATTTATTTTTAAAAGATGGAAATGAGAAGTGTATTTCTCTGGATAGCCAAGTACGTTTTCAAAGCAATTTTTAATATAAGTTAAAAGTTCTAATTGTGTTTTTAAAAGCATGTTTTAGAAAATTGATTATTTCTAAATGTTAATTTCCTAAGTAAGTATTTTCAAAAATCTATTATTGTAGTAATTATATAAAGTGATTTGCTATTATGTTTTAAAAAGGAGAAATTTAGTTTATATTTATAAAGTAGTTTGATTTCAATGTTATAAAATATATTTAAAATAAAGTGTTCTTAAATTATTTTAAAATTAAGAGTATTTTGTACTTGGTGATTCAGTGGAAATAAACCTTTGGGAAATGTATTCCGTAAGCGGAAACTGATTGAAATTGTTTTCAAATGAGCTTTGAAAATTTGGAAATATATCTTGGAAAGATATTTGGGCAAATAAATAATGTGGGAAATTATTTATTGTGTGATGGTTGCTTGTGGATGTTAATTGATAGTTAAATAACCGACTATCAATATTGGCCAAATGCGCTGATCGTTTCGAAGAGACCGGGATCGAGTTTCCGTATACCGGGATTCTAGGTCTGGAGACTCGAATACCACTTCGATCCGGTTTGTACGTTTCGTGTAACGATTTCGGAGTCGAAGATGGAGCTGTGAAGTGCAAGGGCTAGTCGCTACTAATCCTGAGAATATTTCCAAAATGGATGTAGTAGGAATAGTGCCTTCGGTTCCGTTCGGACCCGGGACGGACTTGTATGGACGAATGCTTTCGTGACATCGTCAGGTGGACGATGGGCATTCTAAGGGATATGTTCTGAAAAGGTATCGTTTAGCCTCGAGCCTCATCAACCGGGAATGACTGAAAATCAGGGGATATGCAGCAAGGCTTCATGGGTAGCCCCCACTTGAGAGTAAGGTCATCCCTGTCTAGATGTCCCTTTTATTTCGGCTTAGTGGTGCGGTTGCTGATCCCAACCGTGGGGTGATTTTATTTGGAATTATCCAGTAAGGGATGATTCCGGTCTTGTGTTGCAGGGGAGCGGGCGTACTCCTCGGTACTGTGATCTAGGCCACGAACTGTGACAGGTGGTACCCCAGTGCCTAGTCATTCGTTGGAAATCCATTCTCCCTACGTGCCTGTACGGTTTTGATTGTGCCCAACTATTGTTGAAATGTGAGATGCAAGCATTTCAGCTAGATTCTATTTTACTTTCTGTAGACACTATTATAATATCAGAGGATTTTGATATAAAGTGTTTTAGCTATCGTAAGGTGAAAACCCGACATGTTTATTTGTGGCGTGGTCTTACGAGATGCTTTTATTTTCAAAGGATTTTGAAACTTTAATAATAAATTTGAGTGTGATTTTCTCACGCTGGTATTCCAGACTGACTCGGGTATTGTTTTATATGATGCTCGGGTCAGACCGAGTATTATAGGATACAGGATATGATGCTGTGGAGCTCAGGAGACGAGCTGGATGACGATACGTACTCCCGTACTTGCTATTATTTTTCCGCTGTGTATTTAGTTGTATGTTATGGATGTTGATGTACTCTGATGATATATTCTGATGGTGTATTGTATAAACAGATATAGTTTTTGATTTGTGTAAAGATCTGTTGATATATATTATATTTTATTCCGCTGCGATGGTTAGATTCTGATGTTGTTTTCTATTTTTCTTCTTCTACCTCTTCTTCTTAACTAAAATGGTTCGATTTTCCGGGTCTGGAAAGTCGGGTCGTTACAAAAATAGACCATTAACAGAAAATAATAGCATGAAAAAATGGTGTAAAATAATAAACAACTTTTAGTAGCATTTCAAAAACGCTACCGAAATATATATAGTGGCGTTGAGTAAATGCAACCGTAAAACAGGGGTAAATTTGGAAATTCTATTAGTAGCGCCAAAAAATCTTTTGGTGGAGTTTTTTAAACGGTACAAAAAGATTTATGGTGGCGTTTGAAAAACGCTGCCAAAAATGCATTTATAGTGGCGTTAAAATAAATGCAACAAAAAATCATGGATTTTTAGTCGCATGTTTTCTCGCGGCGTTTATCAAAACGCCACCAAAAGTTTTTGTAGCGTTTTTTGAGCGCCACAAAAAATAAAATTTCTTGTAGTGTATTATATATACTAATTTTAATATCTAAACTGTTTAAGAGGAAAGTGTTATGGATTCCAAAATGGCATGATTTCAAAGCTATGATTTCAAAGTGTTTTGACTTTAAAAGACTTATGATTTCGGAAGCGTTATAACTTTGGAAAGTGATGTGATTTTTGGAAATGGATAAATTTTTAAGTGAGAAATGAAATCTTATTGATATGGTTTGAAATGGAAATGATATTTTGGTTTGAAGTATAAACTACTTTGAAATGACCGCGATGTTATAATAACGTTTGGTTGTTAAAGAGACTAGGATCGGATATGGACATACTCTCTGTCGATACCGAAAACCACTTTAACAACTGTGTATGCGGTGGCGACGATCCTAAGGTATATTTACGTGGACCTAACTCCTGTGAGTTAGCATAAGGTGGCTAAAACAGGAGTGATTACGGGCTAATGAGGTAGCTCCTCTTATCGTACACATTCCATCGTATACCATTCTATTACTTTGTGATTGATTGGGTGCACCCCTTGATTCGGGAGTGTGGCTCGAGTTGGGCGATTGCTGCGGCTTTGCGTTACCAACAGTCCGGATGCGTAATTGGTATATCTACCCTGGCATTGCCTTATTGTGCCATGTCACCTACCCTAGCGTGCTTTACTACGAGTTTGATTTGTGTCGTACCTATGGAGTATCCTCTGGTAGCTCCAGTTTACGGGGAATTACGGTACTGTATAGACTATTGGCATACCTAAAAATGTGTTAAGGTAGAAAACGTAAAGCCTTAACGCTATTTTAATAGTTTACTTTATTTTAGACATTATTATAATAGCGTATATTACTACATAGTAGATAGTTCCACGGATCCTTAGAGGATGGTTGTCCCAAACATCCTTTGAGTTACTTGTATTTCAATTGATATTTCACTTGAGTTGGATTTATTGATATAAGAATGTTAATCCTAACTCGAGTGTTTTGTGTTTTGCTTTACGCTCGGGTCAGACTGAGTGGCACTGAATTTGAGACTCACCTTTGAAGTTGGAGCTTTACTTGGAGATCTAGCTATCTATACAGCCTTCAGTTATTCAGTTGATTCCAGTGATGTATTCTGATCTTGTATTTGACTATTGTATTGAGACATCTATGTATTCGAGACTTCTGTTGTATCAGGTTTAACTATGTTATATATATGTAGTAGCTTCATGAACTACTATTCTTTTGTTTCCGCTGCATTCTTGTTATATTACATTGTGTCTGTGATTATATGGTTATTTATTTACTGTATATGCTGAGTTTTGCCAAATTTAAATTAACAATTTGATATTTTGAGCAATTCAAGCCTGACATGTATGGATGCGAATGGTGGAAAATTTCAGGATGTTACAAGAAATGTTTTATATAGTATATGGGATTTATATATATATATTAATCAATCGAATCCCCGTACTAATGTTTTTAGGTTGTCGTAACGAAGTTTTATGCAACATTCATTTTGACCCAACAAATTTTGTTTTAATCTTCCATTGTGAAATACACGAATTGGTTCTTATGATCGTACTAAAGGCTTGGTGGTGTAGGAGCATTACTTCTTATACTTAACACCCATCCGAAGGCATACGAACTCTGGAGTTTTACGGTTATAGAAATCTATTTGGCGTACCTCCAAATGGTAGTGTTATTAAATATAATTATGCCGTTGATATAATTATATGGAAATATTTTTCTTAAGTGTTGGAAATTAAATGATTTGTGAATATACTTATACCGTTGATTTAAGTATATGGAAATGTTTTCCATTATTGATATTTTGAAATGGTTTTGTGAATATATCTTTTTAAAGATAATTTGAAGTAAATATTTGAAAGATGATTTAATTAATAAAAGATTAATTAAATGGGCCTAGTGATTGCTATAGTGCTAGATATTGTTTGTTTGCTTTGATAGTTAAATAAGAGACTATCAAATATTGGCCTTCTTATCGTTTTTGATCCGGAGAGACCGGAGTGGGATTTATCCGAGAACCACTTCGGACCAATGTATATGCGTTCGATTGTGCAGGTATTGGAAGAAATTGATGTTTTGGATTTTTGTAATGAAGGACTGCTTCTTGATCATTTGGGGATGAACTCCCAATATACATATAGTAGTAGTGGTATCTTCGTTATGAAATATCCAATGCAAGGACTAATCACAACTGATCCTAGGGGTGATTCACGACAAGATGCGGTAGGAGAAGTTCCTTCGCTTTGTCCTATTCCTGGACAACTTGTATGGATGGATGTCTGACATTGCATTTTTGAGATTACAACATTGACTTTTATAAACGTACATTTGTTCGGTGGCGGAGAAGGCAACTTCTCTAAGCTTAACATCCTTCTCTGAGACGTACGAGCTTAGAGGTTGTATGTTTGTGAAAGTCAATAGTGATCGAAGGAATGACAAAGTGGCATTCTAAGAGGAAAGTGATGTATTCTATGTGAAAGGTAAACGTGCCCTCGGGCCTCACACCCGGAAATGACTGAAACAGGGTAGATGCGGTAAGGCTATGTGGTTCGCAACCATTAGGATATGATCATCCCCTTCTATATATATTTATTCCCTCTATGATGTTCGGGTTTTAAATTACTGTAGATGTATGCTATGAGGGCCCTCAGATATGTTGGTAACGACCGGGGTGATGAGATATTTGGTACTATCTAGGAAGAGGTAGACCGGTCTTGTGTTGGTATAGGACCATCAATTGGTAGAGGACCATCAGTTGGGCCTTGGTACATTCCTTTAGAGATGTACTATCAGAAGGTAGTCCATTCACCTGGTCACTTGTATGGAAATCCATTATCCACTACGTGCCTGCCATTTTGTTTGTAGAACTCACAATTGTGGCTAGGATGCTGGAATTTAATCAATGTAACAATTAGGACTACGATTGATATTATTTATATACTAGACACTAGTATAATATAACAGAATTTGATATGAAATGTTTTGGTTATCGTAAGGTAAAAACCCGTCCATGTTTATGTGTGGGCATGGTCTTATGAGATACCTTTATTTTGATAAAAAAAAGTTTTATAACTTTAAAATTCAGTTGAGATGTTATAACAACCCGACCTCTAATGGTCCGGATTTTTCGCAAAAATGTAAAACCCAAGCCCACTGAAGTCCGAGTTGGTTATCTGGTATCCTGCAAATAGGCAAGATAAATATATCAAAGCTCAATTAATTATCATATAGCAGAATTGATTAAAATATAATAGTAAGTAAACTGTAACAACCCGGAATTTTCGATCGCGAAAAATCCAAATAGTTAGAAAAAGAAGAAAGAGATAGAAGAAGAAGAAACAGAAACCCAGCACTGATTCTCACAAATCGCAGCGGATCAAAATATAATATCAAATAATAATAGTTTACAAAAGAATACCTGTATCTGTCAATTATATTTTTCCATCAGAGTTACACTCATACACAAACACTGGACATATACAAATCAAATATGCCTCAGATAAACAGAAATATATTACAGTGGAAACAATCCATACGTTCATGCCATCCAGCTCGTCTCCTGAGCTCCAGAACGTCCTTACCTGAAAATCTGTAATACTCGGTCTGACCCGAGCAGTACATCAATGTAACACTCGAGTCAGGCTGGAAACCAGCGTGAGTAAACCCATTTTACATAAAATACAAAGTTATAAAGTTTCTCCGAAAACCAGGGTAACTCGTTCATCACTACGGTTTTAATCATTTTGTAACCAAACACTTATTTCACAAAATAATGCTTAAGTACCATTACTTAGTTTCAATGGTCCAGTTACTTAATTTTATTCCATTCCAGCTCATTTGATTCCATAATCAAATCTATAAAGAATTTTAGATTACTAATCGAAGTGGTTCCGGATATCGCTGATATCCGATCCCTGTTTCTTCGAATTCAATACCATCTTTTTAAGCCAAAATGTTTAAGTTTAAATAATACAATTTATACACAACAATTCATCTCAAATCACAAAGCAGCACATATCACATATTGGAGATATCACATAATTCAAGGCATTTAATCATCCATAAGCAAGATTTATCAACCACACCATCTCTAATTAATTTAATTTACCACCAATGAATTAAATTAATTACTTTAATTACTTTTAAATCCTGCATACTTAACATTAATTAATTACGAACCAATTAATTAATCATCCCATAACTATCCATCTTAATTAATCATCCTTGATTAATTATTATTTAATTACATTAAGTAATTAACCTTCAATTAATTACATAAATTAATTATTCTTTAACCATTTAATCATTCACGTTAGTTAATTAACCTTTAATTAATTAATTGTTCTTTAATTACTATCATTAAGTAACCCAAACCTTAATTAATTAAAAAGATTTATCATTTATCTTAACTTCTTAATTATCATAAAAAATATCTTATTTAATAGACATTGGAATCAAATTATCATTAATTTGTAAATTAACAAAAGTCTTTAAGTTAAATTAATGATAAAACACTTCAACTTTTGATTTCTATTTAAATAAACTTAAGATTTAACTTAATTGAAGTTAAAATAAATTTCATATCCTTTACTTAACCAAGCTTTAAAATAAATAATTATTATTTCAAAGAAGTAGTTCAAGTAATTAGTTTTAAAACTTGATTTTATAAAACTTAGAAACTTGCTAATCCCTATCATCCTACACGAGCCAAGCCTGGAAAACTCTCCCTAAAACCCGGGTCAATCCCCTTCTTTTCTTCTTCTTCTTATTCTTTTTCAAATTTGATTAAAAATCTTTAAAATGGTTTACTTAAATTTTAAAACCTGATAACACACTCGCGAACACACGAAGCAATACCCGGCTAATCATTCTTCTAGCCCGAGTTCCTTCCCGAGACAAATCTCCATCCTTTCGAGTCGAACCACCAACAACCCTGAGCGTTCCTCTCTTCCCAAATTTTCTGACACATGGGTGCACGCGTACACGTGCACCGTCGACCGGAGCTTCTTCGATCAACCTCGACCATCTCACCACATCGTTAGCAACCCACCTGAGCCTCCCAAACATTCAAATACAACGATTTCTTCATAGATCGACAACTAGCTTTTCGATTCGAACTGGATCCCAAACCCAGATTAGAAAAACCGATCGCCGACGATGATCTCGATCATCATCCATCTCGTCATCTCACCCAAAGCTACGCTAGATTCCAACGCATCGATCCCCAAGGTCCGGTCAATTCCGATCATTTCACGACGACGAAAATACCACGCAACCGAACATCGACCAAACTCACCCTTAAACCCTAAATTGATCCCTTAAGCCACCAACGATGATCAGAGAATAAATCGAACATTTTTCCCGACACCCCTGGCCTATCACCTTCCTCTGGCTTCAATCCCTAAACTTCCAGCCTACGCGGTCATCAGAAAAATCTCGAAACAAAATTTCCGATCAACTTCGAATATCTCATTCGAAATCCAACTAAAAATCTTGATTTTAGTTTTAAAAATCATGGTTTTCTATAACAAATCAGATCATGGAAATGAACCAATAAATCTAGGTGTTCGAATTTTTACATACCTTTGAATTCTTATTGTGTTTTCAAATCTTCCCAGAAAATTTTAAACTAATAACACTTGGAAATATTTTTAAAGTTAAGATCCTGTTGATTCAAACAATTTTTGTCTCACCATCAAATCCTGAAAAGGATTAGGAGATGAGGATTTGAATTTCTTAAATTGTTAAAGCTTGTAAACTTTTAAACAGAGTAGTATATACATATATAAAGACCTACATCCACTAGACCTTCAAATATACATACATGCAAACAAGATTTACATCCATAACTTCAAGGATTATCACGTACATCAAGATTTAAACCAGATTAAGTTTTAAAAACAGTAGTTTACTCACCTGTTCAACTTAAAACAGAGAATAGTTTTGATTTTCTCTGGAACTAGGAGTTGATCTGGAGACTGGAAACTCAAAGCTTTGAATTTGTTGAGCTGAGTTGTTGTTTAGTTGAGTTGAAATTAAGCTTCAGTTGTAAGATATTAGTGTCTACTTATTTTTTTCCTTCTGGTATGTTAAACTATTATGAACGAAAAGAAAGAAGGAAATTGATATATAGAAACAAGTATTCAGGCTTTGCATTTAACTGGTACAAATTTGGTCAGAGATTTTTTTCTTTTGTGGAGGCTGAAATGAGAGCATTTAATGCTTGTCTGGTTTTATATTTCATGCTTATCCCTTTGCTGTTGAATGTACATAGATATTATTTTCTTTTCTTTTCTTTTCTTGCCTTGCATACATGTATTTCCATAGGCTATAAATTTCTAGAATTTACCTTATGTGTTTACTTTAAAGTTGTTATAGTTATTGTTATTATGTTAACTTGTGTATTTATTTTTGTTTTTAACATAAATCCTTATTTTTATTTTTATTTTAAACTTAACTATTAACCATTTAATTTATAATCATATATCTTGTTATACTTATATTTAGTATTGATAAGATTGACTTTATTTCAATCATTATTATCTAGATTACATTCAAATATATATTTAGATCAAATGTTAATAAGGTAGAACTTAAATTTAATTATATTGAGAGTTTTTATTTTCAATTTCCAAATCATAACTTCTTTTCAAAAAATGAATATATATATATAAATAAATGGTAAAAGCTAAAATCTTATTTGTTTTTAAAATGATAAGTTGTATTTTAAAATAATATTGCTAAAATTCCGGGTCATCACATTCCTCCCCCCCTTTGAATCTTTTCGTCCTCGAAAAGGAACGAACCAGAATTTATGAAAATGCTTAAAATCAGATAAATTTTGTTTGATCATGTAACGACCGTAATTTCTGAATCACTGTCGTAATAAATATTCTAAAAATCGGTAACAACCGTAATTTTTGAATTACTGTCGGAGTAAATATTTTAATTAGAAATTTGAAAAATAAATTTGCAATGCAAAAATGATTTCATAATCAGTTGAACATAAGTGGTAGACGTTTGCAACGTCAGTGGAAAAATGACCCCCTTTGCCTTCACGTGTGAATAGAGGTCCATTTTAAAGCAAATATGAACACTTTGCTGTCAGACACACATTTTGCAAAACAAAAACTTAAACACTTTTGTGCCCGCATTACTTTATGCAGGGTGTCCTTTTCTCTTCACTAAGGCACGTTATGCCTTAAATGCATTTGTACAAAATGTTGCCAACACACTCATTGCATTGACTGGTACAAAATTTTAGATAAGAAAAGTAGCCTGCCTTTTTCCATTTTGTTTCATTTTTCAGTAGTTCTGCGAAAACATAAATGGCGATCTCAAAAGTCTAGCTCAATTCTGATCTCAGTTGCTAACTAGTTTGGAGGCGAATTAAATGTGAGTGCAAACTCACACTTCTAAATTAAACTATGGTTGCAAATTTTTGTTGTTGTGAAGTTGTTTACATTTTTATACACTATCTTTTCGTATGAAATAATTTGGGTCCGGATTGTTATATATATGTGCAAATCCGGGTTGCACGAAGAGGGGGTCTGCCCAATTTCATTTAGAGAATTGCATACGTTCCTGCAAGTTTATTTGTGTACTGGTTGCTTGCGTATAATTTCATAAAGTACTGCAAGTGTATTCACGTGTAATTGCATACGTTCCTGCAAGTGTATTTGCATACGTTCATTTAGAGAATCTTAGTTCTAGTGTATTTGTAGGAGTTTGCACAAGTAGCTTTAATTATATTTTACTTACTGGTATAATAGCGTGTGCAAGTTTGCCCAGACACTAGTTCAATATGTTAGTTTTAATTTCTTCATTTGCATATAAATGTGCCCAGACCATAATTTCCATTGCATGCACTTAAAACTTTGTACAGGTCACAAACTATAATGGTTTATTACATGTGAGACTTTCAAGTCAAGGCCCCTTTAATTATTTTCTTTCACGTGCAAAAATATTTGTCCCAGGCTACATCTTTGCTTTGTGAATATTTACAAATGCATTTACAAAATTGGGTTCGCATGTTGTGCCAAGGCTTGCGTGAATATGTTTACGTGCACATATGCATTGCATTATAAATAGCATAGAGAACATTTTTCCAGGTCACTTATTAAAATGTGACAAGGCATGTCTTTTGTCCATTTCATATTGCATGCGCATGCATGCTATGTGCGTGTGGACTTGTTTTGCCTGAAGGTTTTAAGTGTAAATGCCATATGCATTGTTCAGGTCATCAAAAAAAAATTCTAGCGTGCATGTTTTCTTTTCTTACACTATCATTTTTATGTGCATGCTATTTTGACTCTGCCGTATGTATGTTTTGCAGAGTGCTAATCAGTCCACTATTTAATTACGTTGAACCGGTGTTACGTTTTAAAACGTATTCTGTTGCCGTTATTTTTATAACGGAATTTGTACGCCGGTAAAATATTTTGAAGCTTGTTGTTTTGGTGACATTTTTGACGAATAAAAATTACTGTTGTTTTGACTTCAACAACCGTCAATTTTAAAGTGAATTTTTAAAGCGGTTATCCCGCAACGCTGATTTGGTATCCGTTTTTACGGTATTTTGTGAAGCGCAATTTCCTTGTCGAAATTGCTACAGATGCTACTATTTAATCACGTGTTTTAAAAATGGTTTTAAATTGAAATTGTTTCCAAAAATTTTACAGTTTGCGCTTTCAAAAGAATGAGAAAGCGATTTAAACGATTCAGCAAAATTGAGGACTATGAACCCTTACTTTTACTGATTCGCTTAATTCCGGACTTGTCCATTTGAGAACGTAAAATGTATTTTTATAAAATACACAATTTTGCACTTTCAAGGAAACGATGAAGAGATTTAAACGATTTAGCAAAAGTGCGGAGTATGGAACCACACTTTTACTATTTCGGTTAAATCCGGACTCGTTAATTGAAATATTTGTTGTTTGATGATTTTGTGCGCTTTCGAGCCACTATGTTGGACCTTCGGGTCATATGTTGGACCTTCGGGTCAAATACCAGTACTAGACCTTCGGGTCATATGTTGGGCGCCAAAAATTATGTTGACAGTACTTGGTAGGCTTCGGCCATATGTTGATGCACGTGCGGCGTAGCTAAAACTCACCATTTGTTGGGATCGATCCACTTTTATGTTGATTTTCTAGTTGTCTGTTTTGATTTCTAGATTTTGGTGAATAGTTGTTTTGAATTCAATTGTGAATTTGAAAGTTGATTTTGATGGAGTTTGATGTGATTTCTTCATTTAACTATGTTGATTTCTTATGTTAAATAGCCTCATTCGAGACTATTATTATTTTGCTTTGATGTTATTCATGATACATTCACTTCTAAGAATAAATTAGACTGATCCGTTTATTATTTTCTTTTAAATAATACTCGGGTCAGACCGAGTTATTTCAGGATAGATGTTATCTCTGATTCAGTAGCAGCTTCAGCTTTTGGGATCTCACATCATCTTTTATCTAGCCTTCGAGGAGTTCTTTTGGTTATTTGACTCTCATCTTATGTATGTTGATGTATATATTTATGTACATTTGGTTCATGTGAACCATCGACTGTTGTATCATGTATTCCAAACTAGTCTTCCGCTATATATCTGATATTTCTGTTCTGATATGATTATACTATCAGTGATGTCGTTATTATGAGTTGTTCTGAATTTTTCTTAAGCCACCGTAGTTTCGTTTTGGATTTGGATTGAATGTATATCTTTGGGAGTAATTTATACAACTCCTATCGATGTAATCAATACTCGTCTAAGGCATAACTTACGGATGGTCGCTTCTAACAAGCCTTATTCTTCGCAATAGCAGACGTTATTCCTTATAATAACCTTTGTTATTGTGAGCATAGAGGTGGGGCGTCACAGCTTGGTATCAGAGCTGAGATTCAGAACAAGTTATAATAAACACGGAACAGAAGCAGAATGGAACATGTGTTACAACTATTCGAGGGTTTTATTCGTGCCTTTTCTAATCTATTCCTTCGTTGTTCTTAAACTTTCATCCTCTCTAACAAGTGGAAATATGTCTAGGAATATATTTCATATTTCGTAGTATTCCAATTGTTAAATTCCTTTTCAATTTAGATTTGAAAGTAGGACATCGGGTTTCTGATTGTCTTACTGCTCCTAAGGATTTCAAATCTAGGAAACTTAATGTTGCTTAAGCTTCTAGTGATTCTTTCAACCTCCTTCTGTTTTGGAAGGTTTTATTTTATTTCATTGTCGTTCTATTATAGTTCTTATCGATACGGGTGCATCCCATTCATTCGTGTCAAAAGAGCTTGTTGGTGTTATTCCTTTGGATGTTGTTACTCTTTGCGGCCCTTTAAGGATTGTAAATCCTATTGGTGGATCTGCTACTCTTGATTTGTTATGTGTTGATGTTGAGATTATTCTTTGTGGTTTTTTCTTTCATGCGAATCTGCATGTTATGGATCATCTTGGTTTTGATATTATTTTGGGTATGAATTGGCTCGTCCGTTATGAAGTTCAAATCCTATGTCCCGAAAGAATTTTATATCTCAAGCATTCCGATGCTATCGAGCGATTATCTATTGTATTTGACCGTACTTCGAATGCTATCAATTCTTCCTTCGAATTGGAGGATATCATAACTAATATTCCTGTTGTTTGTAATTTTCTGATGTCTTCGAGCCTATTTCGAGTTGCCGTCGAAAAGGGCAATTGAGTTCCGTATAGATCTTATCTCCGGTGCACATCCTGTCAGTCGTCCTCCCACGAGGATGTCTGCTAAGGAAAATGAGGAACTCAAGCATCAATTATCTGAGTTGGAAGCCAAACATTTTATTCGTTCTAGCTCATCTCCTTAGGGCGCCGCCGTTGTCTTCTTTAAGAAGCCAGATGGTACTCTTAGGCTTTGCATTGATTATCGCAAGCTTAATGAGCTCACTATCAAAAAATAGGTATTCATTACCTAGGATCGATGATATGTTCGATCAGTTAAGTGGCGCTAAGCTTTTCTCCCAACTCGACCTTGCTACCGGTTTTCACCAGTTACGAGTGGCGGAAGATAGCATTCCACTTACCGCATTCCATACTCGTTATGATTTTTACGAATGACTTATTATGTCCTTCAGTTTGCCCAGCTTATTTCATCCATTTTGTGAATCGAGTATTCTACGAATATCTTAATGATTCCATTTGTGTATTTATTGATTTTGGATGAAAACAACAATTTAAAATTTTGCAAATCTCTTTCATAAGATTTATTTACAAGAAATTGAATTTGTGTTTATCATATAGAAGATGATTTTGTGATTGTATTGCCCATTGAGTGCTTTAAGAATTCTGGTCGATGCGCTTGATCAACGTTATCGATAGGAATCTCCTAAACGCTTTGATGAGACAATTTGACACAATAAATTGAACTATAAAAAGTAAATTTTTCTAGTAAATGATTTCATAAAGATAATTGTAATTTTGGAAGTTTTAGCTTTTCAGGAAAGAAGATTATTTTAAAGAACTCTTTTCCGATACTCTTATCCTTATGATTCCCGAAGGGAACCAAGACTTCATTATTTGTACTAGTACTAGTCGTATTGGTTTCGGTGTTGTTCTCGTGCGAAAAGTTAGTAGTTTCCTATGCTTCTAGACAACTAAAGCCTAACGAGATTTGTTATGCTATCCATAATTTGGAGTTAGCCGCTATAGTCTTTGCTCTAAAGATTTGGCGACATTAATTATTAGGCGAGCGTTTTATTCTCTTCACTGATCACAAATCTCTGAAGTATTTATTTACTCAGAAAGAGCTTAATATGAGGCAACAGCGTTGGCTCGAATTTCTTGCTTCATATGATTTCGATATTCAGTATACCCCTGGTAAGGGTAATCGAGTTGCTGATGCGCTTAGTCGCAAGCAGCATGTTGTTGTTTCCATGATGCTAGCAGAGTGGAATATTTTGGAAGCTTTATCTCTTTGTGATATTAGAGACCGTCCTTCAGTTTCTGATTCTCCCGTGCTTTTATTTAGCATGGAAGCTCGTCCTAATTTGTTAGATCGCATTGCCGATGCCTGGAAGCATGATCCAGATCTTGCTCATCTTATTCAGAGTTGTAAATCGGAATCCCGAAGTGATGATCTAAAGGATTTCGATATTGATATTCATGGTTGTATCCGGAAGAAGGGTAGATTGATCGTGCCTGATATTTCTAATCTTAGAAATGACATTCTTGAGGACTGTCATCGTTCTAAGTATACTGTCCATCCAGGCAGTAACAAGATGTATGCTGATATGAAACGCTTATACTATTGGGAGGGTATGAAGCGTGATATTGCAAGTTATATAACTCGATGTATGACTTGTCAACTTGTTAAAGCAGAACACCAGCGTTCTAGTGGTCTTTTGCAGCCTCTTGAGATTCCATTATGGAAATGGGATCAAATTTCCATGGACTTCATTGATGGTCTACCTCGTTCGAGGTCGGGCCATACTAGCATTTGGGTGATTGTTGACCGATTGACTAAATCAGCCCATTTTATTCCTATCAAGTCCAATCGGACTGCTCCTTGTTGGCTAAGCTGTTTATTAAAGAAGTCGTTCGACTTCATGGTGTGCCTAGTTCTATTGTTAGTGACAGAGATCCGCTTTTCACTAGTGGTTTCTGGCAGAGTCTTCAGAAAGCTTTGGGCACTAAGCTCAATCTCCGTACAGCTTACCATCCACAGTCGGATGGTCAGACTGAAAGGGTGAATCAAGTTTTGGAAGATCTCCTTCGAGCGTGTATTCTTGATTTTGGTGGTAGTTGGGAAGACCACTTGTCTTTGGTTGAATTTTCTTACAACAACAGTTTTCAATCCAGTATCGGTATGGCTCCTTTCGAGGCTCTTTACGGAAGACCGTGTCGATCACCATCTTGTTGGTTGTAATCGGGGGAAAAGTTAGTTCTCGGCCCCGATTATATTCGTGATTCTTCGGAGAGGATTGATATTATACGACAGAGAATGAAAGAGGCTCAGAATAGGCAGAAATCTTATGCCGATCATCGTAGGAAGCTTATGGAATTTTCTGTTGGCGATCTCGTATTTATTCGTGTTTCCCCGATGAAGGGTGTGGTGCGTTTTAGTCACTTCGGGAAATTGGCTCCTCAATATGTTGGGCCGTTTCCTATTACGGAACGCATTGGTCCAGTTGCTTATCGTGTATCGCTACCTGCTCAGTTTTCAGGAATACATGACGTATTTCATGGATCTCAACTTCGTCGATGCCTTCGAGGTTCATATTCTATTATTGATCCTCCTATGTTGTAAGACCTTGTGATCTCACCCGACTTGTCTATGGTGCAAATTCCTATTCATGTGCTAGCTTCGGAGGTTAAACGCCTTCGGAATAAAGAAGTCTCGCTTGTGAAAATTCAATGGTCAGCAAACCCCAAAGTTTACACTTGGGAAACCAAAGAATTCATCGAGCGTTCTTATCCAGGTTTTCTCTCCTCTTCGGATGGGGGTGAGCATTCTTATCTATCTCTTCTTTTTATCTTTGTTGTGATGAATTATTTGAGAAATTGACTGCTTCTAGTATGAAAATTGCGGGGACGCAATTTTTATAAGAGGGGGAGTTTGTAACGACCGTAATTTCTGAATCACTGTCGTAATAAATATTCTAAAAATCGGTAACGACCGTAAGTTTTGAATTACTGTCGGAGTAAATATTTTAATTAGAAATTTGAAAAATAAATTTGCAATGCAAAAATGATTTCATAATCAGTTGAACATAAGTGGTAGACGTTTGCAACGTCAGTGGAAAAATGACCCCCTTTGCCTTCACGTGTGAATAGAGGTCCATTTTAAAGCAAATATGAACACTTTGCTGTCAGACACACATTTTGCAAAACAAAAACTTGAACACTTTTGTGCCCGCATTACTTTATGCAGGGTGTCCTTTTCTCTTCACTGAGGCACGTTATGCCTTAAATGCATTTGTACAAAATGTTGCCAACACACTCATTGCATTGACTGGTACAAAATTTTAGATAAGAAAAGTAGCCTGCCTTTTTCCATTTTGTTTCATTTTTCAGTAGTTCTGCGAAAACATAAATGGCGATCTCAAAAGTCTAGCTCAATTCTGATCTCAGTTGCTAACTAGTTTGGAGGCGAATTAAATGTGAGTGCAAACTCACACTTCTAAATTAAACTATGGTTGCAAATTTTTGTTGTTGTGAAGTTGTTTACATTTTTATACACTATCTTTTCGTATGAAATAATTTGGGTCCGGATTGTTATATATATGTGCAAATCCGGGTTGCACGAAGAGGGGGTCTGCCCAATTTCATTTAGAGAATTGCATACGTTCCTGCAAGTTTATTTGTGTACTGGTTGCTTGCGTATAATTTCATAAAGTACTGCAAGTGTATTCACGTGTAATTGCATACGTTCCTGCAAGTGTATTTGCATACGTTCATTTAGAGAATCTTAGTTCTAGTGTATTTGTAGGAGTTTGCACAAGTAGCTTTAATTATATTTTACTTACTGGTATAATAGCGTGTGCAAGTTTGCCCAGACACTAGTTCAATATGTTAGTTTTAATTTCTTCATTTGCATATAAATGTGCCCAGACCATAATTTCCATTGCATGCACTTAAAACTTTGTACAGGTCACAAACTATAATGGTTTATTACATGTGAGACTTTCAAGTCAAGGCCCCTTTAATTATTTTCTTTCACGTGCAAAAATATTTGTCCCAGGCTACATCTTTGCTTTGTGAATATTTACAAATGCATTTACAAAATTGGGTTCGCATGTTGTGCCAAGGCTTGCGTGAATATGTTTACGTGCACATATGCATTGCATTATAAATAGCATAGAGAACATTTTTCTAGGTCACTTATTAAAATGTGACAAGGCATGTCTTTTGTCCATTTCATATTGCATGCGCATGCATGCTATGTGCGTGTGGACTTGTTTTGCCTGAAGGTTTTAAGTGTAAATGCCATATGCATTGTTCAGGTCATCAAAAAAAAATTCTAGCGTGCATGTTTTCTTTTCTTACACTATCATTTTTATGTGCATGCTATTTTGACTCTGCCGTATGTATGTTTTGCAGAGTGCTAATCAGTCCACTATTTAATTACGTTGAACCGGTGTTACGTTTTAAAACGTATTCTGTTGCCGTTATTTTTATAACGGAATTTGTACGCCGGTAAAATATTTTGAAGCTTGTTGTTTTGGTGACATTTTTGACGAATAAAAATTACTGTTGTTTTGACTTCAACAACCGTCAATTTTAAAGTGAATTTTTAAAGCGGTTATCCCGCAACGCTGATTTGGTATCCGTTTTTACGGTATTTTGTGAAGCGCAATTTCCTTGTCGAAATTGCTACAGATGCTACTATTTAATCACGTGTTTTAAAAATGGTTTTAAATTGAAATTGTTTCCAAAAATTTTACAGTTTGCGCTTTCAAAAGAATGAGAAAGCGATTTAAACGATTCAGCAAAATTGAGGACTATGAACCCTTACTTTTACTGATTCGCTTAATTCCGGACTTGTCCATTTGAGAACGTAAAATGTATTTTTATAAAATACACAATTTTGCACTTTCAAGGAAACGATGAAGAGATTTAAACGATTTAGCAAAAGTGCGGAGTATGGAACCACACTTTTACTATTTCGGTTAAATCCGGACTCGTTAATTGAAATATTTGTTGTTTGATGATTTTGTGCGCTTTCGAGCCACTATGTTGGACCTTCGGGTCATATGTTGGACCTTCGGGTCAAATACCAGTACTAGACCTTCGGGTCATATGTTGGACCTTCGGGTCATATGTTGGGCGCCAAAAATTATGTTGACGGTACTTGGTAGGCTTCGGCCATATGTTGGTGCACGTGCGGCGTAGCTAAAACTCGCCATTTGTTGGGATCGATCCACTTTTATGTTGATTTTCTAGTTGTCTGTTTTGATTTCTAGATTTTGGTGAATAGTTGTTTTGAATTCAATTGTGAATTTGAAAGTTGATTTTGATGGAGTTTGATGTGATTTCTTCATTTAACTATGTTGATTTCTTATGTTGAATAGCCTCATTCGAGACTATTATTATTTTGCTTTGATGTTATTCATGATACATTCACTTCTAAGAATAAATTAGACTGATCCGTTTATTATTTTCTTTTAAATAATACTCGGGTCAGACCGAGTTATTTCAGGATAGATGCTATCTCTGATTCAGTAGCAGCTTCAGCTTTTGGGATCTCACATCATCTTTTATCTAGCCTTCGAGGAGTTCTTTTGGTTATTTGACTCTCATCTTATGTATGTTGATGTATATGTTTATGTACATTTGGTTCATGTGAACCATCGACTGTTGTATCATGTATTCCAAACTAGTCTTCCGCTATATATCTGATATTTCTGTTCTGATATGATTATACTATCAGTGTTGTCGTTATTATGAGTTGTTCTGAATTTTTCTTAAGCCACCGTAGTTTCGTTTTGGATTTGGATTGAATGTATATCTTTGGGAGTAATTTATACAACTCCTATCGATGTAATCAATACTCGTCTAAGGCATAACTTACGGATGGTCGCTTCTAACAAGCCTTATTCTTCGCAATAGCAGACGTTATTCCTTATAATAACCTTTGTTATTGTGAGCATAGAGGTGGGGCGTCACAGATCATTCTTAAAACAATTTTTAATATCTATATAATATTACTAAAATAGTTTTTATAAAAATACTTTTATAACTCGATGTTTCAACAAGTCAATCCTTGTTCTCATAGAAATTCGGTCATACGTTGATCAGGCGTAGGACTGAAAATCTATAAATACTTGGTAAACCCGTTTCAACACCCAGTGAAAATACTTGGAAAATAATTTTATTGAAAATATGTGACGACACGCCCTTCACGACCCTCGAAAATCGACACAAAATACTCAACAGTATAATATGCCGACGATCGAATGCCGGAAAGACAGATTGTAGAAGAATAAGAAAGTAGGTAGAAGAAGAAAGAACTAAACAAAATCAGAACCTCACAGTCGCAGCGGAATAAAATATAATATATAGAATAGAACTTTACACAAATGAAAACTATATCTATTTATATACAATACATCATCATCAGAGTATATCAATACAACCAATCATAACCAGTCAATCAGTCAATACAACAATCACAGCAGCGGAATAATACAAGTACGAGAAATACGTCTCGAACTCCAGCTCCTCTCCTGAGCTCCATAGCAACCTATCCTGAAATATACTCGGTCTGACCCGAGCATTATAATAAAATAACACCCGAGTCAGTCTGGAATACCAGTGCATCATAAATACACCCAATTGATTATTAAAGTTCCAAAATTCTTTAAAAACAAAAGCATCTCGTAAGACCACGCCACAAATAAACATGTTGGGTTTTTACCTTACGATAGCTAAAACACTTTTATATTAAAATCCTCTGATATTATAATAGTGTCTATAGAAAGTAAAATAGAATCTAGCTGAAATGCTTGCATCTCACATTTCAACAATAGTTGGGCACAATCAAAACCGTACAGGCACGTAGGGAGAATGGATTTCCAACGAATGACTAAGCACTGGGGTACCACCTGTCACAGTACGTGGCCTCGATCACAGTACCGAGGAGTACGCCCGCTCCCCTGCAACACAAGACCGGAATCATCCCTTACTGGATAATTCCAAGTAAAATCACCCCACGGTTGTGATCAGCAACCGCACCACTAAGCCGAAATAAAAGGGACATCTAGACAGGGATGACCTTACTCTCAAGTGGGGGCTACCCACGAAGCCTTGCTGCATATCCCCTGATTTTCAGTCATTCCCGGTTGATGAGGCTTGAGGCTTAGCGTTACCTTTACAGAACATTTCACTTTGAATGCCCATCGTCCACCTGACGATGTCACGAAAGCATTCGTCCATACAAGTCCGTCCCGGGTCCGAACGGAACCGAAGGCACTACCCCTACTACATCCATTTTGGAAATATCCTCAGGATTAGTAGCGACTAGCCCTTGCACTTCACTGCTCCATCTTCGACTCCGAACACGTTACACGAAACGTACAAACCGAATCGAAGTGGTTTTCGAGTCTCTAGACCTAGAATCCCGGTATACGGAAACTCGATCCGGGTCTTTTCGAAACGATCGCGCATTTGGCCAATATTGATAGTCGGTGATTTAACTATCAATTCACATTCACAAGCATCCATAAGCATCCATCACACAATAAATAATCTCCATATTATTTATTTTCTTCTAATATCTTCCAAAGAGATATTTTCACATTTTCAAAACTCGTTTGAAAACAATTTTCCCAAAATTCTTCCTTTACAAGGTAAATCTCTTACCCTTTATTCCCATCGGGAATAACCAAGTATAAAACAATTTGCATTTTTAAAACAGTTAAAAAAAAATACTTATACTGAAATATACTTTAAAATATGAAAATTACTTCTATTTATTTACTCAAAATATAAATTTAAAATATGTGAAGAAAACTAGTTATTAACACATAAACTTTGATTTAAAAATAAGGGTTTTAGTTTAACTAAATTCAAATAGCGTTATAAGAAGAAAAATACTAATTTTAACAACTTAAGCTAAAACCAACTTTTAAATAAATCCATTTGTAAAATAATTGCTAATATACTCCCAAATTATTACGGTATTAAAAATTATTAATTTATTTCTTTAAAAATAACGATTTCTTAAAAATACTTTTTAAAACGATTTAAAACTTAACCTTTAGTTAAATAAAATCTTTTTATAAACATTTACTTGGTTTTCCCAGGGAAACACTTTCCCGTTTCCAAAACATTTCCAAGTACTCTTTCATATAAATCCACCGATTTATTTCAAGTCAATTTATGATTTCAACATAAATTTCCAATTCCATACTTAACTATAACTTCCTCCGAAGTTAAATCACAATTTTTCATTTGAACTTGTTAATTTATAGTCGGAAACTCCATTTTAACATATTTTTAATTTCCGGATAACATTAGTCATTATTAAAATAAACACCGTTATTTTCAACAATTTATAATTTCATAAATTTAATCTCCAGAAAATTTATATTTCATATTTATCGATTGATAAATTTTCCCACAATATTAAATCCCAATTTGGCCCAATTTACATTTTTCCTTTCAAATCCGATTTCAAATTTTATTCTTTGAAATTCTAAATTTAACAATTCATTTTATTTCGTAAAAACACAATTTAGCCATTTATAATTAAATTCTGTGATTATACTTTATACAACAATGTCACAGAACAACTAAATTCCCAGATTTATCAATCACATCATATAAACGGGTATCACTATCAATTATAAAATAATTGCTACATTGTGAGGAATCCAGTTGGATCCCTCCAACCTGTTTCTCCCTGCATCACAGATGTTAGCACATCACAATATAATTATCAATCCAGACAGATAATCACAAATATAGACAATCAACCACACAGATATTTAAATATCAATTATTTATAATGTCTAGCATCCAGATGTGAGTGAGAAAAACTCACCTTGAGTTTCGGCGAGCGTTCGAAATTTAAATTAAACCGAACGACGTTCGATTTAACCCAAATTTCTACTTGCCCGGAATGAATCCAGATCTACACCCACGCGTAGTGTTCTTCTCTGCGATTCCAACGTTGCAAATCTCGTTAAAATCTGATAACGTACGAGCGAGTTACGGTTTTATAAAGTTTGAACAACATTTAAAACAAATTTTCTTTTAAATTTTTAAATTCACTTTTACCAAAACCCATCAGACCGTTCACTTCGTTCAGGAAATTAGGGCCCCAAGATTCATCTTCTCCATCGCGACTATCTCCTGGGAAAAACGAACCCAACACTTATGAACTTTGACCGGCCTAGACCCCACCTTTGATCGCCCTGAGCTCGATCCGGCGACATGGAAACGAAGCCCATCACCAACCCCACTCTCCCCAGGCGCGCGCACAAACCCGGTCCCCCACGCGTCCAGAATTTCGCACCCAAACATCTTCACTTCCGTCAAGGTTTCTGGCCATCACGTTGAATTCCGAGCCACTCCGCCGTATGGATGGGTAGCGCTCGAGACGATCTACAACTTCCTAGTTGGAAGTTCTTTCAATCGAGACGTGGATCGATCGATAATTGGAATTGAAATTAGGAGGGTTTCGGCCATTGATGTATGAAGACGGCGGCTCACGTTATTTCTAGGGTTTAGAGAAAAATGCAATTATATAAAATAGTTTTAATATTATTTAATTAATAAAATTTCTCAATTTAACTGTTAATGCAAACGACCTCCAATTCTCACGTTCCGACAGGCTATCCTAGGGTTTTTCACGTTCCGGACACAATGGGACAGGTTTCGTAAGCTAATTTGATCGCATGCGCGAGTTACAAAATTAAACGATCAATTTAAAATTAAATCGGTTAAATCGATTTCGATGCGTTTCGAGCTGCCACGGTCAAACGGCGACTCCGATTGCTACGAAAATTGAAATCCGATAATAACTAACTATTACGGATCCAATGGAACTGGTTTCGTCGAATTCCGAGACTGTGCCTCGGAAGCCTATTTTAACTCGTCTATTAAATCTAGCGATTTTTAAACTTAACGGAAGCGCGTAAAATTTCACTTTTAAAATTTTAATAACTTAACAATAAATCATATAAAATTTATAAACACGTTAAAAATCATTCTGGCTCATTCTAGACCAAAATCTGATTAATTGCAATTTAATAATATTAAATTCATTTTAAATTAATATAAAATTCCAAATAATAATTTATTCACTTTAAAATTCATCTAAAATTCCAATAACATTATTTATAACCAATCGAACCTAAAAATACATTTAAACATCATTTTTATAATCATTTACCCCAAATTCACCTTTTATCCCAATTTCGAATATTTAATTATTATTATCCAATCTCAAATTAAATCTTCACATTAGAAATTATCACTTGTTATTTTAATTTAAACCAATTCTTTTTAGTTCAAATAAATCTTAAACCCATATTAAACATTTAAAATGAATTAAATGTTCAAATTCAATGGCTTAAAAATACGGGATGTTACATTCCTCCCCCCTTATAAAAATTTCGTCCCCGAAATTTGCTAAGGTATAAAATACTCTCCAACCCATTTACTTACCCAATTTGCTTAGTTAAAAGCTTATATTCACTTTCCCAAAAAGTTTCAGCTCCATTTCAAAACCATTTGCTTTCTTTACTCTAAAGCCTTCATCTTAACACTCGCTTTCAAAATAACTTTACTAGTTATTAAAAATTTTCCCAAAACCCCAAAAATTTTCTAACTCCCAAAATTTTCGAAAATTTTTGGCAGAGTCTCCTTTGCACGGAGGAGCTTCTGCGATATCGCAGGATACACAAATATATATACATCGGCTCACATGGCCGGAAACCAAAATATATCACAATATATATATCAATTCCCAATTATATTTGCGTAGGCGTACCTTTTTAGCAAATTTTAAAAGCGAGCGGCTAATATAACGCATATACGCGCTCCAACTCTCTCGAACGCCTCCCGTACCTGTACTATACTCAACAAACTCATCAGTTTCAATGATATGAGCATTTTAATAACATTTCCAACACAAATGCAAGCCGAACATATCCATTTCATAACCAAACCAAGCAAATTCATAATGTAACAATGTTAATCATATTTTATCAACAATTTAAAGGTTTCAATCACATTCGAATTACTTATTCAAGTCTACTTCACTTTATTTCACTTGAATGCCTTAAATTCAAGTTTTCAATCACCTTTCAAGTTACTTATTCAAGTCCAACTATTTTATTTCATTTGAATGATTTACATTCAAGTTCACCATATACAATTTATATTTATCTCAACCAATTCATTTCTACTTCAATATGATTACATATGCCTTTCTTACCTTTTAATTTTACTTATATTCCAAATTTGATTTACAATCAAATTTCATTTTAAACTTGAAACATTTGCATTTCAATTATGATCCATTTCCATTCATATGCAAACATTACTCATTAAGAGGTCAATTCATTCCTATTGATTCAAAATCAATTTCATTTACTATTTTAAACCAATTCACTTGCATTCATATACAAAACTCTTTGAATTGGGTTCCCATTCATATCAATTTATTCACAATTCAATTCCAATTGCTTTTAAACACTCAATTGCAAATACATGCAAATTTCCATGTCATTCAAGCAAAACAATTGCCACTTAAGCTTATAACCATTTAAAATTAATTTCAACTTGGATGTGTATTAATTTTATTCAATTTTTGCATTGTTCACAATCCAAGTATTTTCTCTTTCCAATGCAATTGTTAAATTAAATTTCCCTTTCATCTCAATAATTAATTAATACAATGACACATGCATTTCCATTTTATTATTTAACAAATTGTATTCAAGATTACTTAATAAGCCCAATCAAAATCATTTTGTTTTTCTCTTTCAAGATGCTTAAGTTCTTCCACAAAATTTCCATCATCTTCTTATATCAATTTTATTTTATTTTCATTTGATTCTCATTCAAATCAAATTCAAATTCCAATTCATTTACAACTTTAATGCTCTTTGTTTACTTATCCAATCCATGTTAGATTTATATTATTAACAAAGAGACCATTTAAATTATTTCTCTCATTTGAATTTACTTTACCATTCAAACCACCACTCTCCATAATCTAATCCCATTATCCATTCTCACTTCCAACATTTATTACCAAACTTAAATTCCATTCCACAACTGGATTTTTACTTACTTTCTAAATTTTAACCCAACTATCAAATTCTATTCATTTCCATACACCTTCCATTTAATTTAACTAATTCGTTTCCAAACAATCATTTTGGACTTAGTTGAGTAAACATTTACTTCATTCATCATCACCTCAACTAAATTAAATTTCCATTAAACCAAATTCTTATCCCATTTTAATTCAAGGTTAACTAAATTATATATGCATTTTCAATTTAATTCCTTTCCAGAATTAATTCAAGTTCATCTAAATTTTATTTAGCCCACCTGAATTTAAACCATTTCCTTTACTACTTTAAAAAAGAATTAAATTACATTCATTTTTATTCATAACACAACAGAAATTTTAATATTCAGCTTAATTCCATCTTGGTCGAAGTTAAACCAAATTCAATTTAATCTTAATTCTCCATATCCAAGTTCAACTTATTTACTAACTTCAGTTCACTTACCTCTTTTATATTTTATAATTGCTTCACCTTACCTTGCATTCCATTTAAAATTAAGTTCGGATTCACCATTCCATTTAACCATTTTTATTTGTGATTTTAATTCCATTTTACTTGAGTTAAAATCAAATCTTCCATTCTCAAGTTCTCCAACTTATTTACTTGTAAGTTTATATTGCTCATTTCAAACCAGTCCACATTTTTATAATCACAATGTCAAATTTTAACACTTAATAGCTTAAGAATATGAATTCATTTGCACAATCATAAGCATTTACATTTCACCGTTATCTCCACTTCCATTTAATTCCAATTCATTTAGATTTAATTCAATTTCAAATTCTTAATTTTATTTAACTTATCATAAGTTAAATCCAGATTCATTCCATTCACCTTCATTTATTCAAAGTAAATTTACATTCCATATATACTCAATTCTTCGTTAAATCAACTTTCCTTTATAGGTTATGTAGTTGAATCATTTCAACTTTCACATTTTTATTTAAACAGGATTTCCAGAATTCAATTTACCCGGATTTATCTCAAAACCAATTTGAAATAAAAAAAATCAACACATTCCCATTTTGATATTCAAATCAAATACCAAATTCCAAAACAGACTGCTTTTACCAAACAATTTTCCTTTTTGAAAATTCCAAAATCACTTGTTTCCCAGACAAGTCCAAACAATGTCATAACCAACTATTTTGGTAGCAATCCATCACTTTAGAAACTCGAAAATGAATTCTGATGATGTGGCCAGCATCATCAGGATTATTTTCCAGCGACTGAAGTGAGTTCAATGCTTTCCACTTCCAAAATCCACCTCAAAACAATTTCTATTCAAAAATATTTTCCCCAAAATATACTTCATTCTTACAAATGCTTTTGAAAACATTTCTAACATTTCCACAAAGTCAAACTCCCAAAACTTTGTTTAATTCCATTTGAAATCCCTTTCAAAATTTCCGGGGTCAAAATTCTAGTTTAAATCAAATTTCAATTTCACTTCTTCTTATTTAAACATATTCAATCAATTCCATTTGGTTATAAACCATTTTAATATTTTAAATTCTTATTTGCTTAGAAATCATTTCAAATTTTAAATCATATTTTAATTTCTTATTTGATTATAGAAGAAACAACCAAACAAACATCCAATATATATAATTTAGAAAACTATTTCTTTATATCAAAATATAATTTTGGGTAAAATTATTTCATTTACCCACTTTAAAAATAATACTATGTCGGTTTACCTTGTTTAAGAGTTTAGAAACCCATATCGATACGGTTGTACTTCCCGCACCGACCAGAATTCATAAACACTCAACCGATAAGTCAACACAGTACAAAAACAATTTTATATCCACTAACAAGTACGCTCTCATAGCTATTATTACACTCAACTCATTATAGAGTACTTCTGACTCTATTTAAAAATGAGTAATTTTCCCACCAAAGCCTAGGTTGTCGCCAATCTAAGCTCTGATACCAAGTGTGACGACCCGCCCTTCACGACCCTCGAAAATCGACACAAAATACTCAACAGTATAATATGCCGACGATCGAATGCCGGAAAGACAGATTGTAGAAGAATAAGAAAGTAGATAGAAGAAGAAAGAACTAAACAAAATCAGAACCTCACAGTCGCAGCGGAATAAAATATAATATATAGAATAGAACTTTACACAAATGAAAACTATATCTGTTTATATACAATACATCATCATCAGAGTATATCAATACAACCAATCATAACCAGTCAATCAGTCAATACAACAATCACAGCAGCGGAATAATACAAGTACGAGAAATACGTCTCGAACTCCAGCTCCTCTCCTGAGCTCCATAGCAACCTATCCTGAAATATACTCGGTCTGACCCGAGCATTATAATAAAATAACACCCGAGTCAGTCTGGAATACCAGCGCATCATAAATACACCCAATTGATTATTAAAGTTCCAAAATTCTTTAAAAACAAAAGCATCTCGTAAGACCATGCCACAAATAAACATGTCGGGTTTTTACCTTACGATAGCTAAAACACTTTTATATTAAAATCCTCTGATATTATAATAGTGTCTATAGAAAGTAAAATAGAATCTAGCTGAAATGCTTGCATCTCACATTTCAACAATAGTTGGGCACAATCAAAACCGTACAGGCACGTAGGGAGAATGGATTTCCAACGAATGACTAGGCACTGGGGTACCACCTGTCACAGTACGTGGCCTAGATCACAGTACCGAGGAGTACGCCCGCTCCCCTGCAACACAAGACCGGAATCATCCCTTACTGGATAATTCCAAGTAAAATCACCCCACGGTTGTGATCAGCAACCGCACCACTAAGCCGAAATAAAAGGGACATCTAGACAGGGATGACCTTACTCTCAAGTGGGGGCTACCCACGAAGCCTTGCTGCATATCCCCTGATTTTCAGTCATTCCCGGTTGATGAGGCTTGAGGCTTAGCGTTACCTTTACAGAACATTTCACTTTGAATGCCCATCGTCCACCTGACGATGTCACGAAAGCATTCGTCCATACAAGTCCGTCCCGGGTCCGAACGGAACCGAAGGCACTACCCCTACTACATCCATTTTGGAAATATCCTCAGGATTAGTAGCGACTAGCCCTTGCACTTCACTGCTCCATCTTCGACTCCGAACACGTTACACGAAACGTACAAACCGAATCGAAGTGGTTTTCGAGTCTCTAGACCTAGAATCCCGGTATACGGAAACTCGATCCGGGTCTCTTCGAAACGATCGCGCATTTGGCCAATATTGATAGTCGGTGATTTAACTATCAATTCACATTCACAAGCATCCATAAGCATCCATCACACAATAAATAATCTCCATATTATTTATTTTCTTCTAATATCTTCCAAAGAGATATTTTCACATTTTCAAAACTCGTTTGAAAACAATTTTCCCAAAATTCTTCCTTTACAAGGTAAATCTCTTACCCTTTATTCCCATCGGGAATAACCAAGTATAAAACAATTTGCATTTTTAAAACAGTTAAAAAAAATACTTATACTGAAATATACTTTAAAATATGAAAATTACTTCTATTTATTTACTCAAAATATAAATTTAAAATATGTGAAGAAAACTAGTTATTAACACATAAACTTTGATTTAAAAATAAGGGTTTTAGTTTAACTAAATTCAAATAGCGTTATAAGAAGAAAAATACTAATTTTAACAACTTATGCTAAAACCAACTTTTAAATAAATCCATTTGTAAAATAATTGCTAATATACTCCCAAATTATTACGGTATTAAAAATTATTAATTTATTTCTTTAAAAATAACGATTTCTTAAAAATACTTTTTAAAACGATTTAAAACTTAACCTTTAGTTAAATAAAATCTTTTTATAAACATTTACTTGGTTTTCCCAGGGAAACACTTTCCCGTTTCCAAAACATTTCCAAGTACTCTTTCATATAAATCCACCGATTTATTTCAAGTCAATTTATGATTTCAACATAAATTTCCAATTCCATACTTAACTATAACTTCCTCCGAAGTTAAATCACAATTTTTCATTTGAACTTGTTAATTTATAGTCGGAAACTCCATTTTAACATATTTTTAATTTCTGGATAACATTAGTCATTATTAAAATAAACACCGTTATTTTCAACAATTTATAATTTCATAAATTTAATCTCCAGAAAATTTATATTTCATATTTATCGATTGATAAATTTTCCCACAATATTAAATCCCAATTTGGCCCAATTTACATTTTTCCTTTCAAATCCGATTTCAAATTTTATTCTTTGAAATTCTAAATTTAACAATTCATTTTATTTCGTAAAAACACAATTTAGCCATTTATAATTAAATTCTATGATTATACTTTATACAACAATGTCACAGAACAACTAAATTCCCAGATTTATCAGTCTCATCATATAAACGGGTATCACTATCAATTATAAAATAATTGCTACATTGTGAGGAATCCAGTTGGATCCCTCCAACCTGTTTCTCCCTGCATCACAGATGTTAGCACATCACAATATAATTATCAATCCAGACAGATAATCACAAATATAGACAATCAACCACACAGATATTTAAATATCAATTATTTATAATGTCTAGCATCCAGATGTGAGTGAGAAAAACTCACCTTGAGTTTCGGCGAGCGTTCGAAATTTAAATTAAACCGAATGACGTTCGATTTAACCCAAATTTCTACTTGCCCGGAATGAATCCAGATCTACACCCACGCGTAGTGTTCTTCTCTGCGATTCCAACGTTGCAAATCTCGTTAAAATCTGATAACGTACGAGCGAGTTACGGTTTTATAAAGTTTGAACAACATTTAAAACAAATTTTCTTTAAAATTTTTTAATTCACTTTTACCAAAACCCATCAGACCGTTCACTTCGTTCAGGAAATCAGGGCCCCAAGATTCATCTTCTCCATCGCGACTATCTCCTGGGAAAAATGAACCCAACACTTATGAACTTTGACCGGCCTAGACCCCACCTTTGATCGCCCTGAGCTCGATCCGGCGACATGGAAACGAAGCCCATCACCAACCCCACTCTCCCCAGGCGCGCGCACAAACCCGATCCCCCACGCGTCCAGAATTTCGCACCCAAACATCTTCACTTCCGTCAAGGTTTCTGGCCATCACGTTGAATTCCGAGCCACTCCGCCGTATGGATGGGTAGCGCTCGAGACGATCTACAACTTCCTAGTTGGAAGTTCTTTCAATCGAGACGTGGATCGATCGATAATTGGAATTGAAATTAGGAGGGTTTCGGCCATTGATGTATGAAGACGGCGGCTCACGTTATTTCTAGGGTTTAGAGAAAAATGCAATTATATAAAATAGTTTTAATATTATTTAATTAATAAAATTTCTCAATTTAACTGTTAATGCAAACGACCTCCAATTCTCACGTTCCGACAGGCTATCCTAGGGTTTTTCATGTTCCGGACACAATGGGACAGGTTTCGTAAGCTAATTTGATCGCATGCGCGAGTTACAAAATTAAACGATCAATTTAAAATTAAATCGGTTAAATCGATTTCGATGCGTTTCGAGCTTCCACGGTCAAACGACGACTCCGATTGCTACGAAAATTGAAATCCGATAATAACTAACTATTACGGATCCAATGGAACTGGTTTCGTCGAATTCCGAGACTGTGCCTCGGAAGCCTATTTTAACTCGTCTAATAAATCTAGCGATTTTTAAACTTAACGGAAGCGCGTAAAATTTCACTTTTAAAATTTTAATAACTTAACAATAAATCATATAAAATTTATAAACACGTTAAAAATCATTCTGGCTCATTCTAGACCAAAATCTGATTAATTGCAATTTAATAATATTAAATTCATTTTAAATTAATATAAAATTCCAAATAATAATTTATTCACTTTAAAATTCATCTAAAATTCCAATAACATTATTTATAACCAATCGAACCTAAAAATACATTTAAACATCATTTTTATAATCATTTACCCCAAATTCACCTTTTATCCCAATTTCGAATATTTAATTATTATTATCCAATCTCAAATTAAATCTTCACATTAGAAATTATCACTTGTTATTTTAATTTAAACCAATTCTTTTTAGTTCAAATAAATCTTAAACCCATATTAAACATTTAAAATGAATTAAATGTTCAAATTCAATGGCTTAAAAATACGGGATGTTACAAAATATAGAAAACAGTTTTTGAAAATAGAGGAAATATCTTTGGTGAGAATGTTATGGAAATCATCACCCCCATCCATGGTCGTAGTTAACCCGATGGTTACGTTGCCATCCCGGCAAAATCCATAGATAACTGTAGGCCTCCGCGCCCCTCGATTACACCATGGAACCCGCTACAGATCGCAGTTATACCCGGGCTTTACGTTGCTATCACAGCAAAAACCCATATAACCGAAGGCATCAGCGCCCTCGAATTTCACTGCCGAAAGAATGAAACTCCTCCACTCGACCATAGATCGCAGTCTACCGATGTTACGTTGCCGTCCCGACAAAATCAAGTTTAGACTGTTGGCACTCATCCTCCACACGATTTTCTCTATGGTCCACACAGTAGATCGCAGCGACATCGAGTTACATTGTCGTCACAGCATAACCCAAATTCCCCTGTAGGCATGAGCGCCATCGACTTTCGCTACCCAACAATCCCCAGGAACTAGTTTTGTCCGGACTCCTCATAGGATCAACTTTAGAACCCCCTCTTAGGGCTCAAGGCAGTACCACTTTGTGGCACTCCTGAGAAGTTCATTCAAGGGAGCGCCTTTTTCCCAGAGCCACTTTCAAAACACTTTATGCTATACACATATAGTATTTTCCAAATCATACACCTATTATGAATTTTATGTAAATCTCCTTTCTCAAAATCAATTATCCCAAAATCGATAATTCACAAACTAGGCTTTCCAAATTCCAAATTTGATTTTTTCGCAAAATCAAAAGCCTTTCCAAAATTCAAAGGTTCTAAAAATTTTCCTCAAAAATCATTTTCACAAAATCCTTTATATATACATACATACATATATATATATATATATATATATATATAACCTTGGGAAATTTTTTGAATCACTTCATACTTGTATAAATTCACTTTTATACTTCAAATACTTTCGAAACCCTTTTCTTCTGGCAATAGATTCAACAAGGGGAGTTTTATCATATATATAACAAAGATATATAACTTTGTTTATCCCAAATCAAATATTCAAATTTGATTACTCTTTTATAAAGTTATTAACCACATTACTTTTCTTTATAAAGTGAATCTTTAATCATAGAAATTTCCAATTTCCATTTTACCCCATCATATATTCCACAAAATATACTTTTCATTTCAAAGACCATTTTACAGTTCTTATCCATAAATTTTCAATTTCATTCAAACCCGTACGATGTCCACATATCATCCGTACGCTATATCTATCTGATCGCTCACTCGATCACACAATTTCACTTCCAAACTAGTATCGTCCACCCGACTTCCTAGTGCGGACTCAGATCTGGTTTCTTGATCAAAAACCGTCATTCTCCTTGCATAGTCACAACTATGATAGAGAATATCCAGAACCAATCAAAAATCCATACCCAGGTTCACCGTCGAAAATCGAGCGAAAAATCCCAACTCGGATTGATAATACCATCTCGAAATTCTGTGCTTGAATCTGGACCAAATCACTATGCGAATAGAATAATATACGTACATCCTACGTATTTATCTTCATTGATTATCAGTTAAATCAATTTCCTTTCATCCTTACCATGATTTTATTCACTTATTCGCATCTGCCTTAATCCCCATTTGGATTATCACTTCAATTCTTATCTCAGTTGGGTATTTAATCCATAACGGTTTGTACTCTATTCAGCTTAAATTTAGAAAATAGCTTGAAAATTTTAAAAATAGATAAGTAGTTGAAAAATAATTATTTGTTTGTAAAATAGCTGTAAAACAGTTAAGTAATTGTAAAATAGTTGGAAAATAATCAAATAGTTATAGAAATTTTAAATAATTGAAAAATAGTTATAAAACAGTAATAAGTTATAAAGTAGTAGAAAAATAGTAATTAGTTTATAAAACAGTTGTAAAATAGTTAAATAGTTCCAAAAGTAATTGTAAAACAAGTTTAAGATAGTTTTAGGTTTAAAAAGAAAAGTTGTGTAGTAAATAGTTTGGAAAAATAGATTTATATTAAAACAATTTATTTTGAAAACAGTCCAGAGTCAAACTGTTCAATTCCCCATCAATTCAATTTAAATTTCCACACCTATTTTAATTGACTCACTTCTAATTTGAATAACTTCAATTTCCCTTGAACTTGATTTATCCCCAATTCAAGTTGAAATAACCTCAATTTCTTTCCAAATTCAGATCAAATTCCATTTGATTTTAAACATATTCACTTTAATTACAATTTCAAATTATTCAAATTAATTTAGACTAATTTCAAATTGAATCCACTTCAATTTCAAATCATTTCAATTTCTATAAGAATTAATTCCAATTCCCATTTGAATTTGAACTCATTCAATCTTCAATTTTATTTCAAATTAATCCAATTCAAATTTTCCATTTGAATTTTATACTTATCCATCTTCAATTCTAGTTAATTCAAAATAAATTCAATTTGAACTAATGAAATCTGAATCTCAACTTTTAACCATCTCGAATTATATAAATTCGAGTTAAATTTTCAAATGTTGATTTAACTCCTTAAATCAAATTAACCTTTATTTTTGAATCAATAATCCAAATCGTTAAATAATTTAATTCTGAGTCCAATTCTCAAAATTCCATTTAAATTATCTTTACTTAACTTATTTCAAAGTTCAGATAAGAGTTCAAAACAATTTTATCTTAAAAATTCAATTTATTACCCAATTTTACCTTCCAGTTTTGAAACCAGTTCTTAAAAAATTTTAATTTACAAATTCAATTCTTAACATTCAAATTTTTAGTTCAAAGTAATTCCATATCCTTAATTTCAAATTCCATTTCAAAAGAAGGTGATCTTATTAGATCATACTGCCACAAAATATTTCATACATTGATAGACTACACACTAGCAGTTCAACATTACATCCATTTATCACAATAATGGATATATTACCACACTTCATTCCTCATTCATTTAAACAAATCCAATTCACAATCTAAAGATTATTAATAACAATAGGATAATATTATCCAAATTATTTTAAAACATCCATTTTCAATTTCCAGATCTCAAACCCATTTTGAGATCTCATAAACTCCCCATTCAAATTAACCATTAAACTTCCCAAGTTAGATTCCAATTTCATCTCGAAATTTCCAATTCAGGTTGCTTGTTAAATTATTTAACTTTCCCAAAGTTAAATTCAATTTACTTAATCCAGCCAACCTTACCCAATTTGGATTCCCATTTCAAATTTAAACTTCACATTAATAATCTTATAAGTTCAAAAACTTATCACCTTGGATATCACATCTCATTTCTAATTTAAAACTCAACATTTAGAGTTTATTTCAAACCATCTTTGATATTATGAATATTCCTCATATATACATATTATTTCCTATACATACCAAGTTATCCTTAAATTTTAGACCACCTTTGGTTTTTAATTCAAAACAAATTTATTTAAATTTTCAAACAACTCTTGTTTGAAACAGGACTCTTCATTCAAATAACATTATTTATTATTTCTTTATCACTTTGAAAAATTTTTCAAATTTCTGGACCTAGATTTAAAACTTCACAATTCAGATCATCTTCAATTCCAATTTATAAGTCATACTTACCTAAATATTTTACTTCCCTAAAACTTTTCATTTTGCTTACACAACAATCATTTATGATAATAACCAAGGTTATTGCAACTGGAAACCATTCATTATCATCTTATTCTGAAACTCTTTCCCAAATTCAAGATTTTGATTTTAGTTTGAATCTATTTCAAACTTATTTTTATTCAATTTCAGTTTGGTTGTATTTCTATTACTTCTTAATTTAATTCCAATAATTTAACAACCAATTACCTTAATATTTATTAGAAAGAAATATTGCTATATATATCAAAATATATTCTTATATAAAATCTTTATATAAGAAAATAACAAGTACGCTCTCATATATATATATATATATATATATATATATATATACACACACTCAACTCATTCTAGGGTACTATTGACCATATCCTTATGTGTACACCTACCAGAGCCAAGGTTCTCGCTTAACCTTTCGGCTCTAATACCAAATGTAACAACCCGGAATTTTCCATCGCGAAAACTCCAGATAGTTAGGAAAAGAAGAAAGAGATAGTTGAAGAAGAAATAGAAACCCAGCACTGATTCTCACAAATCGTAGCGGGTCAAAATATAATATCAAATAATAACAGTTTACAAAAGAATACCTGTATCTGTCAATTATTTTTTCCATCAGAGTTACACTCATACACAAACACTGGACATATACAAATCAACTATGCCTCAGATAAAAAGAAATATATTACAACGGAAACACTCCATACGTTCCTGCCATCCAGCTCGTCTCATGAGCTCTAGAACATCCTTACCTGAAAATCTGTAATACTCGGTCTGACCCGAGCATTACATCAAAGTAACACCCGTGTAACGACCCGTATTTTTACGGATCAAAACATTGCAAAACAGTTGTTATTTGATCGTAGTATGGTTAAGTTGTTCAGAGCCTAGGTCGTTCGGAGCTTAGGTCGTATAGTAGTTAGGTCGTAGACGACTTATAGGAGTTGGCGACCTAAGGAATATAGTGGTAATAGTTAATGACCTAAGGACTGGACGAGGTAAGGCTTAGGTCGTATGATAGTTAGGTTGCGTAGTGGTTTAGGTCGTATGTTAGTTGGGACGACCTATAGGATTTGACCGACCTAAGGAAATAGGCGACCTAAGGAAATAGGCGACCTAAGGAATATGCGACCTAAGGGTTAGTGGTATAGGAAACTGGGGTTGAGCGACCTATGGGGGTTGTGCTTAGTTAGGTCGATTAGATGACCTAAGGTGTTAAATCGTTAGGTCAGAACTTCTGTTAAGTCTTAGGTCGGAGGCAGTTAAGTCGTAGGGTTTTCTTAGGTCGTGGACGAGTTAAGAATGTTAGGTCATGAGTTGTTAGGTCGCGACTTTGCCGTGTTAGTTAGGTCGCTAGACGACCTAAGAATGTTAGGTCGTGGGTTCTGTTTCGTTAGGTCGGCACTGTTGCTAAGCCGCTTGAGTGCGTTAGGTCGTAGACGACTTATGTTAGGTCGCGTAAAGGCTGAGCTGTTAGGTCGTGCGCATGCGTTAGGTCGTAGGTCGTGGGGTTTCGATAGGTCGAGGATGCGCATAGGCCTAGGTCGTTAAGACTTAGGTCGTGGGGTTTCTTAGGTCGTGGATGACCTAATAGCGAGCAAACGACCTAAGGGAAATCAGCCTATAAATAGGTTGGTTCTTCTTCATTTTTGGGATCCGGATTTTGAAGCGACGAAGTGCTGCTATTTTGAGAGCTCGAGTTCTACACTTCTTCACTTCTTTTCTCCACTCTAATCTTGTGATTCCTTCCATCCAAATCGAAGATCCAAGAGCTTAGATTGAAGATCTTCATCCATCGAAAAGAGATTTCATCGTTTGAAGCAGAGTTTTGATAGATCGAGTTAGATTCTTCGCTGTCCAGATCTGAAGTGTGTTGCTTTTGAGGTGTTTAGGTGATTCGGGGAGTGGTGATTATCTCTCACACGGATCCAAAGGAGTATATTGGATTGTTGGCTTGATTTGGTGTTAAAATAGTGATTTCCATGCATTTTCATAAACTTAAGTGTAGATCTATTATTCATGATGATTTGACATCCATTTTCCTACATGTTAACCTATGCAAGTTCATTCATCAAGTTGTAGAGATATTGGTCATGATTCATGCTTGTTAGATTTAGACTATTTATTTACAAGATTGCCATTATTGTTGTAATTGTTTATTTGATCATGTTTGAATGCTTGATTACTTGGATTAATGTTTGACTTGATTGATTGTTGTAAATTAGTTGATTTATGATTTTATTTGGACAAGTTAGTCAAAGATGATTCAAAAGCTAAGGGAAAGGCTCTTGAATTGGAAAAGCTGCTCGTGGCATATGTAGAGAATGATGAAGCTCATATGGATAGATTTGATGATGTTGATGTTGAGATGAGGCTTTGCTATGATGAGATGAAGCGAGGCATGGTATGAGATAGCCTTGGTTTAATCCAGACGGGATCATTCCAAGCATGTTGATAACTCGGTGAAATGGTTCGAGTTGAGGATAATGGTTTGCTCGAGAGGCGCTTGGGCTAGTATGGAAATAGTCGTCGAGGAGGATGACTAGAAGGCTGAGGTTTCATCGTTTTGAAGGTTCTAGCAGACTCAAAGCAAGAGTACGTTGGGCAGATTCGATAGTCCCTAAAGACTATGATTGTAGTCGAGTACTCTGGGCAGATTCGATAGTCCTAGGCACGGGCTGCGACGACGTGCAGAGTTATGTCTAGAATCGGGGTTGCCATTAACCCTTGACGGACGGCTGAAAGAATGTGCCGGTCATTCAATTAACGGTGGTATCGAAGCAATGATAACAGTGATAGCCAGAGTCATGGATGTTTGGTTGTATCGTCATTCGGTCTCAAGAGCGATGTTTTCTGGGTGCTTATTTGATCTTGGTTTAGGCCTTGGGGGTTTGTACTTGGAAAACACCGACCTTGACTCGAGTGATAATTGCTTTACTTTAAATGTCTGCTTTGTTATGTTTATTTCTTCTTAGTGTGTCTTGGGGCTATCACTGTAGAAAGAGGTGGAGTGGGTGGGTTGGATTCCAATTCCTTTTACCTTTATGCTCTTTTGGTATGTTGTTAGTTAATTTACCGCTCACTAAAATTGTTGTCTGACTCAAGGTTTTATGTTCCACTCTTATTACCTTGGGCTGTTCATCCATTTTGGGATGGGCAGACTAGGTAGCAGGTGACAGGTGCTGTTCTTAGTGACCGACGATGCTGATGACGAAGACGAGCTGGAGGCTTGCGTATTAGTTTCTTACTATATGTACTGGATGTTCCGCTGCTTGTATATTCTCTAAGTGATATGTAGTGAGGCTTGATGTATTGGCTATTCAGATGTTGTATCAAACTATTATGAGGTTTAATAGAGATTCTGTTCTGTAAAGCTTCACTATATATACTTTCTATTGTATTTTATCCATGCGCTGTGAGTTATACGATAGATTCTGCTGTTTTAACTTAACCTTGGCAACCGTCCATGGCTGCCTGGCACACTTTACAGCGCACTATTCCTATGTTCAGTGCAGGGGTCATGGGCGGTCGTCACAACCCGAGTCAGGCCGGAAACCAGCGTGAGTAAACCTATTTTACATGAAATACAAAGTTATAAAGTTTCTCCGAAAACCAGGGTAACTCGTTCATCACTACGAGTTTTAATCATTCTGTAACCAAACACTTATTTCACAAAATAATGCCTAAGTACCATTACTTAGTTTCAATGGTCCAGTTACTTAATTTTATTCCATTCCAGCCCATTTGATTCCATAATCAAATCTATAAATAATTTTAGATTACTAATCGAAGTGGTTCCGAATATCGCTGATATCCGATCCCTGTTTCTTCAAATTCAATACCATCTTTTTAAGCCAAAATGTTTAAGTTTAAACAATACAATTTATACACAACAATTCATCTCAAATCACAAAGCAGCACATATCACATATCAGAGATATCACATAATTCAAGGCATTTAATCATCCATAAGCAAGATTTATCAACCACACCATCTCTAATTAATTTAATTTACCACCAATGAATTAAATTAATCACTTTAATTACTTTTAAATCCTGCATACTTAACTTTAATTAATTAAGACCCAATTAATTAATCATCCCTTAACAATCCATCTTAATTAATCTTCCTTGATTAATTATTATTTAATTACATTAAGTAATTAACCTTCAATTTATTACATAAATTAATTATTCTTTAACCATTTAATCATTCACATTAATTAATTAACCTTTAATTAATTAATTGTTCTTTAATTACTATCATTAAGTGACCCAAACCTTAATTAATTAAAAAGATTTATCATTTATCTTAACTTCTTAATTATCATTAAAAAAATCTTATTTAATAGACCTTGGAATCAAATTATCATTAATTTGTAAATTAACAAAAGTCTTTAAGTTAAATTAATGATAAAACACTTCATCTTTTGATTTCTATTTAAATAAACTTAAGATTTAACTTAATCGAAGTTAAAATAAATTTCATATCCTTTACTTAACCAAGCTTTAAAATAAATAATTATTATTTGAAAGAAGTAGTTCAAGTAATTAGTTTTAAAACTTGATTTTATAAAACTTAGAAACTTGCTAATCCCCATCATTCTACACGAGACAAGCCTGGAAAACTCTCTCTAAAACCCTGGTCAATCCCCTTCTTTTCTTCTTCTTCTTATTCTTTTTCAAATTTTGATTAAAAATCTTTAAAATAGTTTACTTAAATTTTAAAACCTGATAACACACTCGCGAACACACGAAGCAATACCTAGCTAATCATTCTTCTAGCCCAAGTTCCTTCCCGAGACAAATCTCCATCCTTTCAAGTACGACTTCGAGTCGAACCACCAACAACCCCGAGCATTCCTCTCTGCCCAAATTTTATGACACATGGGTGAACGCGTACACGTGCACCGTCGACCGGAGCTTCTACGATCAACCTCGACCATCTCACCACGTCGTTAGCAACCCACCTGAGCCTCCCAAACATTCAGTTACCAAAATTTCTTCGTAGATCGACAACTAGCTTTTCGATTCGAACTGGATCCCAAACCTAGATTAGAAAAATCGATCGCCGACGATGATCTCGATCATCATCCATCTCGTCATCTCACCCAAAGCTATGCCAGATTCCAACGCATCGATCCCCAAGGTCCGGTCAATTCCGATCATTTCACGACGACGAAAATACCACGCAACCGAACGTCGACCAAACTCTACCCTTAAACCCTAAATTAATCCCTTAAGCCATTAGCGATGATCACAAATCGAACATTTTTCCCGACACCCCTGGCCTATCACCTTCCTCTGGCTTCAATCCCTAAACTTCCAGCCTACGCGATCATCAGAAAAAGCTCGAAACAAAATTTCCGATCAACTTCGAATATCTCATTCGAAATCCAACTAAAAATCTTGATTTTAGTTTTAAAAATCATGGTTTTCTATAACAAATCAGATCATGGAAATGAACCATAAATCTAGGTGTGCGAATTTTTACATACCTTTGAATTCTTACTGTGTTTTCAAATCTTCCCAGAAAATTTTAAACTAATAACACTTGGAAATATTTTTAAAGTTATGATCTTGTTGATTCAAACAATTTTTGTCTCAACATCAAATCCTGAAAAGGATTAGGAGATGAGGATTTGAATTTTGTTAAAGCCTGTAAACTTTTAAACATAGTAGTATATACATATATACAGACCTACATCCACTAGACCTTCAAATATACATACATGCAAACATGATTTACATCCATAACTTCAAGGATTATCACGTACATCAAGATTTAAACCAGATTAAGTTTTAAAAACAGTAGTTCACTCACCTGTTCAACTTAAAACAGAGAACAATTTTGATTTTCTCTGGAACTAGGAGTTGATCTGGAGATTGGAAACTCAAAGCTTTGAATTTGTTGAGCTGAGTTGTTGTTTAGTTGAGTTGAAATTAAGCTTTCGTTGTAAGATATTAGTGTCTACTTATTTTTTTCCTTCTGGTATGTTAAACTATGATGAACGAAAAGAAAGAAGGAGATTGATATATAGAACAAGTATTCAGGCTTTGCATTTAACTGGTACAAATTTGGTCAGAGATTTTTTTCTTTCGTGGAGGCTGAAATGAGAGCATTTAATGCTTGTCTGGTTTTATATTTCATGCTTATCTCTTTGCTGTTTAATGTACATATATATTGTTATTATTTTTTTCTTTTCTTGCCTTGCATACATGTATTTCCATAGGCTATAAATTTCTAGAATTTACCTTATGTGTTTACTTTAAAGTTGTTGTAGTTATTGTTATTATGTTAACTTGTGTATTTATTTCTGTTTTTAACATAAATCCTTATTTTTATTTTTATTTTTATTTTAAACTTAACTATTAAACATTTAATTTATAATCATATATCTTGTTATACTTATATTTAGTATTGATAAGATTGACTTTATTTCAATCATTATTATCTAGATTACATTCAAATATATATTTAGATCAAATGTTAATAAGGTAGAACTTAAATTTAATTATATCGAGAGTTTTTATTTTCAATTTCCAAATCATAACTTCTTTTCAAAAAATGAATATATATATAAATAAATGGTAAAAGCTAAAATCTTATTTGTTTTTAAAATGATAAGTTGTATTTTAAAATAATATTGCTAAAATTCCGGGTCATCACATAAATACTCACTCAAATAATAACACTTCCAAAGCAAGTGTCACATAGTTAAGAAGTCTCTACCATCTACCTAACCTGTTGGATGTTATGAGGAAGGGGTCAGAACAAAAGTTCTGGTGAATGGATAAATTATATACTTCTAGGCTTAATTCTATATATATCGTTTTATTTCCATTTACACTTGTATTAGGTTCATCAGGCTACAATATTCTCACCTCTATTCATGAATCGTGCCCATCTACTTCATAGTATATTAAAACCTAATAACTAATATATACATATATGTAGCTATATGCCCAATGACCATATTGGTCCTAGGTACCACCCATGGTACCTTCCGTATCCTCCTCGAAAAGGGCTCCATCGTCTTGCTTTGAGAGCGTTCCATAACTACATCTGTAAAGGACTGCTTCATAAGGCCTACAATACAGATGCTCCATCATCTTGCTCCGTAGTTATATCTATAAAAGACTGCTTCGTAAGGCCTACAATACAGATACTCCATCATTTTTCTCCATGAGCGTTTCGTAGCTACATCTGTAAAGGACTGCTTCGTAAGGCCTACAATACCGACGCTCCACTACTTACTATGAAAACGTAAATCGCATCTGCACTAGTCTATACCCGTGCTCGGACATCCACAATTTACCACCTAGTGCGTACATTGAGGACTATGTCATCGTTCTGTCTACTATCTGAATCCCGCCAACAAGGTCTACCTTGTATGGAACTCAATCGAGGATTTTCTATATCTGTAGAGGACTGCTTCGTTAGGCCTACAATACAGATATTCTAGTTGGTCTGTCTCTTTCTCATCGTGGCTATGACCCCACGCAGCCATCCCTTAACTAATCGAAAGACTTCTAAAGAGTTAAGTGGCCGTGCCCTACTCCAAACAATCTAACATCCAATTGGCGGTGCCCCTCGTCCAATGTATCGATAGTGAAAGAATCATTGGCCAGTTGGTTTAACTCTACTCTTTCCTGAAATCGCTCTTGGTCTTGATGTTGGCCGATATCCGCATGCGACTATCTTTAAACTTACTTGCAAGTACTGGACATACGAATACCCTACTTTGAACACCAAGCCCTTCTGACTGCCTACGAAGGTCTGCTTCATTAGACCTACAATGCAAATGCCGTCAAGGCATACTCTCTTGATGGAACATCTACAGACCTACCTCCGGGGATACAACTTCGTTAGGCCTACCTAGAGGACCATCCTAGGGTATCCTCACGTCCCGTTGAAGTCTCGTACTTCCTTGAAGCCCAAAAATACTAAGTTGGACGTGCTTCTCCATTGCTGAGATCCGTGATGAACTGCTTCGTTAGGCGCTTATCCTTTGGGCTGCTCCTAACGCATTTCGATTCTTTTATTAGACCCTATGTCTAATCTTTTAATTTGCGTTTAGTTTGCTTTCTTATTCATTTGGCTACTTATTTTAATTTAATTAGCATATTCTTTCCCTCGTCTCACTTCTAACTTTTGTGAGATAACCATAGGCCTAATAAGGAATGCTGCTAGTATGAGCCACATTCATTATCTTGCTTATTTAACTTAATATATAAATCCTTAAGTTCAGTAAAATAAGCCTCTTTTATTATTTCTATGTTATTTGCTTATCGACTTAATATAAGTTGTTTAAATAAGCTTCTATCATTATACTCTACTATCATTGCTTACCAATTTATTATAAGTCTCACGATAAGCTTTTCTGTTCTTATTTCATAATTATAACCTATGTTATAATTCTACTTGTAATAGTTACTTTTTCTTCTTTTATAGTCCATTATATAATTACAAGCGTTTCTTGTCTGCTCTAGTCTGCCTTCTTTTATTATGATATAGAATTTTCTTTAATTCTCTAATATTACATGATTCACTTATCATAATAATTGCCTAGTTAAATGGCCTGCGCAGTAAATGCAGACTTAGGCTCATTAATTAAATTTTTTTATAGCCTCAAATTCTTAAATTAATAATTTTCCTCTTTCAAATCATACTTTACTTTATTGTCTGCTATTTTAGGAAGTAATTCTATTTTATTTGGTTGGTTATGAAAACTATATAATCCATTTCCATATCTTAATATTGGATAATACTATGAATAATAATCTATAACTGTAAGATATCTCCTTTACTATTTGGATTAGTATAAAATACAGTGGTTTCTCTATTTTACACTAATTCCCCCTTTTTATTTCTTTTATTCTCGCAGTTACGTTTATCATTATCTTTTAGGTATTAAGTTATGGAAATGTATCCTATTTTCGAAACCAACCAATTAATCAAATAATTACTCCAAATTAACTTTTCCCGTTTTAATGCAATTTATTACAGTAATTCTATTATTTTACATCAAATTTCCTTCATTTCAGTATTCTTAATTATTTAATCCATATTCGAGTTTAATCTATTCTAATCCATATGCGAAGAAAGAGGAGAGCATAAAAGAAAACTAACGCTTGCATAAAAATCCAAAACGTAGAAAAGGATGTAAATAAGGCATAGAAACAGTGTATAAATACTAATACTGTAAATAAACTGCAAGTTTTCTTATAATTCAGCATAATTTAATTAATATGATTAATTACTGAATAATATTTTATAAACGGGAATCTAACGATAATATATCTTAAACTTAAAAGATATATAAATAAATCCACTCACCTGTCGTCCTTAGCTTCGCTTGTGCGCCGCTTGGCTCCACCGTTCTTCTGGATGCCCTTCTTCCAAGGTGTATAATATTTTAATTTAGAAGATCTTCTCCCTAGAAGTTATTTTCTTTTTAGGGTTCAGCCATAGGCCAAGGCCACATCACAAGGTCATTCGGAGCCCAAGGCCACATCACAGGGTCATTCGGAGCCAAACGATCGAAGAACGTATGGCTCAAATTGCACAAAAATGAGAAAACACGTCACTGTATGTACCTAGAAGAAAATTCGTCTTGGTCGTACGCGGGTCGACCGGGCGGTCGACCGCCCTTATCCAGCAGTCGACCATGCGGTTGACCGTTGCGCCTATTGGGTCGACCTTCTTGTCGGCCCATATTCGTATTATATATTTTTTCTTTCGGTTACTTGATTCTGTTTCGTTCCTATCTTCTTCGTATTGGCTCAGATTTTGACAAGTTATATATGGAAACTGATCAGAAAATCGCCTTGGACACAATGGTACAAGTTCTGAAGCCAAATTCCGATAATTCTAAATTTTTTTATTTTATTACTTATCGTTATATGCTAAATTTTAATTATATAAAAATGCGGGGTGTTACAGATGTGTTTTCTCACGCTGGTTAACCAGAATGATCTGAGCGTTCTTCTTTTTCAATGCTTGGTTCAGATCGAGTATATTTACAGATTTAGATTTAGATGCTTTGGAGCTTCAATAGACGAGCTGGAAGTCTTCTTGTTGTATTCACGTATATGTTTATTTTTCCGCTGCATTGTTGTTTAAATTATCAGCATTTGTGAGGACAAGTTATTATAACTGTCCAGGCTGATGATTAGTGATTGATTGTTTTACTCCAATGGATGTATATTACATTATAGTTTCCATTTGTAAAGATCACTGATATTATATTATATGTTGTTCCGCTGCGTTTGTGAGATTCTGTGATTGTTTTAGTGTCTTCTGTTTCTCTTCTTCTCTCTTTTTCTTCTCTTCACTTCTTTTCTCTTCTTTCTTTCTCATGATTATCCATCTTTCCATTCGGTTTAGGTTGGACATGTGTGGTTTATTGCCAGCTCTAAACGGGCCAGATTTGCGGGTTGTTACATCAGTACTAAGTGATTAATGAGTTGCCACATCATTACTAAGTGGCTAATGGATTTGCGGGTTGTCACATCAGTACTAATTGGCTAATGGAATTTTCATCGAAAGAATAATATTGTAAAGACTTAATTAAAAGTTATGTAATGGAAAATATTGGTAGTAAACCAAATCTAATAAGCACAAGTTTACACTTAGATTGTGATGAAACTGGTAAAAAAATTGACCAAAAGTTATATCAAAGTGTGATTGGTTCACTTCTTCACTTAACGACAAGCCGACCTGACATTATGATGAGTGTCTACTTATGCCTTAGATTTCAAGAAAACCCTAAAGTATCACACGTAATAGTAGTGAAACTTATATTACGATATTTAGTAGAAACTAAGGGTTTTGGACTTTTCTACCAGAAAGGTTGTCCCTTTGAGTTAGTATCATATAGTGATGCTGATTTTGGAGGCTGCAAAATGGATAGAAAAAGCACGAGTTGCACATGTCATTTTATCGCCTAATCCTTAGTATCATGGTTTAGTGAAAAAACAAAATTGTGTACTCTTCGCCTGCAAAGCAAAATATTTTTTTGCAGCTTTAGCTTTAGCTTTTGCATAAGTAATATGCGTGCAATAAACACTTAAAGATTTTGGAGTAAACATAAAGAAATCTCATATTTATTATATTAATACTAGTGTATCGAATGTGTTTAAAAATCTAGTTAATCATTTGATAATAAAACATATTTATATTTGACATCATCTTTTACAAGATCATGTTGCAAATGAAATTTTCATTTTGAATTTCGTAAATACAGAAAATCAAATTGGAGATATTTTTACTAAACTATTATGCGAAGGAACATTTATAAAATTAAGGTGATACTTAGGTTTTGTGTTTTAAAATATATAAATTAATTTTGTTCTAATTTCACGTTAATAAATATTACATATCGTTCCCTTGATAAATATAAAGAAAATTCTTAATGCATGGAAAATTATAAGAAAATTCTGGGGTAAAATAAAGCTTTGAAAAGTAAAAGTCAATTTTACAATTTATGAGTTGATATTGTACATCATGTTATATGTATACACGTGTAAGCATGCAATTGGACAACAACGTATATTGGATGATACAAGAGAATTTGCAATCAACGGTTAAGGTATTTTCTAAGTGATCATAAAAATAATAATTGATACATTCAACCCAATCCATATCACAATAATTTACAACATATATATAGAGGAATTCATTAACAAAAGGAACAATATAAAATACGTGTAGCATGCATAGCAAAGGAAGGAGGTTACACTCACAACTAGTTCTACCCTGACTTAGGGTTTGTTATGTATTTTACAACCTTGGGTCAGGCTGAGGCTATTTTACAAGTTATGATGTATGATTGTATGTATTTTGTGGGCTACGACATATAGATGGAACCGATGACGATGGAGTATATCAATTGCTCTTGTATTGCAGGTTTCATATGATATCATAACTTGTATATGAATTGTGTATTTGTTTTATTTGATGACCTGATATGTCTATCTTTCTTAGTTATGTATTAGACTTGAGATGTACGATGTGATGAATGGGATTTTCTACCCTCGAAAATCGACATTAATACATCCTTGGTATTCACGTGCCGCAAATTCAAGTGCTAGAAACCCTATCGTTAGGGGTAAAAAGAAAATAAAGATATTCAACACTAAATTATACATGAAGATAGTATGTATAATCACTCATAAATGATTTATCAAAGTTAGGGTAAGTACTAATCCAACAAGGGTAGTTATGACGGCCTATCCCTACAGGTGCTGGTGGATACTTAATACACCGGAAATTGAAAATAGATAATTATCTGCAGAAGACACTCCAGCATCAGCCTCCATGCTCCATCCAAAATGCCCTAAAATTACCTAACTGCTTGGTTGCCCGAAAAAATAGGACACCCAGTGTTTAAGGGGAATAGAAAATAAACTCCGGGTCAGTCATGAGACTGGTGTGAGAAACTCAAAATATGGATATTTGAAAACAAATGGTATCTCATAAGACCACGCCATACATAAACATGGAATAGGTTTTTACCTTATGATAACCAAAACATTTGCTACGCAAAATCAGGGAATATTATTTTTAATGAAATTCTTTTAAAAAAATGCTTTTCAAGTAAATATACATAATCTTAACCAAAATTGTTACAATATTAAATTTTAGCATACTAGGTTCTACAATCAATTCTGAAGGCACTTATTAGAGAATAGGTTCCATAGAATGACAAAGTAAGGGACTACCTTCGGTACAGTACACCTCTAGAGGGATGTACCCGAGGTCCAGATACTGGGCGCCTACACCAACACAGGACCGACCTACCACTTCCTTGATAGTACTGAATATGTCATCACCCAGATTATAACTGACATATCCGAGATCCCATAGCATACACAACATACTTGACATATATAGAGTAATCTAGAAAGGTAACAACATCTCCTAATGGATGCGACCCACTTAGCCCTACTGCTTCTACCATGTTTTTTTCAATTCCAAGGTGCGAGGCTTAAGGAAACTTTTACCTTTCATAGCACACATTTCACTTTGAATGCCACACTGCCATTCCACAATCACACAACTGGTTTCTACAAACGTATAACTCCTAAGCACGTATGCATCAGGAAAGGGTGTTAAGTAAAGAGAAGTTGCCTTCTCTGCCACCGAACGATGATACGTTTATAGAGATCAATCAATGTGATCGCGAAATGCACGTCAGACATTCGTCCATACAAGTTGTCCAGGGACATAACAAACCGAAGGAACTCTCCTACCACATCCTATCGGGAATCATCCCTTGGATTAGGAGCGAGCAGCCATTGCATCGAAGATCAAATGAAGATACTACTGCCACATTTATATGATATGGGAAATTTCCCCCGATGATTAGTGACAAGCAGCCCTTCATTCTATTTATTATCATTCCATATCTTCACTTCAAATACATAAATTGGTTCAAAGTAGTTTTCGGATAAGAATCACGCAAATTCAACCCTGGTTCCTTCAAATCAATCATCGATGAAAAGATATTAAGTAAATTGGTCCTTATCATTTGATTAAGTACTTTCTTTTTATCAAAAATATCTTCTAGAGATATATATCTTTGAAACATTTGTTTTCGGTATATACGGAATCATTAAACCTCTCTTTAACTTTGGAAATACCAAATCAACATCATTTCTCATAAATCATATTGCAAAAATTCATTGAGTAAAAAAGGTTGATAGAAATTGTGCTAATTCTACTCAACATCAATTTCCGTATTCAACCTTTACTATCCGTCGAATAACGGTGAGATCACCTTTTAAATTCTCACGGATAGTACAGATTCCCTCCTCAGAATTTGATACCAAGTATAAGAATAGTATTTCTATGCAATCCAAGTTGTTTGAATTTGGAAAATTATATCTTTTATACTTTGAGAAATTTTGATTCGAGTAAATCAAATTTACTATCCCCTCCGTCGGGATAGTCCGGGTTGCTAGGAAAGGCAAGCAACTGGTTTCCCAACGTAAGCCTAGAGACTACATCTTTGTCCCCCATAAGATGGTCAAGTCAGTTTATTAACTCTTAATTTTTAACGTATTTAATTTACCTTTAATTATTTTAGAGCATCCGGGCTTTCCCTTCGATCTGTTCAATTCCTCGGTCGGATTTTCTATGACACTCACAAATGGAACAAATGTACTAGTCGTTTCCGCATACTCATTTTTAAACCTCTTAATAATCTTTAAATTACTTGATTATTTATTTGAAAAGGTTCACAAAAGATTCAGGAAAAAATAATTAAGTTAAAACATTGTTTGCAAAAGTTATTAAAAAGTGCTACAAATAGTGTTTTAAAAGTTTAATTGGTTAAAACAACTTTTCCATCATTTGGAAGTCCATATTTATAACTCAAATCTCTTTTATAACATTTAAATATGTTTATAAAGATTTTTCCACATTTTTAAAGAAACTAAAAATATAAATTCTAAAGAATACCTTTTTGGATTATGAAATGCAAAACTTTTATTATTTTGAAAACTTGTTGTTCTTATATTTCAAAATTTACTAAACCAAATCTTGGTCCTTTTCTTTCGTTTGAAACCTATGATTATAAGAGTTCGGAAAATTCTTATTTCAAAGCAAATCGACTCTGAATCCATTGTTTAAGTGGATTTAACTTTCTACGGCGTGAAATCGCAAACTACCGTTACGCGACGCACTTATTTTAACTCATTTTCTAATTTCTTTTCAAACTTCATTGAAACACTTTTAAATTTTTATTAAACATTTTTAAATCTTTTAAACCATTTTAATAAGGTTTAACAATCTCATACACACCATTCATTTATCAAATGAAAGCGATTTGCTTTGTGATTTTCGACGTGTATTAAACGTGACTAGTTAATAAAATCAAACAAACATAAAATCAACATCCAAACTTGATGATGAAACATAATAAACAACCATAACAATCGTATCACATCATTATGTTATATATAAATATAAATATAGAGTTTCTCACTTGAATTTCAATCGGACTAACTTTAAATCAGCTATAGCTCCGCTAACTTGAATTTAAAGCTCACAAACACTCGGACTTTTGCCTTTGCAAGGCTCGACCTTGACCTTGGAGAGGGGGAAGGCTCACAGCCTTGGGTTGCAAGAGTGTGGCCATAGGTAATAAAGGAAGAAAGGAGGAGTTGCTTTGACTTTTGAAGTGTTTTGATATATATTTTTTTTTTTTGAAAATGGGTAATTATTTTATTAAGGCATTTCAGCCCATAACATTAGCCCAAATCGGCTCAGTACAAAGAACATACAAAATTAAAACAACTGAACCCTTTCCATATTTAGACAACTATTTCTACTTCCTGAAGCAACCAGCTCGAAGTGATGGCGGCCGATAGCTCGTACTTGGGATTCCTGCCAATAGAAAGTTCAGATCCACTTCTATAGTTCGAGTTGCATCTTGTTCCATTCTGGTAAGAGGATAATTCTTGATTCTCTTTAGAATTAGCTATATGTCTCCAATCGCTAGTTTACTGACATCGAGATGGGATCTTTGTTTGCTTTGAAAAAGTCTACGATTCCTTTCCTTCCAAATGTTCCACACAGCTACAATGATGGCAATTTTGCTCAATTTGGATTCCAGGTCTTTGCACTGACCTCGCTGAATCAGGTAATTGATTTGTTCTTCTAAATTATTTGAATGAGGTTGAGAGTTTAAAAAATTATTACATGTGTTCCACACCAGTTTCGAGTAATAGCATTCAAAAAGAAGATGTTCATGAGTTTCTATATTCTGATTGCATAAGATGCAAACAGTTTCATTTGTTATTCCCCATTTCGATAGCCTCTCTCTGGTAGGTAATCTTCTCAATATCTCTTTGTAGGCAGTGAAGGCCATTTTTGGATTATTAGCATGGTCCCAAATAATTTTACTCCATGCAACTTTACTGTCTTTTTGTCTGATTTCATTCTGTAACGACCCGATATTTACAACCATTCGCATCCATTATAAGTGTATAGGTAGTGTTAACTCCTTTATTTCAGCGACCTAACACTCTACGACCTAAGAATGATGCGACCTAAGAATGTTGCGACCTAAGGAAAAGCTACGACCTAAGAATGATGCGACCTAAGAATGTTGCGACCTAAGGAAAGGCTACGACTTAAGAGGCTCTGCGACCTAAAGGAGCTTGCGACCTAAGAAAAACCTACGACCTAACTACATAGCAATCTAACTGAGAAAGTCCACGACTTATCAAGATAAGAAGTTAGCGACCTAACTTCTTCGCGACCTAAGATCCAGAAGGGTTTGCGACCTAAGGCTGCAGAAGACCTCGCGACCTAAGGAGGCAGGAAAGCTTCGCGACCTAAGATCCAGAAGGCCTTGCGACCTTGCAGCAGAAAGGATTGCGACCTATGGAACTCAACGACCTAAGGTAGCTAGCGACCTAAAGGACTTAACAACCTAAGGTAGTTAGCGACCTAAGGGACTTGACGACCTAAAGAGGTTAGCGACCTAACTATTAAAGCAGGTCCAGCGCCCAACGACCTAGAGCTCCCACAGCTATTCTGTAACTCGCGTGCGACCTATTACTTGATCAAATGAAGCCAAGTACAGTTCTACTAAGCTAACTCCTGAAGCCGCAAGGGGATAGCGACCTAGCTTAGGTCGCTCGCGACCTACGACCTAACTAAGGTCGTGCGCGACCTAAGACTTAGGCAAATTTCCTGCCCAGAAATCAGCTTCTATAAATAGGACATCACTTCCAACATGAAGCGGACTTTTGGCAAATCATTTCTACAGCGCTGTTACTCCGTCGAACTCTTCATTCATTCAGTAATCAAGGATCCTTCAAGCATTCACGACACTACAACAAGCTTCGAGAGAAATTCCTTACATCCGAGATGGATTCATCGAGTTTCACCGTCGAAGATTGAGCTAGCAGTCTAGATTGTTTCTTGTGATCGAATTGTACTGTTTCTTGAAGAGATTTGTGTCAAATTGTAACCGAATCAGCAATAAGAGACTATAAAGTGGACGTAGGCTCAATTACGGGCCGAACCACTATAAATCCGTTGTTCATTTACTGCATTTTTGCTATTTTCCTGCTTAATTTCTGTTCCCGTCACACGGGTGGTGCTTTCACGATCTTATTACACACACCGGGTGTTATCGTTCATATTTTAACGTTAACATTTTGGTGCTTTCACTGAGAACCCAACTCAGGCTACCACTCACCATTGCTTCTCAGAAGTTTGCTGAAAGAATTTCCCACAAAACCAGAAGTTTATCAGACATAATGGCTCTTGGAAGGAAACGAAAGTCTGTCAGAACTGACGATGACCGTGACAATACTGCCACTTCTCTCTCTCCAAATCAGGCAGCTCCAAGCGTCGGTGTTACGCGACAGGAGTTAGATGCTGCTGTATCCGGACTGTACCAGCAGATTGAAACTCAGAATAACCTGATGATGGAAAGGCTGAATGCTCTATTTGGTACGAGTCAAAGACCAGTAAATAATGAGGGAAACTTTGCTAATGCTGCTCCCAATTCCGAGGGAAGAAATATTCCTCACGGGGGATCAGGTGCTGCCGAAGGGGCACCCCTCCAGGCCGAAGGATCTAGGCCGTCACCAGTTCTTCATGAGCATTTACCTGGACAAACTCCCGAAAAGATGGCTGAGGTCTACTCTGCGAAATCTCTGAACAATGAGGAATATCTCTCTGGTATGATCAAGCAAATAATGAAAGAGAGCATGCAAAGAGATGAAGACGAAAGCGAATGGGGATTCGCACCAAGTAGAACTCCGTTTACCGAGAAGATTCTGAAAGCTGAATTTCCTAGAAAGTTTGTTCCCCCCACTATTCCTGCTTATCGGGGGACAAGTGATCCAAATCAGTTCTTGTATAAATACGACTGGCATATGACCGGCGCAAGGGCGACCGACGAGATAAAGTGCCGATATTTCCCAGTTTATTTAGAAGGAGTGGCGCTTCTCTGGTTTACCAAGCTTCCGGTCCGATCTGCAGATCAGTTTTCCGATCTCACCCGAAAATTCAAAGAGCAATTCAGGCTATACGCTTCAAAGGCAAAGGATATAATGTCGCTGTCCAGTCTTGAACAGAATCCGGGAGAGCCTATTAAGTCATTCTTGAACCGCTTCAACTTAGCTCTGGCAGAAGTCGATAATGCAGAGCCACGAATGATCTTGACCTATTTGATGCGTGCTATTGACAAATCAAGCAAATTTGGAAAATGGCTGAAAATGAAGGAACCAAATTCGCTCGAGAAATTCTATAAAAAGGCTGACGAATTTATACGCTTAGAGAATCTTTCCGCACCAGCTAAAGTTGTGACAACGGTGGCGGAAAATAATGCTACTACTCAAAGCAAGAAAGAACCGGCAGATCAGAAAAGGGAAAGTAATGGTGGAAAAAGGCAAAAAGACTTCAAAAAGCCCCGCTTCCTTAAACCATCAGACTTTACTCCTCTGACCGATACCCCGGAAAATATCTTCATCGCCACTAAGGATGCTGTTGAATTTCCAAAACCACCGGCCGTGAAAGTTGGGAAGAATGCTGTTCAAAGCGGAAGATTTTGCAAGTTTCACAACCAACCAGGGCATGATACCAATGAGTGCCGCCATTTGAAAAGTCTGATTGAAGAATTGCTAAGAGAGAATAAGTTGCAGCAATACGTCAAGAGGAATAGAAAGGACCCATCTTCATCCAACCAAGGGCAGTTACCTCCAACTAATTCATCTGATTCAGGAGAGAGGCTTGCTGGAAAGGAAAGACCTGTTATTAATGTGATCACAGGGGGACCTCACCCGGCTGGCAGGAGTTGGGGTGAAATGGAAAGGTATGCAAAAGCTTTGAAGTATGCACCAACCGAAGAAAGTGTCTTAATCCTGGAAGATGCTTCACCTCTAAAGCAGCAAAAGACTTTTCATGATGATATTATGTTCAGAGCCAGGGATTCTGTTAATGTGGAAGCTCCTACTGAGGACCCTATGGTTGTCTCTGTCGGTATTGGGCCGGCTATTGTCAGAAGAGTGTTAGTCGATAGTGGTGCCTCATGCAACATCCTCTTTAAAAGGACATTTGACCAAATGAAAATTCCGATGACTGATGTACATGCTTCTTCACACAAGATCGCCGGATTTACAGGAGAGCTGAAACAGCCGATTGGAACAGTGGACTTGTTTGTTGAAATGGGCGAAGGACCCAAGAAATTGGTTCGGAAGCAAACTTTTGTAATTGTGGATGGATTCTCCGCCTATAACGCTTTCTTGGGCCGGCCTACTCTTGCTGCTTTCAGGGCCGTCCTCGCTCCTTGGTGCTTAACAATGAAATTTCCTACTGATAATGGGATTGCTGTTATTAAAGGAGATCAAAACGCAGGACGAGAATGTTATCTTGTAGAGCTCCAAGAGGCCAGGAGAAAAGAAATGGGGAAAGATGCGGCAGCTCCGCTCCGCATCAAGGAACCGACCCTGTAGCAACTACGGAGCGGCCCCTGTACTGGTGAACACAGCAATGCAAGAAAAGAAATGGATCCTAGGAAAGCCAGTACAGGGGAGAATAGAGTGGTACCCGTGGAGGTAACGGTACCAGTATCTGTAGACCCGAAAGACCCAAATAAAGTACTCAATGTGGGTTCACAGCTAAGTATAACAGTTCAAAACACACTGATATCATTCTTGAAAGCCAATCTAGATGTGTTCGCTTGGTGTCATGCTGATATGTGCGGAATCTCTCCAACAATTGCTGTTCACACCCTGAATGTCGATCCGAAATTCACACCAGTAAAACAGAAAAGAAGAACTCAAGGTCCAGAAAGGTCAGCAGCTTTAAAAGAAGAGGTAGATCGTCTCTTAGAGAATAATTTCATCAAAGAATCCACTTATCCAAATTGGGTTTCAAATCCAGTACTGGTTAAGAAGGCAAATGGAAAGTGGAGAGTATGCATTGATTTCTCAGATCTGAACAAAGCTTGCCCCAAAGACTGCTTCCCGTTGCCTAGAATCGATCAACTAGTAGATGGGACGGCTGGACATGAGTTGTTATCTTTTATGGATGCCTATTCTGGATACAATCAGATTATGATGAATGAACCAGATCAGGAGGACACAAGCTTTATTACAGATGTGGGACTCTACTGTTACAAAGTCATGCCATTTGGTTTAAAGAATGCTGGGGCAACATACCAAAGACTTGTCAACGCTATGTTCAAGCCTCAGATTGGCAAAACGATGGAAGTCTATGTTGATGATATGTTAGTAAAGTCAAAGAAAGCAGTAGACCACATGGATCACCTGGCAGAAATGTTCTCAATTCTTCGGAAGTACGGAATGAAGCTCAATCCATTGAAATGTTCGTTCGGAGTAGAGTCTGGAAAATTCCTGGGTTTCATCGTGAGCGCTAGGGGCATTGAGGCAAATCCTGCTCAAATCACAGCTCTAAGAGAAGTTAAAGCCCCTAGAACAAAGAAAGAACTACAAAGTCTCAATGGAAAGGTTGCCGCTCTTAGTCGCTTCATTTCCAAGGCCACAGACAAATGCATTCCCTTCTTTGATGCTCTAAAGAAAGGAAAGAAAAATTTCGAATGGACTCCTGAATGTCAGAATGCTTTCGATCAACTGATTCATCATATGAGAACTCCTCCGGTCCTCTCCAAGCCTAGTGATGGTGAAGACCTCTTCATCTATTTGGCAATTTCATCCCATGCTTTAAGTGCAGCACTCGTACGAGAAGATATGAAAATACAACGTCTGGTTTACTACATCAGCAAACGGTTCGCTGGGGCTGAAATGAATTATTCAAAGATAGAAAAACTTGCTTATTGTTTGCTAATCGCTTCCAGGAAGTTGAGACCCTATTTTCGATCTCATCCTATCAAGGTCCTGACTGATCAGCCTTTGAAGCAAGTCCTGTATCGTCCTGAAACTTCGGGTCGTCTCTTGAAGTGGAACATAGAACTCAGCCAATATGACATCACTTACCATCCCCGAAGAGCAATTAACGGACAAGCTTTAGCAGATTTCATTGCAGAATCCACTGACAAAGGTGACAGTAAGGAAGAAGACACTGACTGCATTCCGATACAATGGAAGTTGTATGTTGATGGCTCGAGAAATGATTATTGTTCTGGGGCAGGAGTTGTGCTCGAAACTCCCGAAGGACGATCACTATGTTATGCATTGAGACTGGAATTTCCTTCGACGAACAATGAAGCAGAATATGAAGCCCTTATTGCCGGATTGAAAATCGCCAAGGAATTAAATATCAAAGTGATACAGATTTTCAGCGATTCTCAGCTCATTGTTTGCCAGGTGAAGAAAGAATTTCAAGCCAAAGGAGGAAATTTGCCTGCATATTTGACAAAAACTTCCGAACTCCTCAATGATTTACATCACTACTCAATAAGCCACATACCCCGAGAGGAAAATATGAAGGCGGATTCTTTAGCAAAGTACTCAAGTTCCGGAGAAGCTCAATTACTAGGATTAGTTCCTGTAGAAGTTCTGTCAGCTCCAAGCATTGATGAAATGGATGTTGATTGGATTATGACTACGTCTCAAGAGCATGAATCATGGATGACTCCGATCAGAGAATACTTACTCAGCGGTTCCCTGCCAGAAAGTTCTAAGGAACGTCGAAAATTATTAAGAAAAGCATCGAGGTATATAATTCAAGATGGTCGATTATACAGGCGGGGATTTTCAACCCCACTACTCCGATGTGTAACTAAGGAAGAAGCCAAGACAATCTTAACAGAGGTGCATGGAGGAGAATGTGGAGACCATTCAGGTGGTCAAACACTTGCAAAGAAAATTCTCCGATATGGATACTTCTGGCCGGATATCAATCGAGATGCTGCAACTTTTTCCAGGAAATGTGACAGATGCCAACGATTTGCAAAAATCGCAAGAGCGCCCTCCACTGAACTCACACAAATGGTCAGTCCATGGCCATTTGCCATTTGGGGGATAGACCTAATTGGACCATTACCGATCGCCAAATCAGGAATTAAATATGCTATTGTTGCCGTTGATTATTTCACCAAGTGGGCTGAAGCTGAACCTTTGGCCACCATCACTTCTAAAAAGATGATAAATTTTGTAACGAAGAATATCATTTGCAGATATGGTGTGCCACAGAAGATAATCACCGACAATGGCACTCAATTTGAAAGTGAAGAATTCCAGGATTTTTGCAAACGGTTCAGAATTCGAAAAAGCTTCTCAGCAGTGGCCCATCCGCAGGCAAATGGGCAAGTGGAAGCAGTCAACAAGATCATCAAGTCAACTATCAAAAAGCAACTTGAAAAAGCAAAAGGTGGTTGGGTTGATAAGCTTCCATTAGCACTGTGGGCGTACAGAACTACTCACAAAACTGCGACTGGGCACACTCCATTTTCACTGGCATACGGATCTGAGGCAATGATTCCAGTAGAAGTAGAGGTTCCTTCACATAGAAGAGTTCATTTCAATGAAACCGAAAATGAAAAACTGCAACTTGAAGCGCTTGATTTTCTTGATGAGAAAAGAGAGGAAGCTAGGCTCAGAGTTTCAGCTCATCAGCAGAGAATAGCCAGGCATTTCAACTCCAAAGTTCACCAACGCAGCTTTGAAATCGGAGACTTGGTACTGAAAAGGATCATGACAGCAACTGGTGTGTTTGGGCCAAACTGGGAAGGGCCATATGTCATAGGCACTAAACTTCTTGATGGCACTTTCAAACTCATAACTGTTGAAGGAGATCCAATTCCAAGGGCCTGGAACAGCAACCATTTGCGTCCTTACTTTACTTGAAAAGAGCTCTGCTCAAAATTGTAAAATGATGATGAATGTATCAGTTGTATTGTGAAACATTGTAAATCAGTGTAAATGAATGAAAGCTATAAAGTGGACGTAGGCCCGATTTTTGGCTGAACCACTATAAATCTTGTGTTCTTTACTATTTCATAATGCCTGTTTTATTTTGATATGTAAATACTTTAAATGTATCGCTAAAATATCAATTCAAAATTGCAGGACATTACAACAAGGCTTGTTCATCACAAAGCTAAGCGACTTCCATAAATCAGCTATTACACGAAAACCAAGCCACAAAATTTTTTTCCAAATTCAAATCCCAAGCAAGGAAAACCTCACATAAAAAGTTGGCGACTCCATTGTGACAAACCTTCGTTCACTAGTCGAGATTGTCGCTATGAATAGACATCCAACTAGATAACTTGCGTTTGTCTCGTAGAGTCATTCAACAGTGAAGTCCACTCCTTCGGATAAAGCAATTTACTTGTAAGAGGAAAAGAAGAAGAGGTGCTTGGGAACGATAATAAGAGATCGCTAACAGGCAGATGATGAGAGAAAGTTGCCAAGCAAACAAAGGAGCAGACAATGGGAGGTATGCATCTCAACAGGAAGGCCAGAAGATCCACCAAAGGGACGCCTTCCCAAGCGGAAGTAACAGGACCCTCGCTAACTGGTCGTGATGCATCCGATCAGATAGCTTACGTCCGTCCCGTGGATCCACTCGCCCCTGAGACGCAACCTACCCGGCACACCAACCAACCAAAGCCCTCTAACGAGGCACACCAATAAATGGGAGTGCTTTCCTCAACCAAAAAGATCGGTGGGACCACCGAAGGGGCATCTTGTTAATTGATTGCGGTCGTTTGTACAAACAAACATCCAATCAAGCAACTTACGCCTGCCCCGCGAACCCATCCGACCATGAGAAAGTAACTCCCAGGCACTCAAAAGCCCTCTTCGGAGGCACAAGCCCTCTTCGGAGGCACATGACCTCTTCGGAGGCAAAAGCCCTTTCCCAAGGCACCACAAGCCCTCTTCGGAGGCACATGACCTCTTCGGAGGCAAAAGCCCTTTCCCAAGGCACCGCAAGCCCTCTTCGGAGGCACAAGCCCTCCTCGGAGGCACAAGCCCTTTTCGAAGGCACAAGACCTCTTCGGAGGCACAACTCTTTAAGAGGAGCCCTCTCCGGAGGCATGTCCCAAAATAAAATGCTTGAACAAAAAGCATCGTCCAGAAGCACAGTTCAACTCTCAAAGGAAGGATTAACTTGTTCACCTCGAAAAGTTCCTCCTAAAAAAGTTGAAAAATGCTACAAAATTCTTTCAGAAAAGTTCATTTCACTTCATAGGGAAATTCACTTCTTAATAAATAAAAGTGATTATCCCCGAAAGTTGAAGCGTTCTTCAGAAAGAGAAAATAAAAATTCTTTTAAAGACTGGATATACTCTATTAAGAGCAGAATAATTCTCCCCTCAAAAGCGGAATAATTGTCCTCTGAAGTAAGAGTATTAGTCTTAAAAAAGCTAGGAATATTGCAATGCACTTACGGCATGGGGGCAATACCATACAATTTAATTATATTAATAAAAGCAACATGCCACAAGTTCGTTGCAATATCATGGAAAACAGATGTGGAATAAATGCATTCTCAAACGCAAACAAAAAGTTTGCACAAGTAAGAAGAATCGTTTGTTCTACACTAAAAATAAAAGATAGATCATTCTCACATACACAAGAGTTTGTACAAGTAAAATAACTGTTTTATTTAGTACTATGAAAATTCTTTACATGTGCAGATATCTCAAAAAGCAAAAGCGGGAACCGGTACCCGCACAATCCCCGGTCAATACATGCAAAGAGCAAAAATAATAAGTAGAAAATCCAGCTTGATTATTCCTTCTTCTCACCACCTTTGGAGCCCTTTCCCGGCCTAATGACTAGCTTTTGAAGTCGTTGTGAACGGGCAGGGGCAGAAGGAGAAAGCGGTGCGGCCAGATCAACTACTGCTTCATCTTCAGTGGAAGTCTTCTTCTTCTTCCTTACAGCACGCTTCCCCTTCCTCTTTGAAGAAGACTCGCTCCCCGGAGTAGCAAGCAATGTTGAAAGCTTCGTGTCGTCATCAAGAGACCGCTCCGGGGTCTTCTCAATGTCTTCAAAATCCTCCACCTTCTGTTCCTGAGAAGCAGCCGGATCATCCAAGCCTTGAAGAGCTTCGATTTTCTCTGCCTGTGATCCCGGTTGGGAAGCAGAAGGAGGAGTAATTTGGGAAGACGGAGGAACGGCAATCGAAGGAGTGAAAGCTTGTGTAGTGCTTGGTGCCTCCGCTGTAGAAGAAAAGAAGTTAAAATCAGCATCCCCCGAAAATAAAGAAGGCATCGGTTCATCAAAGTTTAAGTAACAACTAAGAAGGTCATCGAATTCGGCTAAGTCAAATGACTGGTTCATTAGACCCGAGACGACACCAAGAGTACCTGGAGGAGTTGGCTTTGCAAGATCCACCTCAAACTTCTCGGCTTCAATATCATCCAGTGCCTCATCTTCAGTAGGAGTAGTTGCAGTTTCCTGGGCAACTTTAGCTAGTTGTAAAGAATGAGAGCTGGAATCTATAATATTAACGTCGGCTGAAGTGGAAGTTTGAACGGGGGCAGTTAAAGGAGCTTCTTCTTTTGGAGGCTCTTCTCCCGTTGTTTCAGCTCGTACTTTGGCAAGTTGCTCCTTCCCCTTAACAAGAGCGGCACGATCCTCATCATTGAGATAGCGCTCCTCAAGTTCCAGCTCATTATAGCCGGCCCCGCCAAGCATATCCATCGCCACTTCCCACACTTCAGCCAATGTAATTTCATAATCGGGACCAAGAAAGGAGAGGCTCCCACGACCCAGAACGCTGTGTAAATAAAAGTCGAATAAGGTAGAGCTGATGTCTGCTTTCGTCGCCTCATGTGATTGCTCAGCCGCTTCCTTTTCGGCAACGGCAGCAACCCGGCCAGCGGTAGCCTCATCACGCTCTGCCTCAACTTTAGCAAGTCGAGACTTTAGTAACTCAATCTCTACGTTCTGAGAGGTGACCTTTTCCCGCAAATCGGTGTTTTCTGTGCGGTATTTCTCAGTAATATGTTGTTCAGCGGCAAGCTTCATTTCAACATCTCTCTGTGCAGCATGGGCATCCCGTACTTGTTTTTGAAAGACTTCTTCTTTTTGAGTATGAGATGCAGAAGAAGAAGCAAGATCTTCCTTAAGTTTTTTAACCTCGGACTCAAGTTTTGCATAACCATCAGCAATGTTTGTCATCTCGAGATTATGCTGTTTGCAAATTTTGTCCCACTCCGCCTTGTCGTTTTCCATGGTCAGCATTGCCTCAAGGTTTGCACGATTAACCCTTTGGAGTTCATCGACAAGCTTCTGCCACTGCGACATCCTCTCGATATTAAGCCTGACTGCGTCAAGACTGCTAAGCATGTCTGGCTTATCAATCGGAACTATGTCCAAGTCAAAGCGCATCCCTTTTAGGCACCAATTCGGAAAACGGCTCTGAAGTGTTGGGGGGCCGTCCTTGACTTGATATTGCGGTCTGTTAATGATAGTCTGGATGTCAGATTTCTTCAGAGGAGGAGAGCTAGCCAGAATATCGGAAGGAATGGGAGCGTCAATCTTTTCAGAAATTTGAGACGCGTCAATCGGTTTAGATTGTTTGCTCGGTTCATCGGCAATCTGAGTTTTTCCCTTATCATCGTAAGACTTCCGCTTATGAGAGTAGTCACTCCTATGCGAAGAGTCATATCGCTCGGCATCTTTCCTTCTTTGCCACTGATCGTAATCCCGCTTCTCCTGGGCTTTCCTTCGAGCCCTCTCTTCATCTGTTTCTTTTGGAGTATCAAGGTACTTCCTAAAGTCATAAGTGCCGCGGCCTCCACGGTACTTGAATGAGTCATAATATGAACCTGTACGTCCCATTGGAGAACCTGAAAGCAAAAAAGGAGTAAAGTTTAGAAATTTCCAGGAGAAAGAGGATAAATGTTTATAAGTGCTGAAAAATCCTAAGTGTGTGTGGCATGCAAGCTACATGCGTCAAACTACAGACCACGCTTTAGTGTGGAAACAGAGACAACTGGCGTAGTAGGCGTCCGGGTTTGTTTAAAGGTGGAAGTCGCCTCGACAACGGGAGAAGTTGCTTTTGGATTGTTATCCCCAAAAAGCTCTTGAGAAGTTATCATGATATCGCTCAAGCCATCAAAGGTGTCATCACCCAGGAGTTTAGCAGACTTCTCTTTTTCAACCTCTGTATCAATGGATTTCTCAGAAACTCGAGGATTCTCTTCCTCCTCAGTAATTGGGGTAAGCGCCGACTTGCTGACTAACCCTACGACATCGATGGATGCGGAACATTTTACCAAAGCAGCCTCCATGACGGGTGCTTCTGATGCAGTTTCTTCTACAGAAGCTGGGGCATTCGAGGCCTCTGCTTGGGAATCTGAAGCAACTAACGTTTTCGCATCAGAACTAGAAACCTCATGAATCTGAGTCGATCTAGAAGGATGTAAAAGGCCAAACTGGTGCAGAAATTCATCTTTCAGCAAGAATTTGGCACTCCTCTCTTCAGCGTCAACAGCACTCAAAGTATCTAAAATCGACTTACGGCTGGTATCTCGAAGAAGAGAAGGAAGTGCTGCACGAAGAAAGAATGGAATTAAGCATTTGATGGTTCGAATTACGAAAAATTTAGAAAAATGAATTGGTAAGAGGTAATCTTACTTCCGACTCTCCAAATAGCATAAAATCCCGGTGGACAGCGAACATAAAAGAATTGAGTCAAGAATCCGTGGGCACTTTCAGGCAAGTCCAGAATTAGTTTGCGATTCCTAGCACTCCTCACAAGTATGATAGAAGGATGGTCCTTGTTCTTTGCAAATGTGCACAAGAAGCGAATTTCATCAAAAGAGGGAAAACGGTTCAACGTTCTCCTGAAAAGCACACACAATCCCAGCAGGATGGAGTATCCGTTAGGGTGTAGTTGAAAGGGAGAAATAGTTAGCCGAAGGAGGAGTTCCCGAAGACAATCATTAAATGGAGGAATGGCTCCACTTGAACACATCTGCCGGTTCACAGCAACGAAGCCAAGAGGCGGCCTGTCAGCAGTGTCGCTTGGCACAGGAAGTAAAGCATCTGCTTCGGCAATGCCGAATTGGATGCACAGTTGTCGGAAGACTTTATGACTTAAAGTAGTAGAAGTCCTTTCCGGAGGGTCGATTAGTGGAGTAGCAATTGGAAAAGCTTCTCCGGCTATTTCCAAGTCTTCTTGTTGAGATTCCATTCTACACAAGGAAATGGACGATCAAATATTAAGGTGCACGTTTCCTAAAAAGAGTGAAGTGTTGTGCAAAACTAATACAATAATGAGCAAATGTAAATGAAACTAAACTAATTGATACTTGTCAATTATAAAGTTTCAGGGCTTAATATTTTAAGTCCAGGAATAGTGTTGCGTTAATGCAAATAAATCAGCTTTAGTTGATCACTTCAATTTTGCTTTAATACTTCACTTAGATTTGTTAGTTCACAGCATTTCATTCACGAAGTTCATTTAAGTTTGATTTTCTTTGACAACTAATCTGCTGTTTGATGTGGGCAATCAATAGCAGTATATTCGTCCCATTTTTCTGTGAATGTTGCTTCTAAACAGGTTATTAGCATTAAAGTTGAGGCAATCCGAGAAGAAGTGCAAAACCCAAAATAATTCAAGTTCAGAAAATCAGTCAAAAGCTGTTCAAAGTTCTAAGTGTTAGGTCGCTTACGACCTAACACAGGTTGCAATGTTCTTATGCTATGTTGTTCAGATTGAAAGTTCAAGACTGTGAAAAATTGCCTAAGTCTTAGGTCGTTCAGCGACCTATCATAAGTCAGGATTTCTGTAGGTCGCGTGTTGCAGCTGAATGGATTAAGGTGGGGCAATTCTCTTAAGTCCTAGGTCGAGCACAATTGTTTTTTAGGTTGGAGATACTCTAGGTCGCAAATGTCGTCAGGTCGCAAAGGCTAAGGTCGTTAAGCGTTCCCACGCGACCTAACTCTTAGGGCGTTCAAATCTGATAGGTTGTTGACTTCTTCTCCAAGCAACATCATATTGGGTCCAATAACCCAATACCACCAGTTCAAAAAAGGATTCATCATCCCCTTCATCCTACCTCAACGTACCACCGATTAACTAGAGAATCAATGGCAAACCCTACAGATCCGTGGCAAAAACTTTCGTATGATCGCAAATCATCCCGACGCGTCAAATGACGAACGAAAGTCGATTGAGACTACCGTACAAAAAAGCATGATGCATGGAATTGGGCTTAGGACGAGCGACAACGATTCGTGTTCAAAGCAGTGACTATGGGCAAGTATAAGCTGATCCACTTACGAATTATGATCGGCGAGGAAGAATCGTTGGCTGATTGAGTCAAATTTGTCTCTGGAAGCTCGAAAAAACTGTTAATGGCGATGGAGGCTCAGGACAGTAGGGTAAGGGAGAAGATGCGACCTAACTAATTTATATGAGACTGAAGGAGGGAGGTGAACAGGCGTGCAAGTTTTAAGTCGATCCGCGACCTAGCAAAGTTGAGTCGAAGCATACGACCTAAAAGTATAGTCATATACTTCGAGGGGCAAATGTTAACTCCTTTATTTCAGCGACCTAACACTCTACGACCTAAGAATGATGCGACCTAAGAATGTTGCAACCTAAGGAAAAGCTACGACCTAAGAATGATGCGACCTAAGAATGTTGCGACCTAAGGAAAGGCTACGACTTAAGAGGCTCTGCGACCTAAAGGAGCTTGCGACCTAAGAAAAACCTACGACCTAACTACATAGCAATCTAACTGAGAAAGTCCACGACTTATCAAGATAAGAAGTTAGCGACCTAACTTCTTCGCGACCTAAGATCCAGAAGGGTTTGCGACCTAAGGCTGCAGAAGACCTCGCGACCTAAGGAGGCAGGAAAGCTTCGCGACCTAAGATCCAGAAGGCCTTGCGACCTTGCAGCAGAAAGGATTGCGACCTATGGAACTCAACGACCTAAGGTAGCTAGCGACCTAAAGGACTTAACAACCTAAGGTAGTTAGCGACCTAAGGGACTTGACGACCTAAAGAGGTTAGCGACCTAACTATTAAAGCAGGTCCAGCGCCCAACGACCTAGAGCTCCCACAGCTATTCTGTAACTCGCGTGCGACCTATTACTTGATCAAATGAAGCCAATTACAGTTCTACTAAGCTAACTCCTGATGCCGCAAGGGGATAGCGACCTAGCTTAGGTCGCTCGCGACCTACGACCTAACTAAGGTCGTGCGCGACCTAAGACTTAGGCAAATTTCCTGCCCAGAAATCAGCTTCTATAAATAGGACATCACTTCCAACATGAAGCGGACTTTTGGCAAATCATTTCTACAGCGCTGTTACTCCGTTGAACTCTTCATTCATTCAGTAATCAAGGATCCTTCAAGCATTCACGACACTACAACAAGCTTCGAGAGAAATTCCTTACATCCGAGATGGATTCATCGAGTTTCACCGTCGAAGATTGAGCTAGCAGTCTAGATTGTTTCTTGTGATCGAATTGTACTGTTTCTTGAAGAGATTTGTGTCAAATTGTAACCGAATCAGCAATAAGAGACTATAAAGTGGACGTAGGCTCAATTACGGGCCGAACCACTATAAATCCGTTGTTCATTTACTGCATTTCTGCTATTTTCCTGCTTAATTTCTGTTCCCGTCACACGGGTGGTGATTTCACGATCTTATTACACACACCGGGTGTTATCGTTCATATTTTAACGTTAACATTTTGGTGCTTTCACTGAGAACCCAACTCAGGCTACCAATCACCATTGCTTCTCAGAAGTTTGCTGAAAGAATTTCCCACAAAACCAGAAGTTTATCAGACATAATGGCTCCTGGAAGGAAACGAAAGTCTGTCAGAACTGACGATGACCGTGACAATACTGCCACTTCTCTCTCTCCAAATCAGGCAGCTCCAAGCGTCGGTGTTACGCGACAGGAGTTAGATGCTGCTGTATCCGGACTGTACCAGCAGATTGAAACTCAGAATAACCTGATGATGGAAAGGCTGAATGCTCTATTTGGTACGAGTCAAAGACTAGTAAATAATGAGGGAAACTTTGCTAATGCTGCTCCCAATTCCGAGGGAAGAAATATTCCTCACGGGGGATCAGGTGCTGCCGAAGGGGCACCCCTCCAGGCCGAAGGATCTAGGCCGTCACCAGTTCTTCATGAGCATTTACCTGGACAAACTCCCGAAAAGATGGCTGAGGTCTACTCTGCGAAATCTCTGAACAATGAGGAATATCTCTCTGGTATGATCAAGCAAATAATGAAAGAGAGCATGCAAAGAGATGAAGACGAAAGCGAATGGGGATTCGCACCAAGTAGAACTCCGTTTACCGAGAAGATTCTGAAAGCTGAATTTCCTAGAAAGTTTGTTCCCCCCACTATTCCTGCTTATCGGGGGACAAGTGATCCAAATCAGTTCTTGTATAAATACGACTGGCATATGACCGGCGCAAGGGCGACCGACGAGATAAAGTGCCGATATTTCCCAGTTTATTTAGAAGGAGTGGCGCTTCTCTGGTTTACCAAGCTTCCGGTCCGATCTGCAGATCAGTTTTCCGATCTCACCCGAAAATTCAAAGAGCAATTCAGGCTATACGCTTCAAAGGCAAAGGATATAATGTCGCTGTCCAGTCTTGAACAGAATCCGGGAGAGCCTATTAAGTCATTCTTGAACCGCTTCAACTTAGCTCTGGCAGAAGTCGATAATGCAGAGCCACGAATGATCTTGACCTATTTGATGCGTGCTATTGACAAATCAAGCAAATTTGGAAAATGGCTGAAAATGAAGGAACCAAATTCGCTCGAGAAATTCTACAAAAAGGCTGACGAATTTATACGCTTAGAGAATCTTTCCGCACCAGCTAAAGTTGTGACAACGGTGGCGGAAAATAATGCTACTACTCAAAGCAAGAAAGAACCGGCAGATCAGAAAAGGGAAAGTAATGGTGGAAAAAGGCAAAAAGACTTCAAAAAGCCCCGCTTCCTTAAACCATCAGACTTTACTCCTCTGACCGATACCCCGGAAAATATCTTCATCGCCACTAAGGATGCTGTTGAATTTCCAAAACCACCGGCCGTGAAAGTTGGGAAGAATGCTGTTCAAAGCGGAAGATTTTGCAAGTTTCACAACCAACCAGGGCATGATACCAATGAGTGCCGCCATTTGAAAAGTCTGATTGAAGAATTGCTAAGAGAGAATAAGTTGCAGCAATACGTCAAGAGGAATAGAAAGGACCCATCTTCATCCAACCAAGGGCAGTTACCTCCAACTAATTCATCTGATTCAGGAGAGAGGCTTGCTGGAAAGGAAAGACCTGTTATTAATGTGATCACAGGGGGACCTCACCCGGCTGGCAGGAGTTGGGGTGAAATGGAAAGGTATGCAAAAGCTTTGAAGTATGCACCAACCGAAGAAAGTGTCTTAATCCTGGAAGATGCTTCACCTCTAAAGCAGCAAAAGACTTTTCATGATGATATTATGTTCAGAGCCAGGGATTCTGTTAATGTGGAAGCTCCTACTGAGGACCCTATGGTTGTCTCTGTCGGTATTGGGCCGGCTATTGTCAGAAGAGTGTTAGTCGATAGTGGTGCCTCATGGAACATCCTCTTTAAAAGGACATTTGACCAAATGAAAATTCCGATGACTGATGTACATGCTTCTTCACACAAGATCGCCGGATTTACAGGAGAGCTGAAACAGCCGATTGGAACAGTGGACTTGTTTGTTGAAATGGGCGAAGGACCCAAGAAATTGGTTCGGAAGCAAACTTTTGTAATTGTGGATGGATTCTCCGCCTATAATGCTTTCTTGGGCCGGCCTACTCTTGCTGCTTTCAGGGCCGTCCTCGCTCCTTGGTGCTTAACAATGAAATTTCCTACTGATAATGGGATTGCTGTTATTAAAGGAGATCAAAACGCAGGACGAGAATGTTATCTTGTAGAGCTCCAAGAGGCCAGGAGAAAAGAAATGGGGAAAGATGCGGCAGCTCCGCTCCGCATCAAGGAACCGACCCTGTAGCAACTACGGAGCGGCCCCTGTACTGGTGAACACAGCAATGCAAGAAAAGAAATGGATCCCAGGAAAGCCAGTACAGGGGAGAATAGAGTGGTACCCGTGGAGGTAACGGTACCAGTATCTGTAGACCCGAAAGACCCAAATAAAGTACTCAATGTGGGTTCACAGCTAAGTATAACAGTTCAAAACACACTGATATCATTCTTGAAAGCCAATCTAGATGTGTTCGCTTGGTGTCATGCTGATATGTGCGGAATCTCTCCAACAATTGCTGTTCACACCCTGAATGTCGATCCGAAATTCACACCAGTAAAACAGAAAAGAAGAACTCAAGGTCCAGAAAGGTCAGCAGCTTTAAAAGAAGAGGTAGATCGTCTCTTAGAGAATAATTTCATCAAAGAATCCACTTATCCAAATTGGGTTTCAAATCCAGTACTGGTTAAGAAGGCAAATGGAAAGTGGAGAGTATGCATTGATTTCTCAGATCTGAACAAAGCTTGCCCCAAAGACTGCTTCACGTTGCCTAGAATCGATCAACTAGTAGATGGGACGGCTGGACATGAGTTGTTATCTTTTATGGATGCCTATTCTGGATACAATCAGATTATGATGAATGAACCAGATCAGGAGGACACAAGCTTTATTACAGATGTGGGACTCTACTGTTACAAAGTCATGCCATTCGGTTTAAAGAATGCTGGGGCAACATACCAAAGACTTGTCAACGCTATGTTCAAGCCTCAGATTGGCAAAACGATGGAAGTCTATGTTGATGATATGTTAGTAAAGTCAAAGAAAGCAGTAGACCACATGGATCACCTGGCAGAAATGTTCTCAATTCTTCGGAAGTACGGAATGAAGCTCAATCCATTGAAATGTTCGTTCGGAGTAGAGTCTGGAAAATTCTTGGGTTTCATCGTGAGCGCTAGGGGCATTGAGGCAAATCCTGCTCAAATCACAGCTCTAAGAGAACTTAAAGCCCCTAGAACAAAGAAAGAACTACAAAGTCTCAATGGAAAGGTTGCCGCTCTTAGTCGCTTCATTTCCAAGGCCACAGACAAATGCATTCCCTTCTTTGATGCTCTAAAGAAAGGAAAGAAAAATTTCGAATGGACTCCTGAATGTCAGAATGCTTTCGATCAACTGATTCATCATATGAGAACTCCTCCGGTCCTCTCCAAGCCTAGTGATGGTGAAGACCTCTTCATCTATTTGGCAATTTCATCCCATGCTTTAAGTGCAGCACTCGTACGAGAAGATATGAAAATACAACGTCTGGTTTACTACATCAGCAAACGGTTCGCTGGGGCTGAAATGAATTATTCAAAGATAGAAAAACTTGCTTATTGTTTGCTAATCGCTTCCAGGAAGTTGAGACCCTATTTTCAATCTCATCCTATCAAGGTCCTAACTGATCAGCCTTTGAAGCAAGTCCTGTATCGTCCTGAAACTTCGGGTCGTCTCTTGAAGTGGAACATAGAACTCAGCCAATATGACATCACTTACCATCCCCGAAGAGCAATTAACGGACAAGCTTTAGCAGATTTCATTGCAGAATCCACTGACAAAGGTGACAGTAAGGAAGAAGACACTGACTGCATTCCGATACAATGGAAGTTGTATGTTGATGGCTCGAGAAATGATTATTGTTCTGGGGCAGGAGTTGTGCTCGAAACTCCCGAAGGACGATCACTATGTTATGCATTGAGACTGGAATTTCCTTCGACGAACAATGAAGCAGAATATGAAGCCCTTATTTCCGGATTGAAAATCGCCAAGGAATTAAATATCAAAGTGATACAGATTTTCAGCGATTCTCAGCTCATTGTTTGCCAGGTGAAGAAAGAATTTCAAGCAAAAGGAGGAAATTTGCCTGCATATTTGACAAAAACTTCCGAACTCCTCAATGATTTAGATCACTACTCAATAAGCCACATACCCCGAGAGGAAAATATGAAGGCGGATTCTTTAGCAAAGTACTCAAGTTCCGGAGAAGCTCAATTACTAGGATTAGTTCCTGTAGAAGTTCTGTCAGCTCCAAGCATTGATGAAATGGATGTTGATTGGATTATGACTACGTCTCAAGAGCATGAATCATGGATAACTCCGATCAGAGAATACTTACTCAGCGGTTCCCTGCCAGAAAGTTCTAAGGAACGTCGAAAATTATTAAGAAAAGCATCGAGGTATATAATTCAAGATGGCCGATTATACAGGCGGGGATTTTCAACCCCACTACTCCGATGTGTAACTAAGGAAGAAGCCAAGACAATCTTAACAGAGGTGCACGGAGGAGAATGTGGAGACCATTCAGGTGGTCAAACACTTGCAAAGCAAATTCTCCGATATGGATACTTCTGGCCGGATATCAATCGAGATGCTGCAACTTTTTCCAGGAAATGTGACAGATGCCAACGATTTGCAAAAATCGCAAGAGCGCCCTCCACTGAACTCACACAAATGGTCAGTCCATGGCCATTTGCCATTTGGGGGATAGACCTAATTGGACCATTACCGATCGCCAAATCAGGAATTAAATATGTTATTGTTGCCGTTGATTATTTCACCAAGTGGGCTGAAGCTGAACCTTTGGCCACCATCACTTCTAAAAAGATGATAAATTTTGTAACGAAGAATATCATTTGCAGATATGGTGTGCCACAGAAGATAATCACCGACAATGGCACTCAATTTGAAAGTGAAGAATTCCAGGATTTTTGCAAACGGTTCAGAATTCGAAAAAGCTTCTCAGCAGTGGCCCATCCGCAGGCAAATGGGCAAGTGGAAGCAGTCAACAAGATCATCAAGTCAACTATCAAAAAGCAACTTGAAAAAGCAAAAGGTGGTTGGGTTGATAAGCTTCCATTAGCACTGTGGGCGTACAGAACTACTCACAAAACTGCGACTGGGCACACTCCATTTTCACTGGCATACGGATCTGAGGCAATGATTCCAGTAGAAGTAGAGGTTCCTTCACATAGAAGAGTTCATTTCAATGAAACCGAAAATGAAAAACTGCAACTTGAAGCGCTTGATTTTCTTGATGAGAAAAGAGAGGAAGCTAGGCTCAGAGTTTCAGCTCATCAGCAGAGAATAGCCAGGCATTTCAACTCCAAAGTTCGCCAACAAAGCTTTGAAATCGGAGACTTGGTACTGAAAAGGATCATGACAGCAACTGGTGTGTTTGGGCCAAACTGGGAAGGGCCATATGTCATAGGCACTAAACTTCTTGATGGCACTTTCAAACTCATAACTGTTGAAGGAGATCCAATTCCAAGGGCCTGGAACAGCAACCATTTGCGTCCTTACTTTACTTGAAAAGAGCTCTGCTCAAAATTGTAAAATGATGATGAATGTATCAGTTGTATTGTGAAACATTGTAAATCAGTGTAAATGAATGAAAGCTATAAAGTGGACGTAGGCCCGATTTTTGGCCGAACCACTATAAATCTTGTGTTCTTTACTATTTCATAATGCCTGTTTTATTTTGATATGTAAATACTTTAAATGTATCGCTAAAATATCAATTCAAAATTGCAGGACATTACAACAAGGCTTGTTCATCACAAAGCTAAGCGACTTCCATAAATCAGCTATTACACGAAAACCAAGCCACAAAATTTTTTTCCAAATTCAAATCCCAAGCAAGGAAAACCTCACATAAAAAGTTGGCGACTCCATTGTGACAAACCTTCGTTCACTAGTCGAGATTGTCGCTATGAATAGACATCCAACTAGATAACTTGCGTTTGTCTCGTAGAGTCATTCAACAGTGAAGTCCACTCCTTCGGATAAAGCAATTTACTTGTAAGAGGAAAAGAAGAAGAGGTGCTTGGGAACGATAATAAGAGATCGCTAACAGGCAGATGATGAGAGAAAGTTGCCAAGCAAACAAAGGAGCAGACAATGGGAGGTATGCATCTCAACAGGAAGGCCAGAAGATCCACCAAAGGGACGCCTTCCCAAGCGGAAGTAACAGGACCCTCGCTAACTGGTCGTGATGCATCCGATCAGATAGCTTACGTACGTCCCGTGGATCCACTCGCCCCTGAGACGCAACCTACCCGGCACACCAACCAACCAAAGCCCTCTAACGAGGCACACCAATAAATGGGAGTGCTTTCCTCAACCAAAAAGATCGGTGGGACCACCGAAGGGGCATCTTGTTAATTGATTGCGGTCGTTTGTACAAACAAACATCCAATCAAGCAACTTACGCCTGCTCCGTGAACCCATCCGACCATGAGAAAGTAACTCCCAGGCACTCAAAAGCCCTCTTCGGAGGCACAAGCCCTCTTCGGAGGCACATGACCTCTTCGGAGGCAAAAGCCCTTTCCCAAGGCACCACAAGCCCTCTTCGGAGGCACATGACCTCTTCGGAGGCAAAAACCCTTTCCCAAGGCACCGCAAGCCCTCTTCGGAGGCACAAGCCCTCCTCGGAGGCACAAGCCCTTTTCGAAGGCACAAGACCTCTTCGGAGGCACAACTCTTTAAGAGGAGCCCTCTCCGGAGGCATGTCCCAAAATAAAATGCTTGAACAAAAAGCATCGTCCAGAAGCACAGTTCAACTCTCAAAGGAAGGATTAACTTGTTCACCTCGAAAAGTTCCTCCTAAAAAAGTTGAAAAATGCTACAAAATTCTTTCAGAAAAGTTCATTTCACTTCATAGGGAAATTCACTTCTTAATAAATAAATGTGATTATCCCCGAAAGTTGAAGCGTTCTTCAGAAAGAGAAAATAAAAATTCTTCTAAAGACTGGATATACTCTATTAAGAGCAGAATAATTCTCCCCTCAAAAGCGGAATAATTGTCCTCTGAAGTAAGAGTATTAGTCTTAAAAAATCTAGGAATATTGCAATGCACTTACGGCATGGGGGCAATACCATACAATTTAATTATATTAATAAAAGCAACATACCACAAGTTCGTTGCAATATCATGGAAAACAGATGTGGAATAAATGCATTCTCAAACGCAGACAAAAAGTTTGCACAAGTAAGAAGAATCGTTTGTTCTACACTAAAAATAAAAGATAGATCATTCTCACATACACAAGAGTTTGTACAAGTAAAATAACTGTTTTATTTAGTACTATGAAAATTCTTTACATGTGCAGATATCTCAAAAAGCAAAAGTGGGAACCGGTACCCGCACAATCCCCGGTCAATACATGCAAAGAGCAAAAATAATAAGTAGAAAATCCAGCTTGATTATTCCTTCTTCTCACCACCTTTGGAGCCCTTTCCCGGCCTAATGACTAGCTTTTGAAGTCGTTGTGAACGGGCAGGGGCAGAAGGAGAAAGCGGTGCGGCCAGATCAACTACTGCTTCATCTTCAGTGGAAGTCTTCTTCTTCTTCCTTACAGCACGCTTCCCCTTCCTCTTTGAAGAAGACTCGCTCCCCGGAGTAGCAAGCAATGTTGAAAGCTTCGTGTCGTCATCAAGAGACCGCTCCGGGGTCTTCTCAATGTCTTCAAAATCCTCCGCCTTCTGTTCCTGAGAAGCAGCCGGATCATCCAAGCCTTGAAGAGCTTCGATTTTCTCTGCCTGTGATCCCGGTTGGGAAGCAGAAGGAGGAGTAATTTGGGAAGACGGAGGAACGGCAATCGAAGGAGTGAAAGCTTGTGTAGTGCTTGGTGCCTCCGCTGTAGAAGAAAAGAAGTTAAAATCAGCATCCCCCGAAAATAAAGAACGCATCGGTTCATCAAAGTTTAAGTAACAAGTAAGAAGGTCATCGAATTCGGCTAAGTCAAATGACTGGTTCATTAGACCCGAGACGACACCAAGAGTACCTGGAGGAGTTGGCTTTGCAAGATCCACCTCAAACTTCTCGGCTTCAATATCATCCAGTGCCTCATCTTCAGTAGGAGTAGTTGCAGTTTCCTGGGCAACTTTAGCTAGTTGTAAAGAATGAGAGCTGGAATCTATAATATTAACGTCGGCTGAAGTGGAAGTTTGAACGGGGGCAGTTAAAGGAGCTTCTTCTTTTGGAGGCTCTTCTCCCGTTGTTTCAGCTCGTACTTTGGCAAGTTGCTCCTTCCCCTTAATAAGAGCGGCACGATCCTCATCATTGAGATAGCGCTCCTCAAGTTCCAGCTCATTATAGCCGGCCCCGCCAAGCATATCCATCGCCACTTCCCACACTTCAGCCAATGTAATTTCATAATCGGGACCAAGAAAGGAGAGGCTCCCACGACCCAGAACGCTGTGTAAATAAAAGTCGAATAAGGTAGAGCTGATGTCTGCTTTCGTCGCCTCATGTGATTGCTCAGCCGCTTCCTTTTCGGCAACGGCAGCAACCCGGCCAGCGGTAGCCTCATCACGCTCTGCCTCAACTTTAGCAAGTCGAGACTTTAGTAACTCAATCTCTACGTTCTGAGAGGTGACCTTTTCCCGCAAATCGGTGTTTTCTGTGCGGTATTTCTCAGTAATATGCTGTTCAGCGGCAAGCTTCATTTCAACATCTCTCTGTGCAGCATGGGCATCCTGCACTTGTTTTTGAAAGACTTCTTCTTTTTGAGTATGAGATGCAGAAGAAGAAGCAAGATCTTCCTTAAGTTTTTTAACCTCGGACTCAAGTTTTGCATAACCATCAGCAATGTTTGTCATCTCGAGATTATGCTGTTTGCAAATTTTGTCCCACTCCGCCTTGTCGTTTTCCATGGTCAGCATTGCCTCAAGGTTTGCACGATTAACCCTTTGGAGTTCATCGACAAGCTTCTGTCACTGCGACATCCTCTCGATATTAAGCCTGACTGCGTCAAGACTGCTAAGCATGTCTGGCTTATCAATCGGAACTATGTCCAAGTCAAAGCGCACCCCTTTTAGGCACCAATTCGGAAAACAGCTCTGAAGTGTTGGGGGGCCGTCCTTGACTTGATATTGCGGTCTGTTAATGATAGTCTGAATGTCAGATTTCTTCAGAGGAGGAGAGCTAGCCAGAATATCGGAAGGAATGGGAGCGTCGGTCTTTTCAGAAATTTCAGACGCGTCAATCGGTTTAGATCGTTTGCTCGGTTCATCGGCAATCTGAGTTTTTCCCTTATCATCGTAAGACTTCCGCTTATGAGAGTAGTCACTCCTATGCGAAGAGTCATATCGCTCGGCATCTTTCCTTCTTTGCCACTGATCGTAATCCCGCTTCTCCTGGGCTTTCCTTCGAGCCCTCTCTTCATCTGTTTCTTTTGGAGTATCAAGGTACTTCCTAAAGTCATAAGTGCCGCGGCCTCCACGGTACTTGAATGAGTCATATTATGAACCTGTACGTCCCATTGGAGAACCTGAAAGCAAAAAAGGAGTAAAGTTTAGAAATTTCCAGGAGAAAGAGGATAAATGTTTATAAGTGCTGAAAAATCCTAAGTGTGTGTGGCGTGCAAGCTACATGCGTCAAACTACAGACCACGCTTTAGTGTGGAAACAGAGACAACTGGCGTAGTAGGCGTCCGGGTTTGTTTAAAGGTGGAAGTCGCCTCGACAACGGGAGAAGTTGCTTTTGGATTGTTATCCCCAAAAAGCTCTTGAGAAGTTATCATGATATCGCTCAAGCCATCAAAGGTGTCATCACCCAGGAGTTTAGCAGACTTCTCTTTTTCAACCTCTGTATCAATGGATTTCTCAGAAACTCGAGGATTCTCTTCCTCCTCAGTAATTGGGGTAAGCGCCGACTTGCTGACTAACCCTACGACATCGATGGATGCGGAACATTTTACCAAAGCAGCCTCCATGACGGGTGCTTCTGATGCAGTTTCTTCTACAGAAGCTGGGGCATTCGAGGCCTCTGCTTGGGAATCTGAAGCAACTAACGTTTCCGCATCAGAACTAGAAACCTCATGAATCTGAGTCGATCTAGAAGGATGTAAAAGGCCAAACTGGTGTAGAAATTCATCTTTCAGCAAGAATTTGGCACTCCTCTCTTCAGCGTCAACAGCACTCAAAGTATCTAAAATCGACTTACGGCTGGTATCTCGAAGAAGAGAAGGAAGTGCTGCACGAAGAAAGAATGGAATTAAGCATTTGATGGTTCGAATTATGAAAAATTTAGAAAAATGAATTGGTAAGAGGTAATCTTACTTCCGACTCTCCAAATAGCATAAAATCCCGGAGGACAGCGAACATAAAAGAATTGAGTCAAGAATCCGTGGGCACTTTCAGGCAAGTCCAGAATTAGTTTGCGATTCCTAGCACTCCTCACAAGTATGATAGAAGGATGGTCCTTGTTCTTTGCAAATGTGCACAAGAAGCGAATTTCATCAAAAGAGGGAAAACGGTTCAACGTTCTCCTGAAAAGCACACACAATCCCAGCAGGATGGAGTATCCGTTAGGGTGTAGTTGAAAGGGAGAAATAGTTAGCCGAAGGAGGAGTTCCCGAAGACAATCATTAAATGGAGGAATGGCTCCACTTGAACACATCTGCCGGTTCACAGCAACGAAGCCAAGAGGCGGCCTGTCAGCAGTGTCGCTTGGCCCAGGAAGTAAAGCATCTGCTTCGGCAATGCCGAATTGGATGCACAGTTGTCGGAAGACTTTATGACTTAAAGTAGTAGAAGTCCTTTCCGGAGGGTCGATTAGTGGAGTAGCAATTGGAAAAGCTTCTCCGGCTATTTCCAAGTCTTCTTGTTGAGATTCCATTCTACACAAGGAACTGGACGATCAAATATTAAGGTGCACGTTTCCTAAAAAGAGTGAAGTGTTGTGCAAAACTAATACAATAATGAGCAAATGTAAATGAAACTAAACTAATTGATACTTGTCAATTATAAAGTTTCAGGGCTTAATATTTTAAGTCCAGGAATAGTGTTGCGTTAATGCAAATAAATCAGCTTTAGTTGATCACTTCAATTTTGCTTTAATACTTCACTTAGATTTGTTAGTTCACAGCATTTCATTCACGAAGTTCATTTAAGTTTGATTTTCTTTGACAACTAATCTGCTGTTTGATGTGGGCAATCAATAGCAGTATATTCGTCCCATTTTTCTGTGAATGTTGCTTCTAAACAGGTTATTAGCATTAAAGTTGAGGCAATCCGAGAAGAAGTGCAAAACCCAAAATAATTCAAGTTCAGAAAATCAGTCAAAAGCTGTTCAAAGTTCTAAGTGTTAGGTCGCTTACGACCTAACACAGGTTGCAATGTTCTTATGCTATGTTGTTCAGATTGAAAGTTCAAGACTGTGAAAAATTGCCTAAGTCTTAGGTCGTTCAGCGACCTATCATAAGTCAGGATTTCTGTAGGTTGCGTGTTGCAGCTGAATGGATTAAGGTGGGGCAATTCTCTTAAGTCCTAGGTCGAGCACAATTGTTTTTTAGGTTGGAGATACTCTAGGTCGCAAATGTCGTCAGGTCGCAAAGGCTAAGGTCGTTAAGCGTTCCCACGCGACCTAACTCTTAGGGCGTTCAAATCTGATAGGTTGTTGACTTCTTCTCCAAGCAACATCATATTGGGTCCAATAACCCAATACCACCAGTTCAAAAAAGGATTCATCATCCCCTTCATCCTACCTCAACGTACCACCGATTAACTAGAGAATCAATGGCAAACCCTACAGATCCGTGGCAAAAACTTTCGTATGATCGCAAATCATCCCGACGCATCAAATGACGAACGAAAGTCGATTGAGACTACCGTACAAAAAAGCATGATGCATGGAATTGGGCTTAGGACGAGCGACAACGATTCGTGTTCAAAGCAGTGACTATGGGCAAGTATAAGCTGATCCACTTACGAATTATGATCGGCGAGGAAGAATCGTTGGCTGATTGAGTCAAATTTGTCTCTGGAAGCTCGAAAAAATTGTTAATGGCGATGGAGGCTCAGGACAGTAGGGTAAGGGAGAAGATGCGACCTAACTAATTTATATGGGACTGAAGGAGGGAGGTGAACAGGCGTGCAAGTTTTAAGTCGATTCGCGACCTAGCAAAGTTGAGTCGAAGCATACGACCTAAAAGTATAGTCATATACTTCGAGGGGCAAATGTTAACTCCTTTATTTCAGCGACCTAACACTCTACGACCTAAGAATGATGCGACCTAAGAATGTTGCGACCTAAGGAAAAGCTACGACCTAAGAATGATGCGACCTAAGAATGTTGCGACCTAAGGAAAGGCTACGACTTAAGAGGCTCTGCGACCTAAAGGAGCTTGCGACCTAAGAAAAACCTACGACCTAACTACATAGCAATCTAACTGAGAAAGTCCACGACTTATCAAGATAAGAAGTTAGCGACCTAACTTCTTCGCGACCTAAGATCCAGAAGGGTTTGCGACCTAAGGCTGCAGAAGACCTCGCGACCTAAGGAGGCAGGAAAGCTTCGCGACCTAAGATCCAGAAGGCCTTGCGACCTTGCAGCAGAAAGGATTGCGACCTATGGAACTCAACGACCTAAGGTAGCTAGCGACCTAAAGGACTTAACAACCTAAGGTAGTTAGCGACCTAAGGGACTTGACGACCTAAAGAGGTTAGCGACCTAACTATTAAAGCAGGTCCAGCGCCCAACGACCTAGAGCTCCCACAGCTATTCTGTAACTCGCGTGCGACCTATTACTTGATCAAATGAAGCCAAGTACAGTTCTACTAAGCTAGCTCCTGAAGCCGCAAGGGGATAGCGACCTAGCTTAGGTCGCTCGTGACCTACGACCTAACTAAGGTCGTGCGCGACCTAAGACTTAGGCAAATTTCCTGCCCAGAAATCAGCTTCTATAAATAGGACATCACTTCCAACATGAAGCGGACTTTTGGCAAATCATTTCTACAGCGCTGTTACTCCGTCGAACTCTTCATTCATTCAGTAATCAAGGATCCTTCAAGCATTCACGACACTACAACAAGCTTCGAGAGAAATTCCTTACATCCGAGATGGATTCATCGAGTTTCACCATCGAAGATTGAGCTAGCAGTCTAGATTGTTTCTTGTGATCGAATTGTACTGTTTCTTGAAGAGATTTGTGTCAAATTGTAACCAAATCAGCAATAAGAGACTATAAAGTGGACGTAGGCTCAATTACGGGCCGAACCACTATAAATCCGTTGTTCATTTACTGCATTTCTGCTATTTTCCTGCTTAATTTCTGTTCCCGTCACACGGGTGGTGCTTTCACGATCTTATTACACACACCGGGTGTTATCGTTCATATTTTAACGTTAACAGGTAGACACTCATGCCGGAGTTGAATTGCTCAAAATACCGCGTTGTAAATAAAATTTGGCAAATCTCAGAATATACAGTAAATAAATATAATCACAGATCACAGACACAGAGGAAAATAATGCAGCGGAAGTAAAAGAAATAGTAGTTCATGAAGCTACTATATAAATATATCAGAGTTACATAAGATATAACAGAAGAAATAGAGTACAACAGAAGTCTAAATACAATAACCAAGTACAAGCTGAGTAGAACAACAGAACTGAAATAGATAGGACAAGACAAGCAGATAATCTCCAGCGATTCAAATCTCCAAAAAGTGGAATCCAAATCTGTGAATAACTCAGGCTGACCCGAGCGTAAAGCAAAACACAAAACACTCGAGTCAGGACAATATATACTTATATAATGTAAACCAACTCAAGTGAACTGTAATAAAGGTACAAGTAACTTAAAGAATGCTTGGGATCGTCCATTCTTTAAGGATTCGTTAAACTATTTACTATGTAGTAATATACGCTATATACAGTAGTGTCTGATTAGTAAAGTATAATCATATAGAAAATAGCGTTAAGGGGATGGAGAACCTTAACGCGGTCGGATCTTAAAATCATAATCGTAGTGGGTTCGATATGGTAGGTGACAGGGCACACAAGGCAATGCCAGGGTAGATATACCAATTACGCACACGAACTGATGGAGCGGATAGCAGCCACTACCGTCCACTTCGAACAACACTCCCAAAACGAAGGGTGGCCACCAAAAATCAAAAAGTAATAGAATGGAATCGAAGAAGTGCGTCCGATAAGAGGTGCTACCTCATTGGTCCGAGATCGCTCCTGTTTTAGCCACCTTATGCCAACTCACGGGAGTTGGGTCCACGTATATACCTTAGGATCGTCGCCACCATCCTACTTCATTCTGGAAACTCCACCGCGTACACAGTTGTCAAAGTGGTTTTCGGTATCGACAGAGAGTATGTCCATATCCGATCCCGGTCTCTTTAACAACCAATCGTTATTATAACCCGTGGTTATAAGTTTAAAAATAGTTTATACTTCAAAATAGAATATCATTTCAAATCCAAATCTTTATCAAAATAAAGATTAAATCAATTCCAAACCATTTCCATATATTTAAATTTTCATCTCATTTCAAAACTTCATTTCAAATCATTTTAATATAATAAAATATCATATCAGTTCAAATCCAAATATTCAACTTTAAATACCTTTTAAATTCAAAGATATTGTTCATTTACTATCATTTCAAATCACCTTTAAATAGTTTATATTCCAATCAAAATAATTCATTTAAACCTTTTAAAAGTGTAATTATTATATTTTTCAAATCAAGTATTCAATTTCCAAAGTATCAAACCATTCTGAGTTCGTTTACTAAGTCAAAAACCATAGTTATTAAAATTTCAGCCTTTCGCAGCATTTAGAAAAAGCTGTTATAAGTTATACTTGAAAACATTTTTATTCAGCAATGACAGTATTTAAAACTGCTATTAAAACTCAGCAGAAAAGACAACATTTCAGAAGTGCTGCGGTAACTCAGATTTCAAAACAAAGGTTTTATTTGATTTCAGCAAAGACTGCAGACCACTATAGCATTTCCAGAGAATGCTATAATAGACCTGAGTTCAATATTAACCTATAAGTTCAATTACAGCAACTATAGCATTTCAGAAATGCTGTAATAGCTCTTTTTACACAATTTTAGTTCAATTCAGAAACTATAGCATTTCTGAATGCTATTAAAAGTTAATTCCAGATTTTAGTGTATTTCCAGCAACTAAATAACTTCAATTTAAAACACATAAACATTTTAAAAATCATATTTTTAACATTTAAAATGTTCATTTACATATCATTTAACATATATCTTTTTCACAATAAGTTTCTTATAATTAAATCCAATTTTCAACAATTTACTTAATAAATTTAAGTGTAAAAGTTTCCAATTCTTCACATTTCAACAAATAACTTAACACTACAAATTTAAATTACCATTTCACAAATTTAACTAAATTTCCAATTTTATTTAATTAACTTAAACCTTTAATTAAAACCAAATTTCACATTTCCAAGTCAAGTTATATTTTAAAAGATCACTTTTAAACATTCATTTATTTAACCACTTAAACTCATAGAAAAATCAATAATACTTTAATAAATCGCTTAAATTCAAATTTAATCAAATTATCATATTTACCGTTTTCCAAATATAATTAAATTTTCATTTTTATTCATATAACTTAAATATCATTTTTAACCAAAATTCCAAATTCCAAACTTATGTTATATTTCAATAATCCAATTTAACCATTCATTAATTACATTTTCAACTCATAGAAAAATCATGATTTCTTTATTTTAAAACATTTCAAAATCTATTTAAACCAAATTTCATAAATTTATATTTTTAAAATACTTAAAAATATCCAAAACACTTTATAAAATAACCACGGGCCTGTATATAGTTTTCTAGCCTAGGTCAAGTGATACGGATATGTATCATTTCAATCCGCAGTTTAAAAAGAAAAATCCGGGTTCTATCATTTCAAACCCGCAATCCCAAGTTAAAATAAATTAAATAAAAACCATTCAGGCCTATCATTTCAGCCCATAACGATTTTTCCCTATTCTAAAGTTCGTTCGAGTATGTATCATTTCAACCCATAGTGATTCTAGTCTACAGGGAACTTGCAATGGTGATAACTGATATAAATAACAGAATAACATTAAATAACAGTAACATATGATTTAATAGGTGTATAAACATTATATGATCATAACATAGTCAAGTATAACATGATAATATATTTCTACAGATTCACAGGGTGTCAATTTACTGGTTATATAGGTACATATTGTCTGGTGAGAATAACTCACTTGTTAAAGCTGGAGATTAGCGATCAAAACACACAGAATAGATTCCAGAAAGCACAACAAGCACGATATAGCATGACCTTTGATTTGAATGAAGAGAACCATGATATGATCTTGCAATAACAATAAGCAAGACAATATAACATATGAATATTAACCAAAACAATATCGAACAAATTGAAATACAAAGCAATAAAGACAAGACTTTGCCTCTACCATTCAAATGCTTGACCATAGGGGATCAAGTGTTCAGCCATGATGTGTTTTTAGGTCAGGTATGGTGTCATATAGGTCAGGTTACAAGTTGATGAAGGTGGTGGAAGAGTTACAATATGAAGCATACATGGGTTTAAGGCAAAATAGAGTGGTTTACGCAACATTTGGCTTGGTTATGCCAAGTTTTGGGCTCGGCCCTACATACTTCAGGTGTGGTCAGATCTGAAAGTATGTCTAGAGGTGGTGTAGGTGGGTGGTGGTGGAGCTAGGGGTGTGGCCAAGTCAAGATATGAAGGAGATAGTGGAGTTTATGGTTAGGCTAGGCAATTTTTGTGGAGTTTTTGCATTGATTTTGTGGAGATGGCTTCAATTGGATGGCACGGCTTGAGGTGGTGGTCAGAGGTGGAGGTGGTGGTTGTTGTGGCTGGTGATGGTGGAGAGGATGGTGGAGATGAAGGTGGGTTATAGCTGAGCAAAGCATAAGAGGAGCAAAGACAAAATCAATAAAAGAAGAGGAAGAAAAGTAGAAAAGAGAAGCCATTAGAATTGCAATTTTTTTCTCAAATTTGATATAGCTGTGAGTTTGGAGTGGAGAGATAGATTTTTCATGTGAATTGCTGGAGAGAATACACGGCTAGAGGTAAGAAGTGTACGGCCAAAAGAAAGGAGAGGAAAAGCCAAAAGAAAATGAAGAGACCAGGAGATGAAAAGCCTTAAGTTTTGCAATTTTTAAAACATTTGGCATTTCCTTTTCTTTTCTTTTTTTTATTTTAAATAAACAAAATAAACTCAGAAATGTTATTTACAACTGAAAAAAGTAGTAGGAAATAAAATAAATATTTAAATTCAAAAGAAATGGAAAAAGAATTACAAAAATTGCTCAAAAATTGCAAACAGTGTTTAGAAATTACAGAAAAATAACCCATGGCTTTGAAAAATTATTTGATTTACTTTAAAAATATTATAAACCAAAATTTGAAATAAAAATGATTTTTTAAAACATTTTCTAGTAAAATAAATAATTTAGATTTTAAATTAAATAGAATTTAAATAAAGAAAATGGCAATAAATACATAATCAGGCTTTATAAATTTGAATAAATTCAAGTGTACTTTAGAAAAATTATATGATCATTTTTAAAAATATTAAAAGATAAAAATATACTCAAAATAAAGTATTAACCCAATTAAAATAAAACATAACAAAGAAAAATAAAATTTATATCATTTAAAATAGACAAAATTGTTAAATAAACAAATTATACTCAAAGTTGAAATGTACATAACTTTTACAGTTTAACTCCGTTTTCAGCGAAACGAAAAGCAGTATTCAAGTTACTACATCTATTTTCATAATAAAATATAAAATTTATAATTTCAAATATTTAAAATTTAAATTTAAAAGTCAAAGTTTGACTATTGACCAAAATTCACATTTTCTGGAAATATTAAATCTAGTCATATTTGGAATTCTAATCCACATCAAAATCAAAGTTTATATTTAAAATAACAAAATTTATTCTTTTTCATAAATAAAGCTTTTGAATCTGGAAAAATCAATTTAAAAATATTTGTAAAATACAGGGTTGTTACACTCTCCCCCACTCAAAAGTTTTCGTCCCCGAAAAGGAACGAGGTACGGGAAAGCACAGAAAAAGATAGAATGAAATAGAATTAAGACAAGAAGATAAGAAGATTGGAATTACACCTGATAACTATTGTTATAGGTAAGTTTAACAAGATGGAGGTGATCAAATCAAGAATATAAGCACGAAAAAGATCCCCTAGAGTCTGAATCTCCCTTTTCACTTGACCGACGGTCTATGAATGGAAAAACAGTGTTCAGATCTAGATGAGTAACAAAGATATAGAAAGATTTCTAAACAGACTGGTATAAGCAATAGCCTTCACATTCTGTAACAAGATAAGAGAAATAAGGACAACGAAAAGATAGTTTGAAAAAAAAAACAAAATAAGATAATAAATTTGAAACCATAATGCTTTGAAATCATAACAATTTAGGGATGTTTATCATTTGGAAATCATACTACTAAAATCATAACACTTTGGAAATGTTATTCTAAAAAAAACATAATACTTAGAAGATCATAACACCTTTTAAAAATAATCTTCATTTAAACCATTTTAATTCAAGGTCAAATAATATTCATTTTAAAGTTGTAACATTTCTAAGTTCATTCAATTTTAAAAATTTCCAAAACACTGTATTTTCAAAACAGCATCACTTATAAAATGCTACAGTAGGTATATTAGTACTTCAAATCAGTTTAATTCCAGAAATATTCATTTGGATATTATTTAACTTATGACTTATTAAAACAAACTTTTATGAATGGAATATTCAAATTAAACTATACTTTGTTTATTAAGTCAAAAGCTCACTAATTTAGTTAGCTCTTGATTTAACACATAACCTAACTCTTTATTTAAAATACCCATTTCATAAATAGATATTCCTTTAATAAGTTACACTTAAAATTCCATTTGAAAACCAAATTCTCAATTATCAAGTTTTAGTGATGTATTTTATTACAAAAAGTCCAATTCAAATGTATTTTATTTTATCTATTCAAAGATACATTATTTATTATACAACATATTCATTTCAGGAAATAACCTTTATTAAAATTCCTAGGTTACGCTTAAGGTTCCATAGTAAATCAAATTTGATTATTAAGTTATTTAAATAAAATCTCTTTAAATTTCTTTTTCACTATTTGCCTCTGTTAATCTTTTATAACTAAAATTTAAGTGTATAACATTTAGGCCCACGTCCTTGTAATTAAACTTAGTCCGCGTAAACTCCTCCCGTTTGAAAACTTATATTTCCGATCCCTGTTTTTATTTCTGCCTTAATTTATTCCATAAATACCCCTGTTTACATGTCGCACTAATTTTTTATGGTGGTTGTGATTTCGATTGCAAGTTTTAAATTCTGATTCAGTTCGATCATTGTTTTAAGATATTATTTCGGAATCATGGCTTTACCTTCTTCCAGGTAAAATATTGTTTGGATTTGTAATCGATTTTGTTTGTTTTTAAATGATATTGCGATATTCGTTTATAATTTTGTTATTTCTGTTTCGTTAGTTTTTTTTTGTTTGAAGTAAATGAAAATTACAAGTATTCTATTGTTTATTTTATCTGAAAAATTAATGCGTATGTATAGGGTACTGTTCGTTGATTTATTTTTTTAGCTTTGATTAAGTTCTGATTTGTCTGGAATTATTGTAGGTATTTTACAGTCTTGTCCGCAAATAATTTGAATATGTATGGTGAAAATGGTACAAATTACTAATTGTTGCTGATTTATCTGCAACTTTTTACAATTATTGCATACATATCAGCAAGTAATGTTCGTATTTCACTTATTTGTTTAAGCTCAGACTTCTGCTTATTTATCTGCTTTTTTTTATAAACATTGCTTACATATCAGCAAATGATATTGCTTAAGTATTAAAATATTATTTTATGTGCTGATTTGTCTACAATTTTTTATAATTATTGCTTACATATCAGCATATAATATATATATCCTGCGTTTTTGTATTTATTTTTTTATAATTGTAATTATGTTTTTTTTAAATTAAAGTGTTCCTGGTGATGCTGGAGTGCTTGTGCTGTTGAAGTTTGGATATGATAGCTTTTCGTTATGCCTTCAATTTGATAGTTCGGTTGTTATGTTGAGAAGTGCTATTTCTGGTAAATGGACAGAATTGAGTTCAATGTCATTTGAATTGTACTATGTTAGAGATGGATTGAGAAGGAATATTGAAACTAATTTTGATCTTCAATCTATTTTGTTGTTGGCTGCTCATAACCGTGAGGATTACTTTGTTATTTTTGTTGATGTTGTTCCTTCTAGTTTTTCAGCTACCAATATTAGATCAGATGCTGTTACTTGTAGCAGTGATTCCTCATTTGTTAGTACCGGTGATTCTAATATTCAATTCAGGTAGTTATTAAGAAATGATTCCAATCAATCTGTTTTTACGGGTGTTGGTCAACAATTTCCAGGTGGTGTTACTGAATTTAGGCTCAATTTGATGGTATATAGTATTAAGACAGGGTATAAGCTTGATTTGGTTAAGAATGATAAGGAAAGAGTTACGGCTGTTTGTTCTCGAACAAAATGTACTTTCAGAATTCATGCTTCTGTTAAGTTTAATCTTCCGGGCTATTTTGTTATAAAGAGATTTCATCCTGAACATACCTGTGGTGCTGGAATTCATGATATTAATGATCCTCCTGTTTCAAGTAAATTGATTAAGTTGTTGGTTTATGATCATATTCAAGCTAATCCGTTAATGAAGACAAAGGACAATATTAACCTATTTCAAACTGAGTATAATATCATTTTGAAGTATTATTTTGCTTATAGTGGGAAGAGATTGGCTTTAGAAGATTTACATGGAAGTGATATGATGTCTTATCACCATTTGAAGTCTTTTTGTGATGCTGGTAATCCTGGTAGTAAAGTAGTTTTGGAGTGTAATCATGATACTCGTCAATTTGAGAGGGTTTTCATTGGTTTTGAAGCTTGTGCACATGGTTTTCAATTTTGTCGGCCTTTAATATTTGTTGATGCTACTTTTATGAAGGGTAGAGCTCAAGGTTGTTTGATGGCTGCTACTGGTAAAAATGGCAATGAAGGTATGTTGTAAATTAATTTATAATTGCATCAATATCTGCAATAATTATTATATGTTTCTGCAACATCAATATTTATTAAGAAGAAATAAAATATTTTACTTACATAAATCATTGTGGAAATCGAAGCAATTTTACATAAAAAATTGCTGAAAAGTATGCAATTTTTTTGAATTAAGGAAAATTGTTGTGCAGTAATATTTGGTAATAGTTGCAGTTTTGTCAGCATTTTTTCAATATAAGTGAATAGTATTAAGCAATTTGTTCAGTTATTTATATATTTGTGATTGTTTTATCAGGTTTTTTTCCTATAGCAGTTGCAATTGTGTCTGGTGAAGATGAAAATAATTGGATTTGGTATTGTGAACAGCTTAAAGATTTTTTGAAAGATGATTGTAGAAAGTTTGTTTTCATTTCTGACCGCCATCCTGGTATTCTTGTTGCTATTCCCAAAGTGTTTCCAGATTCAGTTCATGGTTCCTGTTTTTATCATTTAAACAATAATTTAAAAGTTGCTTTAAAGTCTGAATTTTCCAAATCAAAAAAGAAATGGTTGATAGATTTGTTTGGACGTGTTGCATATGCTTCTAATTTGGATGATTTCAATTTAGCATTGAAGAATTTTAAAGATGCTGGTGGTTCTACTGTGGCAAACTTTTTGAATGGAATTGCCTTTGAGAAATTTACTAATGTTTTTTTCCCTGCTTCTCGTTATGGTGAAATGTCATCAAATTGTTCAGAGAGTTTCAATAAATGGATTTTGGAAGAAAGACATTTACCAATCACTGCATGCTTGGATAGCATTAGAGTTAAGTTGATGAAGTTAATTTCTGATCGTCGAGAACTTGCTAATAGTTGGAATAGTGTTGTTTGTCCGGTGAACGAAAATCGGTTGAAAAGTCTTCATTTGGAAGGAGCTTCATGGTTTGTTATAAAATCTAGTGATCATGTGTTTGAAGTTCATTCTCCTGTTCATCAATCTGTTGATTTAAATAATCGGACTTGTTCTTGTAATTTGTGGCAAATTTATGGTTTTCCTTGTGCTCATGCTGTTAGATGTATTTTGAGCTGTGGAAAGTTAAATGTTTATGATTACATTGAAGATTATTTCAAAGTTGTTTATTTTCGATCAGCATATTCTCATCCAATCAATCCTATTATAAACTTTGTGAAAGAAGATGTTTTGATTGAAGATGTGGTTGTAGCACCTCCTAAAGGTAGAAGAATGCCTGGTCGACCATCTACATTTAAGAGGATAAAATCTGCCGGTGAAATTTCAAAGACTATTAGATGCAGCATATGCAAGAAGTTGGGTCATAATAAAAGGACTTGTTCAGTGAAACGCATGTAGTCTCTCTTTAATATAGGAAAGCTAAAATGTATGGAGTTGAGTTTATGTTTTTCTTATTCATTTTAATGGTATTTTCTCTATCCTTAGGTTGGATGTTTACTGTCTGTAATGTATTAAACATGGTTCGCTTTCGAGTAATCATTGTTGCAGTATTTTCTGCAATTATTACTGTTAATTGCACATATTTCTGCAGTTTTTCTGGATAATTGTTTTCTTTTTATACCCCTTTTGTGAATAATGCTTTTTATATGAAGATGATATTTGTATAATTGTTTGGATCGAAATAAATAAGATGTATCCATAAGTATGTGCAATTTTTGTTTATAAATATGGAGGTATCAGCAATTATCTATTTGTTATGATGACATTTCTGAAATTATCTGGTTCAAGAAATTCGAATATCTACAAATTTGTGGACATATCTGTAGATATATGGTTTTATTGCTGAAATTTCTGCAACTATTTGTTGAAAGAATTTCCAATAGCTAAATATTTTTAGAGATATCTGCAGATATGTGCTTCATTTGCTGACATTTGTGAAATTATTATGAGTAAGAATTTGGAAAAAATAAATTATTATAGAGATATCTGCTGATATATGTTTTTATTGCTGATTTTTCTGCAATTTTTAAGAGCAAGTATTTAATTACCTATACATTTGTCAAGATAACTACAGATATGTGCTTTTATTGCTGAATACAATTGTTAGAAATTTATATATAAATTTTTTTGTAATATACTCTAATATTGTGGTAACACAGTAATATTGTCTTTCAACTACATAAGTTTAGCAAATATGTACATACATTTCAGTATTCTTACATAAAACATTACAGTTTGACACATCAATTATTTTGATTTGCTTCAGAAAGTAAAAACTTTTGTGTCAAGCTTTCTTCTAAGCTCCAACTATAAGGTTTGCAAGAAAGAATTTGATGTGCTATTTCAGCTCTTTGTAAATCCATAGCTTCATATGAGAATTCAGGGTCTTCATTGTTGATTTCTTTGTCTTCACTTCTTTGTTTCATAATGTTCATTACAAACATGCCACAATCAACTCTGCAATGATTGACAAATATTATATAATTATTAGAAGAAATGTTCTATGATATGGAAATATTTGTACATTTTTTTTGTTGTGTACTTACGTATCAGAACGTTGTTGGGGGCTGTTAGCAAAAGTGATTTGCTTTGATGGTTCATGCTCTGCTTTTTCCAATTTCTTTAGTAAGGCAGTGACATAAACTCTCTGTACAAAAAAACAAAGATTTTGTTAAATAGTTTATTTTTCTCTTATTTATTCATTTTTTAATTTACATACCATCTTTCTTGCCGCTTTCTGATGATCTGCTTCGTGCCGTGGTTTTATGGAATCGTAGTGAATCCATATTCTACCTTGTTTATTAAACTCCAACAGTGTAAAATGTGATTTTTGGTGGATAGGGAAGAACATTTTATTGCAGTTTGCAAAATGTTTAGCAACTACATTATCGATTAGGGCTTGTGTTACATTCTTTGAATTGCTCAGTAGAAATGTCTGTAGGATAATATATTAGACAATTGAATTGATGAACATTTAAACAAATTCTTCAGTAGAAGATTATAAAACTTACAGTAGCGTAAACTTTGAAGTACAAGTTTTCTGGATGAACTTTACGCAATTCATGTGAATACTAGTCAATGATCTACAAATATTATTATAAGGAAATAGTGATAGTATATTTGTTTACAGAATAATATAATATGATTAGCAGAAAAAATAATAAGTTCTTGAAATTTTGCATAAAAACAACAGGTTTGATTAAATGTTGCTGAAAAATCTGGAGATAAATGATATTGTTTTGGATAAATGGAATTTTACTAACAAAACAATAAGTTTAAAGAAGTATTGCTGATAAATATGTAGATAAATGGAGTTATTGCAGATAAATGGGTTTTTGCAGATAAAACAGCAAGTCTAATTAAATGTTGCAGATAAATTTGTAAATAAATGTACTTTTGAGTAAAGTTGTACCTGGCCATCAAGAAATCTTCCTATAATTAGTTCACCAAGTGCTGTTCCAGTTATAATTATGTCATCGTCTCCATTTAAGTATGCACTTTTGCTGTGATATAATGATCAATATTAGTAAATGTTTGTATTTTTCAAATATTTGCTGATATCTAACCAGGAAATTTAAATAATTACTTTTAGTTAAGCAATTATTGGTATACTTGGCTACTAAAAGAATTATACAGTTTTACCTGAGGTCAGAGTTATTAAAGAAGTCCTCAAGCAGCTTGATTTTTTCTTCAGATAGACTTCGTACATTTGACCTCCTTCTGACATTTATTTTTGTACTGGTAGATAATTCTTTTGATCTAGGTTCAGATTCATATTCTTAAATTATTATTGGTAGGGTTTGTACTTGCTGTTTTTCCTTTTTTGCTTTCTTTTCAGTTTGAAAATTCACTTCTTCAGTTAATTTAACCCTTTTTTTTGGATTTTCAATTTCCAATGTTTTTTCTTTGATTTCTTCAGTTTTTGTTTCTGCTGAAGTAGATATTTCTTCGGTTTGTTTGCCTTGTAACTATGTATAATTTTGAATGCTTTCACCTGAAATTAATTTTAATGATGGTTAATATTTCATTATTGGTTTTTGAAATACAATTATTGGTTGTTGGTTAATAAAAATTTTGTGAATAATTGTGAAAAAGTGAAGAATATGCTACACTCTACAGCAGTTGTTGCATTAATATCAGCAATTATTCTTCATATTACTAATATATAATAGGAAGAATATTTGCGGATATATCAACAAATATGTTAAATTTTTACAGTCTGGTTGAAAAACTATAGTTATTCAAAGCATTACCAAATGAAGGATCTTGTTCAATTGCTTTATCTTCCTCAACTATTTTTGTTTCTTCACCATCTTCTCGGTCTTTCTGTTTTGCTTCAAAATTTATTTTTTCCCCATTATCAACATCTTTTTCTTTTTGTTCTTCTTTTTCTTCATCTTTCTCCATTAGCTGAGATTCATCTTCAACAGTTTTGTCTTCAGTTTGAATATCAATTAAATTTTCATTTTCTTCTGTCCTTTGAGCTGAAATATATGTTTCCAATTCAACTCTTTAATATTTTTGACATAGTCATAGATTTTGTGTTATGTTACAATGTGTTATGCAAAAAATGAAGAATGTGCTACAGTTTTTAATACTTATTGCAATGATATCTGCATTTATTCTTTAAAAATGCTTTTTTCATTTAGTAAGAATACTTGCAGATATATCATCAAATATTTTAAATTTTTACATTCTTGTTGGAAAACAAAATATTACTGAAAGTATTACCAGATGACGTATTCTCTTCTGTTTCATTATCCTCACTTTCTTTGTTTTCTTCACTTTCACTTTCATCTGAGGAATTTAGTTTGCTACCAGATCTTTCTATTAGTTGTAGCTCTACATTCTCAGATTCTGTGGATGATGATGTTTCCACATTTTGTCTCAATTGCTTTTTTAGCAGCGTATTTTCAGCTTGAAGTTTCCTGTTGTCCAATTCAAGTTTTCTTGTTATTTCTTTATATTTTTCTTCTCTTTTCTTGTAGAATGCTTCATATTCTTCATCTTTTTCAACTGCATCTTTCAACAATTTTAGTTCCTCTCCTTGAAAATCCTGGAATAAATAATTCAATCAAAATTGAAGCTTAAGAATATTTGTATGTAATTATGTAAGAACTGTGAATAATTGGAAAAATGAATATAATTTTAATTATGATTGGTATGTATGTCCATAAATATTTTTAATAATGGCAGAAAAATCTGCAAGTATTATACAAAATAGTAGATTTATCTTTAATTATTGTAAATAATTGTATAACTATGTTCAGTTTTGTTATTTTAAGTGTAGATAAATATGCAATTGTTTATAAAAATTGCAGATAAGTCATCATATGTAGTGAATAATTGCAGCCAAAAAAAGCTCAACTGCTGCTAATAAATGCAGATATATCTGCAACCATTGTTAAATGTTGCAGATAAGTTTGCAAACAAATAAAGTATTGTGTTAACGCTAAAATGTGAACGCTAACACCCGGTGTGTGTAATAGAATTGTGAAAGCACCACCCGTTGGTACGGGAACAGAATATAAGCCGAAAATAGCAGAAAAAGTAGTAAATGAACAACAGGTTTATAGTGGTCCGGCCCGTAATTGAGCCTACGTCCACTTTATAGTCTTTTATTGCTGATTCGGTTATAATTTGATACAATATCCTTCAAAATACAATACAACTTGATCACGAAAGCACTCTTGACTACTAGCTCAATCTTTGATGATGAAACTCGACGAATCCGTGTTGGATGTAAGGAGTTCTTCTCGAAGCTTGTTGTAGCGTCTCGAATGCTTGAAGATCTTTGATTGTTGAATGAGTGGAGACTTCGACAGAGTAACGGCGCTTGAAGAAATGAATGGCCAAAAGTCCCCCTCATGTTGGAAGTGATGGGGTATTTATAGGAGCGGCTCTGAATTCTGGGCAGAAATATTACAAGTCTTAGGTCGCATACGACCTAAGTTAGGTCGTAGGTCGTGAGCGACCTAAGCTAGGTCGCAGTCTATTCGCGACTTAGGAAATCAGCTGATGTAGTAGCACTTGGCTTCATTTGAACAAGTAGTAGGTCGCTGGCGAGTTAAGGATGGTACTAGGTCGCTGTTGATTTAGGAATGATTCTTTTAGGTCGCTCACGACCTAAGTTAGATCGTAGGTTGCAAACGACTTAAGAAGTAGATTGATGTAGTTTCTCTCGGTCTTCTCTGTAGTAGGTTGTGTGCGACCTAAGTTAAGTCGTAGTTCGCAGTTGTTTATAGGTCGCAGATAGCTTCAGCAGTTAGGTCAGGAACTCTCTTAGGTCGCTAAGTTCCTTAGGTCGCTAGCTACCATAGGTCGTAGACAACTTAGGTCGTGAAGAAGTTAGGTCGCTAACTTCTTATCTTGGTAGGTCATAGACTTTCTCAGTTAGGTCGCAGGCTTCCTTTATCAGTTAGGTCGCTATGTCTTTAGGTTGCAACATTGCTAGGTCGCGAAGTCTTTAGGTCGCAACATTGCTAGGTCGCGAAGTCACCTTTAGTAGTTAGGTCATAGACTTTCTTAGGTCGCAGAGCCTTTTAGGTCGCAGAGCCTCTTAGGTCGCAGGCTTCCTTAGGTCGCGGGTTTCCTTAGGTCGCGACATTCCTGTAGCTAGGTCGTAGCTTCACCAAGTTGCAGAATTCCCTAGGTCGTGACTTCGTTAGGTCGCAAAACTTCTCTTAGGTCGCAAAGTTTTAGGTCGCTGAAATAAAGGAGTTAACATTTGCCCCTCGAAGCATATGACTATACCTTAGGTTGTATGCTTCGACTCAACTTCGCTAGGTCGCAAACGACCTAAAACTTGCACGCCTATTCGCCTTCCGTTCTCAGCCCATATAAACTGTTAAGTCGCCTTCTTCCTCCTAATCCTTCTGCTCTAATTTCCCGTTGCTATTGACAAATCTTCGAACCTCCAAGGGAGAATCCAACTTGTTTAAACGACGATTCATCCTTTCTAACAAACTACGTAAGTGAGTTTCGATCTTTATCCCACCATAATCGCCATCCAATCATGAGTTCATGTTTTCTAACTCAAGTTTAATTCCATGCGTTTGTGTTTCGTTTTTTGAATGATTGTCACAATCGACACGTTGACATGATTCGTGAATGCACGGTAATGTTTGTAATGAATCGAAGAACTTGAAATTGATTTACTGGGCGATTCGGTTGGTATGTAGAGATGAATGAGATTCAAGAAGAGGATGAATCGTTTTCTTTATACTAGCAGTATCGGGTTATTGGATCCAGTAAGATTGTTTGGAGAGGAAGCCAGCGACCTAGCAGATCCGGACAACTTTAAAAGTTAGGTCGTAAGTTTCTTGGCGACCTAAGCCTTGCGATCTAAAAAACATCCGCGACTAAAACGAAGCTGACCAACCTCTTTTGCGACCTAAGAGTTCTCGACCTATGCTAAGTCGTATGCGACCTAGGACATGGAGTAAATTGCATTGCCTTGATCCACACAGTTACATTGTGCGACCTAAATATGCCCCGACCTATTGATAGGTCGCTGAACGACCTAGTACTTGAAACAAATTTGCAAAGCCCTGAACGCTTCAAATTGGACAGCACGACTTAAAATTGCTCCGACTTATGTTAGGTCGTGAACGACCTGGGACTTAGAAATTTAGGCAGAATTTGGCTGATTTTTGAATTTGAATTGTTTTAGACTTTGTTGTACTTCTTTTCAGATTGCCTTAACTTTAATGCTGATAACCTGTTTAAAAGCAACATTCACAGAAAAATGGGACGAATATACTGCCATTGATTGCCCACATCAAATGACAGATTAGTCGACAAAGAATATCAAACTTAAATGAACTTCGCGAATGAAATGCTGTGAACTAACAAATCTAAGTGAAGTATTAAAGCAAAATTGAAATGATCAACTAAAGCTGATTTATTTGCATCAACACAACACTGTTCTTGGACTTAAGATATCAAGCCTCGAAACTTTATAATCGACAAGTATCAACTAAGTTAGTTTCATTTATATTTGCTTGTTATTGCGTTAGTTTTGCACAACACTTCACTCTTTTTTAGGAAACGTGCACCTTAATATTTGATCGTCTAGTTCCTTGTGTAGAATGGCATCTCAACAGAAAGACTTGGAAATAGCTGGAGAAGCTTTTCCAATTGCTACTCCACTGAACGACCCTCCGGAACGGACTTCTACTACTCTGAGCCACAAGGTCTTCAGACAATTGTGCATCCAGTTCGGTATTGCCGAAGCAGATGCTTTACTTCCTGGGTCAAGCGACACTGCTGACAGGCCGCCTCTTGGCTTTGTTGCTGTGAATCGTCAGATGTGCTTGAGCGGAGCTATTCCGCCCTTTAATGATTGTCTTCGAGAACTTCTCCTTCGGCTATCTATCTCCCCTTTTCAACTGCACCCTAATGGATACTCCATCCTGCTGGGACTGTGCGTGCTTTTCAGGAGAACGTTGGGCCGTTTTCCCAGTTTTGCCGAAATTCGCTTCTTGTGCACATTTGCAAAGAACAAAGATCATCCCTCTATTACACTTGTGAGGAGTGCTAGGAACCGTAAACTAATTCTGGACTTGCCCGAAAGTGCCCATGGGTTCTTGACTCAATTCGTTTACGTCCGCTGTCCTCCGGGATTTTATGCCATCTGGAGAGTCGGAAGTAAGATTGCCTCTTTCCGATTTGTTTTCAAGACTTTTCAGAATTCGAATTGTCAAATGCTTAACTCCATTCTTTCTTTTTTGCAGCACTTCCTCCTCCACTTCGAGGTACCAGTCACAAGGTGACTTTTGAGAGGCTTATGGCGGTGCCGGTAGAGGAGAGGAGTATCCAGTTTCTATTAGATGATGAGGTTTTGCACCAATTTGGGCTTTTACATTCTTCCAGGTCGACTCGGATTTATGAAATCTCTAGTTCTGATGCAGAAATGTTAGCTGCTTCGGGCTCTCAAGCAGAGGCATCGAATGCCCCAGTTTCTGCAGAAGAAGTTGCATCAGAAACACCTATCGTAGAGGCTGCCTTGATAAAGTGTTCCGCATCCACTAATGTTGTAGGGTCAGTCAGCAAGTTGGCACTTGCCCTAATTATCGAAGAGGAAGAAAATCCTCGAGTTTCTGAAAAATCAATTGATGTGGAAGTTGAAAAAGAGAAGTCTGCTGAATACCAGGGTGATGATACTTCCGATGACTTGAGTGACATAATGATAACTTCTCAAGAGCTTTTCAAGGATAATATTCCAAAGGCGAACTCTCCTGTCGTTGAAGCGACGTCCTCTTTGAAACAGACCTCGACGCCTTCTACACCTGTCGTCTCCGTTCCCGCACTGAAGCGTGGTTTGTAGTTTGATGCACGTAGTTCGCACGCCGCACACACTTAGGATTTTTCTACACTTATAAGCATTTACTCTTTCTTTCTGGAAATTTCTAAACTTTACTTCTTTTCCGTTTTCAGATTCTCCGATGGGGCGCTCCGGCTCATACTATGACTCATTTCAGCGCCATGGAGGTCGTGGATCCTATGACTTTAGGAAATATCTTGGTGACCAGAGAGAGACAGATGAGGAACGGGCCCAAAGGAAGGCTCAAGAAAAATGGGATTATGAGCAGCGGCAGAGAAGAAGAGATGCTGATCGATACGATTCTTCTTACAGAACTTACGATTCTCATAAGCGAAAGTCTTATGATGACAAAGGGAAGACTCATATTACTGATGAATCGAGCAAACGGTTTAAGCCAAGTGACGCGTCTGCTATTTCTGAGAAGACTAACGCTCCCATTTCTTCTGATACTCCGGCCGGCTCTCCTCCTCTAAAGGAATCTGATATTCAAACCATCATTAACAGGCCACAACATCAAGTTAAAGACGGCCCTCCAACGCTTCAGAGCCGATTTCCGAATTGGTGTCTAAGAGGAGTCCGTTTTGACTTAGATTTGGTTCCCATTGATAAGCAGGCAATGCTGAGAAATGTCGATGCTGTCAAGCTTGATATTGAAAGAATGTCTGGATGGCAGAAGCCGGTTGATGAACTTCAAAGTGTCAACCATATGAACCTTGAGGCGATGATGACCATGGAGAACGATAAATCAGAATGGGACAAATGGCGTAAGCAACATGATGTGGAGATGACGAGCATTGCAGACGACAACGCAAAGCTTGCATCTGAAGTCAAGCGACTTAAGGAAGATCTCGCCTCATCTTCTGCATCGCACACTAAAAAAGAAGAAGTCTTTCAGAAGCAAGTGCGGGATGCACATGCTGCACAAAGAGATGTCGAAATGAAGCTTGCCGCCGAATAGCACATTACTGAGAAATATCGCATAGAAAACACCGAACTGTGGGAAAAGGTCACCTCCCAGAACATAGAAATTGAGTTACTAAAGTCTCGACTCGCTAAAGCTGAGACAGAGTGTGATGCGGCTATTGCTGGTCGGGTTGCTGCCGTTGCCGAAAAGGAAGCGGCTGAGCAATCACATGAGGCGACGAAAGCAAACATCAGCTCTACCTTATTCGACTTTTATTTACACAGTGTTCTGGGTCGTGGGAGTCTCGCTTTTCTGGGTCCTGATTATGAAATTACATTAGCTGAAGTGTGGGAAGTCACAATTGACATGCTTAGCGGGGCCGGCTATGATGAGTCGGAACTTGAGGAACGCTATCTTGATGATGAGGCTCGTGCCGCTCTTGTTAAAGGGAAGGAGCAGTTTGCTAAAGTACGGGCTGAATCAACATGAGAAGAGTTTTCAAAGGAGAAAGCTCCTTTAAACGCCCCTGTTCACACTTCCACTTCGGCCGATGTAAACATTATGGATTCCAGCTCTCATCCTTCACATCCAGTTGTGACCACTCCTACAGAAGAAGAGGCAATGAAGGACTTTCAGGCTCGGGAATTTGAGATTGATCTCGCCAAACCGACTTCTCCAGGTAACTTTTGACGAGATGAATTCAGTGAATTGCTTATTCGACTTAACCGAGTTCGACGAACTTCTTACTTATTACTTAAGCTTTGACGATCCATTATCTTCTTTTTTCTCGGAGAATACTGATTTTGATTTCTTTTATTATGCAGCGGACGTGCCGGAAACTGCACCAGTTTCTCCTTCTTCAGCTGCCGTTCCTCCTCCTTCTCAAGTTACTCCTCTTCCAGGTTCACAGGAAGAACATATAGCAGCCCTTCAAGGCTTGGACGAACCACCTGCTTCCGAGGAGCAGAAGGCAGAAGATCTGGAAGATAGTGAGAAGACCCCGGAGCAGTCTTTTGACTACGACACAAAGCTTTCTACATTTCTTACTCCGGGGAGTGAGTCTTCTTCCAAGAAGAAGGGGAAACGTGTGGTTTCGAAGAAAGGAAAGAAAAGTTCTTCTGCTGCTGGAGATGAAGCAGAAGTCAATCCGACTGAGTCTCTTTCTCCTTCTTCTCCAATATGTCCTCCGAAACTAATTACCAGGCCGGGTAAAGGCTCCAAGGGTGGGAAGAAGGAGAAATGAGTTTGATTTTGACTTTTCTGCTTTTTGCATGTATTGACCGGTGATTGTGCGAATACCGGTCTCCGCTCCTTTTTGTAATCTGCACAATGTAAAAAGTTTCCATAGTATTGAATAAAATAGCTATTTTACTTGTACAAATTCTTGTGTATGTGAGAATGCATTTGTTTTCTCTTTTTTGGTGTAGAATAAACGATTCCTTTTACTTGTACAAACTTTTTGTCTGTGTTTGGGAATACATTTATTCCACATCTATTTTTTGTGATATTGCAATGAACTTGTGGCATGTTGCTTTTATTAATACAATTAAATTATATAGTGTTGCCCCCATACTGCAAGTGCATTGCAACATTTCTAGCTTCTTCAAGACTGATATTCTTACTTCAGAGAATAACTACTTCACTTTTAAGGGAAGAATCATTCTGCTTTTAATAGAGTATATCTCATCTTCAGAGAAGTTTTTACTTTCTCTTTCTTCCTGAAGAACACTTCGACTTTTGGGAATGATCACTTTTATTTGTTTAAAAGTGAATTTTTCCTGCACAGTGAAATGAGCTTCTGAAGAAGGTTTTGATTTTGTGCCCCAGTAAAGGGTTTATTTTTGGTACTTCAAGCAAGGTGAAGTACGCCTCTGAAGAGGTCTTTTGGTCTCTGAAGAGAAGCAATTTTGGTCTCCGAAGAGAAGCAATTTTGGTCTCCGAAGAGAAGCAATTTTGGTCTCCGAAGAGAAGCAATTTTGGCATTTCAGCTCTGGTGAAGTGGGTCTCCGAAGAGAAGCATTTTGCACTTCTACACGGGTGAAATGTGCCTCCGAAAAGGGCTTTTTAGCATTTCATCACTGGTGAAGTGGGCCTCCGAAGAGGAGCATTTTGCACTTCTACACAGGTGAAATGTGCCTCCGAAAAGGGCTTTTTAGCATTTCATCACTGGTGAAGTGGGCCTCCGAAGAGGAGCATTTTGCACTTCTACACGGGTGAAATGTGCCTCCGAAAAGGGCTTTTGCCTCCGAAGAGGTCTTGAAATTGCCTGGAAGTTACTTTCTCATGGTTGAGTGGATCCACGGGGCGGACGCAAGTTGCTTGATTGGATGTTCGTTTGCACAAATGATCGCAATCAATTAACAAGGGCCCTGTTCCTTCAGCTTGGGAAGGTGCCCCTCCGGTGGTTCCACCAATCTTGTTATTGAGAGAAGCACTTTCATTTATTGGCGTGCCTCGTTAGAGGGCTTTGTTGACCTTTGGGAAGGAGCATCGGTTGGTTGGTGTGCCAGGAAGGTTGCTTCTCAGGGGCGAGTAGATCCACGGGACGGACGCAAGCTGCCTGATCGGATGCATCACGATCAGTTAGCAAGGGCCCTGTTCCTTCTGCTTGGGAAGGTGTCCCTTCGGTGGTTCTACCGGCCCTTTTATTGAGGAGCAAAATTCCTTTTGGTTGCTTCCGTGCTTGCTTGGCCATGTTCTCCCATCATCTGCCCATTAGCGATCTTTTATTATCATTTCCAAGCGTATCTTCGTTCCTTTTGTAAGTAAATTGCCTTATCCGAAGAAGTGGACTTCACTGTTGAATAACTTCATGGGACAAACGCGAGTTACCTAGCTGGATGTCTGTTCATATTGACAATCACAACTGGTTAACGAAGGCTTGCCCCAGTGAAGTTGCCAACTTTTTATGTGAGGTTCTTCTTGTATAGGATTTGAATATGGAATTTTTTGTTGCTTGGTATTTGCTTTAATAAATGATTTGTAAGGCTCGCTTAGCTTTGCGATGGGTGAGCTTTGCTTTAATGACCTGCAATATTAGATCGACATTTTAGCAATACATTTAGAGTATTTACACATCGAAATATAACAGGCATTTTATAATAGAAAACACAGAATGCATAGTTTTTCATTATTTAGTCACGTTGATTTCTCAGCGATTTACAATGCAGAAGTTATACATCCATCATCATTTTTTACAAATTTAAGCAACGCTGTTAAGCAAAAAATGGATGCTAGTGATTGTTGTTTCAGAATCTCCGGACTGATTTTCCATTTGCACTGGATTTGCAGCTTCGGATTTATATGCCAGAGAAAGTGAAAGATGCCCCAGTTGCAGTTTTGTGGACAATTAGCAGTCTTCCCAACTTCTGCCTGCTGGGTGTGGACCTCCTGTGACAACATTAATGACAAGCTTTTCTGAATCTTGCACTACAGTGTTGTTGAGAGAATCGGATTGATGGGTAGGACGTTGTTGATCCCGAGTGGATGAGGTTGGAGCGACTCCGCTTCTCTTAACGTATTGTTGGAGTTTACCCTACTCCAGCAATTCTTCAATCACATTCTTTAATTGGCGACATTGGTCAGTGTCATGGCCAGGTTGATTGTGAAATTGGCAGAATTTTCCATTACGCTTTGCACCTCTCGTCATCTCAGGTGGCTTAGGATACCTGACAACGTCCTTTGTTACAAAAAAGATATTTCTTGGTGTATCAGTTAAAGGAGTATAATCCGAAGGATTAAAGCGGCGAGGTTTCTTTTCATTTCCCTAGCTCTTTCCTCCTTCATTCTCCCTTTTCTGACTTTCAGATTCTCTTTTATTAGATGGGACGTTGTTATTATTAGTTTGGGCAGCAACCACTTTCGATGTCGTAGAAAGGCTTTCAAGGCGAATGAACTCGTCGGCCTTTTTATAAAATTTATCAAGTGAGTTCGGTTCCTTCATCTTTAGCCATATTCCAAATTTACTCGATTTATCAATGGCTCGCATCAAAAAAGTCAGGATCATGCGTGGTTCCGCATTTTCTACTTCGGCTAAAGCTATATTGAAACGGCTCAAGAAAGATTTGATTGATTCTCCGGGCGCTTGTTCAAGGTTAGACAGTGACATTATATCCTTATCTTTTGAAGCATACAATCTGAACTATTCTTTAAACTTTTGCGTTAAGTCGGAGAACTTATCTATAGACCGAACTGGAAGCTTTGTGAACCAAAGTAAAGCCACACCTTCCAGGTATACTGGAAAGTATCGACACTTGATCTCGTATGATGCTCTTGCACCGGTCATATGCCAATCGTATTTGTATAGGAAATGATTAGGGTCACTGGTTCCCCTATAGGCTTGGATAGTAGGAGGTGCAAATTTCCTTGGAAACTCCGCTCTCAGGATCCTTTCAGTAAACGGAGTTCTGCTTGGCGCGAATCCCCAGTCATCCTCATCCTCTTCCCTTTGCATGCTCTCTTTCATGATGCGGCCAACCATTTCGGACAGGTACTCTTTATTGTTCAAAGACATCTCCGGGCAAGCATAAGTTCTTCCCTCGGAAGTTTGCCCGGGCATATGTTCATGACAAGTTGGTTGCGGCATAGAACCATCAGCTTGGAAAGGTGGCATTTCAGGAAGAGTAGTTTGACGGTTTTCTGGTTGACGGTTTGCCCCGAGCAGAGCAGTTAATCTATCCATCATCAAAGCGTTTTGAGTTTCAATTTGTTGGTATAATCCAGAAACTGCGTCGTCCAATTCAGCCCTGGTGACTCCAAAGGTAGGAGTCGCTTGGTCTGTTGTTGGGGAAGCGGAAGTCCCTTCGTGAGCATTTCTGGATCTGATAGGTCTACCTCTTCTTCCAGGAGCCATTATTTCGGATCTGGTTTTTAAGAGAGGTTCTTTTTATGAATCTTTGCGAAGCAACGGTGGATGATCGCCTGAGTTCAATTCTCAGTGAAAGCACCAAAATGTTAACGCTAAAATGTGAACGCGAACACCCGGTGTGTGTAATAGAATTGTGAAAGCACCACCCGTTGGTACGGGAACAGAATATAAGCTGAAAATAGCAGAAAAAGCAGTAAATGAACAACAGGTTTATAGTGGTTCGGCCCGTAATTGAGCCTACGTCCACTTTATAGTCTTTTATTGCTGATTCAGTTATAATTTGATACAATATCCTTCAAAATACAATACAACTTGATCACGAAAGCACTCTTGACTACTAGCTCAATCTTTGATGATGAAACTCGACGAATCCGTATTGGATGTAAGGAGTTCTTCTCGAAGCTTGTTGTAGCGTCTCGAATGCTTGAAGATCTTTGATTGTTGAATGAGTGGAGACTTCGACAGAGTAACGGCGCTTGAAGAAATGAATGGCCAAAAGTCCCCCTCATGTTGGAAGTGATGGGGTATTTATAGGAGCGGCTCTGAATTCTAGGCATAAATATTACAAGTCTTAGGTCGCGTACGACCTAAGTTAGGTCGTAGGTCGTGAGCGACCTAAGCTAGGTCGCAGTCTATTCGCGATTTAGGAAATCAGCTGATGTAGTAGCACTTGGCTTCATTTGAACAAGTAGTAGGTCGCTGGCGAGTTAAGGATGGTACTAGGTCGCTGTTGATTTAGGAATGATTCTTTTAGGTCGCTCACGACCTAAGTTAGATCGTAGGTTGCAAACGACTTAAGAAGTAGATTGATGTAGTTTCTCTCGGTCTTCTCTGTAGTAGGTTGTGTGCGACCTAAGTTAAGTCGTAGGTCGCAGCTGTTTATAGGTCGCAGATAGCTTCAGCAGTTAGGTCAGGAACTCTCTTAGGTCGCTAAGTTCCTTAGGTCGCTAGCTACCATAGGTCGTAGACAACTTAGGTCGTGAAGAAGTTAGGTCGCTAACTTCTTATCTTGGTAGGTCGTAGACTTTCTCAGTTAGGTCGCAGGCTTCCTTTATCAGTTAGGTCGCTATGTCTTTAGGTTGCAACATTGCTAGGTCGCGAAGTCTTTAGGTCGCAACATTGCTAGGTCGCGAAGTCACCTTTAGTAGTTAGGTCGTAGACTTTCTTAGGTCGCAGAGCCTTTTAGGTCGCAGAGCCTCTTAGGTCGCAGGCTTCCTTAGGTCGCGGGCTTCCTTAGGTCGCGACATTCCTGTAGCTAGGTCGTAGCTTCACCAAGTTGCAGAATTCCCTAGGTCGTGACTTCGTTAGGTCGCAAAACTTCTCTTAGGTCGCAAAGTTTTAGGTCGCTGAAATAAAGGAGTTAACATACTGGCTATTTTTTTACTAAAGCTTAATAATTCTATAAATTAAATTGCAGTTATACTTATTGAGTTGTACTCTATGGTCAATAACATTATTGGCTTGAGTTTTGATATATCCCATTTGCCAGCCAAGGGATACGAGTTGTTGTATTCGAATTTAGCAGATTTCAAAATTTGTGTTTTCCCACAGATCCACCACTGCAAAAAAGACAATTAGTATTAGAATAAATTATTAATTAATAGGATATTTATCTAATTAATTAAAAATTTAATACCAGTAATAATGTAACACATGCATTTATTTTCCTTGGGGTGTCAATATATTTTTCAATTTGATTTATCAAATGCTTGTGAATCGTTTTTGGCCATGATATCTGCTGCATTTTATCTTCACAAACACAATATGGAATCATATTCCATGATATACTTGAGTTTGGATTTGATATTAATAATGTTGCAACCAAATGCAATTGCAAAAGCTTTGCAGTATCTGCTTGTTCTTCTTTTGATGATCCTTTTATTGTTGCAAATAATTCCCTTTCTATGTTTTTTTTGTTGACACTTGTTTCTCCTTCAAAGTGCCTACTGATGAATGATGTAAACTGAGCATTGCTTTTACCCTCTTTTTTCACATGGCCAGAAGTTTTGATTTGCTGACCCTCTGTAGGAATTGATAGCAATTGGCTTATATCATCCTCTGTAAATGTTAGTAACATATCTCCAAATTGGAAACAGTTCAAATTCTTTCTGTATGCTTTGATGATTATGTCTATTGTTGTTGAGTTTTTTGTGTTTTCTTTTGCAGGTATAATTCCAATATAGATCATATGAATGAACTTGTAGAAAGGTAGATTCTGGAGATATTTTGTATGTGATATTGTCAGCAATTTTTCATTCTTAATCTTGCGAAGAACATCGATGAAAGACCTCAAATTATTTCTGTAATTATCTTCTGTTGATTTGGTTTTCCCTTCACTTATTGTTTTTTTTTCCGGTAGAATATTTGATCCTGGTTGTTGTTCAACAGGAACAATAGATGTTTCCAACATAACTTTTTTTCCTTCTTTTATATCTTCTTTTGTGTTCTTCTGTAAATGTAAATTAAATATTATGAAATAACTATGCACAATCTAATAATATGATAGGTAATGTTAAATACTTGCAGTTATAATGAATATGTAACTGAATTAAGGCTCAATTTGATGATATATAGTATTAAGATATTTCTGCAACTATGTGCAATAGTTGCAGATATTTCTGCAACTATACCGAATAGTTGCATAAATTTCAGCAACTATTGCACATAGTTGCAGAAATGTTTGCAACTATGTGCAATAGTTGCAGATATTTCTGCAACTATACAGAATAGTTGCATAAATTTCAGCATCTATTGCACATAGTTGCAGACATTTCTGCAACTATTGCATAAAGTTGCAGAAATGCAACTATATGCAATAGTTGCAGAAATGTTTGCAACTATGTGCAATAGTTGCAGATATTACTGCAACTATTAGCAATAGTTGCAGAAATATCTGCGACTAATGCACATAGATGCAGATATATCTGCGACTATACGCAATAGTTGCAGATATATCTGCAACTATACGCAATAGTTGCAGACATTTCTGCAACTATTTGCAAATAGTTGCAGATATTACTACAACTATTAGCAATAGTTGCAGAAATATCTGCGACTAATGCACATAGTTGTAGATATATCTGCTACTATACGCAATAGTTGCAGATATATCTGCAACTATACGCAATAGTTGCAGACATTTCTGCAACTATTTGCAAATAGTTGCATTTCTGCAACTATATGCAATAGTTGCATAAATTTCTTCAACTATTGCACATAGTTGCAGACATTTCTGCAACTATATGGTATAGTTGCAGAAATATCTGCAATTATTTGCAAATTTTGTAAATTTTCAAAAAAATCAAAAACGTTTAAAATTTGCTGAATTATCTGCGAATATTTCAAATAATTGCACCTTTAATACAAATATGAATCTGCTTAAAATTTAAAGAGAGGAAATAGTTTTTTGAACAATATTTTTCAAAAATTGCAGTAATTACAGAATGTTTTTTAGTATATCATCTGCATTCTCAATTTTCTTTGTATTACCGTAAAAAAGCTCGATTACATGCATGGCTAACTCGAAAATCTCTAAAATCCCTGCAAAAACCCTAAGATCTATTGATTTAAAACAGTGGAATATAAATCGACTACTTATGAAATTGAGATACATCACCTTCGATCTTCCCATTTTTCCTCGTGTGAGATTTTCGACTTGATTTTGGTTGTTCAGTTGTTCGATTTTATAGAGTTTTCGGATTTTGTTGAAGAAACTGTGATTTCAATTGTATCAAAGGTTACGATAAAAAAAGCGTGGGTTCAGGATTTTACGATGATTTTTGAGGGTAGTTTGGGAAAAGAAAAGGCTGTCTTTAAAAATAGGGATGAAATTTTTATGTTTTGTATCTAAGGGATGTTTGGTGAATTATGAAAGTTATTAAAGATGTATGGCAAACGTTCCCCAAATTTTATTTATAAAATCCTTTCTATATTGTATATTATCCAATTTCATATTCAACTTCTGTGTAATTTAGGTAAGTTATATTGGAATGAAATTGTGTGTTATACAAATAAAACTTTCCAATTCAATTATCTCAATTTTGAATCATTTATCCAAATTTTTGATTTTTTTCTTCTTATAATTGAAATTATTCTTCAAGATAAAATTTAAGAATTTAAATCTTCGAACATCTTTAAACCATTTGGAGATAAATAATTATATATACATAATATGTCAAATCAAATTTAAATCATATATCTATATATATATATTATAAATCAAGTCATATTTTGGAAATTCAAATTAATTAAATTCCCCAAAATAAAGCTGTAGCAAGACTACAGAACAGTCTCTTCACTTCGAAACTCGAAAATGAACGTCGATGATGCTGCAGTCATCACCGAAATTATTTTCCAGCGACAAAGAGAAGAGCACTAAATTTTTAAACTTAAAAATCCTTTAGGAACAAATTTCTACTTGGAAATACATTAAATAATATATCCTTTTAAAACTTTTAACACAAGGTTTGAATCCATCGGAAATTAAATTCTTAAATTTCTTTTTTTAAATTCATTTAAGTTCCCAAATAAATTTATAAACAACTATTTATAAATTCATTTGTAGAACAATAAATGATAAATCAAGTATTATCACTTCAAATTATCAATTTAAATCAATTTATTAAGTTCCATAAAATTATATATCCAAATTCATTTCACAAACCAAATTTTAAAATAATACTGTGTCAGTTTGTTCTGTCAAAGTGTTTTAGAAATCCTATCGATAGCGTTGATCGGACGAATCGATCGGAAACCCAAATCGACATCAACAACCCAAACAACACAACATATAAAACAAAACATAGATTTACAAGTACGATTCAAAATGTTTGGAGATAGTTTAGAAACAAAAGACAAGATGGTTAAACAGAGTAGAGAGATGGGTAAGCTTAGATAAATCGCGGATAACCTTAACCAGGTCAACCGTGACTTAAAAAATACGATCGATGTGGATTTTTCTAGGATAAATCTACATTCGATCTCAAGAGATAGAGTTTGGAATAATAAAAGATATTAGCATCTAAACCAAGGATAAATATAAATCTCTGGTGAATCGATGCTGATTATAAAAGATTTTTACCCTTTTACCAGAAAATTAGAATATTGGCGAGACCGCCAATTCACTATAAAGATCATTCGGAGTGGAGTTATGGGATACTCCAGAATCAAAAGAAGATGGATAGTGAGGGACACAAATGGATTTTGGAACGACAGGGAACATTCCAAAATTCAAAGGAAACCGAGTCAAAAAGGAAGAGATTCAAACTCGAACCAAAGTGATTCTGTAAATAAATTTACCCTATATTCTAAGTTTTGCCTCAAAGCCAAAGCTCTGATACCAACTGTAACGACCCGATATTTTCAACCATTCGCATCCATTATAAGTGTATAGGTAGACACTCATGCCGGAGTTGAATTGCTCAAAATACCATGTTGTAAATAAAATTTGGCAAATCTCAGAATATACAGTAAACAAATATAATCACAGATCACAGACACAGAGTAAAATAATGCAGCGGAAGTAAAAGAAATAGTAGTTCATGAAGCTACTATATAAATATATCAGAGTTACATAAGATATAACAGAAGAAATAGAGTACAACAGAAGAAATAGAGTACAACATAAGTCTAAATACAATTACCAAGTACAAGCTGAGTAGAACAACAGAACTGAAATAGATAGGACAAGACAAGCAGATAATCTCCAGCGATTCAAATCTCCAGAAAGTGGAATCCAAATCTGTGAATAACTCAGGTTAACCCGAGCGTAAAGCAAAACACAAAACACTCGAGTCAGCACAATATATACTTATATAATGTAAACCAACTCAAGTGAACTGTAATAAAGGTACAAGTAACTTAAAGAATGCTTGGGATCGCCCATTCTTTAAGGATTCGTTAAACTATTTACTATGTAGTAATATACGCTATATACAGTAGTGTCTAATTAGTAAAGTATAATCATATAGAAAATAGCGTTAAGGGGATGGAGAACCTTAACGCGGTCGGATCTTAAAATCATAATCGTAGTGGGTTCGATATGGTAGGTGACACGGCACACAAGGCAATGTCAGGGTAGATATACCAATTACGCACATGGACTGATGGAGCGGATAGCAGCCACTACCGTCCACCTCGAACAACACTCCCAAATCGAAGGGTGGCCACCAAAAATCAAAAAGTAATAGAATGGAATCGAAGAAGTGCGTCCGATAAGAGGTGCTACCTCACTGGTCCGAGATCGCTCATGTTTTAGCCACCTTATGCCAACTCACGGGAGTTGGGTCCACGTATATACCTTAGGATCGTCGCCACCATCCTACTTCATTCTGGAAACTCCACCGTGTACACAGTTGTCAAAGTGGTTTTCGGTATCGACAGAGAGTATGTCCATATCCGATCCCGGTCTCTTTAACAACCAATCGTTATTATAACCCGTGGTTATAAGTTTAAAAATAGTTTATACTTTAAAATAGAATATCATTTCAAATCCAAATCTTTATCAAAATAAAGATTAAATCAATTCCAAACCATTTCCATATATTTAAATTTTCAACTCATATCAAAATTTCATTTCAAATCATTTTAATATAATAAAATATCATATCAGTTCAAATCCAAATATTCAACTTTAAATACCTTTTAAATTCAAAAATATCGTTCATTTACTATCATTTCAATTCACCTTTAAATAGTTTATATTCCAATCAAAATAATTCATTTAAACCTTTTAAAAGTGTAATTATTATATTTTTCAAATCAAGTATTTAATTTCCAAAGTTTCAAACCATTCTGAGTTCGTTTACTAAGTCAAAAACCATAATTATTAAAATTTCAGCCTTTCGCAGCATTTAGAAAAAGCTGTTATAAGTTATACTTGAAAACATTTTTATTCAGCAAAGACAACATTTAAAACTACTGATAAAACTCAGTTTTTAGTTAAATTATAGTTCAAAACAGAAAAGACAGCATTTCAGAAGTGCTGCGGTAACTCAGATTTCAAAACAAAGGTTTTATTTGATTTCAGCAAAGACTGAAGACCACTATAGCATTTCCAGAGAATGCTATAATAGACCTGAGTTCAATATTAGCCTATAAGTTCAATTACAGCAATTACAGCATTTCAGAAATGCTGTAATAGCTCTTTTTACACAATTTTAGTTCAATTCAGAAACTATAGCATTTCTGAATGCTATTAAAAGTTAATTCCAGATTTTAGTGTATTTCCAGCAACTAAATAACTTCAATTTAAAACACATAAACATTTTAAGAATCATATTTTTAACATTTAAAATGTTCATTACATATTATTTAACATATATCTTTTTCACAATAAGTTTCTTATAATTAAATCCAATTTTCAACAATTTACTTAATAAATTTAAGTGTAAAAGTTTCCAATTCTTCACATTTCAACAAATAACTTAACACTACAAATTTAAATTACCATTTCACAAATTTAACTAAATTTCCAATTTTATTTAATTAACTTAAACCTTTAATTAAAACCAAATTTCACATTTCCAAGTCAAGTTATATTTTAAAAGATCACTTTTAAACATTCAATTATTTAACCACTTAAACTCATAGAAAAATCAATAATACTTTAATAAATCGCTTAAATTCAAATTTAATCAAATTATCATATTTACCATTTTCCAAATATAATTAAATTTTCATTTTTATTCATATAACTTAAATATCATTTTTAACCAAAATTCCAAATTCCAAACTAAAGTTATATTTCAATAATCCAATTTAACCATTCATTAATTACATTTTCAACTCATAGAAAAATCATGATTTCTTTATTTTAAAACATTTCAAAATCTATTTAAACCAAATTTCATAAATTTATATTTTTAAAATACTTAAAAATATCCAAAACACTTTATAAAATAACCACGGGCCTGTATATAGTTTTCTAGCCTAGGTCAAGTGATACAGATATGTATCATTTCAATCCGCGGTTTAAAAAGAAAAATCCGGGTTCTATCATTTCAAACCCGCAATCCCAAGTTAAAATAAATTAAATAAAAACCATTCAGGCCTATCATTTCAGCCCATAACGATTTTTCTCTATTCTAAAGTCCGTTCGGGTATGTATCATTTCAACCCATAGTGATTCTAGTCTACAGGGAACTTGCAATGGTGATAACTGATATAAATAACAGAATAAATTTAAATAACAGTAACTTATGATATAACAGGTGTATAAACATCATATGATCATAACATAGTCAAGTATAACATGATAATATATTTCTACAGATTCATAGGGTGTCAATTTACTAGTTATATAGGTACATATTGTCTGGTGAGAATAACTCACTTGTTAAAGCTGGAGATTAGCGACCAAAACACACAGAATAGATTCCAGAAAGCACAACAAGCACGATATAGCATGACCTTTGATTTGAATGAAGAGAACCATGATATGATCTTGCAATAACAATAAGCAAGACAATATAACATATGAATATTAACCAAAACAATATCGAACAAATTGAAATACAAAGCAATAAAGACAAGACTTTGCCTCTACCATTCAAATGCTTGACCATAGGGGATCAAGTGCTCAGCCATGATGTGTTTTTAGGTCAGGTATGGTGTCATATAGGTCAGGTTACAAGTTGATGAAGGTGGTGGAAGAGTTACAATATGAAGCATACATGGGTTTAAGGCAAAATAGAGTGGTTTACGCAACATTTGGCTCGGTTATGCCAAGTTTTGGGCTCGGCCCTACATACTTCAGGTGTGGTCAGATCTGAAGTGATGTCTAGAGGTGGTGTAGGTGGGTGGTGGTGGAGCTAGGGGTGTGGCCAAGTCAAGATATGAAGGAGATAGTGGAGTTTATGGTTAGGCTAGGCAATTTTTGTGGAGTTTTTGCATTGATTTTGTGGAGATGGCTTCAATTGGATGGCACGGCTTGAGGTGGTGGTCAGAGGTGGAGGTGGTGGTTGCTGTGGCTGGTGATGGTGGAGAGGATGGTGGAGATGACGGTGGGTTATAGCTTAGCAAAGCATAAGAGGAGCAAAGACAAAATCAATAAAAGAAGAGGAAGAAAAGTAGAAAAGAGAAGCCATTAGAATTGCAATTTTTTTCTCAAATTTGATATAGCCGTGAGTTTTGGAGTGGAGAGATAGATTTTTCACGTGAATTGCTGGAGAGAATACACGGCTAGAGGTAAGAAGTGTACGGCCAAAAGAAAGGAGAGGAAAAGCCAAAAAAAATGAAGAGACCAGGAGATGAAAAACCTTAAGTTTTGCAATTTTTAAAACCTTTGGCATTTCCTTTTCTTTTCTTTATTTTTATTTTAAATAAACAAAATAAACTCAGAAATGTTATTTACAACTGTACAAAGTAGTAGGAAATAAAAATAAATATTTAAATTCAAAAGAAATGGAAAAAGAATTACAGAAATTGCTCAAAAATTGCAAATAGTATTTAGAAATTATAGAAAAATAACCCATGGCTTTGAAAAATTATTTGATTGACTTTAAAAATATTCTAAACCAAAATTTGAAATAAAAATGATTTTTTAAAATATTTTCAAGTAAAATAAATAAATAAATTTTAAATTAAATAGAATTTAAATAAAGAAAATGGCAATAAATACATAATCAGGCTTTATAAATTTGAATAAATTCAAGTGTACTTTAGAAAAATTATATGACCATTTTTAAAAATATTAAAAGATAAAAATATACTCAAAATAAAGTATTAACCCGATTAAAATAAAACATAACAAAGATAAATAAAATTTATGTCATTTAAAATAGACAAAATTGTTAAATAAACAAATTATACTCAAAGTTGAAATGTACATAACTTTTACAGTTTAACTCCGTTTTCAATGAAACAAAAAGCAGTATTCAAGTTACTACATCTATTTTCATAATAAAAGATAAAATTTATAATTTCAAATATTTAAAATTTAAATTTAAAAGTCAAAGTTTGACTATTGACCAAAATTCACATTTTCTGGAAATATTAAATCTAGTCATATTTGGAATTCTAATCCACATCAAAATCAAAGTTTATATTTAAAATAACAAAATTTATTCTTTTTCATAAATAAAGCTTTTGAATCTGGAAAAATCAATTTAAAAATATTTGTAAAATACAGGGTTGTTACACATTCCATGTAGATTTAATGGTAAACTCGTTTCCAGTAGGCTTCCATACCCATATATCATTCTCTCTACCATTATAGATAGACATAAATTGGATTGCTTCTTTTTTATCTTGATTTATTGGAAGGGAAGAGCAATTCCACCTATTATTGTTGATCACATCTTGGACTCTTTTGTCCGGACAGCCGAAGTCAGAGAATGTATTGAGTCCCAAAATATCAATCAAAGATTCTCCTTGGATCCAAGGGTCTCTCCATAGTTCAGTTTCCTTTCCTATAGCTATTTCACGAGTACAAAGAGTAGCTAAGGTGTTTCTAGCCTTCAAAATTGCCTTCCAATTGGCTGATGCATTATTGTCTATAGACATTTGCCAAAAATTGCCTTTAATGTACCTTTGCCTCATCCACTTACCCCATAGACCTTTACCATTGATAATTCTCCATGCTTGTTTCAGAATGTAAACTGTTCTCATGTCTTTGAGTCTTCTAAGTCCCACACCTCCTTCATCTTTGGGTCTGCATAGTTTATCATATTTGATCTTATGCAATCCACCCTTCCATATGAAGTCTGCACAAACTTTTTCAATTTTTTGGATTGAGGCATCAGGCAATTGAAAAGTTTGCAGCCAGAAGTTAACTTTAGAGTAAATGACAGTATGCACCAGTTCAATACGACCTGCAAGAGACAACAATTTGGAAATCCAACCCTACAGTCTATCTCTAATGGAAGATATGAGGACTGCACATTCTCTATCAGTGATTTGGTTTGAAGATAATGGAATACCTAAGTATTTTACTGGAAGATTTCCTTCCTTCACATTCAAGATATCCAACACCTCAGTTTTCCTGATACATGTTTTATTAAAGTAGCATTTGGTTTTCTGTTCATTCAGTTGTAGACCAGTGTATTTTTCTAAGTTACTGAATATGTCTTTGATTGCTTTTGTTGATTCAAGGCTGGATTTTAAAGAGATGAGCAAGTCGTCTGCATAAAGTAAATGACTCACTATAGGCTGGATGTTATAAATAGACTGTATAATCATGTGGTGTTTAGCTAACTCCATTTGTAGCGAAAAGTATTCCATGGCAATTTCGAACAAATAAGGGGATAGTGGATCACCCTGCCGGATGCCTCTATTGGATCCTATAAAACCTTTTGGTATGCCATTGATCAGGATAGAGAAGGTAGGTGTAGCTATGCATTCTTTTATAAGTCTCACAAATTTTGTTGGGAATCCCATAGCATTGAGCATATGAATAATAAAGTATCTATTGATTTTATCATATGCTTTGTGAAGGTCAACCTTTAGACAGAATTTATCCGTTCCTGGTTTATTAAAATTCCTAACCAGTTCATGTGCCATAAGCGAATTTTCGGAGATGCTTCTACCCTTAATGAAAGCACTTTGACAATCAGAAATGAGATCGGGTAAGATTATCTTCTTCTATTACACAAGATCTTGCTTAGAATTTTGTATATCACATTGCAACAAGCGATAGGACGATAATCCTCAATTTTTGATGGATTATCTTTTTTTTGGGATTAAACAGATGAATGTGTGATTAATTTCTTTAACAAACTTACCACTTTGAAAAATATCTTGCATAGCTTATACAATATGCTCTTTCAGGTCAATCCAGTGAAGAATGTAGAATTTGGAGACGAGTCTGTCGGGTCCTGGACTGGAATCGACATGGATGGAGTTGAGAGCTTCCAGGGCTTCAGCCTCAGTGATTTGCCTGTTCAGCATCCTTCCGCCCTTGGAATTCACCTGTCTCCTACATTGAATGCTTGGTAAGTTGGAACAAAATTCCCCATTAAACATGTCATTGTAATATTTAATTGCCTGCTCCTCAATGACTGCTTCATTGTTTGTTAAGTTTCCTTCTTGGTTAATTAGATGAAGATTGTTATTCTTATTGCTGCGAATTGCCATTTTAGCATAAAAGAATTTAGTACATTCATCCCATTCAGTTATCCATTTCTCCTTTGCTTTTTGTTTGATTTCGACAGCTTTAATCCTGAGAGCTTCTTTTAATTTATTCTGACTTTGATAGTAATTACACCATATGTCATCTATGTCTATTCCATTGTCTATCATATCCAGGAGTTCTTCACGTTGTTTCTGCAGGTTGGGTGTTTTGATATATATATATATATATATATATATATGTATGGACGTATATCTATATATGTATATGTATGTATACATATATATGTATATGTATGTATACATATGTATATATATGTATATTATATAATTTAATTTATTTTTGAACTATATTTTCCCATTATGTGTCATCTATGTCTATTCCATTGTCTATCATATCCAGGAGTTCTTCACATTGTTTCTGCAGGTTGGGTGTTTTGATATATATATATTTATATATATATATATATTTATGTATATGTATGTATACATATTTATGTATATGTATGTATACATATATATGTATATGTATGTATACATATATATGTATATGTATGTATACATATATATGTATATGTATGTATATTATATAATTTAATTTATTTTTGAACTATATTTTGCCATTATTTCTCTAAGCATGGAAGACATGAAAGTAGATAAATAAAGCTTAGGAAATAAAGAAGAAGTGAATGGAAGTGAAGTAGGATGGTGGGTATTTATAGGAAAATCGAAAGAGTAAAATATCAATTTTTAAGTGCATATTCATCATTACTTCACCACTACCACATCTACCACTATCATCATTATCCAGGAGTTCTTCACATTGTTTCTGCAGGTTGGGTGTTTTGATATATATATATATTTATATATATATATATATGTATGTATGTATGTATATCTATATATATGTATGTATGTATATCTATATAGGTATATGTATGTATACATATATATGTATATGTATATGTATGTATACATATATATGTATATGTATGTATACATATATGTATGTATATATATATATATATGTATATATATGTATATTATAAAATTTAATTTATTTTTGAACTATATTTTGCCATTATGTGTCATCTATGTCTATTCCATTGTCTATCATATCCAGGAATTCTTCACATTGTTTCTGCAGGTTGGGTGTTTTGATATATATATATTTATATACATATATATGTATATGTATGTATACATATATATGTATATGTATGTATATTATATAATTTAATTTATTTTTGAACTATATTTTGCCAATATTTCTCTAAGCATGGAAGACATGAAAGTAGATAAATAAAGCTTAGGAAATAAAGAAGAAGTGAATGGAAGTGAAGTAGGATGGTGGGTATTTATAGGCAAATCGAAAGAGTAAAATATCAATTTTTAAGTGCATATTCATCATTACTTCACCACTACCACATCTACCACTATCATCATTATGCTTGACCGAACCATGCCCCTCCATGTGCTTACCATGTCCATGTACTTATGAGTGTAAATGTTGACTTTGTGGTTGCTTAAGTGGTAAGGATGTAGATAATATCTTGGATATTTTTGAATATATATACAAATGTATGTATATGTATATAAGTGTGGATATATCTGTGTTATGTTCATATGGGTGTCTTCATGTATGTGTACATGTATATGTGCATATGTATGACATATATAATCCTCAACGTTGCACAACTTCTACAGGTTGAATCATTACGAATTCCGATTCTGATTTCCTATCATATTTTCTATTCTTAGTTAACATACATATATTTGTAAAAAAAGTTTGAAAATAATATTTCTATCATTATATAATAATTAAAAGGGCTCATTTAATAATTAAAATTATTATTAAATCAAACTCAATTTAAATTCAAAAATCAATTATTACAAAATAGTGACATTATTAATGATGTCATATATACTTTTAATTTTTCAAAATAAAATAAAATATTTTATTATATATTCTCACTCATATAGATAAATGAGGGTATGTATCCAGCTTCGTGCACGATGCTAGATGGTCAAAAAGCTGTTTATCGATACGATTTTTGATCATTTTATCGATTTATCTTCCAAAGTATATAATTTTGTAAATACTTATTCAAAATACGATTGCCCATATTATTTATTTTTGTTCAAAACATCATTATTTATGCATTTGAATATTTTGAAATTTTACCAAAGTGATGAATTTTCAGGTCGTTACATACTTCCCCTCTTAAAAGAATTTCGTCCTCAAATTTAAGGATAAGAAGAAATTGACCTGAAATGAATATATATTTAACAAAATGAAATATATACAAGATATGATAAGTGACTACACCATAGCCGGTGAGTACACTACCTCGATACCACATCAATCCTAAACTCTGGATATGCTTTCCTCATCTGTCTTCAGTTCCCCCGGTGCAGTCTTTTGCTTCACCACTCCATTGGACCTTCATTAATCTTGCAACTTTCTTTATTAGTCCTTTCTCATCATCATCAATAATTCGATCTGGTCGTCTAATAACTTCCAAATTTGGTTCAATTTCTACATCTTCCTAGGCAGTTGTTTCTATAATCTGCTCTGGATCATGCACATATTTCCTTAGATGAGATAAGTGAAAGATATTGTGCATGCCAGACATCCTCTCGGGCAATTCCACATGATAAGCTAATGGGTGAATTCGCTCTAGAATGGGAAAAGGTCCAATAAATCTAGGTGCTAACTTCCCTGCCCGTCCAAATCTTACCACTCCTCTCATCGGAGAGACTTTCAAGAATATGAAATCTTCAACTGAGAATTCCAAATTTCTACGCCATCTACTTGCTTAACTTTTCTGCCTGCTCTGGGCTTCTTTTATCTTCTTTCTGATCATGTCAACCTTTTTTTATGCTCCTCGACTCATATTAGAAACTAATACCAATCGATCTTCGATCTCGACCCAAGGGATCTACACGGATGACCATATAAAGCTTTGTACGGTGCCATGCCAATACTAGCCTAATAGTTGTTGTTATAGGAGAACTCAACAAGATGAAGATAATTTTTCCAAGAACCTCCAAAATTTAAGAAGCAAGCTCTCGAAAGATCTTCTACACTCGATTTACCCTCACTCTGCCCATCGATCTGGGGATGATATGCGGTGTTGATACTCAGCTTCATTCCCGAAGCTATTTGCAATGCCTCCCAGAAGTTACTGGTAAAGATAGTGTCTCGATCACTGACTATACTGCTTTGGACACCATGCAAACGAATGATTTCCCTCATGTATATCTCTGCCAGACATGCCGTAGTTCTCGTTGGTTTTCCTGGAATAAAGTGTGCTCTCTTGGTTAGTCGATCTATGATAACCTAAATGCTTTTATTTCCCTTTCTTGGTCATGGTAAGCCATTGATGAAATCCATTGATATTTGGTTCCCTTTTCAAGTCAGAATTTCAAGAGATTGGAGTAATCCGGCAGTCTTTTGTTGGTCGCTCTTGATCTGTTAACAATTTGCACATCTGCTAATTTGGATAGAGATATCCCTCTTCGTACCATCTCACCAAAAAAACCTTCTCCATATCTCAATACATTATGGTAACCTCGAGGTGTACAAAAAGTCGAGAATTGTGATATTTTGTTAAAACTTCTTGCCTTATCCCATCGACATTCGATATGCATACTCCTCCATTCATCATTAATATTCCTTGATCGTCCACCTTGAATCCTATTCATCTTCCTGGTACCGTTTTTTTCTCCACTGCCTTGACCATCTTTGGAATAAACAGATCTCTGAGTTGGTTCACTTTTATACGGTTAATCAAAGTTGGATGTACTATCAAATAAGCTATAACAGCATGCCTTCTGCTTAATGCATCTGCTACTACGTTGTCTTTTTCGGGTCTATATAAAATATCCAAATCATATGATGCAAGGAATTCCAACCAAGGTTGTTGCCTCATATTCAAGTCCTTTTGAGTGAAAATATATTTCAAAGATTTATGGTCTATAAAGAGCTAAAAATTTTCACCTATTTAATGAGGAATATTATTTACTAGAGTCGATCAAAATTTATTTAATATAAACTATAAGGAATTCTTACCTAGTAGATAATGTCTCTACATTTTTAATGCGAACACTACGGCTAATAGCTCTAAGTCGTGTGTTTCATAATTCATTTCATGGATCTTTAATTGTTTGCTTGCATAAGTAATGACCTTTCCATGCTGCATTAGAACAACACCTACTCCTTCCCCATAAGCAACAGTATATACGGTTAATCCGCCGCTTTCATTGGTAATTGCCAACACGGGAGCAGTAGTTAACCTTTTATTGCGCTCCTGAAATGCTTCTTCACATTTCTATGTCCACTCAAACTTCACATTTTTTGTAGTCAGCTTTGTTAAGTGAGAGGAAATTTTGGAGAAATCCTGAATAAACATCTGGTAATATTTGGCGAATCCCAAGAAACTACGGACGTCTTTTAGAGTATATGGTTGCCTTCAACCTTGGATAACTGAAATCTTGGCTGGATCTACCAAAACTCCATCACCTGACACAATAAGCCCAAGGAATCTTACCTCTTTTTCCTAAAAGTGGCATTTTGAAAATTTTGCTTTTAGTACGTTCCTTCTCAATATCTCCAATACACTCTCTAGATGCTTTTCGTGCTCTTCCTCAGTCTTTGGATATATAAGAATGACATCAATGAAGACCAATACAAATTTGTTGAGTATGTCTCTAAATACTCTATTCATAAGGTCCACAAAGTAAGCGGGCACATTGGTTAGCCCAAATGGCATAACCAACGATTCATAGAAGCTTTCTGGCCCTCTGAATGCAGTCAAGGGGATGCAATCTTCTGCTATTCTTAACTGATGGAATCCTGTGGTTGGATCCATTTTTGAGAATACTCGAGCACCATGAAGCTGATCAAATAAGTCATCTATATAGGGTAGAGGATAATTATTTTTAATTGTTTGTTTATTTAGGTCTCGGTAATCTACACAGCCTAAGGGAGCCATTGGACTTTACGACGAGAACCACCGTTGCGCCCTAACTTGAGCGACTTGGTCTTATCAACCCATTCTTTAAAAACTCATTTGTTTGATATCTTAATTCATCCATCTCCTTTGGAGCCATCCTTCGAATAGAGTGAATAACGGACCTTGCACTAGGAATAAAGTCGATATGGAACTCAATTTCTTGGTGTAGGGGCAAACTATTAACTTCTTCAAAAATGTCTTGAAATTCCTTGAAAATTGGTATTGTTTCTAAATCTTTTTAGGATGAATCAAGCGTATACTGGAAAGTATCCCTTACAGGACCAGCTCTTTACAACATATTTCAATCATCTTTCCTAACTTTGTTTTTATAGATACTATCCTCTTAACACAATCAAGAATAGCTTCATGCATAGATATCCAATCAATACCGAGCAAAACTTCAAATCCAGTAAAATCAAGGACAAACATGTCACATGAAAAATAATAGGAAATGTAGGTAAGTTAGACATTTTCACAAATCATACAAAGGTTTGTTGTACCACCTATGGGATTTAACACACAAATAGGGGTATCTACTATTTTCGTGGTAAGCATCAAATTTTCAACCAATTCTTTGGGAATAAAAATGCGGGAAACCCCAGTATCAAATAATACTTTAACCAAACTACCCTCAACACAAATGGTACCTTCCAAAACTCCTCTTTCCTTGGTCTCTTGCGAACTTAATGGTTCTTCTTCCATGGTATAGGCCTTGTTTGTCGCTTGTTTGCCGCTTCTTTCTACAATTCTCAACTATATGTCCTTTATTCTCACAATATCCACAGGTGAAACCTTTTGAATTCTTTCTCTTCTTCCATCCCCGTTGCTTCTTTGCCTTTGGATTTAGATCCTTTTTATAGGGTTGTTGCTACTGCTACTAATATTTAGTGCTGATGCTGGCTTCTCCTCATCAGGAATTTCATATCGCAAACTCATATCTACTAGGTTCACGAATGACCCCTTTAGGTGAGCAGTCCTTCTATCATGAAACTCTTTTCTTATCCCAACCATAAATATTTCATTCTTCTTAAGTAGAGTATCTATTAGTCCAGGCCCAAAGAGAGATAATTCGTTGAATTTGTGCAAATAGTCTTCCACAGACATCGATTCTTGTTTTAGATCCATGAAACTTCTATAGAGGCGGGATATTTGCCAACGACGGGCATGTATTATTCTTCAAAAACAACTTTTAACCTTGCCCAAGAGAAATTATCTTCCGACTCATTGATGGTAATTGACTCCTACCAAGCTAGGGCCCCTTCCTTTAATTGCCAAGACACCAGGATGTGCTTCTTTTCATCATTGATGCCTAAAGCCTTAAAGATTCTCTCGTATGAGCGGAGCCAAGCTTGAACCTCAATAACAAATTTTGTGCCCCTAATAGTTTTGTAACAATCGGGATTTTCGATGCTCGAAAATCGACACTAATACGTCCGCTGTATTACATGCCGAGAAATCGAATGCCGGAAAACCTGATTGTTAGGGGAAAAGAAAACGAAGAGATAGAAGAAAACAGAAACAATAACACAGAGTCTCACAATCGCAGTGGAAAAAATATAATATATAATAGCAAATCTTTATACAAGAAACTGTAACTGTAATATACATACAATCATCAGAGTATAACAGTCAATTATCAATCTGGACAGTTATAATAACTTGTCCCCACAAGTGCTGAATATACAATATACACACACAGGGGAATATAATCAAGTATGTGGAATACGCCTCAGACTCCTCCAGCTCATCTTTTAAGCTCCATAGCACCTAACCTAAATCTGTAATACTCGGTCTGACCTGAGCATTATAAATAAATAACACCCAAGTCAGTCTGGAAAACCAACGTGAGAAAACACACCCAACTGGATTTAAAGTTATGAGAAAATCTTTGAAAATCAAAGGTATCTTGTAAGACCACGCCACACATAAACACAATAGGTTTTTACCTTACGATAATCAAAACACTTTTATATAAAAATCCTGTGATATTATAATAGTGTCTAAGTACAAGTACTTATTAAAATAGCTGAAATGCTTGCATCTCACATTTCAACACAGTTGGGCACAATCAAAACCATACGGCGCTTATTAGAGAATGGATTCCATAGAATGACTAGGCTCTGAGGTACCACCAGTCATGGTACACGTCTAGAAAATGTACCGAGATCGAACCTATCGATCCCTGCCAACACAAAAATGGCCTACCCCTTACTGGATAGTACCGAATATGTCATCACCCTGGTTGCTTTGCAACATTTTTGAGATCTCATGCACAACCAATCCATAAATATGTAGATATAAGATATCTAGAAAGGGACAACATACCCTAATGGGTGCGACCCACTTAGCCTTGCTGCATCTCCCCTGATTTTCAGTCATTCCCAGTTGATGAGGCTTGAGGCTACGATTACCTTTCCATAAATTTACACTTAGAATGCTCATTGCCCTCCAATGACAATGTGCCGATAGAATTCATCCATACAAGTTGTTCCAGGACTGAACAAACTGAATCTCCAAGAACTTTGTCTTTATTATCTTCATGATATCACAATTCGCAACGCTCAAATCGGATCGAAGTGGTTTTCAGATAATTAAATCTGATCACGATCTCTTCGAAACGATCAACGAAATTGGCTAGATTTGATAGTCAGTTATTTAACTATCAAATCACACACACAAGCAGTCACTGGGCCATATTATAAATCTTTCAAACACTTATTTCAAAATGTCTTACAAAGATATATATTCAAATCTGCTCCAGTATTTCAATATTGAAAAACGATTTTAAATACTTAAATCCATAACCGGATAATTCAATCCATATCAAAACTTAGAAATATTTCCAAATCCAACTTAATATTTCATTACCTAGAAAAATATTTCTATATAAATCATTTCATCGCTAAAATATCTCCAAACCCTTTGATTCCAATACTTAGGAAATTACTATAAGTTTTTCCCCAAAATCATTTCTGATATCCATACTTAGGAAATATTTCATACTTATCTCGTAAATCTCCGGAATTTTTATTAATTTCCTTTTACAATTTCCAAAAATTGTCAATTATACTTATTTATAATCCAACTAACAATTTATAACTCCTTTAATGAATTATGATTCATTTTCGAAGTTCCTGTATCTAAACAGTTTGGAAATTTCCTTTTTTTCAAATTTTCTTAAGTTCCCGAATTTCATGATAAGATTTCCACGTATAAAATCACATTCATTAAATATAACCCCATTTACAAATCTCGAGAGCATTTATAAATAAATTGCAACCACTTACTTTATATATACATATAATAATAAATTTCAAAACATAGTTAAATAATTATTTAAAATATCAAAGCACTTTTAAAATAAACGTCAATAACTAATTCCAATTCATTTATAAAAATTCTAATCGATTTTCAAAACTTGTTTATAAAACTTATAATTCATTTCAACAAATTTAAATATTTAAATAACTAACTTTCTGAAATATTTTAATCCAATTAATAGTTTTTAGAACTACATAGTTTAAAAAATAAAAATCCTTTTAATAACAAACTTCACTTCTTGATAAAAATATATTTTTAAAATTCCAATATAACCAATTTTATATTTATAAATCTCTCTCGATTCATCACAAATCGATTTACTTTTCAAATTTCATAACCCTTTTTTTCAAATTCCAAACTAGAATCCACTATTCCCTCTAAACCGATTTCCATATCTCATTATAAATTCTCAGTGTGAATTTATATTTCTAATCTATCAAATGATAATCATTTCACTTTATTTATAAACATTGTTTAGAAATTTCATAAACTTATTTCCAATTTATAACAGGTTCATATCACTAAAATCCATTTATAAATCGATTTCTAATTAAAATTCCATTTATAAATCTATTTTGTAAAAACCCAAAATTCGAGCTATAATATTAATTAACGAATAAATTAAACAATAAAATAAGTTTGTGAAATTGTCGGAATCGAGCTATGGGAGTTGCACTATTGGGTCCGTGGTGATTTTCTGGTCAATTTTCATATATAACTTGTCGAAATCCAAGTCAGTATGAAGAAATTACAAGAGAAATAAGAAATCAGAATTTAATAAACAAAAACGAAAAAATAATAATTCAAAGGCTTAGGTCGACCCATGTTTGGGTTAGGTCGACCTATAGGTCGACCACCAAGGAACCTAGGTCGACCCACCTTTGTTAATGGACGTAGAATCGTCCAGGTACGAGCAAACACATCATAATTCGATTTTTGAGCGATCCTGTGCGCCCGTAGCTGCATCCGACTGTTCCTAGTGAGCCTATGACATGGTTACACCAGATTTAATATTCAAATCCGATGGCTTGAGATCCTTATGCCACACTATAAATAAGACCCTAGACCTAGCTATTTTTCTCATTCAGATTTTCTCCCAATTAGGTTCATTGCTTGAGGGTGGACCCTAAATAGAAAATTTTTCTAGGGAGGAAATCTTTTTAATAAAAATATTCTATGCCCTAGAAGCGGATCCAGGAAGGCCCCGGACTAGAGCTAAGGACCACAGGTGAGTGTTTTGTAATTATTTTATATTTGTAAGCAATTTAAAATAATAGGGTTCCCAATAGTTGTAGTTTTTCCACAATTTTGAAATCGTTTTTATGTAAGTTTATTTACAGTCAGTTTTTAAGTGAATTTCAGAAGTTCTTTTCAGCCTATTTTATACAGCTATTTTATTCAGCTATTTACAGTTATTTACAGTTATTTACATCTATTTTAAGTTGGAATTTAGCCTGTAAATGTTTGTTCCTTTTTATAAAGATTTAATCCCTTTTTACACAAATAAAATATTAAAAAGAGAAGAATTCACAAATAGAATTAAAATAGAATAACACTAAATTTACAGAAATCAGATGTAAAATAAGAAAAACTGAAATAAAAATAGAGATGGACTGAAATAGGAAAATTTAAGATATTTGCAAGCCTGATTATAACAAGTGGTTATAACTAAAAAGAGAAAATAGAAGAGGCTTATTTTAAAACTTAGATTAAGTTAATAAGCAAATATAGTAGAAATAACAGAAGAGGCTTATTTTAAAACTTAGACCTTGGATTAAGTTAATAAGCAAATATTGCAGAAATAACATAAGCGGCTTATTTTAAAAATTAAATCTTGATTAAGTTAATAAGCAAATATAGCAGAAATGCCAAAAGAGGCATATTTTAAACTTTAGATTAAGTTAATAAGCAAATATAGAAGTAGGACCCATACCTGCAGCATTCCCTTTCAGATCTAAGACTGATGGTCTCACAATAGTAGCTGAGACTAGGACACGCTTATGCTGATTAGGGTAAATAAGTGGCCAATAGATAGAGGCTCAAATCTGGGGATTTGAGAAAGGGACGCAAAAATAGAAGATTTGTTTGTTAGGACCAGTACAGGCAGCATTCCCTTTCAGGTCTAGGACTGATGGTCTCACAACAATTAGGTGAGGGTGGGCAGCATTCCCTTTCAGTTCTAGGAATGATGATCTCATAATAGTTAGGTGAGGCTGGGCACGCTTATGCTGATTAGGGTAAATAAAGGGTCAAATAGGGGGCGACGGTTAGTGTGTACCAGCGATGACCGAGCATGCGGCATCGATTAGGGTAAATAATTCGCTACTGCGTCGTAAGCGCTAAAGAGGTGTCTTTTGCTGTGACTAATAGGATTGGTTCGCAGTGGCACAATAGAGATAGAATAGGCCGATCAAAGGGTAGAACTAAGATTTTAGTCTAATCAAGTTAAGAGTTGACAGAGGATTAGGGTTTTAGCCTAATCACAGCAATTTAAAGTGCAAACATTCAAATCAAACAATCAAAGCAAAAAGTCAAATAGAATCATAAAAAGTATTTTACCCCAGTTTTATCTTTTTTGTATTTCGCTTTCAAACTAGAACTATTGCTTAGTCTATTATCTTTATCTTGCTTAGAAATGCTGGTAATTACTTTCACTCACCAGACTTATTGTCTGACCCACTCCTCTATTTCCCCCTTTTCCCCCCAATACGCCAGTAGAGTTGAGTTGATTCAGGTTGCTTAGAGATCAATTCCCGGAGTTCTCTCATTTCAGACGTATTCTTCTACTTATCATCTTTTTCATTTATGGATTGGAACTTGTGAGAGGGATTATTATTGTTGTTACTTTTGTACTCTGATTATATGAGACTGAGATGTATTTTCATGAGACATGAGAGATTTTTAGTTTTGAGACATGTTATGTTTTATGACTTATTTTGAAATGAAGTTTAATTTTGAATGATAAGTTATTATTTTAAATGTTTCCGTTTTTTTACTTATTTGTCTTATGAATCTTAGCCTCTATGATGCTTTAGCTATACCTATAATGCACCACATCCTTTGGTTTGCCCTTTTTGGGTATATTAAGGGGTATGGGGTTATCACTTGGTATCAGAGCCTAAGATTACAGGATTCCTAAAACTTTTTTTAAAACTAAAGTATTTTTAAAAGGTAACATATCTTCAAACTAAAAGTATTTTTCAGAGAGAAACTCTTATTATAGAAATAGTTTTCAAGTATAAAAGAGTTTTTATAAATATCCCCTCAAAGTCTGGTCCAACCTTCTTTCGATTCTTTCGAGCCAAGATTTTCTTTTCTTTGCATAGTATGGCGGATGCCCCAAATCTTCCAGAGGGTGTCCAAGCCACTGCTTAGTTCCGTAGATACCACCAAGCTACGGCATCAGTGGTGCAAAGGCAAGAGCCCAATGCAGCACCGGCGGATGGGGATCCCATTAATCCACCTGCAACAGCCAATTTTCCCAAGTTATGCAAGGACTTCGCTAGTCTAGGAGGCAAGATGTTTTCTGGCACGGAGGATTTCGTAGAGGTGCGAGCTTGGTTAAGGAATACGGAGTTGATATTTGGTGTAACGACCCTGAAATTCCGACCCAATTTTAAAAATTTTAGAACCGTTATTTTAATATAAAATGTGAAACTTACATACGATTTCAATTAACGTCCAAACTTTGTTTCTAAATTGCGCCTAGATGGTTATAGATAAGGGTAAAGTTTCGTCGGAAAATACCGCAGTAAATTTCGTTCGCATTTTATTGCACAACAGTTCATTTTAAAACGTGAAAATTTTATCTTCCGAACCTAAATATTTTTACATAGAAAAATTCTAAATCATCTTCTGACAAAGACGTCATTTTTCGTTTTTCAAAATTCGGACATCTTTAGCTCCGTCGATCTTATTTTTCGGTGTTTTGCTGCATTCTCCGTAATAGAAAATTGCGAATTTTCACAAACAACTTCCGTTGCTATTCAAACTTCATATTTGGAATGCGTCTAGATAGACATAGGCGTACGCCAAATTTCGTCGAATAATATGGAAGTAAATTTCGCTCGTCGCATTTGCATATTAGTTTAAATTTTATGTGTAAATTTTCTATCATCCGAACTCAAATATTTTTCACAATGTTGCATAAAAAAATATTCTGATCATGACGGCGCACTTCGTTTCGTCAAATTTCGCTTTTAATTGCTAGTTAAAATGTTCGCTCGTGCAAATGGTTCAATAAGATTTACCACTTCGCAAACAATGTCAAACCATCAATATCTTCATACCGTTGTGTTCGCCTCGTCGCGCTGATCAAAACGGTATATTTATTTGCGTTAATCGGAGTTCGCAGTCGTTCGTTGCGCTATTTAACTAACGCCATATACGTCCGTTAATTTAAACCAGTGCACATCCGTTGGTCACCACAGCAAATATCTGTGTCCCCACGTAACCAGATTTGCTGCCACCATATTTCTGGGAAATCCAAACGTTTTTTTTTGAAACCCCAAAATAATTGAGTACTCCTGTCCATTTCTGCTGTCCACTAGTTCCCAGTCCACCCTATAAGGAAACTATGCCACACAATTGTTTCTTTCGTTTCCAAACTAAGATTTATTGGTACGTCTCTACACTTCTCCTCTTCTCCCTCCTTATCATTCTTTTATTTATTTTGTCCTCTCCCAGCAAGAAACTCACCAAACCCAACTCCTCCATGCATGCACATCCACCCTCTCCCCGCACTGCCTGCTCCGCCCTCCAGCCAGTCAGCCCGCTCCCCAGCCTCGCCCAGCCCCTCCACCCAGCCCCGCTTCCCCCAGCTTCCCCCAGCCCTCCATAGCCGCCCCAGCCAGCCCTCCACAGCCCGCCCCAGCCAGCCCTCCCCAGTCCGCCCCAGCCCTCCCAGTCCGCCCCTCCACAGCCCGCCCCAGCCAGCCCTCCCCAGTCCGCCCCAGCCCCCCCAGTCCGCCCCTCCACAACCGCCCCAGCCAGCCCTCCCAGTCCGCCCCTCCACAGCCCTCCCCAGTCCGCCCCAGCCAGCCCTCCCTAGTCCGCCTCTCCCTTCCCAGTCCGCCCTCCCTAGTCCGCCCCAGCCAGCCCTCCCCAGTCCGCCGCTGCCTTCCCAGTCCGCCGCTCCACAGCCCGCCCGAGCCAGCCCTACCCAGTCCGCCCCAGCCCTCCCAGTCCGCCCCTCCACAGCCCGCCCCAGCCAGCCCTCCCCAGTCCGCCCCCTCCACAACCTGCCCCAGCCAGCCCTTCCCAGTCCGCCCCTCCACAGCGGCCCCAACCAGCCCTCATGTGACGACCGCCCATGACCCCTGCACTGAACCTAGAGAAAATGCGCTGTAAAGTGTGCCAGGCGACCATGGACGATTGTCAGGGTAAATTAAAACAGCAGAATCTATCGTATTACTCACAGTGCATGGACAAAATACAATAGAATATATATATAGTGAAGCTTCACAGAATAGAATCTCATCAATAAAACTTCATAGTAGTTGAATACCGATATCTGAATAGTCAATACATCAAGCCTCACTACATAACACTCAGAGAATATACAAGCAGCGGAACATTCAGTACACATAATAAGAAATAATATGCAAGCCTCCAGCTCGTCTTCGACATCAGCACCGTGAAAAGCAAGAACAGCACCTGTCACCTGCTACCTAGTCTGCCCGTCCCAAAATGGACGAACAGCCCAAGGCAATAAGAGTTAAAAACATAAAGCCTTGAGTCAGACAACAGTCTTAGTGAGCGGTAAATTAACTAACAACATACCAAAAGAGCATAAAGGAAAAAGGAATAGGAATACAACCCTCCCACTCCACCTCTTTCTACAGTGATAGCCCCCAAACACACTAAGCAGAAGCAAACATAACTGAGCATACAATTTAAAGTAAAGCAATTATCACTCGAGTCAAGGGCGATGTTTTCCAAGTACAAACCCCCAAGGCCTAAACCAAGATCAGATAAGCACCCAGAAAATACCGCTCTTGAGACCGAATGATGATACAACCAAACATCCATGGCTCTGGCTATCACTGTTATCATTGCCTCAATATCACCGTTAGTTGAATGACCAGCACATTCTTTCAGCCGTCCGTCAAGGGCTAATGGAAAACCCGGTTCTAGACATAACTCCGCACGTCATCGTGACCCGTGCCTAGGACTATCGAATCTGCCCAGAGTACTTGACTACCAATCATTAGCCTTCAGGGACTATCGAATCTGCCCAACGTACTCTTGCTTTGAGCATGCTAGAACCTTCAACAACAATGAGATCTCAGCCTTCTAGTCATCCTCCTCGACGACTATTTCCATACTAGCTCAAGCGCCTCTCGAGCAAACCATTATACTCTAACTCGAACCATTTCACCGAGTTATCAACATGCTTGGAATGATCCCGTCTGGATTAGACCAAGACTATCTCATCTCATGCTTCGCCTCATCATCATCATAGCAAAGCTTCATCTCAACATCATCATCAAATCAATCCATATGAGCTTCATCATCCGCTACATATGCCACGAGCAGCTTTCCCAATTCAAGAGCCTTTCCCTTAGCTTTTGAATCATCTTCGACCAACTTGTCTAAATCAAATCATCAATCATCTAATTCATAGCAATTAATCAAGTCAAACATTAATCCAAGTAATCAAGCATTCAAATATAAGCTAAATGGACAATTATAACAATAATGGCAATTTCGTAATTAAAGAATCAAAAGTCTATCAAGCATGAAACATGATCAATGTCTCTATAATCTTGATGAATGAACTTGCATAGGTTAACATGTAGTAAAATGGTTATCAAATCATCGTGAACAATGGATCTATATGGATCTATACTTAGGTTTACAAAAATGCATGGAAATCACTACTTTACACCAAAATCAAGCCAACGATCCGATATACTCCTTTGGATCCGTGTGAGAGATAATCACCACTCACCAAATCACCAAATCAACTCAAAAGCAACACACTTCAGATCTGGACAGTGAAGGACCTAACTTGATCTATCACAAATCCGCTTCAAATGATGAAATCTCTCTTCGATGGATGAAGATCATCAATCTAAGCTCTTCAATCTTTGATTTGATCTTCGATATGGATGGAAGGAATCACTAGATTAGAGTGGAGAAAAGAAGTGAAGAAGTGTAGAAGTCGAGCTCTCAAAATGGCAGCACTTCGTCGCTTCGAAATCCGGATCCCAAAAAGTGAGGAAATGGACGAGTATTTATAGCTGAAATCCTCCTTAAGTCGTCCACTCGGAATTAGGTCGTCCACGACCTATAGAGCATCACGACCTACGACCTAACGAAACCCCTCAATCTACGACCTAACGACTTAGCAACTCAACACATCCTATGACTTAACAGCTTTGCCGACCTAAAAACCCACACGACTTAACAGGGTCTCCGACCTAACGCAGGCGCGACCTAACCCATGCGTGACTTAACACATGCCGAGTTAACTCGGAATATCTCTATAACTCCTAGGTCGCTCACGACTCAGCGCCCTAACTCCTTAAACCTTCACGCGACCTAAACAATGCACATCCACGACCTAACTATACCCAGTACTATCATAGGTCGTCTACGACCTACTACTCCTGCTACAGTGACTCAACGACTCAAATTTCTCCGACTTAAGACTTAATAGATCTTACGACCTAACCCTGACACGCTCCTAAGTCGCTGATGACTTATCACGCTCCTAAGTCGCTCATAACTTACCCTCTTAGGTCGCTAACTCGCTTATCCTCTAAGGTCGCAAATCCTTAGGTCGTCTAATTCTATAGGTCGCTCCTATCTCTTAGATCGTCTACGACCTAAACTATCACACGACCCAACTCCGATACGACCTATCCCCAAAATCCTTAGGTCGTCTACCCCATAAGTCGTCCACTACCTTAGGTCGCCAGTTTCTATGAGTCGCCTATTTCCATAAGTCGTCTACGACCTAAGCCTCAACCTACGACTTATCTATCATACGACCTAATTGCTTAAGTCGTTCCAACCTCTTAAGTCGCTCCACTTTTTAGGTCGCCTACTACGACCTAACCACCATACGACCTAAGACTTAACTCTGGACAACTTATCAACCATGCGACCAAATGTCAACTGTTTTACGATGTTTCGATCCATAAAAATACGGGTCGTTACATTCTCTCACCCTTAGGAATTTCGCCCCCGAAATTCCAAACAAACAAGAGCAATCAAAGACTATTCTGTATGCCTACCATCCATAGCAATCAACAAACCATGCATCCAATTCTAGCTTAGCATGCAGAATTCTAAAACTAGAATAAGTTACAATATCGTGAGATGACACGACACCTTAGGGCCATACCTTGAAGAGTTCAGGATGAGCTGCCTTCATCCTCTCTTCCACCTCCCACGTACAGTCGTTATCATCATCACTCCATTGTATCTTGAGCAACTTAACTACCTTCCTCCTAAGCTGTTTCGTGTCGGTTTCCACAACACGAAGCGGCTTATGAGGTCTCTTATCGACTGGATCAACTTCAAAATCTTCACAGCTATCAGCAGAAACCACTGTATTCGAGTCGTGCACATACTTCCGTAGATAGCATACATGAAAAACATTGTGCACACTCGACATCTTCTCTGGTAACTCCAATCTGTAGGCGAGCTTTCCAATTCGCTCGATGATCGGGAATGGTCCAACAAATCTCGGAGTCAATTTTCCTTTCTTCTCGAATCGAATAACCTTCTTCAATGGAGAAATCTTCATAAAGACCATATCACCTACGTCGAATTCCAGATCCTTACGACGCTTATCGGCATAACTTTTCTGACGATCTTGGGCTGCCTTCATTCGTTGCTGAATGATCTCTATGCAATCCGAAGTCTGTCGAATCATCTCTGGCCCAAGCATCAACTTTTCTCCAGTCTCTAACCAACATGTCGGAGAGTTACACGGTCTTCCATACAATGCCTCATACGGTGCCATACCAATGCTCGACTGGTAACTGTTGTTATATGAAAATTCCACCAGATGAAGGTGATCTTCCCATGATCCTCCGAAATCCAAAACACAAGCTCTAAGGAGATCTTCCAAAACTCGGTTGACTCTCTCAGTCTGACCATCTGTTTGGTGGTGATAAGCTGTACTCAAACACAACTCGGTTCCCAAAACTTTCTGGAAGCTCTTCCAAAATCCACTAGTGAACAATGGATCTCGATCGCTCACTATACTCTTCGGAATACCATGGAATTGAACAATCCACTTAACATACAACTCAGCCAACTTTGATGCAGTCCTAGTCGATCGAACAGGAATGAATCTTGCACTCTTAGTCAGACGATCTACGATGACCCAAATCCCTTCATTTCCCGTTCTTGTTCTAGGTAGTCCATCAATAAAATCCATCGATATTTGTTCCCACTTCCATGTAGGAACTTCTAATGGCTAAAGCAATCCACTTGGCTTCTTCTGTTTGGCTTTTACCAACTGGCAGTTCATGCATTTGGAAATAAAATTCCCAACATCCTTCTTCATACCTTCCCAGTAGTAGGTTCTCTTCATATCCCGATACATCTTATTTCCACCTGGATGAATTGTCAACTTTGAGTGATGACTTTCCTTCAGAACTTCATCTCTCAACCCATCTATATCGGGAACAACTAGTCGTCATTGCTTCCGAAGCCAACCATCTCGATCGACCTCGAATCCTTTATCCTTTTGTGGTTCCAATCCAGATTCCAAATCACGGAAAATCTTGACAAGCTTATCATCTCGCTTTTGACTTCCGCCAATTCTTTCCACAAGAGTCGGTCTTATCGATAAGTTTGCCAACATCTCAGGTTCCAATTCACATCTAGGCCTGAAGTCAAACCCAGCTAAATACTCGAGATTCTTCCATTCTGAAAACATGGCTTCCAATCCTACATGTCTTCGACTTAATGCATCTGCCACTGCGTTACCTTTTCCCAGAGTATAAGCTATACCAAAATCATATGATGCCAAAAACTCTAGCCAACGTTGTTGCCGAAGATTCAAATCCTTTTGGGAGAAAAGATACTTCAACGACTTATGATCTGTAAACAACTCGAATCGAACTCCCAATAGATAATGTCTCCACATCTTCAGAGAAAAAACAATCGCCGCCAACTCCAAATCATGAGTCGGGTAATTCCTTTCATGCGGCTTCAGTTGTCGACTTGCATACGCAACAACTTTATCCCTCTGCATCAGCACTGCTCCAAGTCCAGTACCACATGCGTCGGTGTAAACCACCATCTCATCATTCCCACTTGGAATAGTCAAAACAGGAGCACTTGTCAACCTTTCTTTCAGGATTCTGAAAGCTTGCTCACACTTATCTTCCCACTTGAACACTTGGTTCTTTTTCGTCAATCCTGTTAACGGTGCAGCTACCTTGGAGAAGTCTTTGATAAACCGTCGATAATATCCTGCTAATCCAAGAAAACTTCTCACATCTGATGCATTCTTAGGTCTAACCCAATCCTGGATTGCTGCCACCTTAGCGGGATCAACCGCTATTCCATTTCCAGAGATAACATGACCTAAGAACCTCACTTTACTCTTCCATAAGTGACACTTCGAAAACTTAGCCTTCAGCTGATGTTTCCGTAAGATTTCCAAAACAATACGCAAGTGCGTCTTGTGCTCTTCTTCAGTTCTGGAATAAATCAAAATATCATCCACGAACACAAGCAGGAACTTGTTCAACTGATCTCTGAACACTCTATTCATAAGATCCACAAAATATGCTGGCGCATTAGTCAATCCAAACGGCATTACCAGCCACTCAAAGAAACCAGATGGTGTCCTAAAAGCAGTCTTCGGCACACTATCCTTAGCCACTCTCAACTGGTGAAATCCCGTTGCCAAATCCATCTGAGAAAACACCTTGGCTTCGTGAAGCTAATCAAACAAGTCATCTATTCTCGGCAATGGATACTTGTTCTTCTTAGTCACCTTATTCATCTCACGATAATCCACACACAATCTCAATGACCCATCTGCCTTGGTTGCAAACACAACTGGTGCACCCCATTCGGACACACTACGCCGAATGAATCCTTTCTGCAAAAGATCATCAACCTGCACCCTCAACTCCTACTGTTCCCAAGGCGCCATCCGCCTAAGAGGCATCACAATAGGTCTGGCTCCTTCAACTAGATCTATACGAAACTCGATCTCTCTATGCGGCGGTAACCCTTTGACCTCGTCAAAGATATCTTCAAATTCATTCGCGATTGGCACAGATGACAGTCCATCCCGTGGAACAACCGGCGAATACATGAAGCTCATGAAGACGCCTTCGTCATGCTTACATCGTATCAAAATCTTTCGCCCCTCCACATTCTCGACTGTCACCTCTAACCTCTCACAATCAACCTTTGCCGCATACTTCCTAAGCTAGTCCATACTTAAAATAATTCCGAACCCCACAAAGTTCAGAACAAAACAATCACAAACAAAATAGCAACCATGACTCGATACAATCAGACCACGGCATAACATACACAAACAAGACGAACCCCCAACTAGATTAGTCACAACCAATGGTCTATCAACAATATCCGGTTCTAAACCCAACCGGCCTACAAGTTCATTACAAACAAACGAATGCGACGCCCCAGTATCAAATAACACTCTAACTGGAACACCACATATGGAAAGAGTACCTTGAACCACTACACTCTTTCCCTTCTCTTCAGCGGTAGGATCTTTCGAAGATGATGGAACAGCCCCCAAAGCCTAAGCTTGCACAATCTGCTTGTCCTTTCGTGGTTTTGGACAATTCTTCCTGATATGCCCCGGCTTGTCATAGTTGTGACACTTCATCGGTACCTTCGGATTCTTACAATCTCTAGAGAAATGGCCCTTCTGTTGACAATTGTAGCAAGTCACTTCGCCCTTCGGCTTCTTCTGGCCATCCCTACCCTTTTGCTGCTGCTGCTTCCTCTTCTTGTTTCCACCCTGTTGGGGTTTAGACTCTTCCCTGGTCACAGCAACAACAGATCCTTCCTTAGGAAATAGATTCTCATGCCCGAGAGCTTTCTCCACAAGCTTCTCAAATGGATCGTCCAAATGATCCACCAACTGCCTCCCAAGATAACTGTCCAAGCCTGTCACAAACTTCTCGTTCTTCTGATACGAAGATTCAATATACGACCGGCCATACTTGGACAAAGCTTCAAACTCAGAAACATACTCAAGAACTGTTCTTCCTCCTTGCTTAAGCTCCACAAACTTCTTGAACAGAATAGACTTCTGAGCTGTAGAAATGAACTTAGCTTCAAATCTGGCTTGGAATTGCACCCAAGTGATCTCTTCCTCCGGAGTATCAATAGTGATAGAGTTCCACCAATCAGAAGCTCTCCCTTGAAGCTATCTTGATGCTAACTTCCTCTTAGTTGCATCCTCAATTCCCAAGTCACCAAAAATCCTTCTACAAGCATCTATCCACCTCTGAACTTCAATGGTTGATTCTGTTCCCAAGAAAACCTTTCCTCCAAGAGCAGCGTAGTCCTTACACAGCTTAGCAAAATCCACCGGTCTTGGAGTTTGAACTTGAACTCCAACATCCACCGATGGCCCCGGAGCTGGCATCCTTCTCATGATCGAAGTCATCATAGCTTCGAACATAGCAGCATAATCAGCAGCCCCTTCAGTAGCACGGCCTTCCCTAGCAGCTGGTCTCCCTCTTCGACTCATTCTCAATATCTATAAAAAGGAATGATTAGCACACCTAGAGAAACAACTGCATAAAGGACTCAAACTCTACTAAGCTACTATATTATATATAGTAATCATCCATCAAAATACAATTACGTCTCTCATACGTAGTTACGTCAGCGAGCGTTGGGTAAAATCGATTAACCAAAGCTCTAATACCAAATGTGACGACCGCCCATGACCCTTGCACTGAACCTAGAGAAAATGCGCTGTAAAGTGTGCCAGGCGACCATGGACGATTGTCAGGGTAAATTAAAACAGCAGAATCTATCGTATTACTCACAGCGCATGGACAAAATACAATAGAATATATATAGTGAAGCTTCACAGAATAGAATCTCATCAATAAAACTTCATAGTAGTTGAATACAGATATCTGAATAGTCAATACATCAAGCCTCACTACATAACACTCAGAGAATATACAAGCAGCGGAACATCCAGTACACATAATAAGAAATAATATGCAAGCCTCCAGCTCGTCTTCGACATCAGTACCGTGAAAAGCTAGAACAGCACCTGTCACCTGCTACCTAGTCTGCCCGTCCCAAAATGGACGAACAGCCCAAGGCAATAAGAGTTAAAAACATAAAGCCTTGAGTCAGACAACAGTCTTAGTGAGCGGTAAATTAACTAACAACATACCAAAAGAGCATAAAGGAAAAAGGAATAGGAATACAACCCTCCCACTCCACCTCTTTCTACAGTGATAGCCCCCAGACACACTAAGCAGAAGCAAACATAACAGAGCATACAATTTAAAGTAAAGCAATTATCACTCGAGTCAAGGGCGATGTTTTTCAAGTACAAACCCCCAAGGCCTAAACCAAGATCAGATAAGCACCCAGAAAATACCGCTCTTGAGACCGAATGACGATACAATCAAACATCCATGACTCTGGCTATCACTGTTATCATTGCCTCAATATCACCGTTAGTTGAATGACCGGCACATTCTTTCAGCCGTCCGTCAAGGGCTAATGGAAAACCCCGGTTCTAGACATAACTCCGCACGTCATCGTGACCCGTGCCTAGGACTATCGAATTTGCCCCGAGTACTTGACTACCAATCATTAGCCTTCAGGGACTATCGAATCTGCCCAACGTACTCTTGCTTTGAGCATGCTAGAACCTTCAACAACGATGAGATCTCAGCCTTCTAGTCATCCTCCTCGACGACTATTTCCATACTAGCTCAAGCGCCTCTCGAGCAAACCATTATCCTCTAACTCGAACCATTTCACCGAGTTATCAACATGCTTGGAATGATCCCGTCTGGATTAGACCAAGACTATCTCATCTCATGCTTCGCCTCATCATCATCATAGCAAAGCTTCATCTCAACATCATCATCAAATCTATCCATATGAGCTTCATCATCCGCTACATATGTCACGAGCAGCTTTCCCAATTCAAGAGCCTTTCCCTTAGCTTTTGAATCATCTTCGACCAAATTGTCTAAATCAAATCATCAATCATCTAATTCATAGCAATCAATCAAGTCAAACATTAATCCAAGTAATCAAGCATTCAAATATAAGCTAAATGGACAATTATAACAATAATGGCAATTTCGTAATTAAAGAATCAAAAGTCTATGAAGCATGAAACATGATCAATATCTCTATAATCTTGATGAATGAACTTGCATAGGTTAACATGTAGTAAAATGGTTGTCAAATCATCGTGAACAATGGATCTATATGGATCTATACTTAGGTTTACAAAAATGCATGGAAATCACTACTTTACACCAAAATCAAGCCAACGATCTGATATACTCCTTTGGATCCGTCTGAGAGATAATCACCACTCACCAAATCAACTCAAAAGCAACACACTTCAGATCTGGACAGCGAAGGATCTAACTTGATCTATCACAAATCCGCTTCAAACGATGAAATCTCCCTTCGATGGATGAAGATCATCAATCTAAGCTCTTCAATCTTCGATTTGATCTTCGATATGGATGGAAGGAATCACTAGATTAGAGTGGAGAAAAGAAGTGAAGAAGTGTAGAAGTCGAGCTCTCAAAATGGCAGCACTTCGTCGCTTCGAAATCCGGATCCCAAAAAGTGAGGAAATGGACGAGTATATATAGTTGAAATCCTCCTTAAGTCGTCCACTCGGAATTAGGTCGTCCACGACCTATAGAGCATCACGACCTACGACCTAACGAAACCCCTCAATCTACGACCTAACGACTTAGCAACTCAACACATCCTACGACTTAACAGCTTTGCCGACCTAAAAACCCACACGACTTAACAGGGTCTCCGACCTAACGTAGGCGCGACCTAACCCATGCGCGACTTAACACATGCCGAGTTAACTCGGAATATCTCTATAACTCCTAGGTCGTTCACGACTCAGCGACCTAACTCCTTAAACCTTCACGCGGCCTAAACAATGCGCATCCATGACCTAACTATACCTAGTACTATCATAGGTCGTCAACGACCTACTACTCCTGCTATAGTGACTCAACGACTCAAATGTCTCCGACTTAAGACTTAATAGATCTTACGACCTAACCCTGACACGCTCCTAAGTCGCTCACGACTTATCACGCTCCTAAGTCGCTCACGACTTACCCTCTTAGGTCGCTAACTCGCTTATCCTCTAAGGTCGCAAATCCTTAGGTCGTCTAATTCTATAGGTCGCTCCTATCTCTTAGATCGTCTACGACCTAACCTATTCTACGACCTAAACTATCACACGACCCAACTCCGATACGACCTATCCCCAAAATCCTTAGGTCGTCTACCCCATAAGTCGTCCACTACCTTAGGTCGCCAGTTTCTATGAGTCGCCTATTTCCTTAAGTTGTCTACGACCTAAGCCTCAACCTACGACTTATCTATCATACGACATAATTGCTTAGGTCATTCCAACCTCTTAAGTCGCTCCACTTCTTAGGTCGCCTACTACGACCTAACCACCATACAACCTAAGACTTAACTCTGGACAACTTATCAACCATGCGACCAAATGTCAACTGTTTTACGATGTTTCGATCCGTAAAAATACGGGTCGTTACACCTCCCCAGTCCGCCGCTCCACAGCCCGCCCCGGCCAGCCCTCCCCAGTCCGCCCCAGCCCTCCCAGTCCGCCCCTCCACAGCCCGCCCCAGCCAGCCCTCCCCAGTCCGCCCGCTCCACAGCCAGCCCTTCCTAGTCCGCCCCAGCTCCAGCTCCCCCAGTCAGCCGCTCCATCTCCCCAGCCTCGCCCAGCCCGCCCAATCAGCCCCGCCCCAGCCTGCTCCCCAGCCCTCCCCAGTCCGCCCAGCTCCAGCTTCCCCACTCAGCCCGCTCCAGCTTCAGCCCTCGCCCAGCCCGCCCAGTCAGCCCCGCCCAGCCTGCTTCCCACCCCTCCTCAGCCCGCTCCCAGCACCAGTCCGCCCGCGTCCCCAGCCCGCTCCAGCTCCCCCAGTCCGCCCAGCCCCGTCCCAGCTCCGCCGAGCTGCTCCGCCGTCACCATTGTGCCTCGCATTGGCCGCAAATCGTGCTCAGTGCACCTCTGTTTATATATAAGTGTATATATATATAACTGTTATATTATATGGCATTATATACTTTGGAATTTTAATTTGCTTATAACACAGTGTTTTACTGTGTTTATACCAGCTACTGCTTCGGGAACTTAGGCTTCCATTCAGATTATCGGATCTATCTAGTTCTTTACTTTGGTATGGTTTATATATATATATATTCAATCGATATATATATTGCAATGAACAGATTATTGATTGAATTATTTGTTTGATTGCAGTTGTAATCGTTTTGCGTCGTGCTTGTTAGGGTCTATTTCATCTATTCGTCTTCGTGCTTCGTCATCTTCTCTAACCACGCAAGGTGAATATTTCATTCACGACTCAACCTATTATGCTATGAAAATCAAGTGATAATTGTTGTTTATATTAATTTGGATATTAAATTGTTGATTGTTAAAATTGTTGAAATAAAATTGCTATACAAGTTCAAATGGAGTATTGATAGAACTTAAATTTCCTAAATTGACACCATGTATTGTTAAAAAGATTTAATGTGATAAATTGTGATTTGATGTTGGTTTATGGTAAATAGTTATGACATTAAAAAATTGTTATGAGATGTTGAAATTGGTTGATAAAAATAAGCAATAATAAATCTGAAATTGATTGTGATATAGGATAGTTAACGATTTAAAATGTATGATTGATGTAGTAAAGTGATAATAGTCACCAAGTGAAAACCATAATGTAATAATCTTTAATCTGCATGAAACGATGGTGTGGATTCTAGAAATAATTATATTAATTTGCATAAATAACAAATGTAAGTTAATACGATTATTTCGGGATTATTTAAATAAATTGTTAAATTGTTATGTATGTTTGCTATTGCTTGTTTATTTACTTTGACACCATCCCAGTTATCACACTGCAAGTTCCCTTTGGTATGCTTTGTTTTATATTGAATGATATCGGGTTGAAATGATAAATACCCAATTAAACAACTTGGCCTAGGATAGATAATTAAAAATAAGAAACCCGATTTGTCAACAAAAATTATTTTGAAATTGAAATGTATTTGAAATTAAGGAATGAACTTAACAATTTGTTTGGAAATTAGGTAATGAACTTAATGGACTTAATTAATGGATTAAATCGAAATAAATTAATAGGAATAAATTAATGGAGTTTAATTGAAATGGATTAATAAACCTATTTAATTGAAAAAAATGAATTGGCAAATTTATTTGAAATGAGACTTAAAAACAAGGAAGTTTTAGAATTTAATAATTTGAAATTTTATTAGATTTGTTAGATTTATACTTGAAATCGATTTTAATTAAATAGATTTGAAACTTGTCGTAAATTAAGTTTGAGATTTAGAAAATTGGACTTAAGTGGAATACGAAACTAACTAAAGTTTTATGGATTTAATTTAGTGATAATTTAAATTTAAAATGATTTTAAATTTAATAAAATTGATTTAATCAAATTTATGATTATGGTTAATGTAACGATGAATGTAAATACGAATTGAAATGAATAGAATTTGGTTTAATGATGTGAACTAAAATTTACCATTAAATCGAATTAATTGGAGTATTAACTAAATTTAGGAAGTGAAATTTAGATCTTATTAAATTGAACAGGAATACGTAATTTTATTGTTAACTCAAATGTTGAACTAAAGATTTCATTTGGAAAGATGTTTTAATATCCAAAATAAATTGAATCGTGAAATGTCAAATTTTGGAAGTCAAATTTGCACCTTGACTTTTGGACTTTGATTTGTTTAAACGTTAATTTAACCGACCATCGGGTAGTGAATACGTAGTTATTAAAGAGACCGGGATCGGGAATGGACATACTCTCTGTCGATACCGAAAACCACTTTAATAACTATTATACGCGGAGTGTTGATCCAGAACGAAGTGGATGGTTTGGTGAACGCATTGACCGAAGAAAGAGAACGATATTGGATGACCCTTGACATGACTAAAACAGGAGCCGCGTCGGGCCATTGAGGTTCGCCACCTCTAGCGGACATGCTACTTCGATACCATATCTATTACTTTTGTGATTCGATTTGGGTGCACCCCTTGATTTGGGAGTGTTGTTCGCGGTGTTGAGGTAGTAGCTACTATGCTCAACATCAGTCCGGATCACGCAACTACTAGTATCCTAGTTGGTATCGCCTCATGTACCTTGTCATACTGATTATCCTATTCGCGACCACTACGTTTTGGTTTGTACCTTTAGTATATGGATTTCCCTCTGGTGACTTCCGGTTTTGGGGAAACTACGGTCTTGTATATGCTCTTGGGAATAAAATGTGTTAAGGGGATTATGGTAACGCCTTAACACTATTTTAATATCGTACTTTACTGATTAGACATTATCTATCTATCGTATTCTATTGTATATATAGATAGTTTATCGGATCCTTAGAGATGTTTATTTTATTCATCTTTAAGTTGTGGACTTTTTCCCTTGCACTTGATTTTCTTGTATAAGATTTTGATTCCTGACTCGAGTGTTTCTTTTTGTATATGCTCGGGTCAGTCTGAAGCTATCCAGTTGCTGATCAAGGTTGGTTGAAGATGCTGAAGGCTTAGCATTTATCTTTATCAGTCTATTTCTATTCCTGTATTGATGTCCTAGCCTGTTGGACATTTATGTATTTTCTTTTAGTCACTTTATGTTAAGACATTGTTGTATTTTATGTAGTAGCTTCATGAACTGCTATTATGACGATGTATTTTTCCGCTACATTATTTTGTGACTGTTCTGTGTCTGTGATGTTATATTGATTCTCATTTACATTTGTGTATTTATAATCCCATAATGATTCGTGTTTTGTATTATTTAAGTTGACATGTGTGGATTATTGTCAATTTAAATGGTCCAAATATGCGGACTGTTACAATTGGTATCAAAGCTTCGGTTTCCCTAAAAACCTTAGTTTGGGATTATATATAAACTCATTAGAGATAGGGTAGCAATACCCTAGAATGAGGAGAATCGATTCAATATCCAAATCCTTTCATTTCAAACTTCTTGATTCGTTGATTAGACTTCCCTTAAAATTCTATGATTTCCTATCCTTGGTTCTAAAATTCTCTTTTGGTATTTCAGGACGATGGGTACCAGAGGAAACAATAGGGGAGGAAGGGGCCATGGTCCTGCTCAAGCTGCACCTGCCGCTACAGCTCCTGTCAAATTCACCACTCTTAGTAAGGAGTATACACATCTGGGAGGTATTAAGTTTTCTGGATCCGAGAACATTATCGAGGCTCAGCAATGGCTTAAAGGCTTAGAGAAGATATTTTCTGGTCTGGAGATCACTAATGCTCAAAAGTGTCAGCTTGCTGCCTGGCAACTTCAGGATGCCGTGAAAGATTGGTGGGAATCAGTTACTTCTCGTATCGAGGAGAACACCATCACTTGGGCCCAGTTTAGGTATTAAATTATTTGGATTTCGTAGTCTAAATTCTTCTTTTAATCTTTGGAATGTTATTCATCTAGTCTATCTTTTGACTAGGGATACTTTCTCGGCACAATGGATGCCAGCTGTTGGGAAAACCCAACTTTATAGAGCTATTATGGATCTTAAGCAAGGCAGTATGACCTTTTCGGAGTATGAGAGGAAATTCAACGAACTCTCCAAGTTCGGCCCAGGATTGATTGATACACCCCTTTTAAAGAACGAGAAGTTCATTTTGGGAGCAAGACCAGAGTATTATGACTTGCTTACTGGCCACACCCACTGTACCTTCACAGAGCTTGTTGACTATGCTCTTAGATATGAGGCGAAGCCTAGGGGACCTACTGCCAAGGCCACTCCTACTCAGCCCTCCTCTAGCCAGCCCGGAAAGAGGAAGATGAACTTTGATCAACAAAAGAAAGCTTGGCAGAAGACTACTGGATTGGGATACGCCCAGAAAAGCCCAATCGACCTTGCTAATATCACTTGCTTCAAATGCGATAAGAAGGGCCATTATGCTAATAGTTGCCCATCTATCAGAGCTGCTGTTCCCCCACCTTCTACGACTAGGAGAGATTTATGCTATGTCTGCCTCCAGCCGGGTCATTTCAAGAAAGACTGCCCAATGCATAAGCGTGGCACACCATCCAGAGTATTTGCTATCACCACTCCTACACCACCTCCTCCACCTGCTTAGGATGACCAAGGTACATTACGAAGTACTTTTTCATTACATGATTTACCTATTAGGGTATTATTCGATACTGGTGCTTCTCATAGCTTCATATCTATTGATCTTTGTAATAAGCTCAAATTAGAACCTACTCTTGCTACTACTTCCTTATACGTCTCCAACCCTATTGGAGGACTTGCCAACCTCAGTAGAATTTGTAAAGAGGTTGTGCTCTTGTATGGAAGATATCGATTCACTTGGGATTTTTATGTGCTTGGCTTCGCAGCATTTGACATCTTGTTAGGTGCTGATTGGTTAAGGAAATTCGATGCTGTTATTTCTTGTAAGGCTCGTTCTGTTTCTCTAGTCAATGACAAGGGTCTACCGCTTGTCATTGAATGCAAATCACCGCAGAAATATGCCGGAAGCTTCATATTCTCTCTTGATGCTCACCCGGATGATCTTAGTACTACTCCTATTGTTTAGAAATTTCCCGATGTATTTAGAGAGGTCAACTCTCTACCTCCCTAAAAGGGAGATCGATTTTCGCATTGACCTTATTCCTGGAGCTACTCCCGTAGTTCTCCCTCACAGAAGAATGGCTCCTAAAGAGAAAGCGGAACTTAAAACTCAAATTGATCATCTATTTGCTAGGAGTTTGATTAGGAGAAGTTGTTCTGAATGGGAAGCCGCAGTTGTATTTGTCACCAAATCAGATGGGTCTCTTCGCATGTGTGTTGATTACAGGGAACTGAACAAACGCACTCTCAAGAACCGCTATCCGATGCCTCGCATCAATGATTTAATCGATCAGCTCCATGGAGCTAAAGTTTTCTCCCAACTTGATCTTGCCACTGGGTTCCACCAACTCAGAGTAGTAGAAGATAGTATTCATAAAACAGCTTTCCATACCGAAAACGGATTCTATGAATGGTTGGTTATGCCATTCGGTTTGACCAACGCACCTGCTTATTTCGTCGACTTAATGAATCGAGTCTTCCGCGATGTCCTTAACAAGTTTGTTCTTGTTTTCATTGATGATATTCTCGATTTCTCCAAAGACGAGAAGGAGCATGAGACACATCTTGCTTATGTTCTGGAAACTCTCCAAAATCATCAACTTAAGGCCAAATTCTCTAAATGCCACTTCTGGCGAGACGAAGTGAGATTCCTGGGCCACATAGTTTCTGAAAATGGGATTTCGGTCGATCCATCTAAGATCGCCGTAATCAATGTAAGTTCTATCCTATTCGTTATTTCTATTCAATCCCTCTTATCCCTTTCTAATTTGAAATTTATCTACAGGATTGGGAGACTCCCAAAACCCCTACTGATATCCGTAGCTTCTTGGGCTTGGCCGGTTATTATCGTAGATTTATTGAGCACTTTGCCCGGATTTCTGCCCCACTTACTGCTTTAACTCGAAAGGATGTCAAGTTTATTTGGAGTGAGAAGTGCGAATCAGCTTTTAATAAGTTGAAATGTAATTTAACTTCAGCTCCAGTTCTTGCGGTAATCGATGGAAGCGAATGATTAACTGTCTATACAGATGCTTGCCGAGAAGGGTTAGGCACTGTTCTTATGCAAAACGGAAAGGTTATTGCTTATGCTGGCCGCCAGTTGAAGATCCATGAAGTAAACTATGCAACTCATGATCTTGAGCTTCTTGCAGTTGTATTTGCTTTGAAACTGTGGAGGCATCATCTTTTGGGAACTAAATTTGAATTATTCACTGATCATAAGTCCTTGAGATATATCTTTTCCCAGAAGGATTTGAACCAGAGACAAGTCCGATGGCTTGAATTCTTAGCAGCATATGATCTCGACATCAATTATACTCCTGGGAAAGCAAATGTTGTAGCTGATGCTTTGAGCCGTAGCAGAGCATTGTCATGTTGTAATCTTGTAGAAGGCATGCTCTTTCAGCTTGTTATCTCCCCATCTCTTGTGGATCACATCAAAGCTAAGCAATATGAGGACACCTTGCTCTATCGCATGAAGGAGTTAGTTCTTGGTAGAGTTGGTAATGCCGACAGTAAAGTGGGAGCACAGATAGATAGTAATGAAGTTCTGAGGATTGACAACCGTATTTGTGTTCCTAATGTCGATGGATTGAGACAATAAGTGCTTAGAGAAAACCATCAGTCATCACTTTCATTTCATCCTGGTGTCACTAAGATGTACCGAAATATGAAGCGTTTATATTGGTGGAGTGGGATGAAGAGAGATATTTCTGTATATGTCAGTAGATGCACCACTTGCCAGCAAGTCAAGGCCGATCACCGGAAGACGGTAGGATTACTTCAACCCTTAGAGATTCCGTGTTGGAAATGGGATCAGATTTCTATGGACTTCATTGATGGATTACCGAGGACCAGAAAAGGTAACGAGAGTATTTGGGTGATTGTTGATAGGTTGACCAAATCTGCTCACTTTATTCCGGTTAAGACCACTCGTACTGCTTTGAGTTTGGCCGAGATGTATATGAGAGAGATTGTTAAACTTCATGGAGTTCCATCTAGTATTGTGTGCGATAGAGACCCTTTATTCACTAGTAAATTCTGGAAGGCATTTCAGGACGTCTTGGGCACTAAACTGAATCTGAGCACAGCTTATCATCCTCAAACAGATGGACAAACTGAAAGGGTGAATCAGATTTTGGAGGATCTGCTCCGAGCTTGCATAATTGATTTTGGTGGATCTTGGGAAGACCATCTCCATTTTGTTGAATTCACTTATAATAACAGTTATCAGGTATGTCAAAATTTCAATTTGAACAAGCAAAATTTGAATTGGAATTTAACCACCTTTATATTCAGGCAAGTATCGATATGGCACCGTTCGAAGCTTTATATTGACGGCCATGCAAATCGCCAGCTTGTTGGATTGAGCCTGGTGATCGATTGGTTCTTGGCCCAGATATGATTATAGAAGCATCCGAGAAGGTTAATGAGATCAGAAGAAAGATGAAGACCGCACAGGATAGGCAGAAGAGCTATGCTAATAGGCGTAGAAGGGATTTAGAATTCCAGGTTGGGGATGAGGTATCCCTTAAGGTATCACCTTTGAAGAATGTTATTCGATTTGGTCGCAGAGGGAAGCTCGCTCCTAGATTTGTTGGACCATTCACTATCACTGAGAGAATTGGTACACTAGCCTACAGAGTTGCACTACCGGAGAAATTTGAGGGCGTCCACAACGTATTCCACGTTTCACATCTCCGGAAGGATGTACATGACCCATCCATGACCATTCCCATTGCTCAGTTAGATGAGGTTGATATTGAGCCGGATTTAACTATAGAGAGGAGACCACTTCGTATTATTGATAGGGATACGAAGCAGCTTAGAAGGAAATCTGTTAGCCTAGTCAAAGTCCAATGGAGTCCCGATGATCGTGATTGTACTTGGGAAACCGAGGAGAGTATCCGAGGTTCTAATCTAGAATTATTTGTTGAAGGTAAATTCCATTTTATATTCTGCACTTTGTTCGATAACCTATGCTATATCCATCGTATCTCTTTTATTTGTTCTTCCACTCTTTACCTTGTTCCTTTTCGAGGACGAAAAGTTTTGATTGGGGGAGAATGTAACGACCCTGAAATTCCGATCCAATTTTAAAAATTTTAGAACCGTTATTTTAATATAAAATGTGAAACTTACATACAATTTCAATTAACGTCCAAACTTTGTTTCTAAATTGCGCCTAGATGGTTATAGATAAGGGTAAAGTTTCGTAGGAAAATACCGCAGTAAATTTCGTTCGCATTTTATTGCACATCAGTTCATTTTAAAACGTGAAAATTTTATCTTCCGAACCTAAATATTTTTACATAGAAAAATTCTAAATCATCTTCTGACAAAGACGTCATTTTTCGTTTTTCAAAATTCGGACATCTTTAGCTCCGTCGATCTTATTCTTCGGGTGTTTTGCTGCATTCTCCGTAATAGAAAATTGTGAATTTTCACAAACAACTTTCGTTGCTATTCAAACTTCATATTTGGAATGCGTCTAGATAGACATAGGCGTACGCCAAATTTCGTCGAATAATATGGAAGTAAATTTCGCTCGTCGCATTTGCATATTAGTTTAAATTTTATGTGTAAATTTTCTATCGTCCGAACTCAAATTTTTCACAATGTTGCATAAGAAAAATATTCTAATCATGATGGCGCACTTCGTTTCGTCAAATTTCGCTTTTAATTGCTAGTTAAAATGTTCGCTCGTGCAAATGGTTCAATAAGATTTACCACTTCGCAAACAATGTCAAACCATCAATATCTTCATACCGTTGCGTTCGCCTCGTCGCGCTGATCAAAACGGTATATTTATTTGCGTTAATCGGAGTTCGCAGTCGTTCGTTGTGCTATTTAACTAACGCCATATACGTCCGTTAATTTAAACCAGTGCACATCCGTTGGTCACCACAGCAAATATCTATGTCCCCACGTAACCAGATTTGCTGCCACCATATTTCTGGGAAATCCAAACATTTTTTTTTTGAAACCCCAAAATAATTGAGTACTCCTGTCCATTTTTGCTGTCCACTAGTTCCCAGTCCACCCTATAAGGAAACTATGCCACACAGTTGTTTCTTTCGTTTGCAAACTAAGATCTATTGGTACGTCTCTGCACTTCTCCTCTTCTCCCTCCTTATCTTTCTTTTATTTATTTTGTCCTCTCCCAGCAAGAAACTCACCAAACCCAACTCCTTCATGCATGCACGTCCACCCTCTCCCCCGTACTGCCTACTCCGCCCTCCAGCCAGTCAGCCCGCTCCCCAGCCTCGCCCAGGCCCTCCACCCAGCCCCGCTTCCCCCAGCTTCCCCAGCCCTCCACAGCCGCCCCAGCCAGCCCTCCCCAGTCTGCCCCTCCACAGCCGCCCCAGCCAGCCCTCCCCAGTCCACCCCTCCATAGCCCGCCCCAGCCAGCCCTCCCCAGTCCGCCCCAGCCCTCCCCAGTCCGTCGCTCCACAGCCCGCCCCAGCCAGCCCTCCCCAATCCGCCCCAGCCCTCCCAGTCCGCCCCTCCACAGCCCGCCCCAGCCAGCCCTCCCCAGTCCGCCCCCTCCACAGCCCGCCCCAGCCAGCCCTCCCCAGTCCGCCGCTCCACAGCCCGCCCCAGCCAGCCCTCCCCAGTCCGCCCCAGCTCCAGCTCCCCCAATCAGCCGCTCCAGCTCCCCAGCCTCGCCCAGCCCGCCCAGTCAGCCCCGCCCCAGCCTGCTCCCCAGCCCTCCCCAGTCCGCCGAGCTCCAGGTTCCCAGTAAGCCCGCTCCAGCTTCAGCCCTCGCCCAGCCCGCCCAGTCAGCCCAGTCCACCCAGCCCCGCTTCAGCCCTCGCCCAGCCCGCCCAGTCAGCCCCGCCCAGCCTGCTTCCCAGCCCTCCTCAGCCCGCTCCCAGCCCCAGTCCGCCCGCGTCCCCAGCCCGCTCCAGCTCCCCCAGTCCGCCCAGCCCCGTCCCAGCCCCGCTCTGCCCACCTGCTCCGCCGTCACCATTGTGCCTCGCATTGGCCGCAAATCGTGCTCAGTGCACCTCTGTTTTATATATAAGTGTATATATATAACTGTTATATTATATAGCATTATATACTTTGGAATTTTAATTTGCTTATAACATAGTGTTTTACTGTTTTTATACCAGCTACTGCTTCGGGAACTTAGTCTTCCATTCAGATTATCGGATCTATCTAGTTCTTTACTTTGGTATGGTTTATATATATATATATATATATTCAATCGATATATATTTTGCAATGAACAGATTATTGATTGAATTATATGTTTGATTACAGTTGTATTCGTTTTGCGTCGTGCTTGTTAGGGTCTATTTCATCTATTCGTCTTCGTGCTTCGTCATCTTCTCTAACCACGCAAGGTGAATATTTCATTCACGACTCAACCTATTATGCTATGAAAATCAAGTGATAATTGTTGTTTATATTAATTTGGATATTAAATTGTTGATTGTTAAAATTGTTGAAATAAAATTGCTATACAAGTTCAAATGGAGTATTGATAGAACTTAAATTTCCTAAATTGACACCATGTATTGTTAAAAAGATTTAATGTGATAAATTGTGATTTGATGTTGGTTTATGGTAAATAGTTATGACATTAAAAAATTGTTATGAGATGTTGAAATTGGTTGATAAAAATAAGCAATAATAAATCTGAAATTGATTGTGATATAGGATAGTTAACGATTTAAAATGTATGATTGATGTAGTAAAGTGATAATAGTCACCAAGTGAAAACCATAATGTAATAATCTTTAATCTGCATGAAACGATGGTGTGGATTCTAGAAATAATTATATTAATTTGCATAAATAACAAATGTAAGTTAATACGATTATTTCGGGATTATTTAAATAAATTGTTAAATTGTTATGTATGTTTGCTATTGCTTGTTTATTTACTTTGACACCATCCCAGTTATCACACTGCAAGTTCCCTTTGGTATGCTTTGTTTTATATTGAATGATATCGGGTTGAAATGATAAATACCCAATTAAACAACTTGGCCTAGGATAGATAATTAAAAATAAGAAACCCGATTGGTCAACAAAAATTATTTTGAAATTGAAATCTATTTGAAATTAAGGAATGAACTTAACAATTTGTTTGGAAATTAGGTAACGAACTTAATGGACTTAATTAATGGATTAAATCGAAATAAATTAATAGGAATAAATTAATGGAGTTTAATTGAAACGGATTAATAAACCTATTTAATTGAAAAAAATGAATTGACAAATTTATTTGAAATGAGACTTAAAAACAAGGAAGTTTTAGAATTTAATAATTTGAAATTTTATTAGATTTGTTAGATTTAGACTTGAAATCGGTTTTAATAAAATAGATTTGAAACTTGTCTTAAATTAAGTTTGAGATTTAGAAAATTGGACTTAAGTGGAATATGAAACTAACTAAAGTTTTATGGATTTAATTTAGTGATAATTTAAATTTAAAATGATTTTAAATTTAATAAAATTGATTTAATCAAATTTATGATTATGGTTAATGTAACGATGAATGTAAATACGAATTGAAATGAATAGAATTTGGTTTAATGATGTGAACTAAAATTTACCATTAAATCGAATTAATTGGAGTATTAACTAAATTTAGGAAGTGAAATTTAGATCTTATTAAATTGAACAGGAATATGTAATTTTATTGTTAACTCAAATGTTGAACTAAAGATTTCATTTGGAAAGATGTTTTAATATCCAAAATAAATTGAATCGTGAAATGTCAAATTTTGGAAGTCAAATTTGCACCTTGACTTTTGGACTTTGATTTGTTTAAACGTTAATTTAACCGACCATCGGATAGTGAATACGTAGTTATTAAAGAGACCGGGATCGGGAATGGACATACTCTCTGTCGATACCGAAAACCACTTTAATAACTATTATACGCGGAGTGTTGATCCAGAACGAAGTGGATCGTTTGGTGAACGCATTGACTGAAGAAAAAGAACGATATTGGATGACCCTTGACATGACTAAAACAAGAGCCACGCCGGGCCATTGAGGTTCGCCACCTCTAGCGGACACGCTTCTTCGATACCATATCTATTACTTTTGTGATTCGATTTGGGTGCACCCCTTGATTTGGGAGTGTTGTTCGCGGTGTTGAGGTAGTAGCTACTATGCTCAACATCAGTCCGGATCACGCAACTACTAGTATCCTAGTTGGTATCGCCTCATGTACCTTGTCATACTGATTATCCTATTCGCGACCACTATGTTTTGGTTTGTACCTTTAGTATATGGATTGCCCTCTGGTGACTTTCGGTTTTGGGGAAACTACGGTCTTGTATATGCTCTTGGGAATAAAATGTGTTAAGGGGATTATGGTAACGCCTTAACACTATTTTAATATCGTACTTTACTGATTAGACATTATCTATCTATCGTATTCTATTGTATATATAGATAGTTTATCGGATCCTTAGAGATGTTTATCTTATTCATCTTTAAGTTATGGACTTTTTCCCTTGCACTTGATTTTCTTGTATAAGATTTTGAGTCCTGACTCGAGTGTTTCTTTTTGTATATGCTTGGGTCAGTCTGAAGCTATCCAGTTGCTGATCAAGGTTGGTTGAAGATGCTGAAGGCTTAGCATTTATCTTTATCAGTCTATTTATATTCCTGTATTGATGTCCTAGTCTGTTGGACATTTATGTATTTTCTTTTAGTCACTTTATGTTAAGACATTGTTGTATTTTATGTAGTAGCTTCATGAACTGCTATTATGACGATGTATTTTTCCGCTGCATTATTCTGTGATTGTTCTGTGTCTGTGATGTTGTATTGATTCTCATTTACATTTATGTATTTATAATCCCATAATGATTCGTGTTTTGTATTATTTAAGTTGACATGTGTGGATTATTTTCAATTTAAATGGTCCAAATTTGCGGACTGTTACATTTGGGCTGTTAGGATTGGAGGACCGACAAAGAGTTCAGCTTGCATCTTGGCAGTTGAAAGGAGAGGCTTCTTACTGGTATGAGATCATAGAGATGGATGGTAGAGACATTGGTTGGTTTGGATTTCGGGAAAGGTTTGAGAGGAAGTTCTTGTCCCAAACTGAGGAAAGCATGTAATTGGAGAAGTTCATTAGCCTAAAGTAGGGGAGTCTTTCAGTGAAAAGGTATATAAATCAGTTTAATGAGTTATCGTAGTTTGGAATGGAGCTTGTTAATACACCACATAAGAAGGCCACCGAGTTTGTTAAGGGTTTGAACTAGCCCCTCCAAGGATTGGCATTGACACATGTGCCTATGGGAGCGACGTATGAGTCACTTGTGGAAATTGCTCTCATATCAGATGTTGCTAAGAAAGAAGATGTTAAGGAGGTTCCTAAATCAGAAAACTCTAAGAAGCAGTGGTGGAAGAATAAGAAGGATAAGGACAAGAAGAAAGGAGGCCTCAAAAGGGACAGATCAAGAAGGGCGAGAAATGTCAAAATTATGGATTTGTTGGGCGTTACTCAAAGGACTGTAAGAAGGACACGATGAAGGGGAGGTATTACAACAATGGGCACCCTGAACACCTTAGTAGAGCTTGTCCTCATAAGACGGAGTAGAGAGCAGGCGCACCTACGGCGCAAGTACAGGCTTTGGATGCAACACCTTCTAGTGGTGGACCGGATCGAGGTAGGAAAGTCTCTATGGAAGGTTTGATCTCTATTTCGGATTTTCCTATTCGGACTCTTTTTTACTCTAGAGCATCGCATTCTTTCATTTCTAGTTCCTTGGTTGATTGTTTGCACGTAGATATTTCTCTAGTTGTAGACCTTATAGTTGTTTCAACCCCCATAGGAGGATCGGCACATTTATCCATGATTTGTAGGGGTTTGAAAATTTGTATACTAGGCATAGAGTTTGATTGTGACGCTTACATACTGGGATTTTCGTGATATGGGATGATTTTGGGGATGGACTGCTTATCCACTTATGGTGCGATATTGGACTGTGAGAGGAGAATCGTTAGAATAGATACATGTAGCGGACAGACTCTCAAGGTTTCTTGCGACCCACAGGGGTCAGTCATGTTGAGCTTCCTTTATTCCCTTGATCCATCACTAGGAGAGTTAGATTCCGTTCCAATTGTTAGAGATTTCCCAGACGTTTTTTGGAGAGGTTAGGGGACTACCCCCTAAGAGAGAGATTGACTTTAGGATCTATCTGAAAGACAATGCTAAGCCAGTGGCATTGCCCGTTAGACATATGGCTCCTAGGGAGAGGAAGGAGTTAAGAAAGCATATTAGTGAGCTATTGGAGAAAGGCTTCATCAGATGGAGCATATCTGAGTGGGGAGCGCCAGTCGTCTTTGCTACAAAGGCAGATGGTTCTCTTCGACTTTGCATAGACTATAGAGAGTTGAATAAGCTCACGAAGAAGAACCGTTACCCACTTCCTAGGATAGACAAACTTTTCGATCAGTTGGTTGGCTCTTCAGTATTTTCTCAGTTTGACTTAGCCACTGGATTTCATCAGCTTAGGGTCGCTGACGATAGCATCGATAAGACAACATTTAGGACACACGATGATTCTTTGACTGGTTGGTTATGCCATTTGGGCTAACCAATGCCCCATCCTATTTCGTAGATTTGATGAGCCGTGTTTTTCGAGATGTCTTAAATAAGTTCGTTATAGTGTTTGTGGACGACATTCTGGTGTTTTCAAGAGTACGGAAGAGCATGCTATTCATCTTGACGAGGTTCTTTGTACACTTCGTGTTCATTAGTTGAAAGCAAAGTTTTCGAAGTGTCACTTTTGGCATGAGGATGGGCGTTTCTTGGGGCATGTAGTCTCAAGGGAGGGTTTAGCTGTGGATCCCACTAAGTTGGTAGCAGTACAGGATTGGAAGGCTCCAAAGAACGTTACCGAAGTTAGAAGCTTCCTAGGTTTAGCTAGTTATTATAGGAAGTTTATTACAAATTTTGCTAAGGTTTCAGCACTTGAGGTTAAGCCTGCCCTCATAGATCAGATTGGCTCAAGGTAGTAAGAGGATTCAGAGCTTGTGGATATTCTGGATAGAATTAGCAGAGGAGAGGTCTCTAGACATCTCCAACTCTATTCCATCGATGGTAAAGGGTGGCTAAGAAGAGAAGGAAGACTTTGTGTTCCCCTGCACTGGTGATTTGATGAGTGCGGTTCTAGCAGAAGCACACCATTCTCGAATGACTATTCATCCAAGCGGTGATAAGATGTATAGGGACATAAAGAGAGTGTTTTATTGGAGTGGCATGAAGAAGGATGTAGCAAAGTTTGTGGCTAAGTGTATTGTATGCCAAAGAGTAAGGCGGAGTAGTAGAGGCCTGGGGGATTGCTTCAACCATTGGATGTACCCGAATGGAAGTGGGATATTGTTTCGATGGACTTCATAGATGGTTTACCCCGAGCTAGGAAGGGGTATACCAGTATTTAGGTGATTGTAGATCGTTTGACTAAGAGCACCCACTTCATTCCGGTCAAGAGTAAGAGGACAACACCTTATTTGGCATCCTTATACGTTCGTGAGATAATCCGACTTCACGGAGTTCCCTCTAGCATAGTGAGCGATAGAGACCCTATCTTTACTAGCGATTTTTGGAAGAGCTTGCAAGAGGCTTTAGGGACTCAGCTTAGATTGAGTACAACCTATCACCCTCAAACGGATGGCCAAATAGAGAGAGTTAATTGAGTTCTTGAGGATTTGTTGAGGATGTGCAGTCTTGATTTTGGAGGGACTTGGGAGGAGCACCTTCCTTTAGTGGAATTCGCATATAACAATAGTTTTCAAGCTAGCATTGGGACGGCTTCTTTTGAAGCCCTATATGGAAGACCTTGCAAGTTGCCTTCGTGTTGGTTGGAGTCTACAGAAATATTGCTACTTAGTCCCGACATGGTTAGAGAGACTTCGGAAAAGATTGATTTGATTAGAAGAAGAATGAAGACGGCCAAAGATAGACAGAAATCCTATGCAGATAAGCGGCGAAGGGATATTGAGTTCGAGGTAGGAGATTTGGTTTTTATTAAGGTGTCTCCTCTAAGAAATGTAATGAGGTTTGGATCTAGTGGGAAACTTGCTTCCAGATTCGTAGGACCATTCCCCATTATGGAAAGGGTAGGGAAGATGGAGTATCGGATAAAGCTACCGGAGAGGCTCGTGGGAGTTCATGATGTTTTTCATGTTTTTCACCTGAGAAAGTGCTTACATGATTCAGCAGAGGTAGTGGAACCTAACATATTTTAGGAGTTGAAGTGGAGAGAGAAGCATCGGTTCGTCGCATTCCTACCAAGATCGTTTGGCATGATGTCAAGAAGCTTAGGAATAAGGAAGTCCCTTTGGTTAAGGTGCAGTGGGGAGATAGTATTGAGGATGCTATATGGGAGGATGGGGAGAAAATACGTACCTCTTATCCACATCTCTTCAATAGTACGTCTTGAATTTCCTATTCCCGTCTTTAGTTTTGAATAGGTTCTTTCCTTTAGTATCCTTTGGGAGGGTAGATCTTAGGATTCAACCTATGGATGGTAGGACTAAATGTAAACATGTTACTAGAACATGTTATGTATATTGGACGCTAGTGGTTGCAAGTGGTTACTGGTGGATGCTAATGGACGCATATACACACACTAGGCACTATTATCTCTTAGGGATCGGCCTAACTAGGTCACTAAAGCATATGCATATGGATGTGTGTGCACTTGCATTTTTATTTTATTTCCATGGTTGCTATGAATGGATGATTATCCTATGATTGTTGCATTTGGGTGATGATTGTAGCACGCATGTAGAACTATCAGCTATCTTAGGGAATTTGCATTCATTTGGATACATAGCACGGACATGAACGCATAAAAAGGAGGTCGACTGAATCAGTAGACTGCCTAATCTTTTGCATTAGTTAGGGACATTGACACTACATTATTGCATATAACATAAGTTGCATTAGAAAACTTAAGGACAATGGATGCAATGGATGATAGTTGAATATGTGGTTGTATAATTTGGATGAAAAATATTTATTTCATTCTTCTATACTTAGAGATTTCGGGGACGAAATCTGTTTAGGAGGGGAGAATGTAACAACCCAAAATTTGAGCTATAATAATTAACTAACAAATAAATTAAACAATAAAATAAGTTTGTGAAATTTTTAGAATCGAGCCATGGGAGTTGCACCATTGGTTCCGTGGCGAATTTCTGGTCAATTTCCATATATAACTTGTCGAAATCCAAGTCAGTATAGAGAAGTTACAAGAGAAATAAGAAATCGGAATTTAATAAAAAAAACGAAAAAAAATAATAATTCAAAGGCTTAGGTCGACCCCCAAGGAACCTAGGTCGACCCGCCTTTGTTAATGGACGTAGAATCGTTCAGGTACGAGCAAACACAGCATAATTCAATTTTTGAGCGATCATGTGTGTCTGTAGCTGCATCCGACGGTTCCTGGTGAGCCAATGACGTGGTTGCACCAGATTTAATCTTCAAATCCGATGGCCTGAGATCCCTAAGCCTCACTATAAATAAGACCCTAGACCTAGCTATTTTTCTCATTCAGATTTTCTCCCAATTGGGTTCATTGCCTGAGGTTGGACCCTAAATTGAAAAAATTTCTAAGGAGGAAATATTTTTAATAAAAATATTCTACGCCCTAGAAGCGGATCCAGGAAGGCCCAGGACTAGAGCTAAGGACCACATGTGAGTGTTTTGTAATTATTTCAAATTTGTAAGCAATTTAAAATAATAGGTTTCTACACGGTTGTAGTTTTTCTACAATTTTAAGACAATTTTTATGTAAGTTTATTTACAGTCGGTTTTTAAGTAAATTTCAGAAGTTCTTTTCAGTCTATTCTATTCAACTATTTACAACTATTTACAGTTATTTGCATATGTTTTAAGTTGGAATTTAGCCTGTAAATGTTAGTTTCTTTTTATAAAGATTTAATCCCTTTTTACACGAATAAAATATTAAAAAGAGAAGAATTCGCAAATATGGATTAAAATAGAATAACACTAAATTTACAGAAATCAAATGTAAAATAAGAAAAATTGAAATAAAAATAGAGATGGACCGAAATAGGCAAATTTAAGATATTTGCAAGCCTGATTATAACAAGTGGTTATAACTAAAAAGAGAAAATAGAAGAGGCTTATTTTAAAACTTAGATTAAGTTAATAAGCAAATATAGCAGAAATAACAGAAGAGGCTTATTTTAAAACATAGACCTTGGATTAAGTTAATAAGCAATTATAGCCGAAATAACAGAAGAGGCTTATTTTAAAACTTAGATTAAGTTAATAAGCAAATATAGAAGTAGGGCCCGTACCGACAGCATTTCCTTTCAGATCTAGGACTGATGGTCTCATAATATTAGGTGAGGCTGGGACATGCTTATGCTGATTAGGGTAAAAAAGTGGCCAATAGATAGAGGTTCAAATTTGGGGATTTGGGCAAGGGACACAAAACAAGAAGATTTGTTTGTTAGGACCACTACCGGCAGCATTCCCTTTCTAGTCTAGGACTGATGGTCTCACAACAGTTAGGTGAGGCTGGGCAACATTCCCTTTTAGGTCTAGGACTGTTGGTCTCACAACAGTTAGGTAAGGCTAGGCACGCATGCTAATTACGGTAAATAAAGGGTCAAATAGGGGGCGACAGTTAGTGTGTACCGGTAATGACTGAGCATGCGGCATCGATTAGGGTAAATAATTCGCTATTGCGTCCTAAGCGCTAAAGAGGTGTCTTTTGCTGTAACCAACAGGATTGGTTCGCTGTGACACAACAGAGATAGAATAGGCCGATCAAAAGATAGAATTAGGATTTCAGCCTAATCAAGTTAGCAGTTGAGATAGGATTAGGGTTTCAGCATAATCACAGCAGTTTAAAGTGCAAACAATCAAATCAAACAATCAAAGCAAACAATCAAACAGAATTAGAAACAGTATTTTACCCCAATTTTATCTCTTCTGTAATTTCCTTTCAAACTAGAACTATTGCTTATTCTATTATCTTTATCTTGCTTAGAAATACTAGTAATTACTTTCACTCACTAGACTTATTATCCGACCCACTCCTCTATTTCCCCATTTTCCCCCCAATAGGCCAGTAGAGTTGAGTTAATTCAGGTTGCTTGGAGATCCATTCCCGGAGTTCTCACGTTTCAGATGTATTCTTCAACTTTTCATCTTTTTCATTTATGGATTGGCACTTGTGAGAGGGATTATTATTATTGTTACTTTTGTACTCTGATTATATGAGACTGAGATGTATTTCATGAGACATGAGAGATTTTGAGTTTTGAGACATGTTATGTTTTATGACTTATTTTGAAATGAAGATTAATTTTGAATGATAAGTTATAATTTAAAATGTTTCCGCTGTTTTTACTTATTTGTCTTGTGAATCTTAGTCTCTGTGATGCTTTAGCTATACCTATAACGCACCACATCCTTTAGTGTGCCCTTTTTGGATATATTAAGGGGTGTGGGGTGTTTCATATTTCTTAAATAATCCAAACTATATTCCAGAATCAATCAAATCTTGATTTCGACTTCCATTTCATATTTTAAAAATCTTATTTAAAATTCATTGTTTTAAAAATCCTAAATTTAAAAATTCTCTATTTGAAACCATTTTATGAAATAGCTAAATAAATATCCAAAATCTACTCATTTATTTTATCCAATTCAATTTCCTTTTAAATAATCCCAGAATCCAATATAAATATTTTCATTCCCTAAATCACCTTTGAAATTTGTTTTTAAATTCAAAAATATTATTTATGGTATTTATAATACCAAAATCAAGGCCAGTGCTACTATAGCATCCAATAAATCAAATCATGACATAATCTATCACAGATTATTCAAACACATCATATATCACTATATATGAAATTAAAAATCAACATTTTTGAGGAATCCAGTTGGATCCCTCCAACCTGTTTCCATGCATCCACAAATGTTATATAACATAAAATACCAATCCTTCTTCGAGGCGGAATATCGCGGTAAAGTGGATCATCCGCAATTATGCGGGGCGCATAGTGTCTCATCTGCTCTAATCGGCGGGAATATTCAATCCAACTACTAATATATATAATATAACATCCAACTGATAATAATTTATCAATCCATCCAATCAACCATTAAATAAATTTTAACTATTTTAAATAAAATTAATTATCCAAAGTGAGTGAGATTTACTCACATTTATTTTCTGTTGTTGCCGAGGCATTCCGGCTTGGAACTAAAACCGGACGATGTCCGATCTTAGCCCAAATTTCCACTGTCCCCAAATCCAACCAAACCAACTCCATCTCGAAGCTCTTGAAGACACGAGTCCAACGCAATAGACGACATTCGAATCCGACCTCGTATGAGTGAGATAAGAATTTTAGAAGTTATCGATAATTTTAATTAAAATTAAAACAACTTATATATATATTTACATTAATGTCCCTGCCTCCTTCTTCTCCCACTCCCCCAATTCAAACGTGTATTCACAGTGAACCCACCATGGCCGTGTGCATGAAAACCATGATACCGAGCTATGGTTGACGAAATCGTATTCCATCTTCTCCATTGTGCTCCACTACTCGAACTCCACTCGCTTGATATCATGAACCATCCACCAAAGCCCCTAGAAAAATTGCGACCTGGTCCCAAAACCCCCAGGTCGTACGATGTCACGCCCCCAGAGTTGATCGGACCAACAGAGAAAAAATACCCGATGTGACGACCGCCCACGACCCCCACACTGAACCTAGAGATAGTGCGCTGTAAAGTGTGCCAGGCAGCCATGGACGGTTGTCAAGGTTAAGTTAAAACAACATAATCTATCGTATTACTCACAGCGCATGGATAAAATACAATAGAGAATATATATAGTGAAGCATCTCAAAGTAGAATCACATCAATTAAGCTTCATAATAGTTGAATACAAACATCTGAATAGTCAATACATCAAGCCTCACTACATAACACTCAGAGAATTATACAAAGCAGCGGAACATCCAATACATATAGTAAGAAAATAATATGCAAGCCTCCAGCTCGTCTTCGTCTTCAGCATCGTCGGAAACTAAGAACAGCACCTGTCACCTGCTACCTAGTCTGCCCATCCCAAAATGGATGAACAACCCAAGGCAATAAGAGTTAAACATAAAGCCTTGAGTCAGACAACAGTCTTAGTGAGCAGTAAATTAACTAACAACATACCAAAAGGGCATAAAGGAAAAAGGAATAGGAATCCAACCCTTCCACTCCACCTCTTTCTACAGTGATAGCCCCCAGACACACTAAGCAGAAATAAACATAGTAAAGCAGACATTTAAAGTAAAGCAATTATCACTCGAGTCAAGGTCGGTGTTTTCCAAGTACAAACCCCCAAGGCCTAAACCAAGATCAGATAAGCACCCAGAAAACATCGCTCTTGAGACCGAATGACGATACAACCAAACATCCATGACTCTGGCTATCACTGTTATCATTGCTTCGATACCACCGTTAATTGAATGACCGGCACATTCTTTCAGCCGTCCGTTAAGGGTTAATGGCAACCTCGGTTCTAGACATAACTCTGCACGTCGTCGCTACCCGTGCCTAGGACTATCGAATCTGCCCAGAGTACTCGACTACAATCATAGTCTTTAGGGACTATCGAATCTGCCCAACATACTCTTGCTTTGAGCCTGCTAGAACCTTCAACAACGATGAAATCTCAGCCTTCTAGTCATCCTCCTCGACGACTATTTCCATACTAGCTCAAGCGCCTCTCGAGCAAACCATTATCCTCAACTCGAACCATTTCACCGAGTTATCAACAAGCTTGGAATGATCCCGTCTAGATTAAACCAAGGCTATCTCATACCATGCCTCGCTTCATCTCATCATAGCAAAGCCCCATCTCAACATCAACATCATCAAAACTATCCATATGAGCTTCATCATCCGCCACATATGCCACGAGCAGGTTTCCCAATTCCAGAGCCTTTCCCTTAGCTTTTGAATCATCTTCGACTAACTTGTCCAAATCAAATCATCAATCAACTAATTTACAACAATCAATCAAGTCAAACATTAATCCAAGTAATCAAACATTCGAATATGATCTAAATAACAATATTTAACAATAATGGCAATCTTGTAATTAAAGAGTCTAAATCTAACAAGCATGAATCATGAACAATATCTCTACAACTTGATGAATGAACTTGCATAGGTTAACATATAGTAAAATGGATGTCAAATCATCATGAACAATAGATCTACACTTAAGTTTATGAAAATGCATGGAAATCACTATTTTAACACCAAATCAAGCCAACAATCCGATATACTCCTTTGGATCCGTGTGAGAGATAATCACCACTCACCAAATCACCTAAGCACCTCAAAAGCAACACACTTCAGATCTGGACAGCGAAGAATCTAACTCGATCTATAAAAACTCCGCTTCAAACGATGAAATCTCTCTTCGAAGAATGTAGATCTTCAACTTTAGCTCTTGGATCTTCGATCTTGGATGGAAGGAAGTACTAAATCGAAGTGGAGAATAGAAGTGAAGAAGTGTAGAACTCGAGCTCTCAAAATGGCAGCACTTCGTCGCTTCAAAATTCGGATCCCAAAAATGAAGTAGAACCCTCCTATTTATAGGCTGATTTCCCTTAGGTCGTTCGCTCTTAGGTCGTCCATGACCTAAAAACCCCACGACCTAAAAACCCATGACCTAACAATTCTAGCCTACGACCTAACACATGCGCATCCAAGCGACCTAACGCATAAGCGCTTCTATGACCTAACACATGCGCATCCTCGCGACCTAACGCATAAGCGCTTCTACGACCTAACGACCTAACTGCACATGCGCCTCCACGCGACCTACGACCTAACCCAGATGCAGCTTAGCTCTTACGCGACCTAACACACACAGAAGCTCACGACCTAACTAACTTAGGTCACCTACGACCTAACTCAACACAGAAGCTCACGACCTAACTAACTTAGCTAGGAAACGACTTAACATCTTAGGTCGTCTAACGACCTAACTACTCCACTACTAAACTTAGGTCGCTCACGACCTAACTACGCTAACTCGCTAACTCTTATACCGTTAGCTCTTAAGTCGCTAACTAATAGGTCGCTAACCACTAGGTCGCTAAATACTGTAGGTTACCAACCCTTAGGTCGCCAACTTCCTTAGGTCGCTCTACTTTCTTAGGTCGTCTACTCCGACCTAACTACTCTACGACCTAGGACTTAGACTATGGATGACTAATCAACAATGTGACCTAATAATAACTGTTTTACGATGTTTCGATCCGTAAAAATACGGGTCGTTACATTCTCTCCCCCTTAGGAATTTCGCAGCCGAAATTCCAAACAAACAGAGCAATCAAAGACTATTCTGCATGCCTACCATCCATAGCAATCAACAAACCATGCATCCAATTCTAGCTTAGCATGCAGAATTCTAAAACTAGAACAAGTTACAATGTCGTTAGATGACACGACACCTTAGGGCCATACCTCGAAGAGTTCAGGATGAGCTGCCTTCATCCTCTCTTCCACCTCCCATGTACAGTCGTTATCATCATCACTCCATTGTATCTTGAGCAACCTAACTACCTTCTTCCTAAGCTGTTTCGTGTCAGTTTCCACAACACGAAGCGGCTTACGAGGTCTCTTATCGACTGGATCAATCTTGAAATCTTCACAGCTATCGGTAGAAACTACTGTATTCGAGTCGTGCACATACTTCCGTAGATACGATACATGAAAAACATTGTGCACACTCGACATCTTTTCTGGTAACTCCAATCTGTAGGCGAGCTTTCCAATTCGCTCGATAATCGGGAATGGTCCAACAAATCTCGGAGTCAATTTTCCTTTCTTCCCGAATCGAATAACATTCTTCAGTGGAGAAATCTTTACAAAAACCATATCACCTACGTCGAACTCCAAATCCTTACGACGCTTATCGGCATAACATTTCTGACGGTCTTGGGCTGCCTTCATTCGTTGCCGAATGATCTCTATGCAATCCGAAGTCTGTCGAATCATTTCTGGCCCAAGTATCAACTTTTCTCCTGTTACTAACCAACATGTCGGAGAGTTACACGGTCTTCCATACAATGCCTCATACGGTGCCATACCAATGCTCGACTGGTAACTGTTATTATACGAAAATTCCACCAAATGAAGATGATCTTTCCATGATCCTCCGAAATCCAAAACACAAGCTCTAAGGAGATCTTCCAAAACTCGGTTGACTCTCTCGGTCTGACCATCTGTTTGAGGATGATAAGCTGTACTCAAACATAACTCGGTTCCCAAAACTTCCTGGAAGCTCTTCCAAAATCCACTAGTGAACAATGGGTCTCGATCGCTCACTATACTCTTCGGAATACCATGGAATCGAACTATCCACTTAACATACAGCTCAGCCAACTTCGATGCAGTCCTGGTTGATCGAACAAGAATGAATCTTGCACTCTTAGTCAAACGATCTACGATGACCCAAATCCCTTCATTTCCCGTTCTTGTCCTAGGTAACCCATCAATAAAATCCATCGATATTTGCTCCCACTTCCATGTAGGAACTTCTAACGGCTGAAGCAATCCACTAGGCTTTTTCTGTTCGGCTTTTACCAACTGGCAGTTCATGCACTTGGAAATAAAATTTCCCACATCCTTCTTCATACCTTCCCAGTAATAGGTTCTCTTCATATCCCGATACATCTTATTTCCACCTGGATGAATTGTCAGCTTCGAGTGATGACTTTCCTTTAGAACCTCATTTCTCAATTCATTTATATCGGGAACAACTATTCGTCCTTACTTCCGAAGCCAACCCTCTCGATCGACCTCGAATCCTTTATCCTTTTCTGGGTCTAATCCAGATTCCAAATCATGGATAATCTTGACAAGCTTATCGTCTCGTTTTTGGCACTCGCCAATCCTTTCCACAAGAGTCGGTCTTATCGATAAGTTTGCCAACATCTCAGGTTCCAAGTCACATCTGGGCCTGAAGTCAAATCCAGCTAAATACTCGAGACTCTTCCATTCTGAAAAAATGGCTCCCAATCCTGCATGTCTTCGACTTAACGCATCTGCCACTGCGTTACCCTTTCTTGGAGTATAGGCTATATCAAAATCATATGATGCCAAAAACTCAAGCCATCGTTGCTGCCGATGATTCAAATCCATTTGGGAGAAAAGATACATCAATAACTTATGATCTGTAAATAACTCGAATCGAACTCCCAATAGATAATGTCTCCACATCTTCAGAGCAAATACAATCGCCGCTAACTCCAAATCATGAGTCGGATAATTCCTTTCATGCGGCTTCAGTTGTCGACTTGCATATGCAACAACTTTACCCTTCTGCATCAGCACTGCTCCAAGTCCAGTACCACATGCATCGGTGTAAACCACCATCTCATCATTTCCACTTGGAATAGTCAAAACAGGAGCACTTGTCAGTCGCTCTTTCAGGATTCCGAAAGCTTGCTCACACTTAGCATCCCATCTGAATACTTGATTCTTTTTCGTCAATCCTGTTAATGGTGCATCCACCTTGGAAAATTCTTTGATAAATCGACGATAGTATCCTGCTAATCCAAGAAAACTTCTCACATCAGATGCATTCTTAGGTCTAACCCAATCCTGGATTGCTGCCACCTTAGCGGGATCAACCGCTATTCCGTTTCCAGAGATAATATGGCCTAAGAACCTCACTTCACTCTTCCAGAAGTGACATTTCGAAAACTTAGCCTTCAGCTGATGTTTCCGTAAGATTTCCAAAACAATACGCAAGTGCGTCTTGTGCTTTTCTTCAGTTCTGGAATAAATCAAAATATCATCCACGAACACTAGTACGAACTTGTTCAACTGATCTCTGAACACTCTATTCATAAGATCCACAAAATATGCTAGTGCATTGGTCAATCCAAACGGCATTACCAGCCACTCAAAGAAACCGGATGGTGTCCTAAAAGCAGTCTTCGGCACACTATCCTTAGCCACTCTTAACTGGTGAAATCCCGTAGCTAAATCCATCTGAGAAAACACCTTAGCTTTGTGAAGCTGATCAAACAAGTCATCTATTCTTGGCAATTGATACTTGTTCTTCTTAGTCACTTTATTCAGCTCACGATAATCCACACACAACCTCAACGATCCATCCGCTTTGGTTACAAACACAACTGGTGCACCCCATTCGGACACACTACGCCGAATGAATCCTTTCTGTAAAAGATCATCAACTTGCACCCTCAACTCTTGTTGTTCTCTAGGCGCCATACGCCTAAGAGGCATCACAACAGGTCTGGCTCCTTCAAATAAATCGATACGAAACTCGATCTCCCTATGCGGCGGTAACCCTTTGACCTCATCAAAGACATCCTCGAATCCATTAGCGATTGGCACAGATGACAGTCCATCCTGTGGAACAACTAGCGAATACATGAAGCTCATGAAGACGCCTTCCTCATGCTTACATCGTATCACAACCTTTCACCCCTCCACATTCTAGACTGTCACCTCCAACCTTTCACAATCAACCTTTGCTGCATACTTCCTAAGCCAGTCCATACCCAAAATAATTCCGAACCCCGCAAAGTTCAGAACAAAACAATCACAAACAAAAGAGCACTCATGACTCGATACAATCAGACCACGGTAAAGCATACACAGACAAGACGAACCCCCAACTGGATTAGTCACAACCAATGGCCTATCAACAATATCTGGTTCTAAACCCAACCGGCCTACAAGTTCATTACAAACAAAAGAATGCGACGCTCCAGTATCGAATAACACTCTAACTGGAACACCACATATGGAAAGAGTACCTTGAACCAACACACTCTTTCCTTTCTCTTCAGCGGTAGGAGCTTTTGAAGATGATGGAATAGCCCCCAAAGCATAAGCTTGCACAATCTGCTTTTCCTTCCGCGGTTCTGGACAATTCTTCCTGATATGCCCCGGCTTGTCACAGTTGTGACACTTCATCGGCACCTTCGGATTCTTGCAACCTCTGGAGAAATGGCCCTTCTGCTGACAGTTGTAGCAGGTCACTTCGCCCTTCGGCTTCTTCTGACCATCCTTACCCTTTTGCTGATGTTGCTTCCTCTTCTGGTTTCCACCCTGCTGTGGTTTAGACTCTTCCTTGGTCACAGCAACAACAGATCCTTCCTTAGGAAACAGATTCTCGTGTCTGAGAGCTTTCTCCACAAGCTTCTCAAATGAATCATCCAAACGATCCACCAACTGCCTCCCAAGATAACTGTCCAAGCCTGTCACAAACTTCTCATTCTTCTGATATGCAGATTCAATATACGACCGGGCATACTTGGACAAAGCTTCAAACTCAGAAACATACTCAAGAACTGGTCTTCCACCTTGCTTGAGCTCCACAAACTTCTTGAACATAATAGACTTCTGGGCTGTAGAAATGAACTTAGCTTCAAATCTGGCTTGGAATTGCTCTCAAGTAATCTCTTCCTCCGGAGTATCAATGGTGATAGAGTTCCACCAGTCAGAAGCTCTCCCTTGAAGCTGTCTAGATGCTAGCTTCCTTTTAGTTGCATCCTCAATTCCCATATCACCAAAGATCCTTCTACAAGCATCTATCCATCTCTGAACTTCGATGGTTGATTCTGTCCCTAAGAAAACCTTTCCTCCAAGAGCAGTGTAGTCTTTACACAGCTTAGCAAAATCCACCGGTTTTGGAGTTTGAACTTGACTTCCAACATCTACCGATGGCCCCGTAGCTGGCATCCTTCTCATGATCGAAGTCAATATAGCTTCGAACATAGCAACATAATCAGCAGCCCCCTCAGTAGCACGGCCTTCCATAGCAGCTGGTCTCCCTCTTCGACTCGTCCTTAATATCTATATAAAGGAATGATTAATACACCTTGAGAACAACCGCATAAAGGACTCACATACTTCTAAGCTACTATATTATATATAGTAATCATCCATCAAAATACAATTACGTCTCTCATACGTAGTTACGTCAGCGAGCATTGGGTAAAATCGATTAACCAAAGCTCTGATACCAAATGTGACGACCGCCCACGACCCCCGCACTGAACCTAGAGATAGTGCGCTGTAAAGTGTGCCAGGCAGCCATGGACGATTGTCAAGGTTAAGTTAAAACAACAGAATCTATCGTATTACTCACAGCGCATGGATAAAATACAATAGAGAATATATATAGTGAAGCATCTCAAAGTAGAATCACATCAATTAAGCTTCATAATAGTTGAATACAAACATCTGAATAGTCAATACATCAAGCCTCACTGCATAACACTCAGAGAATTATACAAAGCAGCGGAACATCCAGTACATATAGTAAGAAAATAATATGCAAGCCTCCAGCTCGTCTTCGTCTTCAGCATCGTCGGAAATTAAGAACAGCACCTGTCACCTGCTACCTAGTCTGCCCATCCCAAAATGGATGAATAGCCCAAGGCAATAAGAGTTAAACATAAAGCCTTGAGTCAGACAACAGTCTTAGTGAGCAGTAAATTAACTAACAACATACCAAAAGAGCATAAAGGAAAAAGGAATAGGAATCCAACCCTCCCACTCCACCTCTTTCTACAGTGATAGCCCCCAGACACACTAAGCAGAAATAAACATAGTAAAGCAGACATTTAAAGTAAAGCAATTATCACTCGAGTCAAGGTCGGTGTTTTCCAAGTACAAACCCCCAAGGCCTAAACCAAGATCAGATAAGCACCCAGAAAACATCGCTCTTGAGACCGAATGACGATACAACCAAACATCCATGACTCTGGCTATCACTGTTATCATTGCTTCGATACCACCGTTAATTGAATGACCGGCACATTCTTTCAGCCGTCCGTCAAGGGTTAATGGCAACCCCGGTTCTAGACATAACTCCGCATGTCGTCGCAACCCGTGCCTAGGACTATCGAATCTGCCCAGAGTACTCGACTACAATCATAGCCTTTAGGGACTATCGAATCTGCCCAACGTACTCTTGCTTTGAGACTGCTATAACCTTCAACAACGATGAAATCTTAGCCTTCTAGTCATCCTCCTCGATGACTATTTCCATACTAACTCAAGCGCCTCTCTAGCAAACCATTATCCTCAACTCGAACCATTTCACCGAGTTATCAACATGCTTGGAATGATCCCGTCTGGATTAAACCAAGGCTATCTCATACCATGCCTAGCTTCATCTCATCATAGCAAAGCCCCATCTCAACATCAACATCATCAAAACTATCCATATGAGCTTCATCATCCGCCACATATGCCACGAGCAGGTTTCCCAATTCAAGAGCCTTTCCCTTAGCTTTTGAATCATCTTCGACTAACTTGTCCAAATCAAATCATCAATCAACTAATTTACAACAATCAATCAAGTCAAACATTAATCCAAGTAATCAAACATTCAAATATGATCTAAATAACAATATTTAACAATAATGGCAATCTTGTAATTAAAGAGTCTAAATCTAACAAGCATGAATCATGAACAATATCTCTACAACTTGATGAATGAACTTGCATAGGTTAACATATAGTAAAATGGATGTCAAATCATCATGAACAATAGATCTACACTTAAGTTTATGAAAATGCATGGAAATCACTATTTTAACACCAAATCAAGCCAACAATCCCGATATACTCCTTTGGATCCGTGTGAGAGATAATCTCCACTCACCAAATCCCCTAAACACCTCAAAAGCAACACACTTCAGATCTGGACAGCAAAGAATCCAACTCGATCTATAAAAACTCCGCTTCAAACGATGAAATCTCTCTTCGAAGAATGTAGATCTTCAACTTTAGCTCTTGGATCTTCGATCTTGGATGGAAGGAAGTACTAAATCGAAGTGGAGAAAAGAAGTGAAGAAGTGTAGAACTCGAGCTCTCAAAATGGCAGCACTTCGTTGCTTCAAAATCCGGATCCCAAAAATGAAGTAGAACCCTCCTATTTATAGGCTGATTTCCCTTAGGTCGTTCGCTCTTAGGTCGTCCACGACCTAAAAACCCCACGACCTAAAAACCCACGACCTAATAATTCCAACCTACGACCTAACACATGTGCATCCACATGACCTAACGCATAAGCGCTTCTACGACCTAACACATGCGCATCCTCGCGACCTAACGCATGAGCGCTTCTACGACCTAACGACCTAACTGCACATGCGCCTCCACGCGACCTACGACCTAACCCAGATGCAGCTTAGCTCTTACGCGACCTAACACACACAGAAGCTCACGACCTAACTAACTTAGGTCGCCTACGACCTAACTCAACACAGAAGCTCACGACCTAACTAACTTAGCTAGGAAACGACTTAACATCTTAGGTTGTCTAACGACCTAACTACTCCACTACTGAACTTAGGTCGCTCACGACCTAACTACGCTAACTCGCTAACTCTTATACCGTTAGCTCTTAAGTCGCTAACTAATAGGTCGCTAACCACTAGGTCGCTAAATACTGTAGGTTACCAACCCTTAGGTCGCCAACTTCCTTAGGTCGCTCCACTTTCTTAGGTCGTCCACTCCGACCTAACTACTCTACGACCTAGGAATTAGACTATGGATGACTAATCAACAATGTGACCTAATGCTAACTGTTTTACGATGTTTCGATCCGTAAAAATACGGGTCGTTACACCCGAGGTGCTCTTTTGCATCACGAGTCTAATTCCATGCTCCGTCCGATTAATCGATACTCACAACCACCATACAAGCTAACCCTAGTTCACCCAAAACGCAAAACCTTCACTGTTAAATTCAAGGACAAACGCCGTGCCTCTCGATAAGCATATCATCTTGAAGGCCTTGATGAATCACAATTTTTAATGCTGGTTTTAGATTTTTATACTGAGTAATTGATGAGATAAAAATTCTTGAAGTTTTGAAATCCTTTTTTTCCCTTTGTTCCACCGTGAATCTACGTTTTATATAAACGGGGAAGAAGGTCTGCGTGTAGAGTGGCTTGAGTAGGGTAGGGTAGGTTGGCTGATGAAATAGCTGAGATGAAAGAATGGGGCTGTGGTCAAATCAAATATATATATATATATATATATATATATTATTTAAAATTCCAAAATATATAGCTATACTTTATGGACTCCAATCGAGGTGTGCCGCCTGGCGTTTTTAATGTTATACCCCTATTCCGAACGAAATGGAACAAGTTCCGAGACCTAATTCGATCGTATGCAAAAGATAACATTTTGAACCTAATTATTATATTAAATTTTCAATATTAATTTCAACGCGTTTCTATCCCGTACGACCAAACGGTAACTCCAAACGCTATGAAATTTGAAATCCGACAATATTACACTATTACAGATCCAATGGAATTGGTTTCGTCGAAACCCGAGACTGTAACCTGAAAGGCTATCTTCACTCGTTAATTAAAACGAGTAAATTTCAAAATTAGTTCAATCACTTTTAAAACCAATTTAAAAGTTTTTATTACCTTTATACTTATTAATAGAAATTTAATAAGTCTTCAAATCATTTTTATCCAAACAAAAATCCAAGATTTCAATTATTTAAACAATTTCAATTATTTAAACAATTTCAATTATTTAAACAATTTTAATTATTTAAATTTTAACAATTAATTTACGCAATAAATCATTATATTTTAAATTCAAGTTATTAATCTATAAAATTAACTTTTCAACATTTATAACCAATTAAATATTCCAATTTCAAATAACCAAAATTCAGGGTCATTACATTCTTCCTCCCTTAAAGGAATTTCATCCTCGAAATTGCCAAGGTAGAAAAATGCCCAAACCAATTACCTTTTTAAAATCAACTAGTTAAAATAACTTCCCAAATCCAGTTAAGCCTTTAACTCTCCAAAACCAACTTTTTGAATCCTTGTTATTACTTTTACAAGTTCCCAGATTCCTCCATAGGTTCCAACTAATATTATTCATTCAATCATTTCAAATTTGAATCCAAAATCAAATTTTAGTTATCAAAAATTTCTAACTCATTAAATTTTCGAAAAATTTCGCCAGTGTCTCCTTTGCACGGCTAGATCAGAATAACTACAAATCGCCACTAAAGGCCCAAACCAACAAAAGGAAACAAAAGCCATGTGGCTCAATCATAAAACCACCAAATTCAAACAACAATTTAAACATGTACCTTTTAGTCGGGCAACCAAATTTTCTTATGAAATCAAAGGCATCCATTTAGCTCTTTCTTTTAAATACCTACTTCTTATTTACCAATGATATCCAATCATATAATTCAAAAATAATTTTATTTTGTATCCTTCAAATTCTCAATACTTGCCTTACTAAAGCCCGTACGATGTACATATATCATTCGTACGCAATATCAAATCTGATCGCTCACTCGATCGCACAATTTCACTTCCGGACTCCGATCTGGTTCCTTGATTAGAAACCATCATTCTCCTTGCATAGCCATATACTATGATAGAGAATCCCAGAATCAATCAAAAATCCATACCCACTGTTCGCCGTCGAGAATCAAGTAAAAAATCCTAACTCGGATCGATATAAATTATCTCGAAATTCTATGCTCGAACATGGATCAAATCGTTATGCGAATAAAATAATATACGTACAACTTACGTATTTATTTCCATTGATTCACATTCATTTCATTTACATTCGTTATTTTCTTATTATATCCTTTCGATACTAGTTACCTCTTAAGAATTTTTTCCATCAAATTCAATGTTTAATACATTTCACTTCATACTTCTTCATTTTCACTTATTTACAATCAATATTCACTTCTTTACATAGTATATTCCTTAATACTATTATCACTTAAACATCATTCCATAGAATTTGTTTACTTAAGTTCGTTTTATAACATTCCTTACAACTTAAGTCTATATCCATTTTAACTCAAATCCAATTTCAATTCCATTTGACTTAATCCATTTGTTTAAATTTCAATATTTCAACCATACTCCAAAATCATATTCACTCACTAATTCATTCAATTAGTTCATTCCTTAATTCATTTCCAAAAATTATTTTATTTAACCTAACTTAGGCTAAATTTCTTTCCACACCTCATTTTATACGTAGCTTAAGTTATGTTTAATTCCATAGTGCAATTACAAATTTACTTTTCTTAATATCCACATTCAAAAATTTGAAATATTGCTTTAACTTATCAATTTCCAAAATTTATAAGTTATCAAGCTGATTTTCTCATATTTTCATAAAACATTTAAATGAAAATTTCAGAGTTTAAACACCTTGTTCGAAAGTATTTCAAATCGTTTTTGAAATCATACACACACACAATCCCTTGGTATGTCAAATTATTCTTTTGAATTTCAAAACCAAAACCAGTTTGACCAAAACAAAACTCCAATGGTAGTAATTCCTCTCTTGGAAACTCGAAAATGAACGTCGATGATGCTGCAGTCATCACCGAAATTATTTTCCAGCGACCGAAGTGAGTTCAGTGATTTCTATTCCCTTTAAATATTTCTATTCAAATTTTTTTTTCAAATAATACTATTATTCATTTCCAACACTTTGAAAAATCATTATCAAAACCAACGGGATTTAAATTCCCAAATTCCCAGCTTTTAAACTCTTTTTATAAATCATAATTAAAATATACTTCTGAAATTGCCTTTTAATTTATAAATCGCATTTATAAATTTATAATTCCATTTTGTTATATAAAATTATTTCTTAACTTTTAATATTACTGAAATGATGAAACGGTGAAAGTAGCAATCAATGGATTGAAAATACTGAATGCCCAAATCCGTTGATCTCGAAGATGCACTTTCAGTCCAAATCCAATGCCCAAATCCAATGCCCAAATCCGTTGATCAACTAACTATTACAAATGACACAACCCCCATATTTATAGGCAGTTCACAACACCCAGCACTAGGTCGTTCGCGACCTACAACACAACACTCGCGACATATCTTAGGTCGTTAACGACCTAACACTTATTTACAACACAGCGACATAACAACATGAGTACGAGATACAACACATATTTACGACAACATACAAGAACGACATACGACCTAAGAAAAGAATACAAATACAACACCTCAAAGCGACTTAACGACCTACGACCTAAGAAGTAAATGCGGCATAAGTCAATACAGCTTCAGGACTCTTCACGCGACCTAATTATACATGGCAGCGACCTATCTTCACAGCGACATAAGGAATAGCATCTCTTCAGTGAGCGACCTAAGGCACGGAGCGACCTAGGCGACGCGACTTAACTTCTCGCTACTTACAAAATCCACTTGCAGCGACCTAACTTCTTGCGACCTATAGGAAACGACATGTGAGAGCGACCTAAGGTAAACTGGTTGATACAAGTAGTCACTTGACCCGGTAGTTCGCTGGAGCGACCTAAGTATAACTCGTCGCCATCACTAGGTCGCTGGAGCGACCTACAGATATCGCTAGGTCATTCGCGTCGTATATTTGGTGATTGTAAACCATGACGCGCTGCATCGTTAGGTCATTCGCGACCTAACTTAGGCTGGGCTGCATCATCCTCCCCAGGTTGAGAAAAATTCATCCTCGAATTTAAAAGTTCTTCCCTATCGGATTGTTCATCTCCATAATAAGGAATAAGATGTTTAACATTAAACACGTCAGAAGTGTACACATCCTCCGACAGCTTCAACCTATAAGCGTTTTCATTGATCCGTTTCACAATCTTTACAGGACCAATCTTTCGAGCTTTAAATTTATTGTATGCTCCCACTGGAAAATGATCCTTCGTTAGTACAGCATATACTAAATCACCTTCATTAAATTCAACACTTCTTCGCTTCAGATCCACACATCGTTTATACTTTTCATTCGCCTTCTCCAATTGTTCCTGGACAATTTTATGGCATTCTGTCAATCCATCAACAAAATCAACAGCCCGCTTAACTGTTCCCTTCGGTTGTGGCACTATCGTCAAATCCAACGGCCCTTTTGGCAAGCTCGAATATACAATCTGAAATGGACTGAAACACGTACTACGATTAATAGCATGATTATGTGCAAATTCCACCTAACACAACTTCATATCCCAACTCTTCAAATTATCTTTCACAAGACATCTCAATAAATTTCCCAATGATCTATTCACCACTTCCGTTTGCCCATCTGTTTGCGGTTGATAAGCGCTACTAAAATTCAGCTTCGTTCCAACCATCTTCCACAAACTTAACCAAAAATGGCTTAGAAATCTAGTATCCCGATCAGAAACAATAGATTCAGGTAGCCCATGTAATCGATACACCTCTTTGAAGAACAATTGAGCAACACGGACGGCATCAGTTGTCTTCTTACAAGCTATGAAATGTGTCATTTTGGAAAATCTATCCACCACCACATATATGGAATCATTCCCACGCTGAGTTCTTGGTAACCCCAAAACAAAATCCATGCTAATATCAACCCATGGTCTAGTAGGCACGGGTAATGGCATATACAATCCCGCATTCGCGCTATCCCTTTGGAAACTTTACATATATGACATCTTTCCACAAATCTTCCAACCTCTTTCTTCATTGAAGGCCAAAAATATGATTGCGAAATCAATTGCAATGTACGGTCTCTTCACACATGTCCTTCTTCATGCAACTCCTTCACAATAATCATTCGTAAGCTGCACTCTGGAATACATAATCGATTCCCTTTAAAAAGAAAACCATCCACCAATACAAACTAATCCGTCTTTCCCTCCTTGACTTCATCTACAAACTTCGCAAAGTAAGGATCATCAACAAATAATTCTGGCAATACATCAAACCCTGTCACCTCAACTTTCATTGTGGTCAACAAATGATTCCTTCGACTCAGTGCATCTGCCACTCTATTCGTAATTCCCGACTTATGCTTCACCACAAATGTAAACTGTTGCAAGTATGCAATCCACGAAGCATACCTGGCTGCAATTTTATCTTGTCCCTGTAAATGCTTCAACACTTCATGATCAGTGTACAGTACAAACTCCTTGTGAAACAAGTAATGTCTCCAATGTTTTATGGCTTGCACGATAGCATAAAACTCTACATCATATGTATTATATCTCATCTTTGCTCCCGAAAGCTTCTCACTGAAATATGCAATTGGTCTTCCTTTCTGACTCAACACCCCTCCAATCCCAACTTTAGATGCATCAGTATGTAACTCAAACAACAACTGAAAATCCAGCAATACTAGAATTGGTGCTGTCGTCAAGAGTTCTTTGATCTGCTCAAAAGCAAGTCCTGCTTCCTCTGACCATGAAAATTATTTCCCCTTCATACAATCAGTAACTGGTGCCATCACGCTACTGAAGTGTGGAATAAACCTTCGGTAGAATGATGCTAAACCATGAAAACTTCTAGCTTCTGTTATCGTCCTTGGTTGTGGCCATTTTCTGATTGCTTCAACTTTATTCTGATCGACATGTATACCTCCTTCTAATATAACATATCCCAAAAATAAAACACTATGCGTCATGACCACGCATTTCTTCATTGCAGCATAAAATTGTTCCTGTCGCAGTATCATCAACACTTCTCTCAGATGATGCAAGTGTTCTTTTGGGTTTCCACTGTATATCAGTATATCATCAAAATACACCACCTAGAACTTCCCAATAAATGGTCTAAAGATCTGATTCATCACCCGCATAAATGTACTAGGTGCATTCGAAAGACCAAACGGCATAACCAGCCATTCATATAATCCTTCTCTCGTCTTGAATGTTGTCTTCCATTCGTCCCCTGGTCTAATTCAAATTTGATGATAAGCACTCTTCAAATCGATCTTTGAAAAGATAGCAGCTCCACTAAGCTGATCCAACAAGTCATCCAATCTAGGCATAGGAAATCTGTATCTCACTGTAATCTTGTTTAGTGCTCGACTATCAGTACACATCCTCCACGTTCCATCCTTCTTCAGCACTAAAAAAGCTGGAACTGCACAAGGACTTAAACTTTCCTGTACACGCCCTTGCTCAAGCAACTCTTCCACTTGCCTTCTCAACTCCTCGTGTTCCTTTGGACTCATTCTGTAATGTGGTCTATGTGGTAACACAGCTCCTGGAACAAGATCTATTTGGTGTTGTATGTCCTTCAATGGCGGTAACTCCGTTGGTAGCTCCTCAGGAAATACATCGTCAAATTCTCCCAGCACTGGCTTTACTTCTTCAGGAATTTCAACCACTTCATTACTCTCACGTCCAATCAACAAAAATACTTCAGGCTCCTCTTCTACTTCCTTAACAAACTCCTTCAAAGATAGCAAAGTTTTAATTTCTTCAATCTCCTCCAACTTGCTTTCTTCTTGTTGTCGCTTCTTAGGAACTAAAGTGATCTTAGTACCTTCAAACATGAAACTGTAACTGTTAGTACGACCATTATGTTGCACAGCTCTATCATACTGCCATGGTCTCCCCAACAATAGATGGCATACATCCATATCCACAACATCACACCAAATTTCGTCTTTGTATTTCTTCCCAATCGAAAAATTCACACAAGCTCTTCGTCCAACTTTTACCTTCCCACCTTTTCTCAACCAAGCTAACTTGTAATTTTTCGGATGCTTCTCAGTCTTTAATGCCAACTTCTTCACAGCTTCTGTAGAGATAATATTGTTACAACTTCCTGCATCAATAACAAACTTGCAAACCCTTTCCAAAATAGTGCATGTTGACTGAAAGATGTTACTCCTCAACCAGCTAGTCTCTTCCTCTTGCTTTGGTGTTAAACAAGATCTCCTCATCATTAATGAATGCCCTTCATCCCCTGACACTTCTTCTTCCTCCTCATCTTGTAGTAAATTAGAACATTCAGCTTCTACTTCCTCATCCTCTGCCTCAGCAACCATTACTCGCTTCTTTGGCTTTGGACATTCATTGCTTTTGTGACCAATTTCCTGACAATTGAAGCATTTGATACCACTATTGACCTTGGTCTTAGCAACTTCACTAACAACCGGTTTTGCAACAGCCTTGGAAACATTCGCATTGCTACTAGCCCCTTTCATTTGATTTTTGGAATTTGTAAACACACCACCACCTCTCCTACCTTTCTTCTCCCAAGCTAGAGCTTTTTGATGTGCTTCAGCAACAGATCTTGGATCAAACATATTCACCATATCTTGAATCTGCATTCTCAACCCTCCAACAAATCTAGCGGTCAATTTTTCCTCTGTCTCCATGATGTCATTCCTCGCAATCAATTGATAAAATTCATCTGCATAATCATTCACTGACTTTGTCCCCTACCTCAAGTTCTGCAAACGTTGATACATAAGAGATTGATAATTGTAAGGTAAGAAAGTGGCTTTCATCAACTTCTTCATCTTCTCTCATGACTCAATCTTTGACTTTCCCATCCTCTCCCGTGTAAGTTTAGTTTGCTGCCACCATGCCATAGCTCTCCCTTTCAAACGTGTAGCAACCAACTTAACTCTCTGATGCTCAGGAACTTCCTTAAAGTCAAAAATCTCTTCAACATTAGACAACCAATCAAGGAATTCTTCAGCTTGCATACTACCCTTGAATTCTGGAATTTTAGTTTTCATCCCCGACTCCCATCGTCGATCATCTTCAACATCCCGATATGCATTTCATACTTTGTTTCGATCTCGAGAATGAACACTACATCTTCCACCATCTTCATCAAAAACAGATGTACTTCGATAACGATCTTGACCATCCACATCTCTATGATCACGTATATCTCTTCTACTTTGTCTTTCATCATCACGATATGGTTCATGTTCAAACTCACGTGGAGTTCTCCTCTCTTCATCTCTATACTCATGATGTTCTCTTCTCAATGAAACTGAAGATTCTCTTCTTTCTCAGTAAGATTGCGGCGACACCCTTCTCGCTTCCGTAACCGATAGCGAAACTTTGTTTCCTCCATGGTTCGAGACTAGCGACCTTCTCCTTTGACTTTGATTCATATCATTAATCAGTTTCTCTAACTTCCCAATGCCTTCATCAAACTTTTCATTGATGCGTTGTTCCATTTGCTCGACTTCTTCTCTTCTATACAACGCTTTAACATTGTGATGGCGATTAGCTCTTCTCGGCGGCATTGTCAAATGAAACAATCTTCAACACTTAACTCTCGGCCTTGATCTACAAATGAACAATCAATGCACGGCTTCAACTCTTCAATAAGAATTGGCTCCAAAGACTTGGCTTAGCTATGATTGGCTAAGTCTAGCTCTGATACCAAATGATGCAGCAGCGGATAATAGAAATGATGAAACGGTGAAAGTAGAAATCGATGGATTGAAAATACTGAATGCCCAAATCCGTTGATCTCGAAGATGCCGGATTCTAGCTATCTACGTCTCGTTGATCGCGCATGATGCCGTGAAAGAAGATCTACGATTCTTCATACGTTGATCTAGCGCACTAGATTCCGTGAATCGGCTTCAACAATCGTTGATTCGAGCGCACTCGAATGCCGAAGGTGGAGATAAGAGATTACACTCAACTACCAATTTGAGAAGAGGCACAAAGCACTCAAACAAAAGTTTATTCAAAATCAACTAACTATGACAAATGACACAACCCCCATATTTATAGGCAGTTCACAACACCCAGCACTAGGTCGTTCGCGACCTATAACACAACACTCGCGACCTATCTTAGGTCGTTAACGACCTAACACTTATTTACAACACAACGACATAACAACATGAGTACGAGATACAACACATATTTACAACAACATACAAGAACGACATACGACCTAAGAAAAGAATACAAATACAACACCTCAAAGCGACTCAACGACCTACGACCTAAGAAGTAAATGCGGCATAAGTCAATACAGCTTCAGGACTCTTCACGCGACCAAATTATACACGGCAGCGACCTATCTTCACATCGACATAAGGAATAGCATCTCTTCAATGAGCGACCTAAGGCAAGGAGCGACCTAGGCGACGCGACCTAACTTCTCGCGACTTACAAAATCCACTTGCAGCGACCTAACTTCTTGCGACCTATAGGAAACGGCATGTGAGAGCGACCTAAGGTAAACTGGTTGATACAAGTAGTCGCTTGACCCAGTAGTTCGTTGGAGCGACCTAAATATAACTCGTCACCATCACTAGGTCGCTGGAGCGACTTACAGATATCGCTAGGTCGTTCGCTTCGTATATTTGGTGATTGTAATCCATGACGCGCTGCATCGTTAGGTCGTTCGCGACCTAACTCAGGCTGGGCTGCATCACAAACTCATTCTAGGGTGCTATTGACCCTATCTCTAATGAGTTACCCCACCAAAGCCAAGGTTCTCGCTTAACCTTCAGCTCTGATACCAAGTGTAACGATCGGGATTTTCGATCCTCGAAAATCAACACTAATACGTCCACTGTATTACATGCCGAGAAATCGAATGCCGGAAAACCCGATTGTTAGGGGAAAGGAAAACAAAGAGATAAAAGAAAACAATAACACAGAGTTTCACAATAGTAGTGGAACAAATATAATATATAATAACAGATCTTCCCACAAAAAACTGTAACTATAATATACATACAATCATCAGAGTATAACAGTCAACAATCAATCTGGACAGTTATAATAACTTGTCCTCACAAGTGCTGAATATACAGCATACACACACAGTGGAATATAATCACATACGTTGAATACGCCTGAGACTCCTCCAGCTCATCTCCTGAGCTCCATAGCATCCTAACCTGAATCTGTAATACTCGGTCTAACCCGAGCATTATAAATAAATAACACCCGAGTCAGTCTGAAAAACCAGTGTGGGAAAACACACCTAACTGGATTTAAAGTTATAAGAAAATCTTTGAAAATCAAAGGTATCTCGTAAGACCACGCCACACATAAACACGACGGGTTTTTACCTTACGATAACCAAAACACTTTTTATAAAAATCCTGTGATATTATTATAGTGTCTAAGTACAAGTACTTATTAAAATAGCTGAAATACTTGCATCTCACATTTCAACATAGTTGGGCACAATCAAAACCGTACAGTGCTTACTGGAGAATGGATTCCATACAATGACTAGGCACTGGGGTACCACCTATCACGGTACACGTCTAGAAAATGTACCTAGATCTAACCTGTCGATCTCTGTAACAATCCTAGATTCTTGTATATTATTTAAATTGGAATTTCTTTTATTTTTAAATTATTTTAAATTTATTTATTTCAAACATTTCATTTTTAGATATATATGTTGATTATTAAGTGATTTATAGTTCAAACTAGTATAATTTGAATATTTTAATGTAAATTGAATTTCTAGTCAAACTGTTCAAACTTTGACTTTTTAACTTCAAATTTAAATTATTTAAATTCTTAAATTTTACCTTTTATTATGAAAATAGATTAAATAACTTGAACCCTGCTTTTCGTTTCGTTGGAAACGGACTTAAACTGTGAAAGTTATGTATATTTCAATATTGTGTGGAAACTGATGTATTTAGCAATATTGTCTATTTTAAATTATATTTTATTTATCATATTTTGTTCTAATATGTGTTAATATTTTATTTTATGTATATTTTGTCTTTTATTATTTTTAAAGTGATAATATAATTTGTCCAAGTTTACTTGAATTTATTTCAATTTATAAAGCCTAGTTTCCATTTTTCTGTTATTTTCTTCATTAAAATTATATTTAATTAAAATTTATTTATTTATTTTGTGAATTCATTTTTATTTTGTGTTCATATCTTTATTTATAGATACTTTTCAAGTACATAAAATTTTTCTAAAGTTCATTGCATTTATTTTTCATATTTTCAAGACTAGTTGCAATTTTTGCTGTTTTACTTAATTAAATTATATATAATTAATAATTTATTTATTTATTTTTGTTTATTTACTAAATTTTCATATTTTATCTGAGTTTATATATATATTTCAGTTATCTAAAATTTAAAAAGAAAATAGTGGAAATTTAAAAGGTTTTAAACTTCCAAAGTCTCTTTGCATTTCCGACCTTTCACTTTCTCAACTCCTCTCTTAATTGATTTTTGGCCGTACCTTTCCTACTTTCTTTCAGCTGCATTATTCATTTTTTCACGAGAAAAACATTCCTCAAAACAAAACAAAAATTCACGGCTCCATTGTGTTCAAGATTTGGTAAAAATTATCATCTTCTTCCTTTGTTTTTATGACTTTTCTTATTGAAATTTTGCATATGCTCTCTACTTCATAGCTTTGTTCCTCCTCCTCCTCCAAGCTTTGGCCGACCACCACCACCCCCTTCCCCTGACCATCACCCACCCTATTACCCCTCCTCCCCAGGCCAAACCAACCCAAGGCCAAGATCTACACAAAAATCCAATAAAACTATCACAACCCATCACCTATTGTTGAAACCAATCCTAGTTTGTCATCTCCACCTTCTATCACCATTAGCCGCCACAACCTCCACCACCACCACCTCTGGCCTGACCTCCACTCTCTGCCATGTCACCCACCACCTCCTGGAGCCACTGGCCATGACCCATGACCTCTGGCCGAACCTATTTGTGCCAAAGATGTGAGGTTATGTTGCATTGTTTAGCCTTGAACACCTAGTTTATGCACCTAGACTTCACCACTTTGTTAACACATGCTAGGCCAACCTTTAGGAACCCAAACCAGATCCAAACCATGCCTTTAGCCGTGCCATTTCAGATTTGGAGCTGAAGCATAGATGGTAGAAAGCAAGTGCAAACACTTTGACTTTGTTTATGCATCCATTTCTAGCTTTGTTTAGTGGTATTTGTGTTGAAAACTTAAATCTATTCTATTGCTTTGTGTAAATGTTTGTTCAAGGCTATTACCTTTGGCTCTCCACTCTCAAATCATATTCGTGTTGTCGTGCCTTCGAAGCTTCTCTGTTGTGTGTTGTTGTTTGTCATCTCCAGCTAATACAGGTGAGTAAATCTCACCAGACTAATATGTACTTATATAGTTGATAAACTGACATCACTTGAATCTGTAAATGCATATCATCCTGTTGTAACTGCTATATTATAATCATATGATGTTCACAACTGTATTTACACTTGTTATACCATATGTTACTGTTATTTCATGCTATTCTGTTATTTTATCAGTTTATCACACTGCAAGTTCCCTGTAGACTAGAAATCACTATGGGTTGAAATGATACATACCCGAACGGACTTTAGAATAGGGAAAAATCATTATGGGCTGAAATGATAGGCCTGAACGGTTTTTATTTAATTTATTTAACTTGGGATTGCGGGTTTGAAATGATAGAACCCGGTTTTCTTTGTAAACTGCGGATTGAAATGATACATATCCGTAACACTTGACCTAGGCTAGAAAATTGTATATAGACCCGTGGTTTATATATTTTTCTGAAATTTTTAAAATATTTTAAAAATATAAATATTATGATATTTTGATTTAAATTTTATTAAAATGATTTCTATAAAATATTAGTGATTTCCTACAAATTAAATAAGTGAATTAAGTAAATGGTGAAGTAGAATTTGAAATATAAGTTAATTTTGGAATTTATGATTTTGTTTATAAATGGAATTTATGTAAAGTAAGAATATATGATAAGTTTGATTTAAAAGATGAATTTAATGATTTTATTAAGTATAATAATTTTTAAAAGTGTTAATGATTTTCTATAAATTAAACTATGAAATAAATGAATATTTAAGCTGAAATTGGAAATATAACTTAGATTAAATTTTGTGGAATTTATTTAAAAGTGAAATTTTAGTTAAGTAAAATAAATGGAAATAAGTTATATTTTAGAAACTTAAACTTAGTTGTTAAGTTAAGAATTTAATTAAAGAAATGAAAATCTAATTGTTGTTTGATTTGATTTTTGTATGGAAATTTGACTTTATAAAATCATAGAAATAAAGGTATTCAAATGATTATTTTTAAATGTGAAAATATATGATTTTATAAGTTAAAATGATTTATATTGAAAGTTAATTATGTGTGAAATTGTAAATAAAACTCTGAATTTGATTTGACGGCATTTTTGAAATGTAATGTAAAGATATTACAGCATTGGACAATGTAGTAGTTGTTTTAAATGAACCTAATAGCAAATTTGAACTAAGGGTTATTATAGCACTTTTTTAGTGCTATAGTTGTTAAATTTAACTAAGATTTTAAATGAAACTAAATTAAGATATTACAGCATTTTAAATGCTGTCGTTTGTTAATGAACTGTTTTTAAACATAACATTTCGTAGCATTTTCTAAGTGCTGCGAAAGTTGAATTTTCTTTGTTTAATAAATTCAAATGAATAAATGATCTCTGAAAAATATAAAATTTTGGAAATTAAATATTTAATTATTAAATATAATGAATTGACTTTAAATGATTAAATGGAATAGTTGATTTGGGAAATACAACTATTTTGAAATATGATTTAATGGTATTTAAATTTAAATTAAATAGATGATGTTTTGAAATGATATTTTGATATTTTGAAATGAATTTGAAATGATATTAAATCTTGGAATAAATAATTGAAGTTTATATTAGTATGAAAAATATTTGGTTTACTTGTAATTTGAATCTATTTAAAAGATATTAGACTTATGAAATATAGGATAATAAAGCTTTGGAATTTATTTTATAATTTGAATAGTTATTTTATGGATTAAATCTATATTTGAAATTTATAAGATTTGAAATGGTCTATGGAAATTTAATTGAAATAAATGATTGAATTGAATTGAAACTTTGGAAATTTTAATACTTGATTTGAAAGTATAATAATTACACTTTTAATGGTTTAAATGAATTATTTTGATTGAAATATAAACTATTTAAAAGGGTGACTTGAAATGATAATAAATGAATGATATTTTGAATTTAAAAAGGTATTTAAAGTTGAATATTTGGATTTGAACTCAAATAATGATTTGAAATGAAGTTTTGAAAGGATATGATATTTTGATATATTAAAATGATTTGAGCTGAAGTTTTGAAAGGATATGATATTTTGATATATTAAAATGATTTGAAATGAAGTTTTGAAAGGATATAATATTTTGATATATTAAAATGATTTGAAATGAAGTTTTGGAAAGATATGATATTTTGATATATTGAAATGATTTGAAATGAAGTTTTGAAATGATATGATATTTTAAATATATATTGAAATGGTTTGGAATTGATTTAATCTTTATTTTGATAAAGATTTGGATTTGAAATGATATTCTATTTTGAAGTATAAACTGTTTTTAAATTATAACCACGGGTTATAATAACGATTGGTTGTTAAAGAGACCGGGATCGGATATGGACATACTCTCTATCGATACCGAAAACCACTTTGACAATTGTGTACGCGGTGGAGTTTCCAGAATGAAGTAGGATGGCGGCGACGATCCTAAGGTATATACGTGGACCCAACTCCCATGAGTTGGCATAAGGTGGCTAAAACAGGAGCGATCGACGGGCCAAGGAGGTAGCACCTCAGATCGGAAACACTTCTTCGATACCATTCTATTACTTGTGATTGATTTGGTGCGCACCCTTGATTCGGGAGTGTTGTTCGAGGTGGGCGGTAGTGGCTTCTATGCGTCACCACCAGTCCGGATGCGTAATTGGTATATCTACCCTGGCATTGCCTAGTTGTGCCGTGTCACCTACCATATCGAGCTTTACTACGATTTGTGATTTCTCCCATAGCCTGTGGAGTATCGAGGGTAGCCCCCATTTTGGGAGTATGCTAATACTGGATAGACTACTAGGACTATTACGTGTTAAGGGGAATATTGGGTCACTGCTTAATGCTATTTAAAAGTATGTTTATTTTATGATTAGGCATTATTATAATAGCTAATATTACTACATAGTAGATAGTTTAACGGATCCTTAAAGAATGGGCGATCCCAAGCATTTTCTAAGTTACTTGTACCTTATTACAGTTCACTTGGGTTGGTTTACATATAAGTATATATTGTCCTGACTCGAGTGTTTTGTGTTTTGCTTTACGCTCGGGTCAGCCTGAGTATTCACAGATTTGGATTCCACTTTCTGGAGATTGGAATCGCTGGAGATTATCTGCTTATCTAGTTTTATCTATCTCAGTTTTGTTGTTCAATTTAGCTTGTACTTGGTTATCATATTGAGACTTCTGTTGTACTTTATTTCTTCTGTTGTATCTTATTTAACTCTGATATATTTACATAGTAGCTTCATGAACTACTATTTCTTTTACTTCCGCTGCACTTCTTACTTTGTGTCTATGATCTGTGATTATTTATTTCCTCTATATTCTGAGATTTGCCAAATTTTATTTACAACGTGGTATTTTGAGCAATTCAAGTCCGACATGTGTGGATAGGAATGGTTGAAAATATCGGGTCGTTGCAATCTCTGCCAACACAAGACCGGCTTACCCCTTCTTGGATAGTACCGAATATGTCATCACCATGGTTGCTTTGCAACCTTTTTTAGATCTCATGCACAACCAATCCATAAATATGTAGATGTAAGATATCTAGAAAGGTGACAACATACCCAAATGGGTGCGACCCACTTAGCCTTGCTGCATCACCCTTGATTTTCAGTCCTTGCCGGTTGATGAGGCTTGAGGCTACGATTACCTTTCCAAAAATTTACACTTAGAATGCTCATTACCCTCCAATGAAAATGTGCTGATAGCATTCATCCTTACAATTTATTCTGGGACTGAACAAACCGAATCTCCAAGAACTCCATCTTTATTATCTTCATGATATCACAATTGGCAACGCTCAAATTGGATCGAAGTGTTTTCGGATAAATAAATCTGATCCCGGTCTCTTCGAAACAATCAACGAAATTGACCAGATTTGATAGTCAGTTATTTAACTATCAAATCACATACACAAGCAGTCACTAGGCCATATTATAAATCTTTTAAACACTTATTTCAAAATATCTTTACAAAGATATATATTCAAATCTGCTCCAGTATTTCAATATTGAAAAAAGATTTCAAATACTTAAATCCATAACCGGATAATTCAATCCATATCAACATTTAGAAATATTTCCAAATCCAACTTAATATTTCATTACCTAGAAAAATATTTCTATATAAATCATTTCATCGCTAAAATATCTCCAAACCCTTAAATTACACTACTTAGGAAATTATTATAAGTCTTTTCCCCAAAATCATTTCTGATATCCATACTTAGGAAATATTCCGTACTTATCTCATAAATCTCCGGAATTTATATTAATTTCCTTTTACAATTTCCAAAAATTATCGATTATACTTATTTATAATCCAACTAACAATTTATAACTCCTCTAATGAATTCAGATTCATTTTTGAAGTTCACGTATCTAAATAGTTTGGAAATTTCCTTTTCCTCAAATTTTCTTATGTTCCCGAATTCCATTATAAGATTTTCACTTATAAAATCACATCCATTAAATAAAACCCCATTTAAAAATCTCGAGAGCATTTATAAATAAATTGTAATCACTTACTTTTAAACTATATATACATATAATAATAAATTTCAAAACATAGTAAAATAATTATTTAAAATATCAAAGCACTTTTAAATAAACGTAAATAACCAATTCCAATTCATTTATAAATTTCTAATCGATTTTCAAAACTTGTTTATAAAACTTAGAATTCATTTCAACAAATTTAAATATTTAAATAACTAACTTTCTGAAATATTTTAATCCAAACAATAGTTTTTAAAACTACATAGTATAATAAATAAAAATCCTTTTAATAACAAACTTTGCTTCTTGATAAAATATATTTTTAAAATTCCAATATAACCAATTTTATATTTATAAATCTCTCTCGATTCATCACAAATTGATTTATGTTTCAAATTTCATAACCCTTTTGTTCAAATCCCATACTAGAATTGACGCAGCGGATTAATCAAAACAATCTTCGATCGGTGAAAGTAGTAATCGGTGGATTGGAAGATATTGAAATGCCCAAATTCGTTGATCCGAAGATACCGAATTCTAGCTATCCCGAACTCGTTGATCGCGCACGATACCGGGTTCAAAGATCTTCAATTCTTCAAGCGTTGATCAAGCGCACTTGATTCCGCGAATCGGCTTCTACAATCGTTGAATCGAGCGCACTCGATTATCCGAAAGAGGAGATAGGAGATTACACTCAACTACCAATTTAAATTGAAAGCACAAAGCTAACAAAAGAGAATTTTATTCAATATTCAACAACCTTTTTACAAATGAGAGACCCGGCCTATTTATAGGCGTTTTACAACTCACACAAAAAAACAACAAAAAATTCACCAACTCCTAAGTCGGTTCCGACTTAACATAAGTCGTACACGACTTACAACTCACAAAATACAGACCATTCGACTTACAACAGACGACATATGAAAACAGACGACTTACGACTTATAACAGTTGCGACCTACGACTTAGTATAAGTCGTACACGGCTTATCAATAGATTCAGCTTTCATCAGCGGCAGGGATTATCTCGGTCTAAGAATCAACGGCATCCAGCTGTAACGACTTAAAGATAAGACCTTGCGACTTAAGAAACATGACTTCGCGACCTAAGACCAAAGCAACTACACGCGACTTAAGAAAATCAATGGCAGAGATTAACTCGTTAGAAGATTCAACGGTATCCAGAGCTTTGCAACCGAAAACAAAAGCGGCATCAGGAATCAACGTCTTAAGGAAATCAAAGGCAGAGATTAACTTGGCAGACACATCAACGGGATCCAGGGCTTCGCGACTTAAGATGAGACTTTGCGACTTAAGAAGCCTAACTCCGCGACCTAAGTCTGTACGACTTAAAACTTCGCGACTTAAGAACATAGCATCTGAACCCTCTTCATGCGACCTTAGTTCCAACTCGTTAAGTCGTACATGAGTTAAAAACAAGTTAAGTCGTATCTCTTTTTTCTTCAGACTGGTAGGTCGTAGCTCCGACCTAAAAAATATGTTAGGTCGCTCGCAACCTAACACTTCAGCTCCCAGCCAATCCTCACACACTGCTAACTCGCTAGCCTCTTTGTTAGGTCGTAGCCTTTTCTCCTCACATGGCTCCTTAGGTTGTAGACGACCTACAACTTCTACGTTAGGTCGCACAGTTCGGTCACGACTTATGCCTTCGACAAATGAGGGCTGCGCTGCATCATCCTCCCCAGGTTGAGAAAAATTCGACCTTGAATTTGTAAATTCTTCTCCATCAGCTCGTTCATCTCCGTGATATGGTACGAGATGTTTAACATTGAACACGTCAGACGTATACGCATCATTTGGTAGCTTCAATTTATAAGCATTTTCATTAATTCGTTTCACGACTTCTACCGGACCTATTTTTCTGGCTTTCAATTTGTTATACGCGCCCACTGGAAAACGATCTTTTGTTAACACTGCATAAACCAAATCACCTTCCTGAAATTCAACACTCCTTCGTTTCAAATCTGCAGAATGTTTATATTTCTCATTTGCTTCCTTCAATCTCTTCTGACTTACTTTCTCCCGGTTGTCTCTTCTTTGGAACTAAGATAATCTTCGTGCCTTTAAACATAAAACTGTAGCTATTGGTCCGACCGTCATGTTGTACTGCTCGATCATACTGCCATGGTCTTCCCAAAAGCAAGTGGCAAACATCCATCTCTACTACATCACACCATATTTCATCTTTGTATTTTTTCCCAATAGAGAATGGAACACGAACTCGTCTATCCACTTTCACTTCTCCTCCTTTTCTCAACCATGCTAACTTGTATGGATTCGGATGCTTCTCTGTCTTCAACTTCAACTTTGTTACAGCCTCGGTTGAAATGATATTGTCACAGCTTCATGCGTCAATCACAAACTTACACACCTTCCCCAGTATAGTGCATGTCGACTGAAAGATATTACTCCTCAACCAACTAGCTTCTTCCTGCTTCGGTGTCAAACATGATCTCCTCAGCATTAGATTACAACCTTCATCTCCTGACGCAATATCCTGCTCATCCTCCTCAACTGGACTAGAACAATCCCCATCACCATCCTTGTAACGACCCTGAAATTTAAATTTATTTAAATTAATAATTAAATGAATTTTTGAATTAAATTGAGTAATTAAATAAATTTTTGGATAAAATTAGTAAAATAAATCGATAAAATGGAAGCGAGTTTCCCCGATCGTATATGAGTGAATTTGAAAATAATAAATATATAAGTAAGATAACATTGCAAAGTAATAAAACAAATAAACATATCTATGAACCAATACATAATTAAGTAAACAAAACTAATACAACATCACTTCTCAGCCAAGCCAAATAATGTAGGCAAGTACATAAACAAGCTAAGTAAAGGAAGCTTGTATGTAACCTGTAAGTGATTATGCAAAGCAAGATAAAGGAATAAACAAAGTGTATATTGTACAAAGCAAACTTTATCACATATATAAAATAAGATACCAAAATCATTTCAGCCGAAAGCAAAGGACCATGGTGATAAATGCAACATACTTCTAGCATTTAATGCAAGTATCTCTTGCCATACCCATTGTATATACAAACAATATTTTATCACCTTGTATAAAGAAATGCATATCACCCAGTACTAAACAAGTAAACACACTGTAAATTTCATTCCTTTCCATCAACTCCATTTCAAATTCGTTCATTCTTAGCAAGTTCAAGTATTTTCAAGCATTCCAGTTGATAAGAAACGCAAGTTTTAAAATCAAAGACAAATGAAGGCAATTCCAAGTTTTAAAGTTTACAAGCTTTTTCATTTTCAATGGTGCTCTGTCCATTTAAAAACCCAGGTGAGCAACTTTAATCTTTTAAACCATTCTTTGAATCCAATGTTGAGAATCTGTGAGTAAACTCATTTTTTTTTACTTGAGTTCAGTTTGAATCTCTAGTTGCCGGTGAGCATCTGATAGTTATGAATCAACTATGCTTGTATGGTAATGGAAATATGCCTGTATATATGTAATTATGCCTATGTGTATATTGTTTGCATTTCTAGAAAATATGCAGATAGCCTCTGTTTAACATTTACAGTTTTAAAACTGTTTAGAAAATAAAAATCATAATCTCATCCTAGAATCCTTTGTAGGCTATGATGTATGAATAAATTTTTGTTGTAAGATCAGGATTCACTTTTAAAAGTTGTTTCAAATTAAATTATAAATGGATTTTCTAGAAAATCAAGAAACATAGTAATAACCGAATATATGTCAAAAAATCAAAGTTCATAATTCCAGACTTTAATCATCCTGTCTGATTCGTGATGGCGAAGAATGAATTTTAATGACAATAACTTGATTTTTAGTGTAATAATAAGTTGGAATTTTTAAGTTGAACTGAAATTGCATTTCTGTCATTTGCCGACCATCGGTGGTAGTGGGGTAGTCGTGATCGATACTGGAGGAAGATAGGGTGTTGTGGATCATCAGAAAATAAATAAAGATTTTTTTTATTTGTTGTGGTAGCCATTTGAGGTCGAAATAGGGTTTAAGCTTGTTTTTGGGTAGGCCTGGCTGTCGAGAGTATTGCGACGTGGGTGGTTAACCGGAATTGAACGCGAGGAGTGTTGGAGGTGCCAGGAGACGTGGCGGAGCTACGGTGAAGGTGGTGTAGTTTCTAGTGGCAGGGATCATCGGAGGTGGTCGAAATTCCGATGAGGTATGTTACAGGCTGTGTGAGTTTTGAGGTCGATTTCATTTCTCGATCGAATCGAGTGGAACTGGTGATTGCGTTTAGTTGCGAGGGTCATCGGTGGAGTGTGGAGATCGACAACGATGGTCAGAGCATCGCCGTTCGATCGTACACGTGCACGTGCACGCTGGGTTGTCTGGGCTGTGTTGTTACTTTGGGGAAGAAGAAGTAGTTGAAGGGTTACTCGGGAAAAATGTCGGGACGAATGGGTTTTGGCTCGAGTAGTTGCGAGAGTTAAAAGTTTACCAGGTTTTTTTTTAAACTTTAAATTTAAACTGAAAAAAAAAGAGAAGAAGAAAGGAACAGGTAAGAAGAAAGAGAAGGTGGGAAGGGAGAGTGACACGGGAAAGAACAGTGAAGGTCGCGAGTATTACTCGGGTAAATTAAGTAACTGTCTCGGGTTCTATTTTCTTGTAAATCAGCCTATAACTTTTAAGTTATTTTGCGAAGTAAAGTTTAATATTTATTTAAGTAAACATAGTTGACAAATTTAAAACTAAGATATAATTTAAAATCAGTAAGAAAGATCACAATAATAATTAATTTATATGGGAAGTTTATTTGAGCAAATGTAATCGATTTATACTTGTAATTAAATAAGTAAATTAAGATTTAATAAAGATGCAATTAAAGATTGATATTTATAACTTTGCGTTTCAATCAATTTTGAACTTAAGAATTTAACTATCTACTTAAAGTTAATGAATAGTAACTAACTAATTTAATTCTTAATAAAGTAATTAAGAAATTAATTGGAAATTAAATAGGTAATTTACTTTTATAAATTAAGGATTAAGGGTTATAAATAAATAGTTAAGAATTAATTAATTAAGTAATTAAGAAATAATTAATAAGGTAATAAGTTGATTTATTAGTGATTAATCAAACAAAATAATAATGATTATTTTTAAGTAATAAATTAAGTTAAATAATTCAAACTATATTGATATGAATTGATGATTCTTGTTTGATTGACTCTGATATCTATTTGATGATATTGTGAGATGTTCTGTGATATGCTTTGATATATCTATGATGATTGTATATGATTTATCTGTGATAAATGCTATGTGAATTGAATCATTGAATTAAACTATTTAAATTTATGAGACAACTTAGCCCGTAAAACGGCACTTGAATTTCGATGCGACAGGGAGTCGGATTCCAGTTGGTTATCCGAAACCCACATCGAATTGTAATGATGAATCTTTGTGACCAATAAATTTATTTTATCTATGAATCTGTGAATAAAGATAAGCGTTATCGATTATACCGCTTATTGATATATCTGTAATGATTGATGTTGCACTATTGTGTGTTAAACCCCTGGACTACACTTTTACACAACACAAATATGGATTTCATGTGGAAATCGGTTAAGTCACAGATAATTTAAATTTGATGTTTTTGAAATTGAAATTTTAATTTCAATTGATTTTGAAATCGGAAATTTGGGTTTAAAATAAAAAGCTTTTGAAATGGAATTTCAAAGATAAAAGTCATTTTGAATAACTTAACCGAGTTTTTGAAAATTTAAATAATTAGATTTAAATTTGAATTCAAGTTTGAAATTAAATCTATGATTTGAAACTAGGGACTAAAGATGATATAAAATGTGTTTGTATGAATTTAACCATTTTAAAAGTATAAGTTGGGAATTTGTATTTAACCCAAGGATTTCAACTAGTATGAATGAATCAGATTTCCAAAGTAAAAACAATTGTTTTTAAATGGTAAAAGCTTTCAGATAAGAAATGAAATTCCAGTTAATTAAAGGAATTTCAAGTAAATTGAAAAATGGATTTTCCAAGTTATAAATGAATTCTTTTTGAAAGCTATGAATTAAATCTGTTTTTTTAACAGATTTAAAATGATGTTTTGTTAAACCATTCGAAATGAAATTGTTTTGAAAGCTATGAGTTAAATCTTTGATTTAAAGATTTAACGAATTAATCAAATTGAAAGGGAAATTGATTTGGAAAATCTATGAATGAATCTTTGTGAAATTAAGTGAACTTTGTGAATTGAATCTTTTTATTTAAAAGATTAAAATGGTAATTTGTTAAACCATTTGAAAAGAAAGTTTGGGTTTAAGTTGTGACTTAATTGAAATCCCAGTATCCATATGTTTTCAAATAATTGCGCTCACTATTCGGGTTAGCCGGGAAAGGACCTTTGGGTCGTATAACTCATTCCGAATAGTGATACGTCGTATATGGATAGCATTTGAAGACCGGTGTTGAAGACCGGATATTTTTCGAAAATGAAAGGACAACCTGTCGAATGTCTCTACACTGAGTCGCGCCGGTATAGAGATTTATATCACTCTTTTGTGACGGGAAGTCCGGACGTGATTGAAAGTTATCCGGAATTGCAAGGGCTTCGTGAGAAGTGCCTTCGGTTCTGTTCGAACCCGGAACAGACTTGTATGGATACATGTCTGACATTACACTTTGAGATATAAAGCCGATTTCTTTCAAATACATTTCTGTTGGTGGCGGAGAATTTATTCTCTTAGCTTAACACCCTTCTCTGAGACGTACGAGCTCAGAGGTTATGTAGTTGAAATTTATCAGCGATATATCCCAATTTGGTAATGTGGCATGCTGAGTGTTTCTGTGTGATGATCGGTGTTTGATCATTTGCGATATGATCATTTGTTTGATCTTATATCTTTGTGATCATAGGTTGATCATTTGTTTGACCCGAAGCATGGCTTTGTAAAAAGCGTAGCTTTGTGGACGAGACTTCGTCGAGCCTCACACCCCGGAAATGGTCAAAACAGGAAGAATGCGGCAAGGTTCTAGGGAGTAGCGCCCCTTAGTGTATGTCATTCCTTCTGGATAAAGGTGGTATCATGGTATGGAGCCCAGATACTTAACCTCTGTGGTTGCTGCAAATTTATTACTTTGTGGTTTGTTGGAAATCAGGGATCCTCGGGAAGATCGGTGACGATCGGGGGATGGCATACGCGTGTCAGTAGTTACCTATTTTTGCAGAGGTAACCCGGCCTTGTGTTGGCGGAGATCCGGTTAGGTTCTCGGGTCGTCTATTCCAGGGACGTACCCATCGTGGAAAAGGAAGTTCCTTAGCCTGACCATTTGTTGGAAATCCATCTTCCAATACGAACTTTGTACGGTATTAGTTGTATAACCTGCCATTTACGTACGGTGGTCACCACTGTTTAGATGGTAGCTATAGTAGGCATACGATACTAGTCGTATGTTGGCTAAGATTAATATTATACTTTCGAAATGTTTTCTACACTATGCACTAATAATAATATCAAAAATGATTTGATTTTGCGTAGTAAGCATCTTTGACTATCATAAGAAGAAATCTCCTCCAAGTCTGCGTTTGCATTGTGTGTGTGGTGGGAGGTCTTATGGTAGTTTCATTTTCCAAAAGCATTGCGAATTGACTTTAAAATTCTCTGCTATTTGTTTTAAAGATAAACTATTTTTGTTGCTCACACCAGTCCCATGACTGATCCGGAGTTTATTGTTTCCTTCCTAAACTCTGGATGCCCACTATTTTCCACACGGGCAGTCTAGAGTTGGGTTTTTCAGATATTCAGGTTTAGTAGATTATCTGGAACTAGTTCAGTTCTTGGAGTTCATGGACTGACGTTGCTTATCTTGGAGCATTCTATTGGAGACATTCTATTCCGCTGCTGTTGTTATCTATTTTTCTTTCCGCTGCTATTTGTTGTATCATATCTCTGATGTATATTGATATTCATTGTATCACTCTGTTGTATCAGATATTGTATATCAATGTATTATTCATTTATTCCGCTGTGTTATTTACTTAATGTTGTTATAAGCTCCCGAGAACCAGATTCGGCATTTGAATCTATGGCATTTTGAGTACAAGTGAAGTACGGGTGCCGATTTTCGAAGGTCGATTTTTGGGTCTTGACAATCCTCATCCTCAATTTCTGCAATCATGGTTCTCTTCTTTGGCTTTGGACACTCACTGCTTTTATGACCCAATTCCTGACAATTGTAACATTTAAAACCATTGTTAACCCTTGCCTTCTCAACCTCCTTCACCACTGGTCTACTGATAGGTTTAGAAACATTAGAACTTCCACCAACACCCTTCGCTTGATTGTTAGAATTAGTAAACACACCACTTCCTCGTCGTCCCTGTTTCTCCCAAGCCAACGCTTTTTGATGTGCTTCCGCTACAGATCTTGGATCGAACATATTAACCATATCCTGAATCTGCATTCGCAATCCTCCAACAAAACTGGCTGTTAACTGTTCTTCTGTCTCCATAATATCGTTCCTTGCAATCAGTTGATAAAATTCGTCAGCATAGTCATTCACAGATTTCGTCCCTTGTCTCAAGTTTTGCAAACGTTGATACATCAAAGATTGATAATTGTAAGGTAAGAACGTTGCTTTCATCAATTTATTCATCTTCTCCCAAGATTCAACTTTTGACTTTCCCATCCGATCACGTGTAAGTTTGGTCTGCTGCCACCATGCCAAAGCTCTACCCCTCAACCTTGTAGCAACCAACTTCACTCTACGATGTTCTGGAACTTCTTTGAAGTCAAAAATCTCTTCTACATTAGCCATCCAATCTAGAAACTCCTCCGCTTGCATACCACCTTTGAATTCAGGAATTTCAGTCTTCATCCCCGACTCCCACTTGTGATCATACTCAGAGTAATTTCTTCCTTGTCCTCGTCCTTGTCCTCGAACACTACCACCATCATACTCCTCTTCAAAATCAGATGTATATCGTTGTTTATCTCGTCCACCCACATCTCTACTACCTTCTCGTCTACCACCATCATCCCTTCTACCTACATTCCTTCGTTCACGATCATTCGCGTTCCTCCCACGCCCTTGATCATTGTCAACACTTCTGTCTCGATTGGAATGTGGCGAGACTCTACTACCCCATTGTTAGATTCAGGTGAAACCCTTCTCCGACATTGATTCATCTCTAACATCATCTTCTCTAATCGTCCAATCCCTTCGTTAAGCTTTTCACTAAAGTTTTCATTGATTCTTTGTTCCATCTCATCAGCTTCTTCTCTTCGATACAGGGCTTGTTAACGGTAAAAAGTGAACGCTAACACCCGGTGTGTGTAATAGAATTGTGAAAGAACCACCCGTTGGTATGGGAACAGAATATAAGCTGAAAATAGCAGAAAAGCGGTAAATGAACAACAAATTTATAGTGGTTCGGCCCGTAATTGAGCCTACATCCACTTTATAGTCTTTTATTGCTGATTCGGTTACAATTTGATACAATATCTTTCTAAAAACGATACAACTTGATCATGAAAGCACTCTTGACTACTAGCTCGATCTTTGATGATGAAACTCGACGAATCCATGTTGGATGTTAGGAGCTCTTCCCGAAGATTGTTGTAGTGTCTCGAATGCTTGAAGATCTTTGATTGCTGAATGAGAGGAGACTTCGACAGCGTAACGGCGTTTGGAGAAATGAATGGCCAAAAGTCCTCTCCAAGTTGGAAGTGATGGGGTATTTATAGGAGCTGATTTGGACTTAGGAAATTTCTCTAAGTCTTTAAGTCGTAGCCGACTTAGGGTAGGTCGGTGACGAGTTAAGGGATAGGGTTAGGTCGGTGACGAGTTAAGGGATTGGGTTGTTCTGGGCCCATCCTGTGGCTGTCTTTGACAAGTATTAAGTCGTAGCCGACTTATCAGACCTTAACTCGTAAGACCTTAACTCGCAGCCTTTAAGTCGTAAATCCACTAAGTCGTAACCCGTTAGGTCGGAACCTTCTTAAGTCGGAGCATTTCATAACTCGGAATCTTCCTTAGGTCGTAGCCTTTAGGTCGCAACACTACTAGGTCGCGGAGTCTTTAGGTCGCAAGCTTCCTTAGGTCGCGACTTCCCTTAGGTCGTGACATTCCTGTAGCCTTAGGTCGCTGGGCAAGTTAAGTCATTGAGTCCTAGGTCGTAGACATCTTAGGTCGTAGACTCCTTAACTCGCAGGCACTTTAACTCGTACATTGTTAGGTTGTGATGTCCTTAGGTCGTGAGGTCCTGATGAGTCGTACAGACCAAATGAGTCGTAAGCCTGATGAGTCGTAAGCCTGATGAGTCGTACAGACCTGATGAGTCGTATGCCTGATGAGTCGTAAGCCTGATGAGTCGTAGAGCCTTTAACTTGCTGAGTAGTTAAGTCGGAAACCTCTTAACTCCATAAGTCGTAGACTGTTAAGTCGTAACCCACTGTAGGTTTGAGTCTACTAACTCGTGAAGCTTTTAGGTCGCGGAGTAGGCTGATCACTTAAGTCGTAAGTCGTTAACTCGTTAAATCATAGCTTCCTGTAGGTTGCTTCAGCAGTTAGGTCGTAAGTCCTCTCTTATCACTAGGTCGTAAGTCGTCGAGTCCCCTTAGGTTTTAGGCTTTTTTAACTCGTAAGTCGCTGCTAAAAGGGAGTTAACATTTGCCCCTCGAAGCATACGTCTTAAGTCGTAAGTCGTGTGCTTCGATTTTCCTTAGCTTGCTTCTTGATGAGTGCGCTAGATCGTGACCGACTTAAGATGAGTCGTAGGTCGCGAACGACTTAGTATAAGTCGTAAGTCAGATATGTCGATTCACCTTTCACTGTCCCAGGGCATAAATAGCTTAGGTCGTTCTCTCTTCTCCTTCACCTGTTTCATTTGTGCTTTGAGTCGTATCTGCCATTAACAAGATCTCAAGCTTCCAAAGGCGATTTCGACTCGATTTACCTCCAACCACTTCCAGTTACATCGCGTAAGCGTCTTCTCCCTTTTCCCAATCGTTGACCATTGCTATCGACCTTTCTCCATGAATTCTTCCCTCGGTCCTTGCGAATACTGCTGTGTAGGATATTCATGGAATTAAGGTGGCTTGATATGGATTGTAATGATTTGTGATCTGTGGTGGTTTTAGAAATAGGGTTGACGAAGAAGCTAACCGGTGAATGGGTTAACGGGTTGGATAGTTAAGGGTTAGATGGACTAAATTCTGGATCGACTTATCACTTACAGCAACCAAGCTTTGAGTCGTAGCCGAGTTACGACTTACGACTTAGAGAATTGAAGTCCCCTTTCAATCCCCACGACTTATGACTTAGAGAATAGTTAACCCTGGCTCGTAGGAACCATTTGAGTCGTTCGCGACTTAGCACTCGTTCACTTTGCTTGAATGTGTGGTACGATTGGAGAGTTACGACTCAACTTGATTCATGGCATATCTCTTAGACCGTGAACGAGCTAGGACTTAGGAAAATCTGCCCCACGCTAAGTTGTGATCGAGTTAGAACTTGAGCAAATTTCCCACTGCCTTGAATGCTAAGACTTGAGTTGTTTGAACTTTGGACTCTTGAATTTTGTTGCACTCTTTTATAGATTATCAATAATTCTAACTGCCTGTTATAACATTTACAAAAAACTGGGACGAATATACTGCCACCGACTGCCCATATCGGATGACAGATTAGTTGATAAAGATTAAAATTAAATGAACTGTATGAGTGAAATGCTACACAATAACCAACTCAAATGAAGTATTAAAGCAGAATCGTAATGGTTAACTAAAACTGATTTGTCTGCATTAACACTGCACTTGAGCATTAACAAGTTTTGAAATCTCGTAATCGACTGATTGTCAGTTAGTTTAATTCCAGTTATACCTGCTTTTTCTTATTTTCATTAGTTTTGCACAGCACTTCACACTTTTAGGAAACGTGCACCTTCACTTTTGAACATTCAGCTGATTGTGTAGAATGGCATCTCATCAAGAAGACTTGGAACCAACTGGAGAAGCTTTTCCAATCGCTACTCCGTTGAATGACCCCCCGGAAAGGACTCCTACCACTCTGAGTCATAAAGTCTTCCGTCAACTATGCACCTAGTTTGGCATCGCTGAATCTGACGCTTTGCTTCCTGGAGTAAATGACACTGCTGACAGGCCGCCCCACGGCTTTATCGCAGTGAACCGCCAAATGTGCTTGAGTGGAGCGATTCCCCCGTTTAATGACTGTCTCCGAGAACTTCTTCTTCGATTATCTATCTCCCCTTTTCAACTTCATCCTAATGGCTACGCCATCCTGTTGGGACTGTGTGTGCTTTTTAGGAGAATGCTGGACCGTTTCCCCAGTTTTGGAGAAATTTGCTTTCTATGCTCATTTACAAAGACCAAAGACCATCCCTCTATCACAGTTGTAAGGAGTGCCAGGAATCGTAAACTGATTATTGGTCTTCCCGAAAGCGTTCCTGGGTTTCTGAGCCAGTTTTTCTTTGTTCGTTGTCCCCCGGGATTTTACGCCATTTGGAGAGTGGGAAGTACGATTATCTATCTTTTCCCTGTGTTTTCTAAATTTCTTTGAAGTCCAAATTGTCAAGTGTTAACTTCTTTTTCTACTGTTTCAGCACTTCCTTCCCCCTCTAGGGAATCTCGTCACAAGACTACCTTTGAGAGGCTTATGGCCGTGCCGGTTGAGGAGAGGAGTGTTCAATTTCTATTGAGAGATGAGTTCCTCCACGAATTTGGACTCTTACATCCTTCCCGTTCCACTCAGCCACATGAAGTTCCTGATTCTCCGGCTGAGGAGTCAGATGCCCCTGTTCCTGCTAAAGAACTTTTACAGCAAAATCTTACCACTGAGACTTCATTGGTAAAGTGTTCTACTTCTACCGACATTGCTGGACCGTCCAGTAAGTTAGCACTTGCCCCGGTTGTTGAAGAGGAGGAAAATCTTCACACTCTTGAAAAGACGGCTGAGGTGGAGGTTGAAAAAGAGAATTCTCCCCTGCACCATGGCGATGATACTTTTGACAGTCTAAGCGACATCATGATAACCTCTCAGGAGCTTTTTAAAGATGATGTTTCTAAAGTGGTCCCTCCTGTTGTCGAAGCAACTTCTTCTTTGCAACAAACCACAACGCCTTCCACACAACTTATTGCCATTTCTACACCCAAAAGTGGTTTGTAGTCTGATGCGCGTAGTTTGCACATCACACACACTTAGAATTTTGGCACTTATATGCACTTAGCTTCTTCAACTTGAGGATTTCTAAAACTGGTCTTTTTCTTCAATTTCAGGTTCTCTGATGGGGCGAAGCGGCTCTTACTACAACAAATTCCAGCGTTACGGAAGCCGTGAGGCTTATGACTTTAGGAGTTATATCGGTGCTGTGAAGGAAACTGATGAAGAGAGGGCTGCCAGAAAGGCTCACGAGAGGCGAGCTCATGAAGAGCGTCGCCGGAGAGAAGACGAGGAATACTATGGGAATAGGGACGAGCGACGTGACTCTTCCCGCAGAAGCGACGATCCTTATAAGAGGAAATCTTACGATGACAGGGGGAAGAGTCATACTTCCGATGAGTCCAGCAAACGGGTCAGACTTGACGAGAAAGATTCATCTAATATCTTGGAAAAGACTACCGCTTCTATTCCTCCTAATACATCTTCCGGTTCCCCTGCCCTTAAGGAATCTGACATCCAGACAATCATTAATAGGCCACAATACCAAGCTGGAGATGGTCCTCCCACACTCCAGAGCCGATTTCCGAATTTGTGTCTGAAAGGAGTGCGTTTTGATTTGGATTTGGTCCCCATTGATAAGCAGGCGATGCTGAAAAATGTCGATGCTGTGAAACTTGACATCGAAAGAATGTCTGGATGGCAGAAGCTGGTTGATGAACTTCAAAGGGTCAACCATATGAACCTTGAGGCGATGATGACCATGGAAAATGATAAATCTGAGTGGGACAAATGGCGTAAGCAGCATGACGCGGAGATGAAAAGCATTAGCGATGGTTATGTGAAGCTCGAAGCTGAAGTTGAAAGACTTAAAAAAGAGCTTGCTACTTCTTCCACTTCTTATTCTCAGAAAGAAGAAATGCTTCAAAAACAAGTTCGAGACGCCCATGCTGCTCAGAGAGACATTGAGGTGAAACTCGAAGCAGAACAGCAGGTTACAAGAAAATACCGCGATGATGCCGTTCAACTCCGAGAGAAAGTCAGCTCTCAAGATTTAGAAATTATAAGACTGCAATCTCAGCTACTGAAGGCTGAAAGAGAACGTGATGAAGTTCTTTCTGGTAAAGCTGCAGCCGAAGAATCCCATAAGGCGACCATAGCCACCGTTGACGCGACTCTGTTCGACTTTTATATGCATTGTGTCCTGGGGCGTGGGAGCCTTTCATTTTTGGGACCAGAGTATGAAGTCACCTTAGCGGAGGTATGGGAGGCAATCATTGACTTATTTGGTGGTGCCGGATATTCTGAAACAGATCTTCAAGCTACCTACTTAAGTGAGAGCGATCGCGCTGCCCTTGCCAAAGGAAAAGAGCAGCTCATCCGAGTGCGGGCCGAGGCGACGGGAGAGAAGCTTCCTGAGAAAGAAACACCTCCTATTGCTCCTGCTTATACTTCGGCTTTAGCTCATGCGGATATTACTGGCTCTAGTTCTCATTCCACGCCTCCCGCTAAGGTTGACAAAGAAACTGTATCCACCCCTACAAAGGAAGAAGCAATGAAGGACTTCCAAGCTCGGGAATTTGAGATTGATCTTGCTAAACCGGCTTCTCCAGGTAACTTTGACGATTCACGGTCTTCTTTTTTCTCGGAGAATACTGATTTTGATTTCTTTTATTATGCAGCAGTCGTGCCGGAAACTGCACCAATTCTTCCTTCTTCAGCTGTCGTTCCTCCTCCTTCTCAAGTTATATCTCTTCCAGCTTCTCAACCAGGTTCACAGGAAGTACCAATAGCAGCCCTTCAAGGTTTAGACGAACCACTTGTTTCCGAAGAACAGGAGGCAGAAGGTCTGGAAGATAGCGAGAAGACCCCGGAGCAGTCTTTTGATTATGACACAAAGCTTTCTATATTTCTTGCTCCGGGGAGTGAGTCTTCTTCCAAGAAGAAGGGGAAACGTGTGGTTTCGAAGAAAGGAAAGAAGAGTTCTTCTGCTGTTGGGGATGAGGCAGAGATTGATCCGGCTGAGTCTCTTTCTCCTTCTTCTCCGATACGGCCTACGAAGCTAATTACCAGGCCGGGTAAAAGCTCCAAGGGTGGGAAGAAGGGGAAATGAGTTTGATTTTGCATTTTCTGCTTTTTGTATTGACCGGGGATTGTGCGGATACCGGTCTCCGCTTCTTTTTGTAACCTGTACAATGTAAAAAATTTCTCATAGTGTTGAAATAAATAGATATTTTTCTTGTACAAATCCTTGTGTATGTAGGAATACATCTGTTTTTCATTTGAAGTGTAGAGTAAACGATTCTTTCTATTTGTACAAACTTTTTGTCTGTATTTCAAGAACGCATTTACTCCACATCTTTATTACGTGATATTGCAATGAACTTGTGGTATGTCGCTTGTATATTACTTTTATTACTGTAACTGAATTGTATAATGCTGCCCCCATACCACAAGTATATTGTAATATTTCTTGCTTTCACAAGTCCGATACTCTTATCTTAGAGAATAACTTTCCCCTTTTTCAGGGAAGAATTATTCTGCTTTTAATAGAGTATATCTTGTCTTTGGAGAAATTTTTATTTTCTTTTTCTTCCTGAAGAACACTTCGACTTCTGGGAATGATCACTTTTATTTGTTTGAAAGTGAATTTTCCTGCACAGTGAAATGAGCTTCTGAAGAAGGTTTTGATTTTTGTGCCCCAGTAAAGGGTTTATTTTTGGTACTTCAAGCAAGGTGAAGTACCCCTCTGAAGAGGTCTTTTGGTCTCCGAAGAGAAGCGATTTTGGTCTCCGAAGAGAAGCAGTTTTGGTCTCCGAAGAGAAGCAGTTTTGGCATTTCATCTCTGGTGAAGTGGGTCTCCGAAGAGAAGCATTTTGCACCTCTACACGGGTGAAATGTGCCTCCGAAAAGGGCTTTTTAGTATTTCATCACTGGTGAAGTAGGTCTCCGAAGAGAAGCATTTTGCACTTCTACACGGGTGAAATGTGCCTCCGAAAAGGGCTTTTGCCTCCGAAGAGGGCTTGTGCCTCCGAAGAGGGCTTGTGCCTCCGAAGAGGGCTTGTGATTGCCTGGAAGTTACTTTCTCATGGTCGGAGGGGTCCACGGGACAGGCGTAAGTTGTTTGATTGGATGTTTGTTTGTACAAACGATCGCAATCAATTAACAAGGTGCCCCTTTGGTAGTCCCACCGATCTTTTTGATTGAGGAAAGCTCTCCATTTATTGGCGTGCCTCGTTAGAGGGCTTTGTTGACCCTTGGGAAGGAGCATCAGTTGGTTGGTGTGCCAGGAAGGTTGCATCTTAGGGGCAAGTAGATCCATGGGATGGACACAAGCTGCCTGATCGGATGCATCACAATCAGTTAGCGAGGGTCTTATTCCTTCTGCTTGGGAAGGTATCCCTTTAGTGGATCTACTTGCTTTCATGTTGAGAGGCATACCTCCCTTTGGCTGCATGTTTGTTCGCTCATGTTGTCTCATCATCCGCCAATCTGCGATCCTTTATCATCGTTTTCAAGCGCGTGTTCCTTTCTTTTGCAAGTAAATTTCTTTATCCGAAGAAGTAGACTTCACTGTTGAATGACTCCACAGAGTAAACGCAAGTTATTTGGTTGGATGCCTTTTTATATCAACGATCACAACCAGTTAACGAGGGCTTGACACAGTGGAGCCGTCAACTTTTTATGTGAAGTTCCTCTTGCATGGGATTTGAGTTTGGAATTTTTGTTGCTTGAAATTTGCTTTAATAAATGATTTATAAGGCTCGCTTAGCTTTGCGATGGGTGAGCTTTGCTTTAATGACCTGCAGTATTAGATCGATATTTTAGCAATACATTTAGAGTATTTACACATCGAAATATAACAGGCATTTTATAATAGAAAACACAATGCATAGTTTTTCATTATTGAGTCACGCTGATTTCTCAGCGGTTTACAATGCAGAAGTTACACATCCATCATTATCTTTACAAATTCAAGCAATGTAGTTAAGTAAAAATGAATGCTAGTTATTGTTGTTTCAGAATCTCCAAGCTGGATTTCCATTTGTGCTTGATTCATAGCTTTTGGATTTTTATGTCAGAGAAAGTGAGAGATGCCCCAGTCGCAGTTTTGTGGGTAATTAGTAGTCATCCCAACTTCTGCTTGCTGGGTATGGTCCCCCTGTGATAGCATTAAAGACAAGCTTTTCTGAATCTTGCACTGCAGTGTTGTTGTGAGAATCGGATTGATGGGTAGGGTGTTGTTGATCCCGAGTGGACGAGGCTGGATCGACTCCGTTCCTTTTAACGTATTGTTGGAGTTTACCCTGCTCCAGCAATTCTTCAATCACCTTCTTTAATTGGCGACATTGGTCAGTGTCATGGCCAGGTTGATTGTGAAATTGGCAGAATTTTCCATTACGCTTTGCCCCTCTCGTCATCTCAGGTGGCTTAGGATACCTGACAACGTCCTTTGTTGCAAAAAAGATATTTCTTGGTGTATCAGTTAAAGGAGTAAAGTCCGAAGGATTAAAGCGGCGAGGTTTCTTTTCATTTCCCTGGCTTTTTCCTCCTTCATTCTCCCTTTTCTGACTTTTAGATTCTCTTTTCTTAGGTGGGACATTGTCATTATCAGTCTGGGTAGTGACCACTTTCGATGTTGCAGAAAGGCTTTCAAGGCGAATGAACTCATCGGCCTTTTTATAAAATTTATCAAGTGAGTTCGGTTCCTTCATCTTTAGCCATATCCCAAATTTACTCGATTTATCAATGGCTCGCATCAAATAAGTCAGGATCATGCGTGGTTCCGCATTTTCTACCTCAGCTAAAGCTATATTGAAACGACTCAAGAAAGATTTGATTGATTCTCCGGGCGCTTGTTCAAGGTTAGACAATGACATTATATCCTTAGCTTTTGAAGCATACAATCTGAACTGTTCTTTAAACATTTGCGTTAAGTCGGAGAATTTATCTACAGACCGAACTGGAAGCTTTGTGAACCAAAGTAAAGCCACACCTTCCAGATATACTGGGAAGTATCGACACTTGATCTCGTCTTATGCTCTTGCACCAGTCATATGCCAATCGTACTTGTAGAGGAAATGATTAGGGTCACTGGTTCCCCTATAGGTTTGGATAGTAGGAGGTGCAAATTTCCTTGGAAATTCCGCTCTCAGGATCCTTTCAGTAAATGGAGTTCTGCTTGGCGCGAATCCCCAGTCAGCCTCATCCTCTTCCCTTTGCATGCTCTCTTTCATGATGCGGCCAACCATTTCAGACAGGTACTCTTTATTGTTCAAAGACACCTCCGAGCAAGTACCAGTTCTTCCCTCGGAAGTCTGCCCGGGCATATGTTCATGATAAGTTGGTTGCGGCATAGAACCATCAGCTTGGAAAGGTGGCATTTCAGGAAGGGTGGTTTGATGGTTTTCTGGTCGACGATTTGCCCCGAGTAGGGCAGTTATTCTATCCATCATCAAAGCATTTTGAGTTTCAATTTGTTGGTATAATCCAGAAACTGCGTCATCCAATTCATCCCTGGTGACTCCAACGGTTGGAGTTGCTTGGTCTGTAGTTGGGGAAGCGGGAGTTCCTTCGTGAGCATTTCCGGATCTGATAGGTCTACCTCTTCTTCCAGGAGCCATTATTTCGGATCTGGTTTTTAAGAGAGGTTCTTTTTATGAGTCTTTGCGAAGCAACGGTGGATGATCGCCTGAGTTGGGTTCTCAGTGAAAGCACCAAAATGTTAACGGTAAAAAGTGAACGCTAACACCAGGTGTGTGTAATAGAATTGTGAAAGCACCACCCGTTGGTACGGGAACAGAATATAAGCTGAAAATAGCAGAAAAGCGGTAAATGAACAACAGATTTATAGTGGTTCGGCCCGTAATTGAGCCTACATCCACTTTATAGTCTTTTATTGCTGATTCGGTTACAATTTGATACGATATCTTTCTAAAAACGATACAACTTGATCATGAAAGCACTCTTGACTACTAGCTCGATCTTTGATGATGAAACTCGACGAATCCGTGTTGGATGTTAGGAGCTCTTCCCGAAGATTGTTGTAGTGTCTCGAATGCTTGAAGATCTTTGATTGCTGAATGAGAGGAGACTTCGACAGCGTAACGGCGTTTGGAGAAATGAATGGCCAAAAGTCCTCTCCAAGTTGGAAGTGATGGGGTATTTATAGGAGCTGATTTGGACTTAGGAAATTTCTCTAAGTCTTTAAGTCGTAGCCGACTTAGGGTAGGTCGGTGACGAGTTAAGGGATAGGGTTAGGTCGGTGACGAGTTAAGGGATTGGGTTGTTCTGGGCCCATCCTGTGGCTGTCTTTGACAAGTATTAAGTCGTAGCCGACTTATCAGACCTTAACTCGTAAGACCTTAACTCGCAGCCTTTAAGTCGTAAACCCACTAAGTCGTAACCCGTTAGGTCGGAACCTTCTTAAGTCGGAGCATTTCATAACTCGGAATCTTCCTTAGGTCGTAGCCTTTAAGTCGCAACACTACTAGGTCGCGGAGTCTTTAGGTCGCAAGCTTCCTTAGGTCGCGACTTCCCTTAGGTCGTGACATTCCTGTAGCCTTAGGTCGCTGGGCAAGTTAAGTCATTGAGTCCTAGGTCGTAGACATCTTAGGTCGCAGACTCCTTAACTCGCAGGCACTTTAACTCGTACATTGTTAGGTTGTGATGTCCTTAGGTCGTGAGGTCCTGATGAGTCGTACAGACCTGATGAGTCGTAAGCCTGATGAGTCGTAAGCCTGATGAGTCGTACAGACCTGATGAGTCGTATGCCTGATGGGTCGTAAGCCTGATGAGTCGTAGAGCCTTTAACTTGCTGAGTAGTTAAGTCGGAAACCTCTTAACTCCATAAGTCGTAGACTGTTAAGTCGTAACCCACTGTAGGTTTGAGTCTACTAACTCGTGAAGCTTTTAGGTCGCGGAGTAGGCTTGTCTTCAACGGTTAAGTCGTTAAGATCACTTAAGTCGTAAGTCGTTAACTCGTTAAATCATAGCTTCCTGTAGGTTGCTTCAGCAGTTAGGTCGTAAGTCCTCTCTTATCACTAGGTCGTAAGTCGTCGAGTCCCCTTAGGTTTTAGGCTTTTTTAACTCGTAAGTCGCTGCTAAAAGGGAGTTAACAGGGCTTCTACGTTTTGATGACGATTAGCTCTTCTTGGCGGCATACTTGAAATCTTCACAAACTCTTCAAATTCAAACACAATTCGAACTTTGATCCAAAATGGAATGGATCGACAACTTCCACTTTGTTGCAAATCACGATGAACACGATGAACACAACTTCTCCAAATCACAAACCCAATCTTCAAACTTCAATACAAATGCGAACACTCCCACTAGTTCTCGGCCGTGATAACACAAGCTCAAATCTTCACTTCGAGCTCGGCAAATCAAGTCAACTTCTAAATGAATAGGCTCCAAGTCTCGATCTAGCTATGATTGGCTAGAACAAGCTCTAATACCAAACTGACGCAGCGGATTAATCAAAACAATCTTCGATCGGTGAAAGTAGTAATCGGTGGATTGGAAGATACTGAAATGCCCAAATTCGTTGATCCGAAGATACCGAATTCTAGCTATCCCGAACTCGTTGATCGCGCACGATACCGGGTTCAAAGATCTTCAATTCTTCAAGCGTTGATCAAGCGCAGTTGATTCCGCGAATCGGCTTCTACAATCGTTGAATCGAGCACACTCGATTATCCGAAAGAGGAGATAGGAGATTACACTCAACTACCAATTTAAATTGAAAGCACAAAGCTAACAAAAGAGAATTTTATTCAATATTCAACAACCTTTTTACAAATGAGAGACCTGGCCTATTTATAGGCGTTTTACAACTCACACAAAAAAACAACAAAAAATTCACCAACTCCTAAGTCGGTTCCGACTTAACAACATCTCCGACTTAACATAAGTCGTACACGACTTACAACTCACAAAATACAGACCATTCGACTTACAACAGACGACATAAGAAAACATACGACTTACGACTTATAACAGTTGCGACCTATGACTTAGTATAAGTCGTACACGGCTTATCAATAGATTCAGCTTTCATCAGCGGCAGGGATTATCTCGGTCTAAGAATCAACGGCATCCAGCTGTAACGACTTAAAGATAAGACCTTGCGACTTAAGAAACATGACTTCGCGACCTAAGACCAAAGCATCTTCACGCGACTTAAGAAAATCAATGGCAGAGATTAACTCGTTAGAAGATTCAACGGTATCCAGAGCTTTGCAACCTAAAACAAAAGCGGCATCAAGAATCAACGTCTTAAGGAAATCAAAGGCATAGATTAACTTGGCAGACACATCAACGGGATCCAGGGCTTCGCGACTTAAGATGAGACTTTGCGACTTAAGAAGCCTAACTCCGCGACCTAAGTCTGTACGACTTAAAACTTCGCGACTTAAGAACATAGCATCTGAACCCTCTTCATGCGACCTTAGTTCCAACTCGTTAAGTCGTACACGAGTTAAAAACAAGTTAAGTCGTATCTCTTTTTTCTTCAGACTGGTAGGTCGTAGCTCCGACCTAAAAAATACGTTAGGTCGCTCGCAACCTAACACTTCAGCTCCCAGCCAATCCTCACACACTGCTAACTCGCTAGCCTCTTTGTTAGGTCGTAGCCTTTTCTCCTCACGTGGCTCCTTAGGTTGTAGACGACCTACAACTTCTACGTTAGGTCGCACAGTTCGGTCACGACTTATGCCTTCGACAAATGAGGGCTGCGCTGCATCATCCTCCCCAGGTTGAGAAAAATTCGACCTTGAATTTGTAAATTCTTCTCCATCAGCTCGTTCATCTCCGTGATATGGTACGAGATGTTTAACATTGAACACGTCAGACGTATACGCATCATTTGGTAGCTTCAATTTATAAGCATTTTCATTAATTCGTTTCACGACTTCTACCGGACCAATTTTTCTGGCTTTCAATTTGTTATACGCGCCCACTGGAAAACGATCTTTTGTTAACACTGCATAAACCAAATCACCTTCCTGAAATTCAACACTCCTTCGTTTCAATTCTGCAGAATGTTTATATTTCTCATTTGCTTCCTTCAATCTCTTCTGACTTACTTTCTCCCGGTTGTCTCTTCTTTGGAACTAAGATAATCTTCGTGCCTTTAAACATAAAACTGTAGCTATTGGTCCGACCGTCATGTTGTACTGCTCGATCATACTGCCATGGTCTTCCCAAAAGCAAGTGGCAAACATCCATCTCTACTACATCACACCATATTTCATCTTTGTATTTTTTCCCAATAGAGAATGGAACACGAACTCGTCTATCCACTTTCACTTCTCCTCCTTTTCTCAACCATGCTAACTTGTATGGATTCGGATGCTTCTCTGTCTTCAACTTCAACTTTGTTACAGCCTCGATTGAAATGATATTGTCACAGCTTCCTGCGTCAATCACAAACTTACACACCTTCCCCAGTATAGTGCATGTCGACTAAAAGATATTACTCCTCAACCAACTAGCTTCTTCCTGCTTCGGTGTCAAACATGATCTCCTTAGCATTAGATTACAACCTTCATCTCCTGATGCAATATGCTGCTCATCCTCCTCAACTGGACTAGAACAATCCTCATCACCATCCTCATCCTCAATTTCTGCAATCATGGTTCTCTTCTTTGGCTTTGGACACTCACTGCTTTTATGACCCAATTCCTGACAATTGTAACATTTGAAACCATTGTTAACCCTTGCCTTCTCAACCTCCTTCACCACTGGTCTACTGATAGGTTTAGAAACATTAGAACTTCCACCAACACCCTTCGCTTGATTGTTAGAATTAGTAAACACACCACTTCCTCGTCGTCCCTGTTTCTCCCAAGCCAACGCTTTTTGATGTGCTTCCGCTACAGATCTTGGATCGAACATATTAACCATATCCTGAATCTGCATTTGCAATCCTCCAACAAAACTGGTTGTTAACTGTTCTTCTGTCTCCATAATATCGTTCCTTGCAATCAGTTGATAAAATTCGTCAGCATAGTCATTCACAGATTTCGTCCCTTGTCTCAAGTTTTGCAAACGTTGATACATCAAAGATTGATAATTGTAAGGTAAGAACGTTGCTTTCATCAATTTCTTCATCTTCTCCCAAGATTCAACTTTTGACTTTCCCATCCGATCACGTGTAAGTTTGGTCTGCTGCCACCATGCCAAAGCTCTACCCCTCAACCTTGTAGCAACCAACTTCACTCTACGATGTTCTGGAACTTCTTTGAAGTCAAAAATCTCTTCTACATTAGTCATCCAATCTAGAAACTCCTCCGCTTGCATACCACCTTTGAATTCAGGAATTTCAGTCTTCATCCCCGACTCCCACTTGTGATCATACTCAGAGTAATTTCTTCCTTGTCCTCGTCCTTGTCCTCGAACAGTACCACCATCATACTCCTCTTCAAAATCAGATGTATATCGTTGTTTATCTCGTCCACCCACATCTCTACTACCTTCTCATCTACCACCATCATCCCTTCTACCTACATTCCTTCGTTCACGATCATTCGCGTTCCTCCCACGCCCTTGATCATTGTCAACACTTCTGTCTCGATTGGAATGTGGCGAGACTCTACTACCCCCATGGTTAGATTCAGGTGAAACCCTTCTCCGACATTGATTCATCTCTAACATCATCTTCTCTAATCGTCCAATCCCTTCGTTAAGCTTTTCACTAAAGTTTTCATTGATTCTTTGTTCCATCTCATCAGCTTCTTCTCTTCGATATAGGGCTTCTACGTTTTGATGACGATTAGCTCTTCTTGGCGGCATACTTGAAATCTTCACAAACTCTTCAAATTCAAACACAATTCGAACTTTGATCCAAAATGGAATGGATCGATAACTTCCACTTTGTTGCAAATCACGATGAACACGATGAACACAACTTCTCCAAATCACAAATCCAATCTTCAAACTTCAATACAAATGCGAACACTCCCACTAGTTCTCGGCCGTGATAACACAAACTCAAATCTTCACTTCGAGCTCGGCAAATCACTTCAACTTCTAAATGAATAGGCTCCAAGTCTCGATCTAGCTATGATTGGCTAGAACAAGCTCTAATACCAAACTGACGCAGCGGATTAATCAAAACAATCTTCGATCGGTGAAAGTAGTAATCGGTGGATTGGAAGATACTGAAATGCCCAAATTCGTTGATCCGAAGATACCGAATTCTAGCTATCCCGAACTCGTTGATCGCGCACGATACCGGGTTCAAAGATCTTCAATTCTTCAAGCGTTGATCAAGCGCACTTGATTCCGCGAATCGGCTTCTACAATCGTTGAATCGAGCACACTCGATTATTTGAAAGAGGAGATAGGAGATTACACTCAACTACCAATTTAAATTGAAAGCACAAAGCTAACAAAAGAGAATTTTATTCAATATTCAACAACCTTTTTACAAATGAGAGACCTGGCCTATTTATAGGCGTTTTACAACTCACACAAAAAAACAACAAAAAATTCACCAACTCCTAAGTCGGTTCCGACTTAACAACATCTCCGACTTAACATAAGTCATACACGACTTACAACTCACAAAATACAGACCATTCGACTTACAACAGACGACATATGAAAACAGACGACTTACGACTTATAACAGTTGCGACCTACGACTTAGTATAAGTCGTACACGGCTTATCAATAGATTCAGCTTTCATCAGCGGCAGGGATTATCTCGGTCTAAGAATCAACGGCATCCAGCTGTAACGACTTAAAGATAAGACCTTGTGACTTAAGAAACATGACTTCGCGACCTAAGACCAAAGCATCTTCACGCGACTTAAGAAAATCAATGGCAGAGATTAACTCGTTAGAAGATTCAACGGTATCCAGAGCTTTGCAACCTAAAACAAAAGCGGCATCAGGAATCAACGTCTTAAGGAAATCAAAGGCATAGATTAACTTGGAAGACACATCAACGGGATCCAGGGCTTCGCGACTTAAGATGAGACTTTGCGACTTAAGAAGCCTAACTCCGCGACCTAAGTCTGTACGACTTAAAACTTCGCGACTTAAGAACATAGCATCTGAACCCTCTTCATGCGACCTTAGTTCCAACTCGTTAAGTCGTACACGAGTTAAAAACAAGTTAAGTCGTATCTCTTTTTTCTTCAGACTGGTAGGTCGTAGCTCCGACCTAAAAAATACGTTAGGTCGCTCGCAACCTAACACTTCAGCTCCCAGCCAATCCTCACACACTGCTAACTCGCTAGCCTCTTTGTTAGGTCGTAGCCTTTTCTCCTCACGTGGCTCCTTAGGTCGTAGACGACCTACAACTTCTACGTTAGGTCGCACAGTTCGGTCACGACTTATGCCTTCGACAAATGAGGGCTGCGCTGCATCAAGAATCCACTATTCCTTCTAAACCGATTTCCATATCTCATTATAAATTCTCACCGTGAATTTATATTTCCAATCAATCAAATGATAATCATTTCACTTTATTTATAAACATTGTTTATAAATTTCACAATCTCATTTCTAGTTTATATCAAGTTCATATCACTAAAATCCATTTATAAATCGATTTCTAATTAAAATTCCATTTATAAATCTATTTCTTAAATAATCCAAACTATATTCCAGAACCAATCAAATCTTGATTTCGACTTCCAATTCATATTTTAAAAATCTTATTTGAAATCCATTGTTTTAAAAATCCTAAATTTAAAAATTCTCTATTTAAAACCATTTTATGAAATAGCTAATTAAATATCCAATATCTACTCATTTTTTTTTTCAAATTCAATTTTCGTTTAAATAATCTCGGAATTCAATACAAATATTTTCATTCCCAAAATCACCTTTGAAATTTCTTTTTTAAATTCAAAAATAGTATTTATGGTATTTATAATACAAAAATTAAGGCTAGTGCTACTAAAGCATCCAATAAATCAAATCATAACATAACCTATCACAGATTATTCAACACGTCATATATCACTATATATGAAATTAAAAACCAAAATTTTTGAGGAATCAGTTGGATCCCTCCAACATGTTTCTCTACATCCACAGATGTTATATAACATAAAATACCAATCCCGCTTCGACGCGGAATATCATGGTAATATAGGGTCATCCGCTATTATGCGAGGCGCATAGTGTCTCATCTGCTCTAATCGGTGGGAATATTCAATCCAACTACTTATATATATACTAATATATATAATACAACATCCAACTGATAATAATTTATCAATCCATCCATTCAACCAATAAATAAATTTTAACTATTTTAAATAAAATAAAATATCCTAAGTGAGTGAGATCTACTCACATTTATTTTCTATTGTTGCCGAGGCGTTCCGGTTTGGAACTAAAACTGGACGATGTCCGATTTTAGACCAAATTTCCACTGTCTCCAAATCCAACCAAACAATCTCCATCGTGAAGCTCTTGACGACACGAGTCTAACATAACAGACGGCGTTCGAATCCAACCTCGTATGAGTGAGATATGAATTTTAGAAGGTATCGATAATTTTAATTAAAATTAAAACAACTTATACATATATTTACATTAATGCCCTTTCCTCCTTCTTCTCCCACTCCCCTAATTCAAACATGTATGCACAGTGAACCCACAATGGTCGTGTGCACGAAAACCATGATACAGAGCTACGGTTGACGAAATCAAATTCCGTCTTCTTCGTTGCGCTCCACTAATCGAACTCCACTCGCTTGATATCACGAACTATCCTCCAAAGCCCTTGAAAAAATCGTGACTGGTCCCAAAACCCCCCTAGCCATACGACGTCGTGCCCTCCAGAGTTGATCGGACCACCATAGAAAAAATACCCGAGGTGCTCTTTTGCGTCACGAGTCCAATTCCATGCTCCGTTCGACCAATCGATGCTCACAACCACGATAAAAGCTAACCCTAGTTCAACCAAAATGCAAAGCCTTCATTGTCGAATTCAAGAATGAACGCTGCGCCTCTCGAAAAGCATATCATCTTGAAGGCCTTGATGAATCACGATTTTTAATGCTGGTTTTAGATTTTTATATTGAGTAATTGATGAGATAAAAATGCTTGAATTTTTGAAATCCTTTTTTTTCCTCTGTTCCACTATGAATTTGCATTTTAAATAAAGAGGGAAGAAGGTCTTCATGTAGAGTGGCTTGAGCAAGGTTGGGTAGGGTGGCTGATGGAACGGCTGAGACGAAAGAATGGGGCTGCGGTCAAATCAAATGTATATATTATTTAAAATTCCAAAATATATAGCTTTACTTTACAGACTCCAATCGAGGTGTGCCGCCTAGCATTTCTAATGCTATACCCCTATTCCGAACGAAATGGAACAGGTTCTGAGACCTAATTCGATCGTATGCAGAAGATAGCTTTTTGAACTTGATTATTATATTAAATTTTCAATATTAATTTCAACGCATTTCTATCCTGTATGACCAAACGGTAACTTCAAACGATACGAAATTTGAAATCCGATAATAATACACTCTTACGAATCCAATGGAACTGGTTTTGTTGAAACCCGAGACTGTGCCTCGGAAGGCTGTTTTTATTCATTAATTAAAACGAGTAAATTTCAAAATTAGTTAAATCACTTTTAAAACCAATTAAAAAAATTTCATTACCTTTAAAATTATTAATAGAAGTTTAATAAGTCTTAAAATCATTATTATCCAAACAAAAATGCAAGATTTCAATTATTTAAACAATTTCAATTATTTAAATTTTAACAATTAATTTATCCAATAAATCATTATATTTGAAATTCAAGTTATTAATCTATCAAATTTACTTTTCAACATTTAAAACCAATTAAATATTCCAATTTCAAATAACCAAAATTCTAGGTCGTTACAGTTTTCCTCCAAAGTTGGTTTAATTCTTGTAGAAAGTAGCAAGAGCAACCTGAGGTCCTCCCCTTCCTCGTCCACGATGGTTACTCATTTCCCTCAACCTGAATATAGTAAGGGAACACCTTTAGAATATATAGACGAGATTATTTTGGGGAATGGGTATTAAGAGGCGGGAATATTCAATCGAACTACTAATATATATAATATAACATCCAACTGATAATAATTTATCAATCCATCCAATCAACCAATAAATAATTTTTAACTATTTTAAATAAAACCAAATATCCTAAGTGAGTGAGATCTACTCACATTTATTTTCTATTGTTGCCGAGGCGTTCCGGTTTGGAACTAAAACCAGATGATGTCCGATTTTAGCCCAAATTTCCACTGTCTCCAAATCCAACCAAACAATCTCTATCGTGAAGCTCTTGACGACACGAGTCTAACATAACAGACAGCATTCGAATCCAACCTCGTATGAGTGAGATATGAATTTTAGAAGGTATCGATAATTTTAATTAAAATTAAAACAACTTATACATATATTTACATTAATGCCCCTCCCTCCTTCTTCTCCCACTCCCCCAATTCAAACGTGTATGCACAGTGAACCCACAATGGCCGTGTGCACGAAAACCATGATACGGAGCTACGGTTGACGAAATCAAATTCTGTCTTCTCCGTTGCGCTCCACTAATCGAACTCCACTCGCTTGATATCACGAACCATCCCTCAAAGCCCTAGGAAAAATCGCGACTGGTCCCAAAAACCCCATGGCCGTACGACGTAGTGCCCTCCAGAGTTGATCGGACCACTAGAGAAAAAATACCCGAGGTGCTCTTTTGCGTCACGAGTCCAATTCCATGCTCCATTCGACCAATCGATGCTCACAACCACCATAATAGCTAACCCTAGTTCAACCAAAACTCAAAGCCTTCATTGTCGAATTCAAGAATGAACGTTGCGCCTCTCGAAATGCATATCATCTTGAAGGCCTTGATGAATCATGATTTTTAATGCTGGTTTTAGATTTTTATATTGAGTAATTGATGAGATAAAAATGCTTGAATTTTTGAAATCCTATTTTTTCCTCTGTTCCACTATTAATTTGCATTTTAAATAAAGAGGGAAGAAGGTCTTCGTGTAGAGTGGCTTGAGCAAGGTAGGGTAGGGTGGCGGACAGAACGACTGAGATGAAAGAATGGGGCTGCGGTCAAATCAAATGTATATATTATTTAAAATTCCAAAATATCAAGCTATACTTTACAGACTCCAATCGAGGTGTGTCGCCTGGCATTTCTAATGGTATACCCCTTTTTCAAACGAAATGGAATAGGTTCCGAGACCTAATTCGATCGTATGCAGAAGATAGCTTCTTGAACCTGATTATTATATTAAATTTTCAATATTAATTTCAACGCATTTCTATCCTGTACGACCAAACGGTAACTCCAAACGCTACAAAATTTGAAATCTGATAATAATACACTATTACGGATCCAATGGAACTAGTTATGTTGAAACCCGAGACTGTGCCCCAGAAGGCTATTTTTATTCGTTAATTAAAACGAGTAAATTTCAAAATTAGTTAAATCACTTTTAAAACCAATTTAAAAGTTTTTATTACCTTTAAAATTATTAATAGAAGTTTAATAAGTCTTCAGATCATTTTTATCCAAACAAAAATGCAAGATTTCAATTATTTAAATAATTTCAATTATTTAAATTTTAACAATTAATTTATCCAATAAATCATTATATTTGAAATTCAAGTTATTAATCTATAAAATTTACTTTTCAACATTTAAAACCAATTAAATATTCCAATTTCCTCCCAAGTTGGTATAATTCTTGTAGAAAGTAGCAAGAGCAACCTGAGGTCCTCCCCTTCCTCGTCCACGATGGTTACTCATTTCCCTCAACCTGAATATAGTAAGGGAACACCTTTAGAATATATAGACGAGATTATTTTCGGGAATGGGTACTAAGCGGTGGGAATATTCAATCCAACAACTAATATATATACTAATATATATATTATAACATCCAACTGATAATAATTTATCAATCCATCCAATCAACCAGTAAATAAATTTTAACTATTTTAAATAAACCCAAATATCCTAAGTGAGTGAGATCTACTCACATTTATTTTCTATTGTTGCCGAGGCGTTTCGGTTTTGAACTAAAACCGGACAATGTCCGATTTTAGCCCAAATTTCCACTGTCTCCAAATCCAGCCAAACAATCTCCATCATGAAGCTCTTGATGACACGAGTCTAACATAACAGACAGCGTTCGAATCCAACCTCGTATGAGTGAGATATGAATTTTAGAAGGTATCGATAATTTTAATTAAAATTAAAACAACTTATACATATATTTACATTAATGCCCCTGCATCCTTCTTCTCCCATTCCCCCAATTCAAACGTGTATGCATAGTGAACCTACAATGGCCGTGTGCACGAAAACCATGATACGGAGCTACGGTTGACGAAATCAAATTCCGTCTTCTCCGTTGCACTCCACTAATCGAACTCCACTCGCTTGATATCACAAACCATCCCCCAAAGCACCTGGAAAAATCGCGACTGGTCCCAAAACCCCCCTGGTCGTACGACGTCGTGCCCTCCAGAGTTGATCAGACAACCACTAGAGAAAAAATAACCCAGGTGCTCTTTTGCATCACGAGTCCAATTCCATGCTCCGTTCGACCAATCGATGCTCACAACCACCATAAAAGCTAACCCTAGTTCAACCAAAACGCAAAGCCTTCATTGTCGAATTCAAGAATGAACGTTGCGCCTCTCGAAAAGCATATCATCTTGAAGGCCTTGATGAATCATGATTTTTAATGCTGGTTTTAGATTTTTATATTGAGTAATTGATGAGATAAAAATGCTTGAATTTTTTAAATCCTTTTTTTTTCCTTTGTTCCACTATGAATTTGCATTTTAAATAAAGAGGGAAGAAGGTCTTCATGTAGAGTGGCTTGAGCAGGGTAGGGTTGGGTAGCTTATAGAACGGCTGAGATGAAAGAATGCGACTACGGTCAAATCAAATGTATATATATTATTTAAAATTCCAAAATATCTAGCTATACTTTACAGACTCCAATTGAGGTGTGTCGCCTGGTGTTTCTAATGGTATACCCCTATTCCGAATGAAATGGAACAGGTTCCGAGACCTAATTCAATCGTATGCAGAAGATAGCTTTTTGAACCTAATTATTATATTCAATTTTCAATATTAATTTCAGTGCATTTCTATCCCGTACGACCAAACGGTAACTTCAAACGCTACGAAATTTAAAATCCGATAATAATACACTATTACGGATGTAACGACCTGTATTTTTAACACTTTAAAAATACGAATTAAAATAAAAATTTTGGATAAAAATCCGAAGGAAATAAAATTTTGTGTTGTTAAATGTGAATTACAAGTTAAAATGCAAAACTGAATTCTGAAATAACTTATTTGTAAATTAAATATGGATGTTAACCTGCATTGAATGTAAGTAATGAATTGAGTTTGATTGTAAACCAAATTGGTTATGATTGTAAACAAAGAATAAATAAAACGGTAGATTTAATAGTGGAAGTTTATGTTATTGAAACTAATATAAATAAATGTAACTTAATATTACAGTTGATTGAAATCAAATAATAACCGAAACTGTAATCTGATAAAGATGTTAACTGGTAATTGAACGTAAGTAAAGATTTAAATTTGAATGTAACAAGAAATTGAATTGAATTGAATTTGATTGTAAACAACGAAATAAATAAAATGTACATTTAATATTGAAGTTATAATATGGAAATCAACGTAAATGAATGTAATTTAATATTACTGTGAATTTAAATTAGATGATAGCTGAAGAAAATGAAAGTAAATGAATTATAAACTATTGATAATAATGTATAAGTAAATGGTTGATGCAATAATGAAAGTGTAAATCGAAATAAAAGAATTCAATTGGAATTAAATAACTTGAATTTGAATTACAATATAATTGAACGCTGAATCTAATGTAATCTTTTATACTGGATTTATAATGGAAAACTGCATTGTAAAAGATTGTTAATTACTGCGAAATTAAAAATAAAATTTGTGAACAATTGAAATTTGATTTAAAAGTTAATAGTTTAAAATTGGGAATTTTATATTGAAATTAAACAGTAAAAAATTGTCATTTTTACAACTGTCTCGGATTTCGACGAAACTAGTTTCATCGGATCCGTAACAGTGAATTATTGTAAGGTTTCAATTTTCGTAGCAATCGGACTTGTCGTTTGATCGTACGGACTCGAAACGCCTTGAAATAAATGCAATTATAATCAATTAAAATCAATTTGAAATTTTGATTTTAGCATAACTTCTTCATACGATGGAATTTGGATTTGAAACCTTTTCCATTGCGTTTAAAATATTTTAAAACACCTATTTTGATATATGGGTTTACCCAATTCCGTTCCGGAGTCAGAACGGGCTTTTCGGGCCATAGTTTGTTCCGCACGTTCATCTATCCAGTCTATCTACTCTATCTCTAACATACCTATATAAACACAGTTATAAACCCTAGCCTCCCTAATCTTCATTTGTCTGTACGTACAATTCATCTTCTTCTTAGCTTCTCATTCCGATGGCAGACAAAACCTAATTTCGAAATTCCAAAATCTAAAAAAAAAAAAAATCGAGATTTACGCGCTTCGGGTCGCGCTTGGGGTTTCAGGGGGAAAAACCCTGGAGCTACTTCGAGTCGGGAAGAAAACTACTCGGGTCATCGGGTCGTTTTCGCAAAAACTCCAAGCAGGCATCGGGTATTTGAGGCGGGAACTCGAAGTCGACTCAGCACCAGAATTTTCCAATCTTCAAATTTTCATAACTTTTGCATACGGACTCGGATTTGGGCGAGGTTTCTTTTGTTAGGATCGTATCGAAATTCCGGACACTTTGACGCTGGTTTGGATGGATTTGGAGACTGTCAAATTTTTGGGTTTAAATTGAATGTAAATTCAATTTAAATTCAAAAGGTGAGTGTTTTATAACGCTCACAACGTACTGAATATCTTTATGGTAGTTAAATTTGAAATTATGAAGTGATATGGATTTATTTGTCGTTGTTTGATAAAAATTTAATTGTCATATAGATTGTCATTTGAATTCACCGTTGAAAATTAAATTGACAGTCAAATTAAAGTTAAATTTTAATTGCGATCAAATTTACTGATATTGATAATTATGAAGTTGTTGTGAATGTTATTGGCTTTATGGTTGATTGGTTGTGATGGATGCTATTGGTCGATATTGGTTGTTTATTTATTTTGATATATCATGCTATCATCATGTATATTGTTTATTGCATATAAACTGTAAACCGAATCATTTCGAATAAATTAAGAAATAGGTTGAAATGATATACCTATGACATCTATTTGGATTGAAATGATATATGTCCATCCTTGAAATTAAATTTGAAATAATTATCCACTTGGCCATAGGTTAGAAAATTATATACGGACACCGGGTTGGTTAAATTAAATGATTTTAAAAGTTGTTTTGAAATTATTTAAATGAATTGATTTTAAGAATAAAATCGAATTTATGGAAATTGAATTATGTGAAGACCCAAATTATTGAGATAAAAATAATTTTAAAATGAGAATATTTAAGAAAAGAAAATATAGTCTGACAATAATAATATTAGGAGTAAGTGAAATGAATAAATAAGAGGATAGAGATTTTTCTTCAATAAATATATATGTATTAGATATGAGTAGCCAAAGAAGTATAAAATGATAAAGCCCTTTTGATAACCAAATTGCATGAGAACCAGTTTAGTATTATTGTGCATAAACACCTTCTCAAAAATAAATCAGGAAATAAATGGTTTGAAATAATATAAGAGGACCATTCAGGCCTAACAAGGTATACAATGTTTCTGAGTCACACAAAGATGATGTGTAGATGGATCATGCAAATAGCATGTGCACAGAAAAGCAGAGAAGCAACTGCTTTTACTAGAAATAGAAATCAAGAGAAAATGGCACATTTAGCCATAACAACACACACATAATTCTCTGAGTAATGTGAGGATAAAATGGGTTTTTCCTTTAGTAAAACCCTAGCAAAATGATTTAAATCAAGAGGGAAGCAGAGGTTTTCTCTGGGGGGAAAACAGAAACACACTAAAAATAAATAAAAAGGAGAGCTCACCCTGTTTTCAAGCTTAGACATTCTCGGGGAAGAGAGGAGGAAGGTGAGTGATTAATCACTTATGATCTGTAAGGCATTAAGACCCATGTTAAGGGCAGCCAAGTTATTTTATATAAACATTACATTATGTTTTTCCTATTTGATTTTATTTTCTGGATGAAAATATGTTGATCATGGATGGTATTCTGGTTGAGTTTTTGGATGAGGTTTTAATCTGTTTTGACTTGTTGTGATGGTTTCAGTTTTTGTTTTAAAATATAGATAATCAAACAAATACACTAATCACAGGAATAGATTTTATATATGCTAGTTTTGATATGAAAAATGAATCAAATATTTTACTGTGGAATAGGGTATCAATGAAAGAAAAGAATTAGGCAGTGTGAATATTGAGATTTATGCTTATGTCTAGTCTATATTAAAAATGATATGAACAATGCAATATTACAAATATGTGCTGATTTGTTCAGATCATAAACCAATAAGTTTTTATGGGTTTTTCTCAAAAACCATTCCCTATGTTCACAGTAAAAGAATAAATATAGTTTTGCAAATGACTTCTTCATATTTGTGTAAGAAATGGAAATTTCTAGAAATAAAAATATAAGTAGGTTTTAGAAAAATGTGATTAAAGCAAAAATGACTTTGAAATAAGGTGTGCAATTTTACATGAATGCTTTGTATGTCTGGATATGATCTTTGGGTGATTTTAATAATGCTTGACCTATATAAGGAAGGAAAGAATACGAGTATCTCTGGAATCAAAAGAAAAATTCCCCAGAAAGAAATAAATAAGCATGGTCTCTAAATTATAAAATAATTTAGGAGTAGTGCCTTGATCTACTCATCAGCAGGTGGTTGATGGGTATGTGCATGACTTGTTTAAGTCCTGTAGGCCTCTGTGTAAAGGGTTAACAGAACTGAGCCCCTTTGCAATGCACACATGGTGTTCAATGGCAAGAGTTCAGACCAAACAAAATGAAAAGATGAGAAGGAGAAATTATGCTATGGAATTCAGGGAGTTAATCCATAGGAGTTTTGTACTTGTACAACTGAATGAAGTGAATGGATGAATGCTTGGATGTATGTTTATAGATAGACTTAAATATACACATTCTCAGATTTTAATTGGGATTTGAATAGCATTTAATAGAAAAGTTCTCTATACAGCCTTAAGAATTTACAAGATATTTTGCATACTTGATTTCACTCACACCAGAATTTATTTCTGACCCTATTTGTTGCCTTTGCAATACTTGGGGTGTCTCATTCTATTGAGGCAGTTCAAAGTTTTGCTGCAGGGAAAGATGCATGAATTGCTTGCTTGCTTGCATGGATATTTGGAGATCTTGAGGAATTTAAAGTGTTTAAGAGAAGTAGCAGTGTCTTTGTAATAATTAAGTTAGGAAAGCTCTAATATGTTCTAAGTATTTTAATGAGTGTCTTTTACTTTGATATCTGGAAAACAGTATGTAAGAAGAAAAAGAAACTTAAATGTTATATGTGTTTGTGAGCTGTGGACTTAAGTAACAAGTTCTGAAATAGTTTTAGTAGATAATGCTGAAGGAGTAGATGCCATTTAATCTGATAGGTGAACATGTTTTTTTTTTTCTAGACAGTCTTGAGGCACTTCAGTTATGATACTATAGAACTGATAAAACTGATACTAATTAGGAGAGATCTGATACTATAGAACTGATAAAACTGATACTAATTAGGAGAGATCTGATACTATAGAACTGATACTAATTAGGAGAAATCTGATACTATAGAACTGATACTAGGTAGGAAATTTCTGATACTATAACTACTGATCTAATACTAGGTTGGGAAAATCTGATACTATAGCTTCAAAACTGATACTAAGTGGTAAGACACCGGATTCAACACTTTTCTAGCTCCAGATATAAGAAGTTGTGTGATTTATAAAGTAGCTCACAACACCATCACTCATGTGATGACTATCTGCTCAGTTAACCAGGAAATATGTATTTTGTCTGTCATGATTGGTTAGTGCTTGTTGTGTCTAAACCCTGATCACATGTGTTGTTTTTCTCTGCTTAGACTCCAACCTAGTTTATCACCTCATAATTCATATGATAAGTACCAAATCACAAAAGAATTCCGGAATTTAAATGTATGGCTTGCAAACCAAGAAACCAATTAGTTTGAGAAGTAAGCAAGAAAATTATAAGTGGCAATATTCGAATTTATTATTAATCAAGCTTGAGATCAAAAAGAAGAATGTAAAAATAGAAATGGCTATGTGACACCAATTCTCTGAAAAATGAGAAATATTGTGTGATTGAATTTTCCTTGTTAATTTTTAATACTCTGATAAGCAAGGAAACATTTATATATCTTCATATATATAAATGACTTGAATTGACTTATATACTAATATTTTTATATTGGTAAGAATTTGGATCTTGGGGAAAATGAAACTAAAGAAGTGATCACTTGGTTTGGAAAAAAAAAAAATCTCAACAGTAAATCACTGAAAAATAACAATCCAAAAGAAGTGGGTCACTTCAGTTGGTATCAGAGCCATGTTATTAAAACATAGCATAAATATATTATCCAATTTTCTTGTAAGGATAAAATTCTAAAAAAAAAAAATATAATAATGATAGAAATAAACATCCACAGTAGAAATAAATTTCAGAAAAATAATTAAATTAGAAATATGACTGACTAGCTATGCAATTGAATAGTGAATCATGGTAGGAAGACCACCAAGTCATGGAGCAGGACCCTCCAATACAACACCAATGGTTAACTTGCAAGATTTGGTGAGGGCATTTAGAGAAGGAGCAGTGCAGAGGGAAGAGAATCCTCATGAGGAATTAGCTAAGTTGTTGAAGACATTTTCAAATTTGGGAGGCAAGGATTTTGAAGGCACTGAGGGAGTTATGGGAGTGCAGACATGGTTGAGAACTTTGGAAAGGATATTTGCAGATATGCAAATTAATGACCAAAGAAAGAGGCAGATAGCTTCAAGGAGACTCAAAGGAGCAGCCTTAGATTGGTGGGAGGTGATCATCACAGGAAGGCCAGAAAATGAGATAACATGGGATCAATTCAAGGAAATGCTTGAAGCAAGGTTTGTTCCAGCTACAGCTAAGGCAACATTGCTAGAAGAATTCATAAGGCTGAGGCAAGGACCAATGAGTGTGACTGAATACACTCAAAAATTTGAGAGTTTGTCCAAGTATGGAACTATGCTCATAGGAGATGAAGAATCAAAGAATTCAAGATTTATCCAAGGATTAAATGCAGGTCTAAGTAGAGCAATGTTACCATACAAGGATAAAACATTTGATCAAGTCATAGACCTTGCTCTTTCTTTTGAACAACATGACAATGCAAGGGAAAAATTTAGGAGCATGAGGGCTACCAATCAAAAGAAGGGGAAAAATAGAGCACATCCCTATGACAAAAAGAATATGGATAAGAAAATGGAGGGAGCAGCCACTGGGGAAGCTAAGAAGAAGGTTACTTGTTTTAATTGTGGCAAAGAAGGACACATGAGTAATAGGTGTCAAGCAGCCAAGAAGGCATTGTTTAGCTGCTATAACTGTGGGAAGGAAGGCCATATTAAAAGAAACTGCCCAGAGTTCAAAAAGGGAGCAAAGGTAGGAGCACTTGAGGGCAAAGCAAAAGCAACTGCAGTGGGAAGTCCTGGACAATTGGAAGGTATACTTCTAATTAAAGATCACCCCATCTCAGTTATATATGACACTGGAGCAACACATTCACTAATATCCCAAGACATAGTGAATAAATTAACTCTCACATGCTATTTAGTTGATAATCCCTTGTTTATTCAGAGCCCACTAGGTAATTCTTGCATGCTAGGGATTAAATGTTTGGGAGTAGAGTTAAACATAGGTGGAAATATGTTTAGTTCTGATTTGTTTGTGCTAAAATATCCTGGAATAGGAATTATTCTAGGAATTGATTGGCTAAGAAAATACAAAGCAATTTTAAACTTAGAAAATCTTACTATTTCTCTGAAAACAGAAAATGGTAAAAATATTATAGTTATGAGTGAAATTGCTAAAATCAATTACTGTAACCACATATGTAGCATGACTGAGAAAGAATTAACACTGGAGGACATAAAAATTATAAATGAATACCCAGATGTCTTTGGTGAAGTCATAGGTGTTCCAGAAAATAGGCAAGTAGAATTTCAAATAAGGCTAATCCCAGGAGCCAGCCCAATCATCAAGAAGCCAACTAGAATGGGTCCTAAAGAACTTGTGGAATTGAAACATCAGTTGGAAGAACTGGAGCAGAAAGGCTTCATAAGGCCTAGTAGTTCAAACTGGGGTTCTCCAATTGTATTTGTGAAGAAGCAGGATGGTACTTTGAGAATGTGCATTGATTATAGGGAATTAAACAAAGTCACCATTAAAAACAAATATCCACTTCCTAGAATTGATGATCTATTCGATCAATTAAATGGAGCAAGGGTCTTTTCAAGGCTAGATTTAGCCTCTGGGTTTCATCAGATGAAGGTGGAGGAAGAGAGTATTAAGTATACTGCCTTCAACACAAGGTATGGATTATATGAATTTTTGGTGATGCCTTTTGGATTGACAAATGCACCATCATATTTTGTAGATTTGATGAATAGAACATTTAGAGATTTTCTAGACAAATTTGTGGTTGTTTTTATTGATGACATTTTAGTATATTCAAAATCAGAAGAAGATCATGCAAGGCACTTGCATCTGGTTTTGTCTAGACTGAGGGCACATGATTTAAAAGCCAAATTCTCTAAATGTACATTTTGGCAGAAGGAAGTAAAATTTTTGGGGCACATTGTATCACAACAAGGGGTTAGTGTAGACCCAAATAAGGTGATGGCAGTGCAATCTTGGAGTAGACCCAAATCAGTAACTGAGGTGAGGTCATTTTTGGGAATGGCAGGCTATTACAGGAGATTTATAAAAGATTTTGCAAGGATAGCTATCCCATTGACCAAGTTAACTAAAAAGGAGCAACCATATGTGTGGACAGAGAAGTGTGAACAAGCTTTCATATCACTAAAGAAGGCACTGGTAGAAGCTCCAGTTTTACAAGTGCCAGAGGGTAATGAAGAATTAGTAGTTTACACAGATGCTAGTGGATCTGGATTGGGGGCAGTGCTTATGCAACATGGTAGAGTCATAGCTTATGCATCAAGGCAACTCAAGCCAAATGAAACTAGGTATGCTACACATGACTTAGAACTAGCTGCTGTGGTGTATGCATTGAAACTATGGAGACATTATTTATTGGGAGCTAAGTTTGAATTGTTTACTGATCATAAGTCACTTAAATATTTGTTTTCCCAAAAAGACTTGAACATGAGGCAACATAGGTGGGTAGAATTTCTAGCTTCCTATGATCTTGATATATTGTATACCCCTGGAAAAGCTAATAAAGTAGCAGATGCATTAAGTAGACATCAAGCTAAATTGGCAAGCTTAATGATGGCAGAATTCAAGGATTTGATAATTCTCAGTGAGGTGGAAGTGAAAGAAGAAGCTAGTGTATCAGATAAGACACACAGTAAGATGATTGAATATGGTAAATTAAGCCTCTTATCCTTAAAATCAACACTGGTTGATAAAATAGGACAAATGCAGAATCAAGATATAAATTTGAAGGAGAAAAAGAACATGATATCCCAAGGCATGACAGTGGAAAACTATGAGGTAGATGGTAAAGGATACTTAAGGAAAAAGGGGAAACTTTGCATACCAAATGTAGGGGAACTAAAGCAAGAAGTTATGGATGAGCATCACAAAACAAAGTATACTATCCATCCAGGTGGTACAAAAATGTACCATGATCTCAAGAGAAATTATTGGTGGCCAGGAATGAAAGGAGCAGTAGCAGAATATGTGGCAAATTGCTTGACATGCCAACAAGTAAAGGCAGACTATCAAAGGCCCTCAGGCCTATTGCAACCTTTGGAAGTGCCTACTTGGAAATGGGAGAGTATATCAATGGATTTTGTGGATGGTTTGCCAAGAACAAGGAAGGGAAATGATAGTATTTGGGTAGTGGTTGATAGACTCACAAAAACAGCACACTTTATCCCAATAAGTTCAAACAGAAATGCTCACAAGCTAGCTCAATTATTTGTGAAGGAAATAGTGAGGTTGCATGGCATCCCCAAGACTATCATTAGTGATAGAGATACTTTGTTTACTTCAAGGTTTTGGAGTAGCTTTCAAGAAGCTATGGGGACAGAACTAAGCCTAAGCACAGCCTACCACCCACAAACAGATGGGCAAACTGAGATTGTTAATAAAGTTTTAGAGGATTTGCTGAGAGCATGCATACTTGATTTTGGAGGCAACTGGGAGGATCATATTTATTTAGCTGAGTTTGCTTATAATAATAGCTACCAATCCACTATAGGAATGGCTCCATTTGAGGCTTTGTATGGGAAGCCTTGTTTATCTCCTGCATGTTGGATGGAGGCTGGTGAAAGGGTGTTGCTTGGACCAGACCATGTAAAAGAAACTTCTGCAAGAATTGAATTAGTGAGGCAAAGAATGAGAGTAGCTCAAGAGAGACAGAAAGCTTATGCAGATAAAAAGAGAAGGCCAGTAGAATTTGAGGTGGGAGACTATGTGTTTCTCAAAGTTTCACCAATGAGGAAAATATTGAGATTTGGAAAAGCAGGGAAACTGTCACCAAGGTATGTAGGACCATATGAAATTGTTCAAAGAATAGGGACTTTAGCTTATAGGTTGAAGTTACCAGAGGAATTGAGCAAAATACATGATGTATTTCATGTATCCCAATTGAGAAAATGGGTGCATGATAAAGAGTCCATTCTTGAATCTCCTACACATGTTGAAATTCAAGAAAATCTGGTTTATAAAAAGGAACCAGTGGGCATTGTGGCTAGAGAAGAAAAGAAGCTGAGAAATAAAATAATTAAACTAGTTAAAATCCAATGGAGTTTGGATGGGAATGATTGCACTTGGGAGGCTGAAGAGAGGATAAAGGATAAATATCCTAATCTGTTTTCTACTTAAAGGTATGTTTAAAATTATGATGGGACTTTAAAATTATTTATTTATATTTGATTGATTTGGAATGAATGAGTTTCTGAAATTTCATTCAATTGAAATTATGCTTTGTATACGTTTGGATGGAAATGTATGAGAGAATAATTGTGGGACACAATTCCTTTTAGGAGGAGAGTATGTGAAGACCCAAATTATTGAGATAAAAATAATTTTAAAATGAGAATATTTAAGAAAAGAAAATATAGTCTGACAATAATAATATTAGGAGTAAGTGAAATGAATAAATAAGAGGATAGAGATTTTTCTTCAATAAATATATATGTATTAGATATGAGTAGCCAAAGAAGTATAAAATGATAAAGCCCTTTTGATAACCAAATTGCATGAGAACCAGTTTAGTATTATTGTGCATAAACACCTTCTCAAAAATAAATCAGGAAATAAATGGTTTGAAATAATATAAGAGGACCATTCAGGCCTAACAAGGTATACAATGTTTCTGAGTCACACAAAGATGATGTGTAGATGGATCATGCAAATAGCATGTGCACAGAAAAGCAGAGAAGCAACTGCTTTTACTAGAAATAGAAATCAAGAGAAAATGGCACATTTAGCCATAACAACACACACATAATTCTCTGAGTAATGTGAGGATAAAATGGGTTTTTCCTTTAGTAAAACCCTAGCAAAATGATTTAAATCAAGAGGGAAGCAGAGGTTTTCTCTGGGGGGAAAACAGAAACACACTAAAAATAAATAAAAAGGAGAGCTCACCCTGTTTTCAAGCTTAGACATTCTCGGGGAAGAGAGGAGGAAGGTGAGTGATTAATCACTTATGATCTGTAAGGCATTAAGACCCATGTTAAGGGCAGCCAAGTTATTTTATATAAACATTACATTATGTTTTTCCTATTTGATTTTATTTTCTGGATGAAAATATGTTGATCATGGATGGTATTCTGGTTGAGTTTTTGGATGAGGTTTTAATCTGTTTTGACTTGTTGTGATGGTTTCAGTTTTTGTTTTAAAATATAGATAATCAAACAAATACACTAATCACAGGAATAGATTTTATATATGCTAGTTTTGATATGAAAAATGAATCAAATATTTTACTGTGGAATAGGGTATCAATGAAAGAAAAGAATTAGGCAGTGTGAATATTGAGATTTATGCTTATGTCTAGTCTATATTAAAATGATATGAACAATGCAATATTACAAATATGTGCTGATTTGTTCAGATCATAAACCAATAAGTTTTTATGGGTTTTTCTCAAAAACCATTCCCTATGTTCACAGTAAAAGAATAAATATAGTTTTGCAAATGACTTCTTCATATTTGTGTAAGAAATGGAAATTTCTAGAAATAAAAATATAAGTAGGTTTTAGAAAAATGTGATTAAAGCAAAAATGACTTTGAAATAAGGTGTGCAATTTTACATGAATGCTTTGTATGTCTGGATATGATCTTTGGGTGATTTTAATAATGCTTGACCTATATAAGGAAGGAAAGAATACGAGTATCTCTGGAATCAAAAGAAAAATTCCCCAGAAAGAAATAAATAAGCATGGTCTCTAAATTATAAAATAATTTAGGAGTAGTGCCTTGATCTACTCATCAGCAGGTGGTTGATGGGTATGTGCATGACTTGTTTAAGTCCTGTAGGCCTCTGTGTAAAGGGTTAACAGAACTGAGCCCCTTTGCAATGCACACATGGTGTTCAATGGCAAGAGTTCAGACCAAACAAAATGAAAAGATGAGAAGGAGAAATTATGCTATGGAATTCAGGGAGTTAATCCATAGGAGTTTTGTACTTGTACAACTGAATGAAGTGAATGGATGAATGCTTGGATGTATGTTTATAGATAGACTTAAATATACACATTCTCAGATTTTAATTGGGATTTGAATAGCATTTAATAGAAAAGTTCTCTATACAGCCTTAAGAATTTACAAGATATTTTGCATACTTGATTTCACTCACACCAGAATTTATTTCTGACCCTATTTGTTGCCTTTGCAATACTTGGGGTGTCTCATTCTATTGAGGCAGTTCAAAGTTTTGCTGCAGGGAAAGATGCATGAATTGCTTGCTTGCTTGCATGGATATTTGGAGATCTTGAGGAATTTAAAGTGTTTAAGAGAAGTAGCAGTGTCTTTGTAATAATTAAGTTAGGAAAGCTCTAATATGTTCTAAGTATTTTAATGAGTGTCTTTTACTTTGATATCTGGAAAACAGTATGTAAGAAGAAAAAGAAACTTAAATGTTATATGTGTTTGTGAGCTGTGGACTTAAGTAACAAGTTCTGAAATAGTTTTAGTAGATAATGCTGAAGGAGTAGATGCCATTTAATCTGATAGGTGAACATGTTTTTTTTTTTCTAGACAGTCTTGAGGCACTTCAGTTATGATACTATAGAACTGATAAAACTGATACTAATTAGGAGAGATCTGATACTATAGAACTGATAAAACTGATACTAATTAGGAGAGATCTGATACTATAGAACTGATACTAATTAGGAGAAATCTGATACTATAGAACTGATACTAGGTAGGAAATTTCTGATACTATAACTACTGATCTAATACTAGGTTGGGAAAATCTGATACTATAGCTTCAAAACTGATACTAAGTGGTAAGACACCGGATTCAACACTTTTCTAGCTCCAGATATAAGAAGTTGTGTGATTTATAAAGTAGCTCACAACACCATCACTCATGTGATGACTATCTGCTCAGTTAACCAGGAAATATGTATTTTGTCTGTCATGATTGGTTAGTGCTTGTTGTGTCTAAACCCTGATCACATGTGTTGTTTTTCTCTGCTTAGACTCCAACCTAGTTTATCACCTCATAATTCATATGATAAGTACCAAATCACAAAAGAATTCCGGAATTTAAATGTATGGCTTGCAAACCAAGAAACCAATTAGTTTGAGAAGTAAGCAAGAAAATTATAAGTGGCAATATTCGAATTTATTATTAATCAAGCTTGAGATCAAAAAGAAGAATGTAAAAATAGAAATGGCTATGTGACACCAATTCTCTGAAAAATGAGAAATATTGTGTGATTGAATTTTCCTTGTTAATTTTTAATACTCTGATAAGCAAGGAAACATTTATATATCTTCATATATATAAATGACTTGAATTGACTTATATACTAATATTTTTATATTGGTAAGAATTTGGATCTTGGGGAAAATGAAACTAAAGAAGTGATCACTTGGTTTGGAAAAAAAAAAAATCTCAACAGTAAATCACTGAAAAATAACAATCCAAAAGAAGTGGGTCACTTCAAATTATTTTGAATTGAAGCTCAAGATGTTGGAATTTAAACTTGGTAAATGAAATTGTTTAATTATTCGAAGTTTAGATTTTTAAGAAATTTTTTGAAATACGGCGTAAATTTTCGAAAGTTGATTTGTTTTAAAAGATTGGACTTTTAATCGAACTCTGAATATTTCTAAGAAATTTTTTATGAAATGATATTTCAAGTTTGAGTTTGGAATTGAAAATTTATTTAAAATTGAGATTTAATTAATTTGGAATTTAATTGAAATTCAAAGAAATTTGTGAATTGGACTAAATTGAAACTATTGAATTATTTAATAATTAAATAAGGTTAAATTATTTAATGATTAAATTGAATTGAAATTATTTAATAAGAAAATTTTGAACTTTTGAATAAGTGAATTTTTACTTCATAAATAATTAAAATTGAGTTTCTTTATTAATTAAGTTTTGGAAAATTATTTAAGAAAGTAAATAAGTGAAATTGAATTTTTTTAACAAGAAATAAAATGTGATATTTTCAGAATTAATGTAAGACTTGAAAATTAAAGGATTTGATTTGATGAATTTAATTTAATTCAAATTGTAAGTTTTGAAATAAGGAAGTTGAATTTAAATAATGGATTTAATGAATTAGAAATTAAACGGAAATTGTTTTAAATGAAAATTTACTTAACGAACATTGAATGAAATTGATAAATGGATTTAAATTGGTTTGAATGTTAAATTAATTTAAATGATTTCGGAATGAACCTTATATACGAACTTGAATCAATATTTGAATGGTTTTAAATAAAGATTGAAATTGAATTATAAGATTTTGAAATTATGAATGTGGAAGTTTTGAAACGTAAATAATGGAAATTGGTTTTGAAAGACAAATGAAATGTTGATTTGCGAATTCTAATTGAATTGAAATTGATTTGGTTTTGAAATATATTAAATGACCAATCGGTGTAATAATTACGGAAGTTATTAAAGAGACCGGAATTCAGTTATGGATATACTCTCTATCTAAACCGGAAACCACTTTAATAACTATACGCGGAGTGATGATCCAGAATGAAGTGGTTGGAATGATGTACGTGTTGACTGAAGAAAGAGAACGAAAATGGATAGCCTTGACACTTGTGTCAAATTGGAAATGACTAAAACAGGAGCTGTGCCGGGCCAATGGAGGATTAGCTACCTCAAGTGGACACACTTCTTCGTAAACTATTCTTTTACTTGTTGTCGATTGGTGCACCCTTGATTTTGGGAGTGTTGTTTCACGGTGTTGCGGGCGCTGCGGCGTTGCGTTCTCACCGGTCCGGATCAGGCGAACGGTAGTATCACTACCTTGGGTATTGCCTCATGTGCCTTGTCATACTTGTATTCCATTTATGCGCGACCACTACGATTTTGATTTGTACCTTTAGTATATGGATTGCCCTCTGGTGACTTCCGGTTTTGGGGAAACTACGGTCTTGTATATGCTCTTGGGAATATAAACTGTGTTAAGGGTGGAATGGGCCATGACTTAACGCTATTTTAATACTTTTACTTTACTGTAGACATATTATAATAGCATATTGTACTACATAGTAGATAGTTTAACGGATCCTTGAGAGATGGAAAATCCCGTAACATCTCTTAAGTTATTGCACTCACGTTGACACTGGATAGGAGATGTCAAAACCCGTAAACATCTCTGACGCCGTCACACTCATATTTTCTTATTCGATTTGACTTACATGAGATATTTTAGTCCTGACTCGAGTATTTTGCCTTTTCATTACGCTCGGGTCAGCCTGAGCATTTCAGATAAGGTTGAAGATCTATTCTGGAGGACGAAGACGGAGTTTGGTATTACATCATTTGTATTCTACTACTGTATTATTTTTCCGCTGCATTGTTGTATTATCTCTGATATGTATGTAACTCTGATTTATGATGTATAATAATAATCAAATTTATTTATTTAACAGCTTCATGAACTGTTATTTTATTATTATATCTTGTTCCTTCCGCTGCGAGATTCTGAGTTTGTTTCTGTTCTTTCTTTTCTTTCTTTTCTTATTTAACCCATTAACCATCCGCCCTTTTGAATGGTTTAGAATCGGCATGTGTGTTTGATTTGTCGATTTAAACTGTCCAAAAAGGCGGGTCGTTACAACGGATCCAATGGAACTGGTTTTGTTGAAACCCGAGACTTTTCCCCGGAAGGCTATTTTTATTCGTTAATTAAAACGAGTAAATTTCAAAATTAGTTAAATCACTTTTAAAACCAATTAAAAAGTTTTTATTACCTTTAAATTATTAATAGAAGTTTAATAAGTCTTCAGAACATTTTTATCCAAACAAAAATCCAAGATTTCAATTATTTAAACAATTTCAATCATTTAAATTTTAACAATTAATTTATCCAATAAATCATTATATTTGAAATTCAAGTTATTAATCTATAAAATTAACTTTTCAGCATTTAAAACCAATTAAATATTCCAATTTCAAATAACCAAAATTCTGGGTCGTTACAGTTTTCCTCCCAAGTTGGTACAATTCTTGTAGAAAGTAGCAAGAGCAACCTGAGGTCCTCCCCTTCCTCGTCCACGATGGTTACACATTTCCCTCAACCTGAATATAGTAAGGGAACACCTTTAGAATATATAGACGAGATTATTTTGGGGAATGGGTATTAAGCATAGAATAATTTGGATTGATAAAGATTATGATTGTGCACTCTTATTAACTAAACTCATTCTAGGTTAGTACTAACCCTATGTCTGATGAGTCGACCCCATCAAGGCTTAGGTATTTGCTAACCTTCGCTCTGATGCCAAATGTGATGAATGGGATATTTGACCCTCGAAAATCAACACAAATACATCCTTGATATTCACGTGCCTCAAATTCAAGTGCCAGAAAACCGATCGTTTTGGATAAAAAGAAAATAAAGATAGAGGATAGAAGATAGAACAATAACAGAATCTCACATCATACTCAACACTAAATTATACATGAAGATAGTATGTACAATCACTCTTAAAATGATGTATCCAAGTTAGGGTAAGTACTAATCCAGCTAGGATAGTTATAACAGCCTATCCCTATAGGTGCTGGTAGATACTTGATACACCAGAAATTTGAAAACTGATAATTATCTACAGAAGACACTGAAGCTCCAAGCTCCATCCAAAAGGCTCCAAGATTACCTAACTACTTCGCTACCCAGAAAAATAGGACACCTAGAGTTTAAGGGGAATACAAAATAAACTCCAGGTCAATAATGGGACTGGTGTGAGAAACTAAAAATACATATATTTGAAAACAAATGGTATCTCATAAGACCACGCCGCACATAAATACAGAACAGGTTTTTACCTTATGATAACCAAAACATTTTCTATGCAAAATCTGGGAATATTATTTTTAATGACATTCTTTTAATAAACACTTTTCAAGTAAATATATATATAATCTTAGCTGAAATTGTTACATTATTAAATTCCTGCATACTAGGTTCTACAATCAAGTCTGAAAGCACTTATTAGAGAACGGATTCTATACAATGACAAGGTAAGGGACTACCTTCCATACAACACACCTCTAGCGGGATGTACCTAGGGTCTAGATACTGGGCGCCTAAACTAACACAGGACCACCTATCACTTCCTTGATAGTACCAAATATGTCATCACCTCGGTCGTAATCGACCTATACGGGATCCCATAGCATACACAACATATTCGACATATATAGAGTAATCTAGAAAGGTAACAACATTTCCTAATGGGCGCGACCCACATAGCCCTACTGCTTCTACCCAGTTTTTGTCATTTCTGGGGTGCGAGGCTTAAGGCAACGTTTACCTTTCATAGCACACATTTCACTTTGAATGCCACATTGCCATTCCACAATCACACAACTGATTTCTACAAACGTACAACTCTTGATCTCATAAGTCTTATGAAAGGGTGTTATGGGAAGAGAAGTTGTCTTTTCCGCCACCAAACAGATGATATGTTTATAGATATCAATCAATGTGATTTCAAAATGCAACGTCATACATTCGTTCATAGAAGTTGTCCAGGTACAAGACAAACCGAAGGAACTCTCCTACCACATCCTATCAGGAATCATCCCTTGGATTAGTAGCGAGGAGCCGTTGCTTCGAAGATCAAATGAAGATACTACTGCCACATTTAAATGATATTGGAAATTTCCACCGAGGGTCAGTGATAAGCATCCCTTTATTTTATTTATTATCATTCCATGTCTTCACATCGAATACATATATTGGTTTGAAGTGGTTTTCAGATAAGAATCGCTCAAATTCGACCTTGGTTCCTTCGAACCAATCATTGATAAAAAGATATTAAGTAAATAGGTGCTTATTATTTGATTAAGTACTTTCTTTTTATCAAAAATATCTTCTAGAGATATATATCTTTAATTTTCGATATATACGGAATCATTAAACCTCTCTTTAACTTTGGAAATACCAAATCAAAATCATTTCTCATAAATCATATTGCAAAACTTCATTAAGTAAAAAGGGTTGATAGAAATTATACAAATTCTACTCAACATCAATTTCCATATTCAACCTTTACTATCCATCGAATAACAGTGAGATCACCTTTTAAATTCTCACGGATAGTACGGATTCCCTCCCTGGAATTTAATACCAAGTATAAGAAGATTATTTCTATAAAACCCAAGTTGTTTGAATTTGGAAAATTATATCTTTTATACGTTGGGAAATTTTGATCTGAGTAAATCAAATTTACTATCCCCCCCTATCGGGCCAGTCTAGGTAGCTAGGGACGACAGGCAAATGGTTTCCCAAACCCAGGCCTAGAGACTACCTCTCTGTCACTCATAAGGCGGTCAAGTTATTTGATGACTCTAAATCTTTAACATACATAATTTACTTTTAATTATTTTAGAGCATCCAGGCTTTCCCTTCGATCTGTTCCATTCCTCGGTCGGATTTTCCATAACCCTCACAAATGGAACAAATGTACAAGTCGTTTCTGCAAACTCATTTTTAAACCTCTTAATCATCTTTAAATTACTTCATTATTTATTTGAAAAGGTTCATAGAAGATTCGGGAAAGAAAAATTAATTTAAAGTCATTATTTACAAAAGTTATTAAAAAGTGCTCCAAATTGTGTTTTAAAAGCTTATTTGGTTAAAACAACTTTTCTACCATTTGGAAGTCCATATTTATAACTGAAATCTCTTTTCCAATATTTTAATATATTTATAAATATTTTTCCACATTTCTAAAGAATTTAAAAATATAAATTTTAAGGAATCCCTTTTTGAATTTCGAACTACAAAACCGCAATTATTTTGAAAACTTGTTTTGCTTATATTTCAAAATTTACTAAAACAAATCTTGATCGTTTTCTTTTTTTTTGAAAACTATGATTATAAGAATATGGAAAATTCTTATTTCAAAGAAATCTGACTCTGAATCCATTGTTTAAGTGGATTTAACTTTCTACGCACGAAATCGCGAACTACCATTACGGGACGCGCCTATTTTAACTCATTTTCTAATTTCTTTTCAAACTTCATAGAAACACTTTTAAATGTTTATAAAACATTTCTAAATCTTTTAAACCATTTTAAAGAGGTTTAACAATCTCATACATACCATTTCATTTATTACAGGAAAGTGATTTTCTTTGTGATTTTCAATGTGTATTAAACATGAGTTGTTAAAACAATCAAACAAACATAAAATCAACATCCAAACTTGATGATAAAACATAGTAACAAAACCATAACATCATATCACATCATCATACTATTTATATAAATATAGAGTTTCTCACCTAAATTTCGATCGGACTAACTTTAAATCGGCTATAGCTCCGCTAACTTAAATTCAAAGCTCACGAACGCTCGGACTTTTGCTTTGGAAGGCTCGGCCTTGACCTCGGAGAGGAGGAAGGCTCACTGTAACAGCCCTAGATTTTTGTATATATTTTAAATTTGACTTTCTTTTATTTAAATTATTTTTAAAATGGTTTATTTCAAATATTTCATTTTGAAATATAAATGTTGATTATTAAGTGATTTATAGTTCAAACTAGTATAATTTGAATGTTTTACTGTAAAGTGAATTTCTGGTCAAAATGTTCAAACTTTGACTTTTAAACTTCAAATTTAAATTATTTAAATTCTTAAATTTTATCTTTTATTATGAAAATAGATTTAATAACATGAATACTGCTTTTCGTTTCGTTGAAAACGGAGTTAAATTGTGAAAGTTATGTGTATTTCAATATTGAATGCAATTTGTTTTATTTAGCAATTTTGTTTATTTTAAATTTTATAAATTATATATTCTTTGTCATATTTTATTTTAATATGTGTTAATATGTTATTTTATGTATATTTTTGTCTTTTAATATTTTTAATGTGATAATAAAAAATTTCCAAAATTTATTGCATTTATTTTCTATTTTTAAAAGCTAGTTTCCATTTTTCTTATATTTTCTTCATTTAAATTATATTTAATTAAAATTTATTTATTTATTTTTGTGAATGCATTTTATTTTTATGCTATTATCTTTATTTATAAATATTTTCTAGGTCTATATAAATCTTCCAAAGTTTATTCTGTTTATTTTCAAATTTTCTAGACTAGTTTTCATTTTGTACTATTTTCTTATTTTAATCATATATAATTAATATTTATTTATTTATGTAACAACCCAATATTTATGAAATTATTTTAATTTGAATTTATTTCATTTTGAAAATATTTTATAGTGAAGCAGAAATTTTTCTCGAATTAATGGTAGTTTTGTTGTAATTTTTATGTTCTGTTTCTTATTTTTAAACAATTCTTCAGTTCTTTTGGCCATTTTCTTTAAATTTAAATTATTTATTTCACTTTGGAAATGCTTTTAAATCATTTTTATTTCAAATTTTATGTTAGAATATTTTTAAAATGAAGTTGTTAATTTTCCAAAGTCAATGGTGATTTATTTGTAATTTTTGGACACTGTTTTGGATTTTTCAAGCAATTTCTTATTTTCTTTTTCTATTTCTTTAAAATAAATTATTTATTCTTATTCTATATTTCTTTGTTTCAGTTTTAAAGTTAATTTCTGAGTTATTTTGTTTATTTAAAATTAAAAAGAAAAAAAAAGAAATATGAAGAGTTTAAAATTGCTTTTGAAACCGAAGCCTTTTCATCTCCGAAACACTTCATTTCCATAACCTTCACTTTAATTCATTTTGCTATCCACTTCTTCAGTTTTGGCCGTGAGTTATCATTCACTTTTCACGAAAATTTTGGTTTCTCAATTCATTTTTCACGGCCTCACAAAGTTCCTTGGTAATGGCCTCCTCTCTTTTCACTTTTTTTTTCCATTTTTCGTACTTTTTGCCTTGTTTCCTCTTCTATTTGCACGGCCTCCTCACGATAGACACGACCACCATCCCCTACCACTATTCCTTGGAATCATCTCCAGCCATCATTTCAGATCCATCCATGGCCGAACCTCCCTTGGTGGCAAAACTCCACAAAATTGCAAATAATGCCTTAAATCTATGCATAGCCGAGCACCTAGTTGATCACCACTCCATTTTCCATCACCACCACCATCTTTGGCCACCACCACCTCTTGGTCCAGACCCTACCTCACCACTCCAGCCCCTGATCTACTACTTGGACCCTCTGGCCGAGCCTAACCATCCATGGCCGAGCCTTAGTTTGATCACTTTTCCACTAAAATTGCCTAGAAACCATTCACCTACCTCAAGTGTAACTTCCTCCAATTGTTTCAGATCATGGCCGTGGCTTTTGTGACTCATACCTGATCCAAATAGGTCCCAAACCTAACCTTATTAAACCCCTATGTAGTGCAAAAGATTTTATAAAGTAAGGCAAAAAGATTCGTATTCAAACTGCTTTTTGTTTCAAAGATACAATTTCAATCGTATTGATTTTTTACTTTTGTTTTGATTTTGTTTGGGTTGTAACACAAGATCTATAGCTTGAATATCGCTCTCCACTCAAGTTCGTAGCTTTTTCTTTGTGTTTTGGATTTGGTTCTGTCAGTTGAATTTGCAATCTCCAGCATTTGAGGTGAGTTGTTCTCACCAGACAATATGTACATATATAACTAGTGAATTGACCCCTTTTGAATCTGTAAAATGCATTATCATGTTACACTTGCTATGTTACGATTTTATGATGTTCACCCATGCTTAAAAACCTATTATATTATATGTTACTATTATATTATGTTGTTCTATTATTTTTATCAGTTTATCACACTGCAAGTTCCCTTTAGATTAGAATCACTATGGGTTGAAATGATACATACCCGAATGGACTTTAGAATAGGAGAAAATCATCATGGGCTGAAATGATAGGCCTGATGTCACGTACCGAAATTTTCGACTTTCGAAAATTCGACATCGATACTCCCTTTATCGACTGCCGAGAAATCGAGTGCCGGAAACTCCAATAGTGATGGTTTTAGAAAGAAAAAGTAGAAGAAAAGATAGAAGAAGAAGAAGAAAGAAGGGACAGAAAGAAAATAGAGAAGAACAACAGAACAACATCAGAAACAGAAACAATATCAGAATCTCACATTCGCAGCGGAACAATATATAATAAATAATCACTAGTCTTTTAAAACAAAGAACTATATCATTTTATACATACATCAATCATCAGAGTCAATATACAACAATGGACAGTTATATAACTTGTCCTCATACAGAATACACAGCGGAATAAATACTATCATATACAATTACTACGTCTCGTCCTCCAGCTTATCTCCAAAGCTCCAGAATATCCTGATAACATAACTCTAGACTGCCCGTGTGGAAATTGGTGGGCACCCAGAGTTTAGAAGGGAAACAATAAACTCCGAGTCAGTCATGGTGACTGGTGTGAGATCGTAAAACAGTTTATCTTTAAAACAAAAACGGGATAATTTTAAAGTCAATTCGCAATGCTTTTGGAAAATGAAACTACCATAAGACCTCCCACCACACACACAATGCAAACGCAGACTTGGAGGAGATTTCTTCTTATGTTAGTCAAAGATGCTTACTACGCAAAAATCAAATCATTTTGGATATTATTATTAGTGCATAGTGGAAAACATTTCAAAAGTAGAATATAAATCTTAGCCAGCATAGGTACCATTATATTATGCCTGCTATAGCTGCCTCCTGAGGAGACAGGTTATACAATTGAAATCGTAAAGGCTCGTATTGTTTCTTCGGATTTCCAACAAATGGTCAGGCTAAGTAACTTCCTTTTCCACGATGGGTACGTCCCTGGAATAGACGACCCGAGAACCTAACGTTATGGTTAGATCTCTGCCAACACAAGGCCGGGTTACCTCTGCAAAAATAGGTAACTACTGACACGCGTATGCCATCCCCCGATCGTCACCGATCTTCCCGAGGATCCCCGATTTCCAACAAACCACAAAGTAATAAATTTGCAGCAACTACAGAGGTTAAGTATCTGGGCTCCATACCATGATACCACCTTTATCCAGAAGGAATGACATACACTAAGGGGCGCTACTCCCTAGAACCTTGTTGCATCCTTCCTGTTTTGACCATTTCCGGGGTGTGAGGCTCGACGAAGTCTCGTCCACAAAGCTACGCTTTCTACAAAGCCATGCTTCGGGTCAAACAAAATGATCAACCTATGATCACAAAGATATAAGATCAAACAAATGATCATATCACAAATGATCAAACACTGATCATTTCATAGCAACACTCAGTATGCCACGTTACCAAATTGGGAGTATATCGCTGATAAATTTCAACTACATAACCTCTGAGCTCGTACGTCTCAGAGAAGGGTGTTAAGCTAAGAGAATAAATTCTCCGCCACCAACAGAAATGTATTTGAAAGAAATCAGCTTTATATCTCAAATTGTAACGTCAGACACACAATCCATACAAGTCTGTTCCGGGATCGAACAGAACAGAAGGCACTTCTCACGAAGCCCTTGCATATCCGGATAATTTTCTAATCACGTCCGGACTTCCCGTCACTAAGGGTGATAAAACCTCTAAACCGGAGATCAGCCGATGTAGAGTAACTCGACGGTAATCCTTCCGTTTTCAAAAATATCCGGTCTTCAACACCGGTCTTCAAATGCAATTCATAACGACGTATCACATATTCGGAATGGGTTATACGACCCCATGGTCCTTTCCCGGCTAACCCGAATAGTGAGCGTTTATTCAAAACAAGTGTGGCATTCAAAATCATCCAATTCACAACAAATGTCATTCAAGGTAATTATTGATAGTCGGTTATTTAACTATCAATAAAGATGCGCAACATCATCAGATTCCAAATAATTTTCCAAATTATTTATTTTCCAAAATATCTTTACTAGATATATAATTTCCACACTTCAAAAATAAATCAATATTTATTTTTAAACAGATTCCCTTTTCTTTTATAAATTCCATATTGAATTTATATTTTAAATATCTATGGATATACGATTTTCAAATCGTTTTCAATATTCATTTTCAATTTATCTTTACAAAGATAAATTCTTAAAACGTTTCGTTTCATTTGGAAAAGCATTTCCATACTTATTTAAAAATAATTGTTTCACAAATCATTTATTTTTCAACGTTTGAAAATATTCAATATACTTAAATCAAATTAAGTATATATTCATTCTTTAAGGAAAACATTTGCTATAACAACATCTATTTGAGTCAAAACGAATGTTACGTAAAACATCGTTACGACGACTCAAAATCACTAGTATAGGGATTCAGAATTAAGATAGATGTGTAAATCCCAATACTATATAAAACATTTCCTTTCGGAAATCATTTACTATAACAACAGTGTTATAGTCCATCATTTCCTTAAATTTCTCGAAAACGTCTATTTCAACAAGAACTGTTGAAATCTACGCTTTCGATTCATAATACATTTTAAAACATCTTTAAAATGTTTAACTTCATTTTTAATATCACTTCTTCAAAAATAAATCCATTTTATTTAACAATATATTCACTGTCCAAAATCGTAAATATAATTTCACTTAACCCAATTTAAATCATTTCTACACATTTTAATTTCAATAGAGATTCGCTATCTAAAATTGCGAATATATCTTCTTTAAAACTCTTCTATATTTAATTTATCCAATTCAATCTATTTCGAATTTATAAACACGTTCATAAATTCTATTTCTCTTTTATAACAACTTTAACTTATAAATCTTCTTTATTAACAATTCGATCAATATTCCACTTAAAAGCAAAAATCCAATTTATAAGTAAATTTCTTATAATCTTTTATTCTACTATTTCATTCATTCTACAACTTCATACTTTATAAATCTATAAATTTCATATCTTTACAATTTACAATTCTATACATTTCATATCTTCACATTTTATAATTTTAAATTTCATATCTTCACATGTTATAATTTTAAATTTCATACCGCTTATAAAACTCATTTTAAAATTCCAGTAACTTTAATTGATAAATATCAATTTGATACATCTTTTATATACATTGGTTTAATAATTCAAAAATCTCAACTTAAACCATTTTATAAATTTCTTAACTCTTTATTCCAAAAGAAATTACTTTTTGGTTAAAATTCACAAAATCTTAACTTTTATAACTTTAAAATTTTAATGTTTATTTCTTTAAAATAAATCACTTCAAAAATTTAAATAAACGTATATTCTCAAAGATCACTTTAAAAAAAATTCTCTTTTAAAATCAACATTGTTATTTTTAAATTTCAAAAATGAATCCAATGATGCAACGCATCAATTAGTCAATCACAACATTCAATATCATATATCAATATGATAACAGCATATACATCAATATCTGTAAATAAATAAATACAGTTGAGGAATCCAGTTGGATCCCTCCAACCTGTTTCCCTGCATCCTAAGACGTTAGCACAATACCAATTCCACTTCGAGGTGGAATATCGCGGTATATGGGTTTTATAAAAATAATCCGCTTACTAACGGCGCAATAGGGTCTCATCCGCTATACGAGGTGGGAAATCATCAATCCAATATATACATATCCCAATATGTATATATTGCTATATATATATATATAGATATATCCTACTATATTTAATATCACAAATCCAAATAGCAATCATATCGGTCAAAAACTGCAATTAATTTTGAGTGAGAAAAATCTCACCTTTGCTTTATAATTTGCAATCCAATCCAATCCAGTTTGTTTTCTTGGCAGTTTAGACCTTGTATATATATATTTATACAATTCTATTAATATTTGAACAGATCGAATAATAAATTTTCATTTGATAATTTTGATTCATCTGTGATTACATTTTAAACAATTAATTTTAAATTTTAACTGTTTCCTTTTGAAATAAACTTATTTAACTAAGATTTTATTTTGTCCCAATTTCTCTTAATAAATTTATCTAACGAAAATTTTAAATTAAAACTAAATTCCCTTTTTAAATAACCTCTATGTTTTTATTTTCTGTAAACAAACAAACAGAAATAAATTTTTCTTCTTACTAATTTAATTAAATCGAACTCCCTTTAGAAAATCTTTAGTATCAAAAACAATTTAAATTAGCAATTTACTAAGTATATTTATTTTTCTATAAGATAAATGAAACAAAACTTACAGCTACTACCCGTGACCAGAAGCTGAAATCACATCCACCTATTTCTGGCGAGCACCTGAACCGCCAATGTCATCTTCTAGCAACACTATAGCACCAAAACGCTGACATGTGCAAGCCTCTTCTACCTGCACATCGTACTTCGCTGCCTCCACATCCAACATCGTAGTCATCCCATCAGGTTGCATCAATCTTGCCCAACCACCATTATCAACTCAGTCTTCTCCATATTTCTACTCGTCGCCGCTGCCTACAGCCTCAGCTTCAAAGACCAGATCGCGAGCTTCTTCCTCTGTCGCCTACACGCGACTTGCCTACGCGCCGCCCCAGTTCGTCGCCATCCTCTCTGACATGCCATCGCCGCTCGAGCTACCCAACGCCACAACTTCGAACACCTTCCAGTTGCCGCCCCTACGCGAGTCGCCCCAATCGATCTTCAGTCTCACGCGAGACCATCGCGACCAATACAACATCGCAACCCCTCCATTATCGGTCGCGCGCCTCCACGCTGCTCAGAGGAGAAGAACGAGAGGGCTCGGCCATTATATTTTTCTTTCCTTTGAATCGAACAGAAGAGGGAAATGGGGAAACCACTGCTTTGATTTTGATTTGAAGCGAATGTAAAGGAAACGGGATTTACTTTGTTTTGGTTTTCGAATTTGGGGAAAGAAAACGCGACCATTGTTTTTTCGTTTCTGGTTTTCGAAATGAAAGTGAGGGGTGCGTGATTATTTAAAATGAGATGGAGAATGGTTTGCACGATGCGTTCGTGATTTCTGCGTGATTGTTGGTGTGAGTTAAGGGAAGACGACGTGCTAATGTTACCCAATTTAAATTTTAAATTTAAATTCAATTCAATTTAATTTCGACGCGTTTTTGTGTCGTGTGCTCACATATCAACTTCAAAAAATACGAAATTTGAAATCCGGTAATAATTCAATATTACGGACCCAATGGAACTAGTTTCGTCGAATTCCGAGACTGCGCCTCGGACGGCTATTTTTAAATATCGATTCGAACGATATAATTCCAAAACTGATCAAAACAGTTTCAAACTCGATTCTGAAGCTTCTATTATCTTCAGTATTATCAATATAAATTTTAAAAGCTTTCGAAATATTTTTCTTCAACTTTAAATTGAAGATTCAAATTTTCATCCAGTTTCAATAGATTAAATTTTATAATTTAATCGCCAAATTCAAAGTTATATTCGGGATTCAAATTAAATCATCGTTCAAATATTTAAAATTAATTAAATATTTCCCATTTAATTTGGTCAAAATTCCGGGTCGTTACAAACTTCCCTCCTTAAAAGAATTTCGTCCCGAAATTACAAGTTAGGAAAAAATGTCCTTAACTCGTCTTCTATTTTTCACAATTCAATAGTTTTATCTAATTTTCAATACATCAAAACAAATCTTTCTACTAAAGATTCGTTATTATTTCAACTAGTTTTCCAAACCTTTCATAATTTTCAAACAATATTGTTTTACTTTCAATTCAAATTTAAATTCAAATTTAAACTTTAAACTTTCAAAATTTTCTCAAAAATTTTCTAACACTCGGAATTTTCTCAAAATTTCACCAGCGTCTCCTTTGCGCGGCTAATACGGCACGACTACAAAACGTCCCTACGGACTCTCATATTTCAAAAAGAAAAAGAAAAAGCCAAGCGGCTAGAGAAGAAAATCATCAAATCTCATATTCAAATTCAAATACTTACCTTTTTGTCGAGTAATTCAAATTCTCTTCAAAATTAAAATCCCAATTCCTTTACACCTGTATACTACTAGCCATAATATCTAGTTACAACATTCAAACTAACATTTTGCAAATTCTATTACAAAATTTTCCAATATAAACTACTTATACATTTTTAGTTTACTATTGAAGTTACATATTCTATTTCATTCAATTTTACATTTCAATTTCTCATTTGAATTCAATTTACAATTTCAATCTAATTTGGATTCAGTTTAACTTCTGAATATTAAATTTCATCAATTACCAATTCAAACTAAGTTTAACATTCAGTTGTAATTCCAGTTTTATTTACTTTTGTTCACTCCCAAAATTTATGTACAATTCACTATTTTGGTTTATAACCACTTATATTAAACTAGATTTCAATTCGAATTCAATTTACATTCATGTACTTGCAATTGCCAATTGATTCATTCATTCACGATTTTATTTTCATAATTCAATACTCAATTCCAGAGTTTTTTCAACCTTTTCAAAACCATTTTTGAAAACAATTCTAATTACCCTTTTGAATTTCAAAACAAAACCCAAATTTTTTCAAACAACTTCCATTTAAAACAATTTGGCAGCAATTCCTCTTCTGGAAACCCGAAAATGAACATCAGTAATGCTGCAGTCATTACCGAAGTTATTTTCCAACAACCAAAAAGAGTTTAGAGCTTTTCATCTCTTCAAAATACTTTTCAAAACCTTTGAAATTCATTTTCAAATCAAAAAGGATTTTAAACTTTCCAAATCTCCAAAATTTTCAAATTCTTTTCAAAACATTCAAAAAAAACTTCTCTGGAATTCCGTTTCAAATTATAAGTCACATTTATAATTTATATTCTTAAATTTTACTTGTATGTGAATTTATTTCTTAACTTTGGAGTTACGGTTTGAATTTCTTATCCTATTTCATATAATAATGATAACATTTCAATATTATCACTTCCTACCAACCATGCAACCATATACTATGATAATTCATAGAAAACCATTTCTTTTATGTACAAAAATAGTTTTGGGCAAAATTATTTCATTCACCCTATTTAAAACAATACTGTGTCGGTTTATCTTGTTTAAGAGTTTAGAAACCCCTATCGATTACAGTTAGCTAGACTGCACCGACCAGAATCCATAAACAATCAACCGATAAGTCAACACAATACAAAACAATTTTATATTCACTAACAAATACGCACTCGTATCTATTATTACACTCAAACTCATTCTAGAGTACTACTGACTCTATCTCTAATGAGTAACACCCAACAGAGCAGGGTTGTCGCTTAACCATATGCTCTGATACCACGCTGTCACGTACCGAAATTTTCGACTTTCGAAAATTCGACATCGATACTCCCTTTATCGACTGCCGAGAAATCGAGTGCCGGAAACTCCAATAGTGATGGTTTTAGAAAGAAAAAGTAGAAGAAAAGATAGAAGAAGAAGAAGAAAGAAGGGACAGAAAGAAAATAGAGAAGAACAACAGAACAACATTAGAAACAGAAACAATATCAGTTTCTCATATTCGCAGCGGAACAATATATAATAAATAATCACTAGTCTTTTAAAACAAAGAACTATATCATTTTATACATACATCAATCATCAGAGTCAATATACAACAATGGACAGTTATATAACTTGTCCTCATACAGAATACACAGCGGAATAAATACTATCAGATACAAATACTACGTCTCGTCCTCCAGCTTATCTCCAAAGCTCCAGAATATCCTGATAACATAACTCTAGACTTCCCGTGTGGAAATTGGTGGGCACCCAGAGTTTAGAAGGGAAACAATAAACTCCGAGTCAGTCATGGTGACTGGTGTGAGATCGTAAAACAGTTTATCTTTAAAACAAAAACGGGATAATTTTAAAGTCAATTCGCAATGCTTTTGGAAAATGAAACTACCATAAGACCTCCCACCACACACACAATGCAAACGCAGACTTGGAGGAGATTTCTTCTTATATTAGTCAAAGATGCTTACTACGCAAAAATCAAATCATTTTGGATATTATTATTAGTGCATAGTGGAAAACATTTCGAAAGTAGAATATAAATCTTAGCCAACATAGGTACCATTATATTATGCCTGCTATAGCTGCCTCCTGAGGAGACAGGTTATACAATTGAAATCGTAAAGGCTCGTATTGTTTCTTTGGATTTCCAACAAATGGTCAGGCTAAGGAACTTCCTTTTCCACGATGGGTACGTCCCTGGAATAGACGACCCGAGAACCTAACGTTACGGTTAGGTCTCTGCCAACACAAGGCCGGGTTACCTCTGCAAAAATAGGTAACTACTGACACGCGTATGCCATTCCCCGATCGTCACCGATCTTCCCGAGGATCCCCGATTTCCAACAAACCACAAAGTAATAAATTTGCAGCAACCACAGAGGTTAAGTATCTGGGCTCCATACCATGATACCACCTTTATCCAGAAGGAATGACATACACTAAGGGGCGCTACTCCCTAGAACCTTGCTGCATCCTTCCTGTTTTGACCATTTCCGGGGTGTGAGGCTCGACGAAGTCTCGTCCACAAAGCTACGCTTTCTACAAAGCCATGCTTCGGGTCAAACAAAATGATCAACCTATGATCACAAAGATATAAGATCAAACAAATGATTAAACACTGATCATTTCACAGCAACACTCAGTATGCCACGTTACCAAATTGGGAGTATATCGCTGATAAATTTCAACTACATAACCTCTGAGCTCGTACGTCTCAGAGAAGGGTGTTAAGCTAAGAGAATAAATTCTCCGCCACCAACAGAAATGTATTTGAAAGAAATCAGCTTTATATCTCAAATTGTAACGTCAGATACACAATCCATACAAGTCTGTTCCGGGATCGAACAGAACCGAAGGCACTTCTCACGAAGCCCTTGCATATCCGGATAATTTTCTAATCACGTCCGGACTTCCCGTCACTAAGGGTGATAAAACCTCTAAACCGGAGATCAGCCGATGTAGAGTAACTCGACGGTATTCATTCCGTTTTCAAAAATATCCGGTCTTCAACACCGGTGTTCAAATGCAATTCATAACGACGTATCACATATTCGGAATGGGCTATACGACCCCATGGTCCTTTCCCGGCTAACCCGAATAGTGAGCGTTTATTCAAAACAAGTGTGGCATTCAAAATCATCCAATTCACAACAAATGTCATTCAAGGTAATTATTGATAGTCGGTTATTTAACTATCAATAAAGATGCGCAACATCATCAGATTCCAAATAATTTTCCAAATTATTTATTTTCCAAAATATCTTTACTAGATATATAATTTCCACACTTCAAAAATAAATCAATATTTATTTTTAAACAGATTCCCTTTTCTTTTATAAATTCCATATTGAATTTATATTTTAAATATCTATGGATATACGATTTTCAAATCGTTTTCAATATTCATTTTCAATTTATCTTTACAAAGATAAATTCTTAAAACGTTTCGTTTCATTTGGAAAAGCATTTCCATACTTATTTAAAAATAATTGTTTCACAAATCATTTATTTTTCAACGTTTGAAAATATTCAATATACTTAAATCAAATTAAGTATATATTCATTCTTTAAGGAAAACATTTGCTATAACAACATCTATTTGAGTCAAAACGAATGTTACGTAAAACATCGTTACGACGACTCAAAATCACTAGTATAGGGATTCAGAATTAAGATAGATGTGTAAATCCCAATACTATATAAAACATTTCCTTTCAGAAATCATTTACTATAACAACAGTGTTATAGTCCATCATTTCCTTAAATTTCTCGAAAACGTCTATTTCAACAAGAACTGTTGAAATCTACGCTTTCGATTCATAATACATTTTAAAACATCTTTAAAATGTTTAACTTCATTTTTAATATCACTTCTTCAAAAATAAATCCATTTTATTTAACAATATATTCACTGTCCAAAATCGTAAATATAATTTCACTTAACCCAATTTAAATCATTTCTATACATTTTAATTTCAATAGAGATTCGCTATCTAAAATTGCGAATATATCTTCTTTAAAAATCTTCTATATTTAATTTATCCAATTCAATCTATTTCGAATTTATAAACACGTTCATAAATTCTATTTCTCTTTTATAACAACTTTAACTTATAAATCTTCTTTATTAACAATTCGATCAATATTCCACTTAAAAGCAAAAATCCAATTTATAAGTAAATTTCTTATAATCTTTTATTCTACTATTTCATTCATTCTACAACTTCATACTTTATAAATCTATAAATTTCATATCTTTACAATTTACAATTCTATACATTTCATATCTTCACATTTTATAATTTTAAATTTCATATCTTCACATTTTATAATTTTGAATTTCATACCGCTTATAAAACTCATTTTAAAATTCCAGTAACTTTAATTGATAAATATCAATTTGATACATCTTTTATATACATTGGTTTAATAATTCAAAAATCTCAACTTAAACCATTTTATAAATTTCTTAACTCTTTATTCCAAAAAAAATTACTTTTTGGTTAAAATTCACAAAATCTTAACTTTTATAACTTTAAAATTTTAACGTTTATTTCTTTAAAATAAATCACTTCAAAAATTTAAATAAACGTATATTCTCAAAGATCACTTTAAAAAAAATTCTCTTTTAAAATCAACATTGTTATTTTTAAATTTCAAAAATGAATCCAATGATGCAACGCACCAATTAGTCAATCACAACATTCAATATCATATATCAATATGATAACAGCATATACATCAATATCTATAAATAAATAAATACAGTTGAGGAATCCAGTTGGATCCCTCCAACCTGTTTCCCTGCATCCAAAGACGTTAGCACAATACCAATTCCACTTCGAGGTGGAATATCGTGGTATATGGGTTTTATAAAAATAATCCGCTTACTAACGGCGCAATAGGGTCTCATCCGCTATACGAGGCGGGAAATCATCAATCCAATATATACATATGCCAATATGTATATATTGCTATATATATATATATCCTACTATATCTAATATACAAATCCAAATAGCAATCATATCGGTCAAAAACTGCAATTAATTTTGAGTGAGAAAAATCTCACCTTTGCTTTATAATTTGCAATCCAATCCAATCCAGTTTGTTTTCTTGGCAGTTTAGACCTTGTATATATATTTATACAATTCTATTAATATTTGAACAGATTGAATAATAAATTTTCATTTGATAATTTTGATTCATCTGTGATTACATTTTAAACAATTAATTTTAAATTTTAACTGTTTCCTTTTGAAATAAACTTATTTAACTAAGATTTTATTTTGTCCCAATTTCTCTTAATAAATTTATCTAACGAAAATTTTAAATTAAAACTAAATTCCCTTTTTAAATAACCTCTATGTTTTTATTTTCTGTAAACAAACAAACAGAAATAAATTTTTCTTCTTACTAATTTAATTAAATCGAACTCCCTTTAGAAAATCTTTAGTATCAAAAACAATTTAAATTAGCAATTTACTAAGTATATTTATTTTTCTATAAGATAAATGAAACAAAACTTACAGCTACTACCCGTGACCAGAAGCTGAAATCACATCCACCTATTTCTGGCGAGCACCTGAACCGCCGATGTCATCTTCTAGCAACACTATAGCACCAAAACGCTGACATGTGCAAGCCTCTTCTACCTGCACATCGTACTTCGCTGCCTCCACATCCAACATCGTAGTCATCCCATCAGGTTGCATCAATCTTGCCCAACCACCATTATCAACTCAGTCTTCTCCATATTTCTACTCGTCGCCGCTGCCTACAGCCTCAGCTTCAAAGACCAGATCGCGAGCTTCTTCCTCTGTCGCCTACACGCGACTTGCCTACGCGCCGCCCCAGTTCGTCGCCATCCTCTCTGACATGCCATCGCCGCTCGAGCTACCCAACGCCACAACTTCGAACACCTTCCAGTTGCCGCCCCTACGCGAGTCGCCCCAATCGATCTTCAGTCTCACGCGAGACCATAGCGACCAATACAACATCGCAACCCCTCCATTATCGGTCGCGCGCCTCCACGCTGCTCAGAGGAGAAGAACGAGAGGGCTCGGCCATTATATTTTTCTTTCCTTTGAATCGAACAGAAGAGGGAAATGGGGAAACCACTGCTTTGATTTTGATTTGAAGCGAATGTAAAGGAAACGGGATTTACTTTGTTTTGGTTTTCGAATTTGGGGAAAGAAAACGCGACCATTGTTTTTTCGTTTCTGGTTTTCGAAATGAAAGTGAGGGGTGCGTGATTATTTAAAATGAGATGGAGAATGGTTTGCACGATGCGTTCGTGATTTCTGCGTGATTGTTGGCGTGAGTTAATGGAAGACGACGTGCTAATGTTACCCAATTTAAATTTTAAATTTAAATTCAATTCAATTTAATTTCGACGCGTTTTTGTGTCGTGTGCTCACATATCAACTTCAAAAAATACGAAATTTGAAATCCGGTAATAATTCAATATTACGGACCCAATGGAACTAGTTTCGTCGAATTCCGAGACTGCGCCTCGGACGGCTATTTTTAAATATCGATTCGAACGATATAATTCCAAAACTGATCAAAACAGTTTCAAACTCGATTCTGAAGCTTCTATTATCTTCAGTATTATCAATATAAATTTTAAAAGCTTTCGAAATATTTTTCTTCAACTTTAAATTGAAGATTCAAATTTTCATCCAGTTTCAATAGATTAAATTTTATAATTTAATCGCCAAATTCAAAGTTATATTCGGGATTCAAATTAAATCATCGTTCAAATATTTAAAATTAATTAAATATTTCCCATTTAATTTGGTCAAAATTCTGGGTCGTTACACCTGAATAATTTTCAATTATTTTCATTTACTTGGGATTGCGGGTTTGAAATGATCAAACCCGGGTATCTTTGTAAATTACGGGTTGAAATGATAAATTACATGTATCACATTACCTAGGCTAAAAAATGAAATACAGACCCGTAGTTAAAATATGTTTTTCTAAAAAATTTAAAATATTTTAGAAATGTAAATATTATAATATTTTGATTTAAATTTGATTAAAAATGATTTTTGTAAAGCATTATTGATTTTCTGAAAGTTTATAAGTGAAATAAATTAATGGTAAAGTTAGAAAATCTGAAATGTAAGTTATTTTTGGAAATTTTAATTTGGTGATAATTGGAATTTAAATTAAATATGAAATATGATAAATTCATGATAATTTGGATTAAAGTGAATTTAAATGATTTTATAATATATTAATGATTTTTGAATAAAGTTAAAATGTGAAATGAATGAATATTTAAGTTGAAATTTTGACATATAACTAAAATTGGAAATTTATGAATTTGGCTTAAAAGTGAATTTTAAGTTAAGTAAATAAAAATGAAATTAAGTTATATTTGAAAATTTAAACTTAAGTGTTAAGTTAAATTTAATTTAATGAATTTAAAATTTAATATTGGAATTTAATAAGTGAATTATTATTAAATTTTGATTTTTGAATGGAAATTTAACTTTATAAAATCATGAATATAAGGGTATTTAATGATGACTATAAAAGTGAAAATATATGATTTTAAAATGTAAAAAAAATGATTTATATAAAAATATAATCGTTTGAGAAATTATACTGAATATTTGAAGTTAATTAACTGCATTTCTGAAATGCTATTAATTCTAATGTAAATGATAATACAACATTTGTAAATGCTGTAGTTGATAATAATGAACCAAATGGCTAAATTTAATTAAAGGCTATTATAGCATTTTTGTAAATGTTATAATGGTTGAATTTAACTAAGTTTATTTGAAACTAATGTAACCCTATTACAGCATTTTAAATGCTGTCTTTTGTTAAATTGAACTGTTTTAAATGTGACTTTCCGTAGCATTTTCCAAATGCTGCGAAAGTTGAATTTTCATTGTTTTAATTAATTTAAGTGAACGAATGAACTTTGAAAGATTAAAATTTTGGAAATTTAATAATTTAATTATTAAATATAATAACTTCATTTTTATGATTTAAAATGAAGTAATTTGTTTCGAAATATAAACTATTTTGAAATATGATATTTTGATATTTTGAAATGGATTTTTGAATGATGTTGAATTTTGAAATGATATTTGATTTCGAAGTATAAAATACTATTTTGAAATTTTAACTATTGGTTGTATTTAATTTATGGTTTAACTAATCCTTAAAGGATGGGCGATCCCAAGCATCTTTTAAGTTATGGTGCATTTCTACTACAGTTCACTTGAGTTGGTTTACATTATATAAGTATATATTGTCCTGACTCGAGTGTTTTGTGTTTTACTTTATGCTCAGGTCAGCCTGAGTATTTACAGCTTAGCTTTGGATTTCTTTTCTGGAGCTAGGAATCGCTGGAGATTCTGCTTGTCTAGTTATATGTTCCTTTCAGTTCAGTTGTTCTATTTCAGTTCTTGTATTCATAAACTTCTATTTATTTGAGATTTCTATTGTATATGTTTTCAAACAGATATTATGTATTATGTTTTGAGAGTTTTTTATAGTAGCTTCATGAACTACTATGGTTTTTATATTCCGCTGCGAGTTATTCTGATATGTTCTGTGTCTGTGATTTTGTGTATTTGATTTCATTTGCTCCAAATTTATTTACAATCTGTTATTTTGAAGTATTCAAGTCAGACATGTGTGGATTATTGTCGATTTGAATGGTCCAAAATAGTGGGTCGTTACACTCACAACCTAGGGTTGCCAAGGTGTGGCCATGGGTAATGAAGGAAGAAAGGAGGAGCTGCTTTGAATTTTGAAGTTTTTATATATATATACATATATACATATATATATATATATATATATGTATGTATATATGTATATTATATAGTTTAATTTATTTTTGAACTATATTTTGCCATTATTTCTCTAAGCATGGAAGACATGAAAGTAGATAAAAAAAGCTTAGGAAAATGAAGAAGAAGAAGTGAATGGAAGTGAAGTAGGATGGTGGGTATTTATAGGCAAATGGAAGGAGTAAAATATCAATTTTTAAGTGCATATTCATCATTACTTCACCACCACCACATCTCCCTCCATCATCATTATGCTCGACCGAACCATTCCCCCCATGTGCTTGGCCATGTGCATGTACTTGTGAGTGTAAGTGTTGACTTTGTGGTTGCTTAGGTGGTAAGGATGTAGATAATATCTTGGATATTTTTGAATATATATACAAATGTATGTATATGTATATATGTGTGCATATATACGTGTTCATGTGCATGTGGGTATCTTCATGTATGTGTACATGTATATGTGCACATGTATGTCACATATAATCCTCAACGTTGCACAACTTCTACACGTTGAATCATTACGAATTTCGATTCTGATTTCCTGTCATATTTTCCCTTCTTAGTTAACATACATATATTCATAAACAAAGTTTGAAAATAATATTCCTATGATTATATAATAATTGAAAGGGCTCATTTAATACTTAAAATAATTATTGAATCATTTAAACTCAATTTAAATTCAAAAATAAATTATTCCAAAATAATGACATTATTAATGATGTCATATATACTTTTAATTTTCCAAAATAAAATAAATTATTTCATTACGTATTCTTACTCATATAGATAAATGAGTGTATGTATCTAGCTCCGTGCACGATGTCGGATGGTCAAAGAGCTGTTTATCGATAAAACGGTTTTTGGTCATTTTATCGATTTATCTTCCAAAGTATATAATTTTGTAAATATTTATTCAAAATAAGATTACCCATATTTTTTTGTTCAAAACATCATTATTTATGTTAAAAATCTTATGTTTGAATATTTGAAATTATACTGAAGTGATGAATTTTCGGGTCGTTGCATATGATATGAGATATTATATTTAATTTTTGGATATGATATATATTTATATTTGTTAACTTTTATTCACTTCCAATTCTGTTAATTTAGGTTTATTCTCATATGTGTCTCTAATACTATATTATTCGGTGTGACGACCCACTATTTTGGACCATTCAAATCGACAATAATCCACACATGTCTGACTTGAATAATTCAAAATAACAGATTGTAATAAAATTTGGAGCAAATAAAATTAAATACAGAATCACAGACATAGAATATCAGAATAACTCGCAGCGGAAATAATATACCATAGTAGTTCATGAAGCTACTATATACAAACTCTCAAAACATAATACATAATATCAGTCTGAAAACATATACAATAGAAATCTCCAATACATAGAAAATACCAGAGCTGAAATAGAACAACTGGAACTGAAAAGGAATAGATAATTAGACAAGCGGAATCTCCAGCGATTCCTAGCTCCAGAATGAAATCCAAAGCTAAGTTGTAAATACTCAGGATGACCCGAGCGTAAAGTAAAACACAAAACACTCGAGTCGGGACAATATATACTTATATAATATAAACCAACTCAAGTGAACTATAGCAGTAATGCACAATAACTTAAAGGATGCTTGGGACCGCCCATCCTTTAAGGATCAGTTAAACTATATAATTTTAAATACATCCCGTGGTTAAAATTTCAAAAATAGTATCTTTACTTCTAAATCAAATATCATCTCAAAATTAAATATCATTTCAAATCTATTCAAATATCCAAATATCATATTTTCCAAAATCACGTTCATTTTTATTTAACATCAATACCGTTTCAACTCACATTTCAAAATAGCTATATTTCAAGTTAATATCTCCATTTAAATCACTTAAATTAAATTCATTATATTTAATAATTAAATATTAAATTTCCAAAATTTAATCTTTTACCAAATATTTTTTTTTATTTAAACAAAAATTTCAGTTTCCGTAGCACTTATAAAATGCTACGTAAAGTTTTTGGTTTAAACAGTTCATTTAACAAAGACAGCATTAAGCGCTGTAATAGATTTCTTTTTATTTCAAATAAACTTTAATGTTAAGTTTAACCACTATAGCACTTAAAAAGTGCCATAATAGTCTTTATTGCAAATTAACATTTTAGTTCATTTAAAACAACTACAGCATTTACAAAATGCTGTAATATCTTTTACATTACATTTCAAGGATGCTATCAAATCAAATTCAAAGTTTTAATTACCATTTCCCAACCAATTAACTTTTAACATAAATCAATTTAACTTATAAAATCATATATTTCACATTTTAAAATCATCATTTCAATACTCTTATTTTTGTTATTTTTATAAAGTTAAATTTCATTCAAAAAAAATCAAATTTTAACATAATTTCTTATTTAAATTCAAGTATTAAATTCCATTTCTTTAATTAAATTATTGACTTAACAATTTAGTTAAATTTCCAAAATATAACCCTTTTTCCATTTATTTTACTTAGTTAAAATTTTACTTTTACCCAAAATTCAAAGTTTCCAATTTAAGTTATATTCCAAAATTTTAACTTAAACATTTATTCATTCAACATTTTAACTTATTCAAAATTCATTAATATATTATAAAATCATATTAAATCCATTTAAATTCAAGATATCATAAATTTATCATATTTCATACTAAATTTAAATTCTATTTCATCACCAAATTAGAATTTCCAAACATACTTACATTTCAAATTTCTAACTTTACCGGTTATTTATTTCACTTATAAATTTTCAGAAAATCAATAATACTTTACGAAAAAATCATTTTTAACTAAGTTTAAATCAAAATAATATAATATTTACATTTTAAAATATTTTAGAAATTTTAGAAAAACATATTTTAACCAATGGTCTGTATATCATTTACTAGCCTAGGTAAAGTAATACGGATACTATATCATATCAATCTGAAATTTACAAATGAAAAATCCGGGTTTGATCATTTCAAACCCGCAGTCCCAAGTAAAATGAATGAAATGAAAACCGCTTAGGCCTATCATTTCAGCCCATAACGATTTTCTCCTATTCTAAAGACCATTCGGGTATGTATCATTTCAACCCATAGTGATTCTAGTCTACAGGGAACTTGCAATGGTGGTAACTGATATAAATAACATAATAGTATAATATAAAAGTAACATGTGATATAAAAGGTGCAATAACAGGTGTAAACATCATATGATCATAATATAGCAGTTATAACAGGATGAAATACATTTACAGATTCAAGTGGTGTCGGTTTATCAGTTATATAGGTATAGATTGTCTGGTGAGAATAACTCACCTCTAAAAGCTGGAGATAACAAAACCAATGACACAACAGAAACAAAAGCACGATGACAAGACTACGGACTTGAGTGGAGAGCGAGATCCAATGCTACAAGTCTTTTGTTACAACCCAAAACAAACATCAAAACAGACATAAATTCAATACACTCTGAAATGGAATAACTTTGGAATAAAAAGAGATTTGAATGCCAAGTCTTTTGCCTTGCTTTCTCTACTATTTGGCACGGCCTAGGGATGTTGTTTGGCTTAGGTTTGAACAAGTTTGGGTCAGGTTTGGGCTAGGAAATGCACGGCGTAAGCGAGAACATGTAGAGGAAGTTACAACATAAGAATGTCAAGAGGCTAGGCAACATTGGAAGGTTTGTGTTCACACTTTGGGCTCGGCTAATGGTCAAATGGCTCGGCCATGTCATGTTACAGGTCTGGCCAGAGGTAGGAGGAGTGAGTAAGGGTCTGGACAGAGGAGGTGGTGGCGGCCTAAGGTGATGGTGGTGGTGGAAATGGAAGCGGTGAACAAGTGGTGGTCAAACAACATGGTTTTAAGGGAATTAACATAGTTTTTGTGGAGTTTCTCTTCATAGATTGTGCGGACATGGTTCAAACCTGAGGAGTAGGTGGTGATGATGGCAGGGAAGAGGTGTAGGAGGTGGTGGCCGTGGATATGGAGTGGAGGCCGTTCAAAGAAGCAAAGAAAACAAGGCAAAAATACATGAAAAATGAGAAGAAAAGTGTAAAAAAGTAGCCATTACCCATAGATTTTTCTTGAAGCCATGAATGAATGAGAAGGTAAAATGATTTTGGGTGAATGGAGGCTGAAAACTCACGGCTACAAACCCAAAATGCACAGCCAAGATAGTAATTGAGGAGTTATGGCAAATGAAAGGACAAAGGAGATGAAAGGACTTAAGGTAAATAAGCTTTTAAAACTCTTCATATTTCTTTTTCTTTAAATTCAAATAAAACAAAAAATAAAATCAGTAAATTGACTTTAAAACCGAAACAAAGTAATATAAAATAAAAATAAATAATAATTTAAACAAAATGGAAAAAGAAAACAAGAAATTGCTTAAAAATCCAAAACAGTGTCCAGAAATTACAAATAAATCACTATTGACTTTGGAAAATTATTAACTTCATTTTAAAAATATTCTAAAATAAAATTTGAATTAAAAATGATTTTTAAACATTTTCAAAGTAATATAAATAATTAAATTCAAAGAAAATAGCAAAAGAATTGAAAAAATTGTTTAAAAATAGCAAACAGGACATGAAAATTTCAAATAAATTACTATAACTCTAGAAAAAATTATACTTCACTTAAAAATATTTTAAAACCAAAATATATACATACCAAGTTATTTTACCCATATAAACATAATTTAGAACATTACATGACCAAATAAAATATTATTTATATAATTTGAAATAAACAATTTGGTTAAATACAGCAAATTACACACAAAATTGAAAACGGTATAACTTCCACAATGTAAATCCGTTTTCAACGAAACAAAAAGCAGTATTCATGATATTAAATCTATTTTCATAATAAAAGATAAAATTCAAGAATTTAAATATTTATATTTAAAAACTAAAAGTCAAAGTTTGACTAGTTTGACCACAAATCCACTTTTCAGGAAAATATTCCATTTATACAAGTTTGGAATTATAATTCATATAATAATCAAAACTAATATTTAAAAACGAAATATTTGAACTAAACAAGTTTAAAATAATTTAAAAACAAAAATAAAGTCAAAATAAAATATGCAAAAATATAAGGTTGTTACACTCTCCCGCACTCAAATCTTTTTGTCCTCGAAAAGGAAGGAAACGGAGAAACGACTAGAAAGAACAATAGGTTTGAAGACATCCCTGAAAAGAAGGTTGGGAAAAAGTAGCTATGAGGGAAAGCAGGTTGAAAAACAAGGATGAACCATTATTTTTAAACCATTATACATTTTAATTAAAATTTTATAACATTTTAAACATTTTATAATATTATGATTAGTCCTTTGAGTTAAATCTGATAGTTCAAAGTAAACAATATTTAAAACATTTTAAAATCTTTAGAAGGGAAAATAACTGATCAAAATATTCTCTATATAGTACTTTATCAAAATACTTTATCAAATAATTTTATAACTCGATGTCTTAACAAGTTTATCCTCGTTCCTGCAGACTCTGGCAGTGCGTTGATCAGGCGCAAAGCTAGAATTCTCCAGGTACTTAGTAGACTTGTTTCAACAGCCAATGAAAATACTGGAAAACTTTTAAAAACAGATATGGAAAGTACAATCCAAACAAAAAAAACAAAAAAACCTTTGTCTAACCATGGATCGCAGATACACAAAGGTTACGCCTGGGTCCCCCAGGAAACATCCATATCCGTAAGCTTTCTCAGCCCTGCGAATTGCACCATGATGACTAGTAGACCGCAGATACACAATGGTTACGCCTGAATCCCCCAGGAAACATCCGTATCCGTAAGCTTTCTCAGCCCTGCGGATTTCGCTACTAATACGACCTACATAGATCACAGGATACACAATGGTTACGCCTGAATCCCCCAGGAAACATCCATACCCCTGGGCCATCCAGCCAGGTGAATTACGCTATGCAGTCGCGCTCGTAAGACCATGGGTAACGCTATGGAATTCGATGGACCCTCGAGTATCATATCCGGAAAACCAAAAATCAAAGAAATATCGATAGAATGAATCCACAATGTGGCCACAAAGCGGATATCAAGCAGAAGGCACTTTCCATATCTTTACTTCGAAAATATGTATCATATAGTACCTTTTCAAATCACTTTCAAATATCATACTTATATAAAGTCCATTATATATAAGATTTCATTTTCAAATCAAATACTTTCCAAAATCAATAGTATATCAAATCACACTTATATAGACTTCAATTATATAAGATTTCACTTTTCAAATTGAGTACCTTTTCAAATCCATAATTTTCGAATCAACATTATACTTATACAAACCAAATTTTTATATAAGTACGATAACTCCCAAATCAAGTATTTAGTAACACAAGTGTAACGACCCGCTATTTTGGACCATTCGCATCCGCACATGTCGGACTTGAATAATTCAAAATATCGTGTTGTTAATTATAAATTTGGAAAAACTGAACATATACAGTAAATAAATAATCACAGATCACAGACACAGAGTAATAAATGCAGCAAAAGCAAAAGATAGTAGTTCATGAAGCCACTATATACATATCAGAGTTAAAAAAGTACAGCGGAAGTCTCAAATACAATAGTCAAATACAATATCTGAATACATCACTGGAATCAACTGAATATCTGAAAGCTAGATAGATAGCTGGATCTCCAAGCGAAGCTCCAACTCCAAAGGTGAGTTTCAAAAGCTGAACCACTCAGTCTGACCCGAGCGTAAAGCAAAACACAAAACACTCGAGTCAGGATTAACATTCTTATATCAATAAATCCAACTCAAGTGAAATAACCATTGAAATACAATAACTCGAAGGATGTTGGAATCACCATCCTCTAAGGATCCGTTAAACTATCTACTAGGTAGTAGTATACGCTAAGTAGATAATGTTTATCAGTAATATAAGATATCAAAATAGTGTTAAGGCGTTACCATTATCCCGCTTAACACATTTTATACAAGCGTTATAGTTTATACAGCACTGTAAACTCCACCGTAAACTAGTGGGATATCAGGGAGTACTCCATAGGTATAACACAAAACAAATTCATAGTGGTCGCGTATATAGGGATACAAGTATGACAAGGCACATGAGGCAATACCCAAGGTAGTGAAACTACCGTTTGCCTGATCCAGACTGGTGAGAACGCATCGCCGCAGCGATCGCAACACCGCGAAACAACACTCCCAAAATCAAAGGTGCACCAATCGACAACAAGTAATGAGTAGTTTTCGAAGAAGTGTGTTCGCTCGAGGTAGCTAACCCCCATTTGGCCCGGCACGACTCCTGTTTTAGTCATTTCTAATTTGACACAAGTGTCAAGGCTATCCATTATCGTTCTCTTTCTTCAGTCATCACGTACATCATTTCAACCACTTCATTCTGGATCACACTCTGCGTATAGTTATTAAAGTGGTTTTCGGTTTAGACAGTGAGTATGTCCCTAACCGATTCCGGTCTCTTTAATAACTTCCGTGATTATTACACCGATTGGTCGTTTAATATATTTCAAAACCGATCAAATTCAATTTCAATTAAAATTTGCAAATCAACATTTCATTTGTCTTTCTAAACCAATTTCCAAAATTTACGTTTCAAACTTCCAAATTCATTTCAACATCTTATAATTCAATTTCGATTTTATTTAAACAATTCAAATATTGATTTAAATTCGTATATAAGTTTCATTCCGAAATCATTTAAATTAATTTAATTTAACATTCAAATCAATTTAACTTCATTTATCGATTTCATTCAATATTTCTTAAGTAAATTTATCATTCAAAACAATTTCTATTTAATTTCCAATTCATTAAATCAATTACTTAAGTTCAACTTCATTATATCAAAACATCAAATTGAATTATATTAGATTCGTCAAATCAAATTCTTTAAATTACAATCTCACATTAATTTCAATAAATCACATTTTTATTTCTTGTTAAAGAAAATTCAATTTCACTTATTTATTTACTCAGTTACACATTTCAAAACTCAATTTTTAAAGAAACTAAATTTCACTTATTCAAGAAGTTCAATTCCACTTATTAAAGAATTCAATTTATTTAATTATTAAATAATTCAGTCTCATTTAATTATAAAATAATTTCAAAACTTAATTATTAAATAATTTCAACTTAATTTTTAATAATTCCAAATTTTAAAACAACGTTCTTTCATCAACTACATTGTTAATATTTTGTTTCATATTATTAAATATTAACATTTTCCTTTCATAAAAATTCAAATTCCAACTTAATTTCAAACCTTATCATTTATTCAAATAAAATCTTTATTTTATTTTTAAATCAAATTATTGACCAATCGGATTTTATTTAATTCTCTATCCTAGGTCAAAGTTTAATTTGGGTATTTATCATTTCAACCCGATTCCAATTCAATTCAAAAATCAAAGCATAACAAAGGGAACTTGCAGTGTGATAACTGGGATGGTGTCAAAGTAAATAAACAAGCAATAACAACAATCAATAACAATCCAATAGTTAATTCAAATAATCCCGAAATAACCGTATTAATTCACATTGTTGTTTGTGCAAATTAATATAATTATTTCTAGAATCTACACTATCCTTTCATGTAGATTAAAGATTATTACACTAAAGTTAATACGGTTCTTCACTTGATATCAATTATCCACTTTATACTACATAAGTTTATACAATCATACATTCAATGGTTCAAGGTGTAGTTATCACTATTTCTACGTGTCAATTTATTTAAAATTGAAAGGTGTCATATTATACAAATATCATCAATCAAATTAACACATATATCAAATCTAACTATCCTACGTCAATTTCAAATTCAAATTATTTTATTAGTTACAACATTAACAATTTAACGTCCAATGTCAACATCAAACCATCAATCATTTATCAACCAAACTAGATTTATCATTTCATAAATAACAGTTAATGGTGTAAGATGTCACAAGTAAACCGATACAGGTGATAGCATATAAGACAGTGTAAATACCTAACAACAGCATATTTCAATTGTCGTTTCAATTGAAATCAAATTTAATAAATAAAAGAACATTAATCGTGAGTGATTGCTCACCTTTCGAGGCTAGATAGATCTGACAAGGAAACGAGCTATGAATATCAAAGCAACGCTGGATGGACACGATTCGATAAAGAAAACAGGAACGACGGACGAAGCTGATAACAGAAATTGATAACGAATCAGAACCAGATTGACGAAGATAGATGGTATAAATGAACTTATAACTATAACCAACATTTATATGCAGACTTGCTTTATATAATATATACTTTATATTTTCAGAACCAAAGCAAGATAGAAACCGACTAAAGTAAGTTACAAAATCAACATACCAAGAAAATATAAAGTAACGTATATATTTAATATAAAACAATGTTATATCTAAGTTGCAAATACAATATTAATATAAAACGGTATTATACTATGCTTAATATAAAGTACCGTATCTAAATATGTAGACTATCAACATGTATATGCAGACAAAAAAAATGTGAACAATAATTACGAAAACAAATGCAAACCACACTTCACAAACAAATATGTATTAAATATATATGCCTACCTTCAAACAACCTATGCAGACACCTATCTTGGATATCTAACTATATATATTTTATAATATAACCTCTTTACTTTTTGAAATCAAGTGTCCATCTATATAATATTTTAAAATACATACGTATGCAAACATCTATTTGTATTAGCAACATATATATACTTAACTTATACAATCAACTATATATATAAACTATACCCAGTAACCCAGTATGATATAAACTAATATAAATATATGTATATTAGTAACCAAAATAACTTGCTGTGAGTAAACTGTATACTCTAACAAACCTCATAGTTTTATAAACTTTATAAATTTTACAAACTTATAAACTTTACAACTTTATAACCTTTAGGTAACCTTTAAAAAGTGCAGTATACTTTAACAATCAACAAAATTTAGTATAAAACCAATATACAAACTCATACAACAAAACTTTATATACATACATTAAACGTACTATACATAATACATACAAAAACGAAAATTGGACAGACTTGTCCTATGTAACAGTACATATATAACAAGTCAAAGTATATATTCATATTTGCAAACCACATATAAAACCTGTATACCTTTATACATAGATAGAATATGACAAAATATATATATATACAGTTATTACTAACTCATATTATGAACCATATATGCATACGTGTATAGGTATTATATACTTACAAGACTTAGGTTTGTGGTCGGCAAAAGAGTGAAGGCCGAAGACCTCTGGAGACAAGCCATGGTCAGAGAGGTGGAAAAGAAGGTGGGGCCGCAGGTCAAGAAAGGAGGGGGAATCGGCACTTGGTGGCTGGGTTGCCTACACGGCATGGTGGAGGTGGTGCTCTCGGCAGCTCCAGTGGCGAAGGCTGCGAAGAAGGAGGTGAGCAGTTTTGGGGTGGGCTTCGGCTATTGAGCGAATGGACAGGGCTGCAAGGCGAGGTGGTTCACGGCTCGAAGGGATGGAGGTAGGCTGTCTGGTGGTGAAGACTTGAGCTGGCAGAGGAGCAGTCAGGGAATGACGGCGGTCGGAGGGGAAGAACTTGGCTAGTGGTCATGAGCCGTGGCGATGGGGTGGAGGCCATGCGGGAGGTAGATGCAGATGTGTTTCTTTTTTTTACTTTACAAACATGAGAAGAGGATGGGTTTCAAAAGAAATGGATGAAGAACGTGCAAAGCTACTGTAGCCATTTATGTTTTACAAAATGAATTATCACAGAGGAAGAATGAATAAGGACTAACAATATTTTGAACCGATGGAATTGCAAAAGTCATGCAAATAGAACATTGGAAATAGATGCCAAAGACTGCTGGTATTATACAGTGGGCAACGAAAGGTCAGAAAGCAAAAAGGAAAAATGTGAATGGCACAGGAATCAAAACGTTGAAATTTAGTAACCGATACGGCTATCCGTTTCGCGGTTTTAATCGCGTAACGGATACCGAAATACGGAAATGAATATACTGTGAAGATCAGCACGAAGAGACGGTCAAAATGGTATAAAGATATCAGTGGTTTGATTGAATTATAAAAATTCGAATTTTTCTACTGGCCGAAAATGCAAGAAAAACGTAGAAAAATAAGATCGACGGAGCCAAAGAAGTCCGAATTTGGAAAAATGAAAAATGACGTTTGCTCAGAAGATGGTTTAGAATTTTTCTATATAAAAATATTTAGGTTCCGAAAACATTTTGTTTTCATCGCTTTTTAACTGATTAAATTGAAGTAAATTTACGCGCGAAATAAACTTTCATATTTTCGGACGAAAATTTACCAGTTGCTATGTTTAACTAGACGCATTCCAAATATCAAATTTATATTTCAAAATTTTATTGTTTAAAATTTCACAAAATTTCAATTAACAACGTTATTAAAAACCGGTTAAATTTACGGGTCGTTACAACAAGGTTCTCAAATTTCAATTTGTTTCAATATCAATACAATTTTCAAAATCATATACGCTTTCACCAAATTATTCTTTCAAATCAAATATCTTCAATTCCAAAGTTTCCGAATTAATAAATTTAGAAAAATAAATCCAAATTTCCAAATCAATATAATTTAAGTCAAACAATTCATTTCCAAAATCATCTTATATTTACATAAAGTCTATCTTATATAAGGATCAAAAAAATTTCAAAAAAACAATTTCGCTGCATGAAGAGTCATATGGGATTGAACATCTTTGCTTTATAAAAGACTTTTAATTTAGAATAGTTTTGTATATAAAATATGTTGTAAAATAGTGTGCATATAAAATAGTGTTGAAAAAAAATAGTTTTGTATATAAAATAATTTTTTGGAAAATGGTTTTAAATAAAATAGTTTTGTATGTAAAATAGAATAAAATAGTTTGTTTAAGAAGAATAAAAGGAAAATTAGTTTTGGAAAATGGTTTTAAATTGATAGTAGTTTTGCATAAAAGAAAAATTCCAATTAAATTACAAAGATATCCAACCCAATAATTTCCAATTTCAGCGTCAAGTATATCAATGATATTAGAATATAAGATGTACATATGTCATCATTTCGCAAAATCACATTCGACCACTTGCTCGATCACACAAGTTCGCTTTCGAACTAGTATTGTTCATTCTACTTCCCTAATGCGGATTTCGATATGTTTTCTCGACTAGAAACCATCAGTCTCCTTGCATAGCCATATACTATGATAGAGAATTCTGGAATCAAGCCCAAAATTCATATCAAATATTCGCCATTAAGAATCAAATGAAAAATCCTAACACGAAATGGTGTAATTCACCTCAAACTTGTGTACTCAAACTTGGATCAATTTAATTATGCGAATAAAACAGCATACGTACAACTTATGTATCTATTCCAACTTTTATATATATAGTTTCATAAAAATGTTACTAAGTTAAACATTTAAACTAAATTTTATTCAAAATATTTTGAAGACCAAATTCTTTTCAAAACATTGCAAATCAAAATTTCATATTAGAAAAATTCAAAATAGCCTTATTCATTTACTTAACAAAACAGTTTCAAACTTATTTAAATCATATTACTACATATTTTAAACATAAATACCAAACTTATATACTTTATACTTTTCAAAATTACTTAGCTTTGAAAAGTTAACCTTGATTTGGAAGTGCTTGAACCTTCAAAATAGTTGAAGAAATCATATTTCAATCCAAGAGTTGGAAATCACCAACAAATTAGTAAATCAATTCCAAAAGATAGGCTTATATCAAATCAAATCCAAAACTCAAGGACTGAACACCGGATCATTTCAAATTGTTCAAATATATATACATATCTCTTTCGAATATCACATCACACTTCGGAATTTGAAATCAAGAACTGGTTTCACAAATAAATCGCATAGAAAAGCTACCGAAGTGGCCTCTCCCTCACTCTGAAACTCGAAAATCAATGTCGATGATGCATGCATTCATCACCGAAATTAATTTCCAGCGACATAAGTGGGTTCTGGACTTCTATTTTCTCAACTTCATTTGAAATTTCTTTGAAATCATTTGAAACTCATTAAAATCATTTGAAACATTTCATATTCGGAAAATACTTTCAAATCATATTATTTATTATTTCAAAATCTTAAAACCAGTTCCAAAATGCTGGAGTTCAATCACTCAAATTCAGATTCAAATCCTTCGGTTATAAATTGTTTTATATGAAACCATTTCTTATATAAATTTCAAAATTTCAAATCCATTCGAAACTTTAAATTCTCAATTTTAAAATGGTATATAATCCTTATCGAAAACATTTCACCTTTATATAAACATATGGTCATCCTTATCAAAATAACAACTTCGATGAATGCAAAATTTTCAAAAGACAATCAACCACAAATTTTCCAAGGGATGATTAAAGGATGGATTTCAAAACAAAACAGATATTCAAATTTAGAGGAACTCCAATTAAATAGAATTCTGATTCGAAGATAAGCTCGAACGAAGATGAGATAATTAAATTACCAAATAGAAGATGGATAAGATCATATAAATCGCGGGCGACCTTAACCGGTCAACCGTGACTTCAGGAATAATCGATGCAAAAATCTAAGGCAAATCGACCTTCGATCGCCAGAGATAGAATCTAGGTATAGCAGAAGATAGAAAACATCGTAAATCGAGGATACGGAAATCTCCGGTGAATCAATGCCCATTGTAAAGGAGTTTCACACTTTTACAAATCATTCAAAGTTTGGCGGAATCGCCGGTCTTTATAGAGGTCATTCAAAGTGGAGTTATGGAATGCTCCAAAAATCAAAAGAATACAATAGGGGAGACAGGAATGGATTTCAGAACAAGTGGGAGCGTTCCAAAATTCAAAGGAATCCTAATTGAAGAAATCCTAACTAAGATAGAAGTTCAAAATTTTAAGGAAATCCTAATCAAAGAAATTACTAACAAGGTGGATACGAAAGGGTTAAAGTCCAGAAAATTTTCTTTCAAAACAAGAAAATTTTATATCAAAATAATCTTTAAAAATCCTTTGAAAATCATTTGAAAATCATTTTATACTTCGAAAATACTTTCTCTCACAAAGGAATGATTCTGAGATTGATTTCACTCATTCTAGGGTATTTCTACCCTATCTCTAATGAGTTTTTGCTCCACAGGCTAAGGTTTGCCTAAAACCAAAGCTCTGATACCAAATGTGACGACCCACTATTTTGGACCATTCAAATCGACAATAATCCACACATGTCTGACTTGAATAATTCAAAATAACAGATTGTAATAAAATTTGGAGCAAATAAAATCAAATACAGAATCACAGACACAGAATATCAGAATAACTCGCAGCGGAAATAATATACCATAGTAGTTCATGAAGCTACTATATACAAACTCTCAAAACATAATACATAATATTAGTCTGAAAACATATACAATAGAAATCTCCAATACATAGAAAATACCAGAGCTGAAATAGAACAACTGGAACTGAAAAGGGATAGATAATTAGACAAGCGGAATCTCAAACGATTCCTAGCTCCAGAATGAAATCCAAAGCTAAGCTGTAAATACTCAGGCTGACCCGAGCATAAAGTAAAACACAAAACACTCGAGTCCGGACAATATATACTTATATAATATAAACCAACTCAAGTGAACTATAGCAGTAATGCACAATAACTTAAAGGATGCTTGGGACCGCCCATCCTTTAAGGATCAGTTAAACTATATAATTTTAAATACATCCCGTGGTTAAAATTTCAAAAATAGTATCTTTACTTATAAATCAAATATCATCTCAAAATTAAATATCATTTCAAATCTATTCAAATATCCAAATATCATATTTTCCAAAATCACATTCATTTTTATTTAACATCAATACCGTTTCAACTCACATTTCAAAATAGCTATATTTCAAGTTAATATCTCCATTTAAATCACTTAAAGTAAATTCATTATATTTAATAATTAAATATTAAATTTCCAAAATTTAATCTTTTTCCAAAGATTTTTTTTATTTAAACAAAAATTTCAATTTCCGTAGCACTTATAAAATGCTACGTAAAGTTTTTGGTTTAAACAGTTCATTTAACACAGACAGCATTAAGCGCTGTAATAGATTTCTTTTTATTTCAAATAAACTTTAATGTTAAGTTTAACCACTATAGCACTTACAAAGTGCCATAATAGTCTTTATTGCAAATTAACTTTTTAGTTCATTTAAAACAACTACAGCATTTACAAAATGCTATAATATCTTTTACATTACATTTCAAGGATGCTATCAAATCAAATTCAGAGTTTTAATTACCATTTCCCAACCAATTAACTTTTAACATAAATCAATTTAACTTATAAAATCATATATTTCACATTTTAAAATCATCATTTCAATACTCTTATTTTTGTTATTTTTATAAAGTTAAATTTCATTCAAAAAAATTCAAATTTTAACATAATTTCTTATTTAAATTCAAGTATTAAATTCCATTTCTTTAATTAAATTATTAACTTAACAATTTAGTTAAATTTCCAAAATATAACCCTTTTTCCATTTATTTTACTTAGTTAAAATTTCACTTTTACCCAAAATTCAAAGTTTCCAATTTAAGTTAAATTCCAAAATTTTAACTTAAACATTTATTCATTCAACATTTTAACTTATTCAAAATTCATTAATATATTATAAAATCATCTTAAATCCATTTAAATTCAAGATATCATAAATTTATCATATTTCATACTAAATTTAAATTCCATTTCATCACCAAATTAGAATTTCCAAACATACTTACATTTCAAATTTCTAACTTTACCACTTATTTATTTCACTTATAAATTTTCAGAAAATCAATAATACTTTACAAAAAAATCATTTTTAATTAAGTTTAAATCAAAATAATATAATATTTACATTTTAAAATATTTTAGAAATTTTAGAAAAACATATTTTAACCAATGGTCTGTATATCATTTACTAGCCTAGGTAAAGTAATACGGATACTATATCATATCAATCTGAAATTTACAAATGAAAAATCCGGGTTTGATCATTTCAAACCCGCAGTCCCAAGTAAAATGAATGAAATGAAAACCGCTCAAGCCTATCATTTCAGCCCATAACGATTTTCTCCTATTCTAAAGATCGTTCGGGTATGTATCATTTCAACCCATAGTGATTCTAGTCTACAGGGAACTTGCAATGGTGGTAACTGATATAAATAACATAATAGTATAATATAATAGTAACATGTGATATAAAAGGTGCAATAATAGGTGTAAACATCATATGATCATAATATAGCAGTTATAACAAGATGAAATACATTTACAGATTCAAGTGGTGTCGGTTTATCAGTTATATAGGTATAGATTGTCTGGTGAGAATAACTCACCTCTAAAAGCTGGAGATAACAAAACCAATGACACAACAGAAACAAAAACACGATGACAAGACTACGGACTTGAGTGGAGAGCGAGATCCAATGCTACAAGTCTTGTGTTACAACCCAAAACAAACATCAAAACAGACATAAATTCAATACACTCTGAAATGGAATAACTATGGAATAAAAAAAGATTTGAATGCCAAGTCTTTTGCCTTGCTTTCTCTACTATTTGGCACGGCCTAGGGATTTTGTTTGGCTTAGGTTTGAACAAGTTTGGGTCAGGTTTGGGCTAGGAAATGCACGGCGTAAGCGAGAACATGTAGAGGAAGTTACAACATAAGAATGTCAAGAGGCTAGGCAACATTGGAAGGTTTGTGTTCACACTTTGGGCTCGGCTAATGGTCAAATGGCTCGGCCATGTCATGCTACAGGTCTGGCCAGAGGTAGGAGGGGTGAGTAAGGGTCTGGACAGAGGTGGTGGTGGCGGCCTAAGGTGATGGTGGTGGTGGAAATGGAAGTGGCGAACAAGTGGTGGTCAAACAACATGGTTTTAAGGGAATTAACATAGTTTTTGTGGAGTTTCTCTTCATAGATTGTGCGGCCATGGTTCAGACCTGAGGAGTAGGTGGTGATGATGGCAGGGAAGAGGTGTAGGAGGTGGTGGTCGTGGATATGGAGTGGAAGCCGTTCAAAGAAGCAAAGAAAACAAGGCAAAAATACATGAAAAATGAGAAGAAAAGTGTAAAAAAGTAGCCATTACCCATAGATTTTTCTTGAAGCCATGAATGAATGAGAAGGTAAAATGATTTTGGGTGAATGGAGGCTGAAAACTCACGGCTACAAACCAAAAATGCACAGCCAAGATAGTAATTGAGGAGTTATGGCAAATGAAAGGACAAAGGAGATGAAAGGACTTAAGGTAAATAAGCTTTTAAAACTCTTCATATTTCTTTTTCTTTAAATTCAAATAAAACAAAAAATAAAATCATTAAATTGACTTTAAAACCGAAACAAAGTAATATAAAATAAAAATAAATAATAATTTAAAGAAAATGGAAAATGAAAACAAGAAATTGCTTAAAATTCCAAAACAGTGTCCAGAAATTACAAATAAATCACTATTGACTTTGGAAAATTATTAACTTCATTTTAAAAATATTCTAAAATAAAATTTGAAATAAAAATGATTTTTAAACATTTTCAAAGTAAAATAAATAATTAAATTCAGAGAAAATAGCAAAAGAATTGAAGAAATTGTTTAAAAATAGCAAACACGACATGAAAATTTCAAATAAATTACTATAACTCTAGAAAAATTTATACTTCACTTAAAAATATTTTAAAACCAAAATATATACATACCAAGTTATTTTACCCATATAAACATAATTTAGAACATTACATGACCAAATAAAATATTATTTATATAATTTGAAATAAACAATTTGGTTAAATACAGCAAATTACACACAAAATTGAAAACAGTATAACTTCCACAATGTAAATCCGTTTTCAACGAAACAAAAAGCAATATTCATGATATTAAATCTATTTTCATAATAAAAGATAAAATTCATGAATTTAAATATTTATATTTAAAAATTAAAAGTCAAAGTTTGACTAGTTTGACCACAAATCCACTTTTCAGGAAAATATTCCATTTATACAAGTTTGGAATTATAATTCATATAATAATCAAAATTAATATTTAAAAATGAAATATTTTAACTAAAAAAGTTTAAAATAATTTAAAAACAAAAATAAAGTCAAAATAAAATATGCAAAAATATAGGGTTGTTACATTCGGTCCATGGGAACTCGTGTGCATTGCTTTGTGATGATATGAGATATGCATGATTTCAGATGTATTCGTGTATCGAAACATATCCGTGTTGGCCTAATGGAATGTATATGAGAGATTGCTCTTATCGTATCCTTTGCTTAGTGCTATCAGGCAGTTATTACTCTCTGGTACGTGGGTACTGGGCTAGAGCATCATAGCATATGTAACGATCCGTCTTTTCGACCTTCGAAAGTCGACATTAAATACATCCATGGTATTTCAATGTCAAACATCCAATCGTCGGAAAAGAAGATTGTTAGAGTAAATAGAAAAAGAAAAAGAAAAGTAATGGGAGAAATAGAATCTCGTAGAGAAATGATCATATATAATATAACAAAGACAGTAAAAGTAGTCACTCTAAATACATAGTACATCAGAGTAACAAACCTCATCAGCCTGGACAGTTATAACTACCCGACCTTACAGTTGCTGATGGGTGTGTGTGTGTATATATATATATAATACCAGTGGAAATAAAATACTACGGTTGGTGTCCCATCATCGTCAACCTGGAAAAGTACTCGGTCTGACCCGAGCATTATAATAAAATAACAACTTGATCAGTTTAGAAATACCAGCATGAGAAACTCAAGTAATGTGATGTGATGAACATATAATAATTTTATGAGCCCACGCCGTGGAATGATTTTTACCTCACAAGGACAATCTCCACACATGAATGGATGGAAGTGAATTGAACAAAACCCAAACTTGAAAGGATGGGTATAAACAAGGTCAAAATACAAACTTAAATAATGGACAAAAATAATTAAATATTGAGAAGAACCCAGTCACTGCTCAATGCAATTAAGAAAACAATTTAAAAAAATTGAATGAATAACAAGGAAATGAATTTTCTAACAATGAGTAAAAGGATGCGCCCTCTTACCGAAAGTATATCTCTAGAAATATACTTGAGAGGGTCATGTACTCTGTGACTCCTCTCGGAACTCCAAGCCGGACCCCGCCAACCTTATCGAGAATTTAAGTATTTCACATCTCTACGCACATACCAGCAAACCAATCTAGAGTAGATGTGACAATACCCTAATGGGAGCAACCCTACATAGCTTGGCCCCCACTCGTTCTTTGGTTTTAGTCATTTTCGACAAAGGATATCAACGCTCAAATAAACAACAAATCACCTTAAATTAACGATATTCAAAGAAGAAAGCAAAATTGATAGTCGATAAATCAATTATCGAGAATAATTAAAATGATCGTATATGGAAATTAAATCTCATACCCTTGCCACTACTTGTCGATTTCAAACCTGTACTGTCCCTCCGTTGAAACTGATGTCAGGCAAGTTAAGGTAGTATTACCTCTAGGCATTGCCTTGATAACATTTTTAATCTCTGAGATAGAAGCGCATTTCCATACCCCGATGTTTAGTGCTAAAAGTATGACTAAATTCTTTCCATGTAAGTGATATTGTTTACGGAAGTTAAATTTCTTATCCATTCCATAACCAAATCAAACTTTTAAACTTTTATAACCCAAACTTGTGCTTGGTTTTTACATCACAAATATTTGTAAAACACTTCAAAATTAATATTCCTTTTTAAAGATTTTCTCATTTATAAATTTCAAACAACATTTATTATTCCGAAAGATAATAAATCAATTAAAATTCTTTTATAAATTAAAAGTACATTAACTATCCCGAAAGAGAATTAATCACTTTATAACTCCTTTAATAAATCAATCAATTATCTTTATACACCTTTATTAAATCAAATAATTAATTTTTAAACACAATTATTTAAACCAATTAATTGACTTTACACATTATTTATTAAGATGATTAATTAATCATAAATATCATTATTGAAATGATTAATTAACTTTAACACCTTTATTAAATCAGTAAATTAACTTTAATCACATTTATTAAATCAGTTAATTAACTTTTAAACACTTATATTGAATCGGTTCATTAACTTTAATTATCGTTTATAATTTTATTAACTAACTTTATTATAATTAAGATATAATTAAAAATATATTTAAACCCTAAAATTCCTTTCAAAAACTTATACAATCCTTAAAAACCCATTTGAAAAGAACTTACAAAATACTTAAGGTAAATAACCTTGTAAATTGAAAACTTTAATTATCTCAAAAGATAATTAAATCTAATTTATAATCTTTTGTAAATTTTAAACAACATTAATTATTTTGAAAATGAATTAGTCAAATTTATAATTTCTTTATAAATTTAAAACAACGTTAATTATCCCGAAAGACAATTAATTAAATTTATAACTCCATTTATAAATTTTTAAATCATCACTTAACCTTTATGTTTAAAATTCTCAAAATATTTGAAAATATAGTTTAAACAATTTTCAAACTACAAAAACATGACCAAACATTTATTTTGTCAAAATACAAGCTCAAGTTCAAAACACAACAAAGGTTTGAGGGGAATATATTTCATAAGTGACGGTACAACAGCAATCATTGTAATGACGCTTACACAATAAAACCGTATGTCATAAATATTTTCAACCAAACAATAATATAAACGACATAAGAATAGAAGTAAATAGATAGTGGCGAGAAATCCCTTAGGGTCTCTCTACAAAAGGTCCCTATAAATTACACACGTAAATGTGTATTTTGAAGTGTTCTGTAGCGACCTATTCACTACGTACACTCTGAATTTCCTTTTATTTTTGACTTTGCAACAAAACAGTTATTTATTCCATTTGCTTTTTTAAAGCAAGAATTTAAATCCAAACGAACAACCAAACAACAATATAAATTATCAACCAAGCATTCAATAATAATATATAGCTACAAAGATATTATATAATTTATTCATAAACTCACCAAAATTCCAACAGACGTTTTCACATTCTGGTTCGATCTAAAATCGAACGACGTTCGATTTTAACCCAAAATTCCATTTGCTGTAAATTCGACCAAACTGATTTCATCACGTAGCTTATGTTTGTACGAGTCCAACGCTACTAATCGCGTCTAAATCCGACCTCATATGAGCAAGATATTAATTTTTATAAGCTATCAATTAAATTAACCAATTAATTAACACTAATCTCAATCATTAAACTAATTACCAAATCTAAATACAGCTTCCCTAATTCAAAAACAAGGTCATGCACAGGTGATACGCTTGATACGTGAACCTACCAAAGTCGAGCCCTTCCACCAGCGATTGCACCTCCATTTCTCGATGAAATTCAACGCTGCTCATGCCAACGTATCGCCCTTTCACAAAAGCTACATCCCGGTCACCACCAAAATCCATCTGAGCCTACCCATCAAATCGTGACATGGTGACCTCCACCTCGCAGTATAGATGTCGCATCCCTTTCTCTTGCATCTCACCACCTGCAACTTCCACTAATGTTGCTAAATGACATATTGAACTTGAAGACATCCTCCATTCCACCTAAAACCTCCTAAAACTTGCAAAATCGACAACCCCATTTTGTGTCTAACCTACGGCCATCCCGAAAAATAATGACGCACACAACCATAAGTATATAGGGTTGAAGATCTTATCGATATGAGCTCAAAGCAATTTTTTTATGATTTTAGGGGAATATTTGAATTGGTTTCGAAATTTGAAGTGGTGGCCATTTTTATTTCTCTTGTTTGGGTTACTGGAAAGTAAAGGTTAAAGAGAGAAAGAGGGAAAGGATTTAAAAGGGGAAATGGAATAACTTAAGGGTTTAGTTTACATGTTTATAACCAAAGGTCAATCACTTGTTTCAAAACCAAGTTTATCAAATTCCACAAGAAAAACAATATTCTTAAGCAACATATCAAATCACCATCAAGATGAGTTGAAAATTTTGAATTTTTGATTTAAAATGGTTTTAAAAATAGAGTTTTGTGGTACTCCGCTACCCAATATTCAGTTCACGTATGAACCGCAAACAAAAGAAATAAAAATACGATAATGCACCAAAGAGAGGCACAATCCCAAAACAACAATAAAATGCACATATTATTTAATTCTGTGAAATTTTAGAAGTATCGTCATTTGCCATAAAATCGTCAAACGATAATCTAAATATTTTCCAGATTAAAAGTTATGAAAAAATCTAATAAATTCAATTAAAAACTCTATAATAAAAATCAAGTTGTTTTATTGATAATTGATTTTCTTATTGTTTATTCAAACTTTTTATTATTTCAAATAAATTTACAAAATGAATTTTCCATGATTACTTAGTGATTAAAAGGAGTTAAATAAAACTACTAAACGAGTTTAATTAATTTTTAATTCACAATTCAAATATTTAATTCTCAATTCAAATATTTAAACAATACCTATATTTGAATATAAGTTATTTAGATTTTTAAACACCAATTATTTTAAATATTTAAAATTAATTAAATATTCAATTCTCCCCTCTTAAAAGAGTTTCGTCCCCAAAATTCCCATATTAAGAAAATGTCTCCAGACTCTTATGGTTTAAAAACTATTAATTAAAATGAGTTATTAAACTCTTAAAGTCCTTTATTTTAAGGAAAATTTCGACAGCACCTCCTTTGCGTGGCTAGATCCGAAAAACTGCACTCGCGAACACTGGTCTAAATCAACCAAAAGAAATCAAAAGTCAAGTGGTCTCCCATACCTGGGATATAAAATCATCAATCAATTACCAATATCTAAATCTACTACATGCCTCTTTTGCATTTGGATTTTAATTTTGCAAGCAACTTATTATCTCAATGTGATTGCAGATGTGCAAGAAATCAAATAGCAATCTCTTGCTTCTCTGTATCTCGTACTTATAATCCAAAAGAAAACTATGTTGACAAAAACAATACACAAGCTATTTCTATTATAAGCACAAGCAACATAAATAAGATAACAACCATATGCAACAAAAGTGCAGAGAATACTCTGTAATAAAGTACTAAGCATCCAACCTTTTTAAAAGATAAATTTTAGAATTAAATGCTTGGGTTTTTATATTCAAAATATATTTTCAAATTTCTCTAAAGAGAAATAAGTCAAAACCAAAATCAATTACGATAAGGAGGGGGGTCCTCCTACCAAAGCATGGTGTAACTCTAGAACTAAAACAACATGGAGCATCCAGTGGTATTCCGTTCTCTCCTAAAATAACAAATAGAGAAAACAAATATATGTGACGAGCCTTCCAAATTGGAAAGCTTTTAATCACCCAACTTTAGTCATAACAAAAAATATTTGAAAAATAAATTCACAAAACTCCTTTCAAATAGTCTGAATTAATATTACTTCACCAAAATTTTTGAAATAAAAATATTATTATTTCTTTCACAAATTCTTTTGATATCATATTTTCAAAAGCAACGGGATTTTACTCCTAATAAATAAGAACTTTATAAACCGTAGTCTATAAAATCACATTATCAATCAAATCAAATTGTATAAAGGAATAAACTAGTACTTATGTGACAACCTTAATTTTTAATAACATTATTTAGAAGATTTAATTAGATAAATTAAATAGAATAATGTAAATATTAGAGTGATAAGAGGATTGAGATTTGAAAACTTAACTAGAGGTCGTGTTTAATTAAATACAAAGAATGGGCTATGAAAGATTTCATATGTTAATTAATAAGAAAACAATTAACACAAGGGCTTAATGGGTAATTGCCGCACCATAATCCCATTACCCTTAAATAACTCGTTTCCTTTACTTTGCACGTTCATTTTCAAAAAAAACATAAACTAAAGAGAGCTTGTCACATACCGAAATTTTCGACTTTCGAAAATTCGACATCGATACTCACTTTATCGACTGCCGAGCAATCGAGTGCCGGAAACTCCAGTAGTGAGGGTTTTAAAAAGAAGAAAAAGTAGAAGAAAAGATAGAAGAGAAAGAAAGAAGAACAAGAGAACAACATCAGAACAGAAAACAATATCAGAATCTCACATATCGCAGCGGAACAATATATAATAAATAAACACTAGTCTTTTTAAACAAAGAGCTATATCAGTTTATACATATATCAATCATCAGAGTCAATATAAACAATGGACAGTTATATAACTGGTCCTCATACAGAATACACAGCGGAATAAATAATATCAGATACAAATACTACGTCTCGTCCTCCAGCTTATCTCCAAAGCTCCAGAATATCCTGAATATCCTGATAATATAACTCTAGGCTGCCCGTGTGGAAATTGGTGGGCACCCAGAGTTTAGAAGGGAACAATAAACTCCGAGTCAGTCATGGTGACTGGTGTGAGATCGTAAAATAGTTATTCTTTCACAAAGAAAATAAAACAAATTCGCAATGCTTTTTGGAAAATGAGACTACCATAAGACCTCCCACCACACACACAATGCAAACGCAGAATTGGAGGAGATTTCTTCTTATGATAGTCAAAGATGCTTACTACGCAAAATCAAATCATTTTTGATATTATTATTAGTGCATAATGTAGAAAACATTTCGAAAGTATAATATTAATCTTAGCCAACATACGACCAGTATCGTATGCCTACTATAGCTACTATGTTCAATAGCAGGTTACCGCCACATTCCATAGCAGGTAATACAACTAAAACCGTACACGTCACGTATTGTTTCTTTGGATTTCCAACAAATGGCCAGGCTAAGGAACTTCCTATCCACGATGGGTACGTCCCTGGAATAGACGACCCGAGAACCTAACCGGATCTCTGCCAACACAAGGCCGGGTTACCTCTGCAAAAATAGGTAACTACTGACACGCGTATGCCATCCCCCGATCGTCACTGATCTTCCCGAGGATCCCCGATTTCCAACAAACCACATAGATAATAATGCAGCAACCACATAGGTTAAGTATCTGGGCTCCATACCATGATACCACCTCTATCCAGAAGGAATGACATACACTAAGGGGCGCTACTCCCTAGAACCTTGCTGCATTCTTCCTGTTTCGACCATTTCCGGGGTGTGAGGCTCGACGAAGTCTCGTCCACAAAGCTACGCTTTCTCAAAAAGCCCTGCTTCGGGTCAAACAAAATGATCAACCTATGATCACAAAGATATAAGATCAAACAAATGATCATATCACAAATGATCAAACACTGATCATTTCACAGCAACACTCAGTATGCCACGTTACCAAATTGGGATATATCGCTGATAAATTTCAACTACATAACCTCTGAGCTCGTACGTCTCAGAGAAGGGTGTTAAGCTAAGAGAATAAATTCTCCGCCACCAACAGAAATGTATTTGAAAGAAATCAGCTTTATATGTCAAATTGTAACGTCAGACATACAATCCATACAAGTCTGTTCCGGGATCGAACAGAACCGAAGGCACTTCTCACGAAGCCCTTGCAATTCCGGATAATTTTCAATCACGTCAGGACTTCCCGTCACTAAGGGTGATAATAACCTCTAAACCGGAGATCAGCCGATGTAGAGTAACTCGACGGTAATCCTTCCGTTTTCAAAAATATCTGGTCTTCAACACCGGTCTTCGAATGCAATTCATATCGACGTATCACATATTCGGAATGGGTTATACGACCCCATGGTCCTTTCCCGGCTAACCCGAATAGTGAGCATTTATTTAAAAATAAGTGTAGCATTCAAATTCATCCAATCACAACAAATACCTATCTAAAGGTAATTATTGATAGTCGGTTATTTAACTATCAATAAAGATGCGCAACATCATCAGATTTCAAATAATTTTCCAAATTATTTCATCTTCAAAAATATCTTTACTAGATATAAAAATTTCCACACTTCAAAAATAAATCAATATTTATTTTTCTAAACAGTTTCCCTTTCCTTTATAAATTCCATATTGAATTTACATTTTTCGAATATCTACTAATATTCGATTTTCAATCGTTTTCAAATATTCAATTTCAATTTATCTTTTAAGAAGATAAAAATCTCAAATGTTTCATTTCATTTTGGAAAACATTCCATACTTATTTAATAATAAGTAATTCCCAAATCATTTATTTTCAACATTTGAAAATATTCGATATACTTAAATCGATATTAAGTATATATTCATTCTTTAAGGAAATCATACATTTTAACATCTATTTGAGTCAAAACGAATGTTGCGTAAAACATCGTTACGACGACTCAAAATCACTAGTATAGGGATTCGAAATTTAGATAGATATATAAATCCCAATACTACATTAAAAACATTTCCTTTCGGAAATCATTTACTATAACAACAGTGTTATAGTTCACCATTTCCTTATTTCTCGAAAACGTCTATTTCAACAATAAATGTTGAAATCTATGATTTCGATAGTTCACACGTTTTAAAACATCTTTTAAAACAATTAACTTCATTTCAAATATCACTTTTCCAAAACCATATCCATTTTACTTAACAATATATTCACTGTCCAAAATCGTGAATATACTTCACTAATTACATTTCACCATTTTCTACACATTTTATTTCAATAAAAATTCGCTATCCAAAATCGCGAATATATCTTCTTTAAAAATCTTCTATATTTACTTTATCAAATTCTATCGATTTCGAATTTATAAAACAACGTTTATAAATTCTATTTCTATTGTCTAACGACTTCAATTTAATAAATCTCCTTTATTAATAATTCGATAAATATTCCATCTAAAGGTAAAAATCCAATTTATAAGTTAATCTCTTATAAATCTTTTATTCTACAGTTTCATCCATTTTATAACTTCACAATTTATAAATCTATAAATTTCATTCACTTACGAATTCCATAATATTTCATTTTTAACACTTATAAAAACTCATCTTATAATTCCAATATTTGATTTAAAAATATCAATTTTTATAAATCTTTTTACACAAATCGTTATGGTTATTCAAAAATCCCAACTTACACCACTTTACAAATAAATCGACTTTTATTTCAAAAACGACACTTCGGTTATATTTCACTAAAATTATAACTTTTATAACTTTAAAATTTTACGTTTATAACTCGATTCAAAAATTCCATAAAACGTATATTTTCAAAAAAATCACTTTAAAAATCCTTTTAAAGTAAAAGTCGTTATTTTTACATTTCAAAACTGAATCCGATGATGCAACAACACCAATCAGTCCATCACAACAGTCAAATATCATATATCATCATATGATAACAGAATATATCAAAACATCTGTAAATAATCAATATGGTGAGGAATCCAGTCGGATCCCTCCAACCTGTTTCCCTGCATCCACAGATGTTAGCACAATACCAATTCCGCTCCAGTACGGAATTATCGCGGTATATGGGTTTTTATAATAATCCGCTTACTAACGGCGCAATAGGGTCTCATCCACTATACGAGGCGGGAAAATCAATCAATCCAATATATACATATGCCAATATGTATATATTGCTATATATATAGATATATCCTATCATATCTAATACACATCCAAACAGTCAATCAAATCAATAACTGCAAAAATAAAATCCACTTTTCATTTTGAGTGAGAAGATCTCACCTTAGCTTTTTATTTTGCAATCCATTTTCAACCCTCTTCCATTTTCGGCTTATTTTCTCCATTTTTAGACCTTGTATAAACAATTTATACAATTATTAATATTCGAACCAATTGAATAATCAATTTTCGTTTTGATAGTTTAAATTATCCAATGATTCTATTTCAAACCAATTTTCCAATAGTAAATAATACTTTTTATACTTGTATTCTATTTTCTTTCTTAACTGTATATATATATTTATACATAACCAATTATCCTATAAAACTTACTGTCCAATATTTATTTTGTTTCTTTCTATTTTCCAGCAACATATTCCTATATAGACATATATATACATAAAATTTAAAGTTTAAAATGGGTTTATACCTTACTGCTAAAATCCATCCCAACCCAAATTCGAGCTTGAAACCCAAATTCGATCGAACCCTGCCAAGACGTCTCGCTGCCGCAGCCCTGCCGAGATTCGAAGAAAACATCCTCACTCACGATTGAGGCCACCACCATCGAGGCTAACTCATCAGACAACTGCAACCTAACTTCGCCGAACAACCAATGACGACCTGCTCTCCACCCCAATCGCAAGCACGTCACCACCAAACCCAACATCATCTTCAAACCCATCGCGATACCAGACCTCGATTTTCGCACAACATCAACCACCAGACTTTGATACTCCCAAAACCGCCACTCCATCATTGAACGCGATCCCAGAAATACTCGCGTGCCCTCGACCTTCTCAGACTCGCACACAAGCACCGCTCCACTCCACAATGCCTTCGACCTGCTCCTTCCCCATCGCGAATCTGTTCGCGAAAGACATTACTGCTATCGCAATCGCGAAGTTGCGAAGCCCACACTCGCTCTCCTCCGCACTCGAATCAGTCTTCACGCACGCAAGCGCCTCCCCCACTTCGATCGCCCAGCTCCACTTGGCTCGCGACGCTCGCGAATTGACTCGCGAAACCCCAGTCGAAAGAACTCGATTCCAATCGCATACGAATACGTGGGCTGCCGATTGGAATTTGTACGAGGAAGGGAAGTCGTGATTTTTGATTGAAGAGAATAAGGTTTCGAATGAGAGGAAAATATAAAATATCGGTCAGCCATTTCTATTTCTTTTGAACGAAATGATTTGGTTTCTTCTTTTTCTCTTCGGCTGAAAAGAAATAAGAGGACGAGAGAAGACGTTTGCATGTAGAGAAAGGCTATCGTGCTTCAGAGGTGCAGAGAAAAGTGTTGATGTGAGGGAATTTCAACTGAAGTCAACTAGGATAAAAATTTTCAATTTAAATTCAAATTCAAATCGTTCGACAAATGCAACTCAAAATCTTGACCTCCTATCGAGACGTGCCGCCAGGCGTCCATAATTATATCCGCCTATTCCGAACGCAATGGAAAAGGTTCCGGGTCCAAATTCGATCGTATGGAGAAGATAGCATTTTGGACCAGTTATTAAATTAAATTTTCGATTTAATTTCAGCGCGTTTTCTCATCATACGGCCAAACGATCACTTCAAACATTACGAAAATTGAAATCCGATAATAATACAATATTACGGATCCAATGGAACTGGTTTCGTTAAATTCCGAGACTGTGCCTCAGAACGCTATTTTTAAATGTCGACTAAACGATATAAATTCAAAACTGAACAAAGCAGTTTCAATTTCAATTCTGAAGCTTCCATTATCTTCAGTATTATCAATATAAATTTTCTAAGCCTTCAGATTATTTTTAATCAGCTTAAAATCGAAGATTCAAATTTTTACCCAGTTTCAATAATTAAATTCAACAATTTAATCGCTAAATTCATTCTGATATTCGAATTTCAAATTAAATTACCATTCGAATATTTAAACTCAATTAAATATTCATATTTCAATTGTCAAAAATTCAGGGTCGTTACAAACTTCCCCCCTTAAAAGAATTTCGTCCCGAAATTACAAGTTAGGAAAAATGGTCCTTAACTCGTCTATTATTTTCCATAATCTAAATAGTTTTGTCAATTTATCCAAACAAATCTTTCTACTAAAGATTCGTTATTAATTCAACTAAACTTCCAACTTCAATTATAAGTTTCAAACAACCTTGTTTAACTTCTCAATTCAAATTCGAGTTTAAATTCAAATTTTAAACTTTCAAAATTTCTCAAAAATTTTCTAACACCCTAAATTTTCAGAAAATTTCGCCAGCGTCTCCTTTGCGCGGTTAACATGGCACGACTACAAAACGTCCCTAAGGACTCTCAGATTTCAAAAAGAAAAAGAAAAAGCCAAGCGGCTAGAGAAATAAGTCATCAAATCTCATATTCGAATTCAAATACTTACCTTTTGTCGAGCCATTCAAATTTATCTTCGAAATTAAATTCCAATTCCTTTATACCTGTATATCCTACTAGCCATTATATCTAGTTACAGCATTCAAACATTTTGCAAATTCGATTACAAAATTTCAATATGTACTTCTTATATCATTTTTACTTCACTGTTGAAGTTACACCTATTCATTTTCCTTCAATTTTACAGTTCACATTCATTTGAATTCATTTCACAATTTCAATTCAATTTCAATTCTATTCATCTTCAATTCTGAAATATTGAATTTCATCGATTAACTTTCGTTTACAACTGCTTATTTTAAATTAGTTTCAATTACTAATTCATTACAAATTCTAATCTACTTATTCAAATTTGTTTTCAATATTCAGTTTAAATTCCAGTTTTATTCACTTTTGTTCATTCCCAAAATTTATTTTCAATTCACTATTTTGGTTTATAATCATTTATATTAAACTGGATTTCAAATTCCATATGAATTTAATTCATTCCAAACCATATTAATTTGTCATTTCTTCAATTAGTTTCAGTTACTAATTTTATTTCAATACTTTACTCTACAAATTCGAAAATGAATTTTAACATTCAATTTCATTTTCTGGCACTTGCAATCGCAATTTATTCATTCATTCACATATTCATTCATTTTCAATTTGAATCTCATTCCAATTAGATTTCAAATATTTTATAAGTTATCAAACTTATTTACATTCCATTAATGAATTTATTTTCAAGTATTCTTTCTGGAATTCTATTTCAATTTGTAAATTACATTTACAATTCACATTTTCAAATTTACATTCTCAAATTTCACTTGTCTGTGAATTTTATTTTAACTTTGGAGTTATAATTCCAATTTCTCATTCAATTTCAATATAACAATGATAATAATTTCAATATTATCGCTTTCTAACATCCATGCAACCATATACTATAGTACTTTATAGAAAATCATTTCTTTTATATACGAAAATAATTTTGGGCAAAATTATTTCATTCACCCTATTTTAAAACAATACTGTGCCGAATTGTTCTATTCGAGTGTTTAGAGATCCCTATCAATGATCGTTAATTACTCGTATTGACCAGAATCCATATACCACTCAATAAATCAATCATCACAATATAAAACAATTTTATACATTCAATAACAAATACGCGCTCATATCTATTATTACACTCAACTCATTCTAGAGTACTACTGACTCTATCTCTAATGAGTAACGCCCAACAGAGCAGGGTTGTCGCTTAACCATATGCTCTGATACCACTTTGTCACATACCGAAATTTTCGACTTTCGAAAATTCGACATCGATACTCACTTTATCGACTGCCGAGCAATCGAGTGCCGGAAACTCCAGTAGTGAGGGTTTTAAAAAGAAGAAAAAGTAGAAGAAAAGATAGAAGAGAAAGAAAGAAGAACAAGAGAACAACATCAGAACAGAAAACAATATCAGAATCTCACATATCGCAGCGGAACAATATATAATAAATAAACACTAGTCTTTTTAAACAAAGAGCTATATCAGTTTATACATATATCAATCATCAGAGTCAATATACAACAATGGACAGTTATATAACTGGTCCTCATACAGAATACACAGCGGAATAAATAATATCAGATACAAATACTACGTCTCGTCCTCCAGCTTATCTCCAAAGCTCCAGAATATCCTGAATATCCTGATAATATAACTCTAGGCTGCCCGTGTGGAAATTGGTGGGCACCCAGAGTTTAGAAGGGAACAATAAACTCCGAGTCAGTCATGGTGACTGGTGTGAGATCGTAAAACAGTTATTCTTTCACAAAGAAAATAAAACAAATTCGCAATGCTTTTTGGAAAATGAGACTACCATAAGACCTCCCACCACACACACAATGCAAACGCAGAATTGGAGGAGATTTCTTCTTATGATAGTCAAAGATGCTTACTACGCAAAATCAAATCATTTTTGATATTATTATTAGTGCATAATGTAGAAAACATTTCGAAAGTATAATATTAATCTTAGCCAACATACGACCAGTATCGTATGCCTACTATAGCTACTATGTTCAATAGCAGGTTACTGCCACATTCCATAGCAGGTAATACAACTAAAACCGTACACGTCACGTATTGTTTCTTTGGATTTCCAACAAATGGCCAGGCTAAGGAACTTCCTATCCACGATGGGTACGTCCCTGGAATAGACGACCCGAGAACCTAACCGGATCTCTGCCAACACAAGGCCGGGTTACCTCTGCAAAAATAGGTAACTACTGACACGCGTATGCCATCCCCCGATCGTCACCGATCTTCCCGAGGATCCCCGATTTCCAACAAACCACATAGATAATAATGCAGCAACCACATAGGTTAAGTATCTGGGCTCCATACCATGATACCACCTCTATTCAGAAGGAATGACATACACTAAGGGGCGCGACTCCCTAGAACCTTGCTGCATTCTTCCTGTTTCGACCATTTCCGGGGTGTGAGGCTCGACGAAGTCTCGTCCACAAAGCTACGCTTTCTCAAAAAGCCCTGCTTCGGGTCAAACAAAATGATCAACCTATGATCACAAAGATATAAGATCAAACAAATGATCATATCACAAATGATCAAACACTGATCATTTCACAGCAACACTCAGTATGCCACGTTACCAAATTGGGATATATCGCTGATAAATTTCAACTACATAACCTCTGAGCTCGTACGTCTCAGAGAAGGGTGTTAAGCTAAGAGAATAAATTCTCCTCCACCAATAGAAATGTATTTGAAAGAAATCAGCTTTATATCTCAAATTGTAACGTCAGACATACAATCCATACAAGTCTGTTCCGGGATCGAACAGAACCGAAGGCACTTCTCACGAAGCCCTTGCAATTCCGGATAATTTTCAATCACGTCAGGACTTCCCGTCACTAAGGGTGATAATAACCTCTAAACCGGAGATCAGCCGATGTAGAGTAACTCGACGGTAATCCTTCCGTTTTCAAAAATATCCGGTCTTCAACACCGGTCTTCGAATGCAATTCATATCGACGTATCACATATTCGGAATGGGTTATACGACCCCATGGTCCTTTCCCGGCTAACCCGAATAGTGAGCGTTTATTTAAAAATAAGTGTAGCATTCAAATTCATCCAATCACAACAAATACCTATCTAAAGGTAATTATTGATAGTCGGTTATTTAACTATCAATAAAGATGCGCAACATCATCAGATTCCAAATAATTTTCCAAATTATTTCATCTTCAAAAATATCTTTACTAGATATAAAAATTTCCACACTTCAAAAATAAATCAATATTTATTTTTCTAAACAGTTTCCCTTTCCTTTATAAATTCCATATTGAATTTACATTTTTCGAATATCTACTAATATTCGATTTTCAATCGTTTTCAAATATTCAATTTCAATTTATCTTTTAAGAAGATAAAAATCTCAAATGTTTCATTTCATTTTGGAAAACATTCCATACTTATTTAATAATAAGTAATTCCCAAATCATTTATTTTCAACATTTGAAAATATTCGATATACTTAAATCGATATTAAGTATATATTCATTCTTTAAGGAAATCATACATTTTAACATCTATTTGAGTCAAAACGAATGTTGCGTAAAACATCGTTACGACGACTCAAAATCACTAGTATAGGGATTCGAAATTTAGATAGATATATAAATCCCAATACTACATTAAAAACATTTCCTTTCGGAAATCATTTACTATAACAACAGTGTTATAGTCCACCATTTCCTTATTTCTCGAAAACGTCTATTTCAACAATAAATGTTGAAATCTATGATTTCGATAGTTCACACGTTTTAAAACATCTTTTAAAACAATTAACTTCATTTCAAATATCACTTTTCCAAAACCATATCCATTTTACTTAACAATATATTCACTGTCCAAAATCGTGAATATACTTCACTAATTACATTTCACCATTTTCTACACATTTTATTTCAATAAAAATTCGCTATCCAAAATCGCGAATATATCTTCTTTAAAATTCTTCTATATTTACTTTATCAAATTCTATCGATTTCGAATTTATAAAACAACGTTTATAAATTCTATTTCTATTGTCTAACGACTTCAATTTAATAAATCTCCTTTATTAATAATTCGGTAAATATTCCATCTAAAGGTAAAAATCCAATTTATAAGTTAATCTCTTATAAATCTTTTATTTTACAGTTTCATCCATTTTATAACTTCACAATTTATAAATCTATAAATTTCATTCACTTACGAATTCCATAATATTTCATTTTTAACACTTATAAAAACTCATCTTATAATTCCAATATTTGATTTAAAAATATCAATTTTTATAAATCTTTTTACACAAATCGTTATGGTTATTCAAAAATCCCAACTTACACCACTTTACAAATAAATCGACTTTTATTTCAAAAACGACACTTCGGTTATATTTCACTAAAATTATAACTTTTATAACTTTAAAATTTTATGTTTATAACTCGATTCAAAAATTCCATAAAACGTATATTTTCAAAAAAATCACTTTAAAAATCCTTTTAAAGTAAAAGTCGTTATTTTTACATTTCAAAACTGAATCCGATGATGCAACAACACCAATCAGTCCATCACAACAGTCAAATATCATATATCATCATATGATAACAGAATATATCAAAACATCTGTAAATAATCAATATGGTGAGGAATCCAGGCGGATCCCTCCAACCTGTTTCCCTGCATCCACAGATGTTAGCACAATACCAATTCCGCTCCAGTACGGAATTATCGCGGTATATGGGTTTTTATAATAATCCGCTTACTAACGGCGCAATAGGGTCTCATCCGCTATACGAGGCGGGAAAATCAATCAATCCAATATATACATATGCCAATATGTATATATTGCTATATATATAGATATATCCTATCATATCTAATACACATCCAAACAGTCAATCAAATCAATAACTGCAAAAATAAAATCCACTTTTCATTTTGAGTGAGAAGATCTCACCTTAGCTTTTTATTTTGCAATCCATTTTCAACCCTCTTCCATTTTCGGCTTATTTTCTCCATTTTTAGACCTTGTATAAACAATTTATACAATTATTAATATTCGAACCAATTGAATAATCAATTTTCGTTTTGATAGTTTAAATTATCCAATGATTCTATTTCAAACCAATTTTCCAATAGTAAATAATACTTTTTATACTTGTATTCTATTTTCTTTCTTAACTGTATATATATATTTATACATAACCAATTATCCTATAAAACTTACTGTCCAATATTTATTTTGTTTCTTTCTATTTTCCAGCAACATATTCCTATATAGACATATATATACATAAAATTTAAAGTTTAAAATGGGTTTATACCTTACTGCTAAAATCCATCCCAACCCAAATTCGAGCTTGAAACCCAAATTCGATCGAACCCTGCCAAGACGTCTCGCTGCCGCAGCCCTGCCGAGCTTCGAAGAAAACATCCTCACTCACGATTGAGGCCACCACCATCGAGGCTAACTCATCAGACAACTGCAACCTAACTTCGCCGAACAACCAATGACGACCTGCTCTCCACCCCAATCGCAAGCACGTCACCACCAAACCCAACATCATCTTCAAACCCATCGCGATACCAGACCTCGATTTTCGCACACCATCAACCACCAGACTTTGATACTCCCAAAACCGCCACTCCATCATTGAACGCGATCCCAGAAATACTCGCGTGCCCTCGACCTTCTCAGACTCGCACACAAGCACCGCTCCACTCCACAATGCCTTCGACCTGCTCCTTCCCCATCGCGAATCTGTTCGCGAAAGACATTACTGCTATCGCAATCGCGAAGTTGCGAAGCTCACACTCGCTCTCCTCCGCACTCGAATCAGTCTTCACGCACGCAAGCGCCTCCCCCACTTCGATCGCCCAGCTCCACTTGGCTCGCGACGCTCGCGAATTGACTCGCGAAACCCCAGTCGAAAGAACTCGATTCCAATCGCATACGAATACGTGGGCTGCCGATTGGAATTTGTACGAGGAAGGGAAGTCGTGATTTTTGATTGAAGAGAATAAGGTTTCGAATGAGAGGAAAATATAAAATATCGGTCAGCCATTTCTATTTCTTTTGAACGAAATGATTTGGTTTCTTCTTTTTCTCTTCGGCTGAAAAGAAATAAGAGGACGAGAGAAGACGTTTGCGTGTAGAGAAAGGCTGTCGTGCTTCAGAGGTGCAGAGAAAAGTGTTGATGTGAGGGAATTTCAACTGAAGTCAACTAGGATAAAAATTTTCAATTTAAATTCAAATTCAAATCGTTCGACAAATGCAACTCAAAATCTTGACCTCCTATCGAGACGTGCCGCCAGGCGTCCATAATGTTATCCGCCTATTCCGAACGCAATGGAAAAGGTTCCGGGTCCAAATTCGATCGTATGGAGAAGATAGCATTTTGGACCAGTTATTAAATTAAATTTTCGATTTAATTTCAGCGCGTTTGCTCATCGTACGGCCAAACGATCACTTCAAACATTACGAAAATTGAAATCCGATAATAATACAATATTACGGATCCAATGGAACTGGTTTCGTTAAATTCCGAGACTGTGCCTCAGAACGCTATTTTTAAATGTCGACTAAACGATATAAATTCAAAACTGAACAAAGCAGTTTCAATTTCAATTCTGAAGCTTCCATTATCTTCAGTATTATCAATATAAATTTTCTAAGCCTTCAGATTATTTTTAATCAGCTTAAAATCGAAGATTCAAATTTTTACCCAGTTTCAATAATTAAATTCAACAATTTAATCGCTAAATTCATTCTGATATTCGAATTTCAAATTAAATTACCATTCGAATATTTAAACTCAATTAAATATTCATATTTCAATTGTCAAAAATTCAGGGTCGTTATAGAGCTCAAGCCGACCATTAGCTAGGGAAGGAAAGGGGAATTAATCGAAGGTCAAATCTCAAGTTCCTTATCCTAATCAAGGTAAATAATAATCAAAACCATCTCTATTTTTGTTTTTAATGATCATTTGATTTTGGGTTTAAGTTTAAATCCATTAAGATGATTTTTGATGATGATATGCTTGGATTTCATGATATGTTATATTCAAACAAGTTTGTTTGATAAATGTTATATACGGTTTTAGGGCTAAAATCGTTTAAATTGTGTTTCGAATGCCATGAGGAATTTATATGTTATGTAAAACATTATTTTGGACATGGGTTTTAATTTCTATAATTTTCCAAGCTATGGAAATTTAATATGAATTTTCAAATGAAATTATGAACAATTGGGTTTAGAAATTAATTTCGGCTATATTATGAAGAATTTGGGTCTGAAATTTATATATGTTAGATAACATATTAAAAGTGAATTCCTATGATTTTTGGGATTTTTCCTATGTAATTTACTATGGATAATTTAATTATTTTAAGTGGAGGACTTAGATGTTTTATTTGTTTTGCTTAAGAAAGGGCTTATTTGCAAAATTATTTTATTTAGATTTGAAATTAATGTGAGAGTTTTATTTTGGAAAGAATTTGAAAAGTTTGTGGCAACCAATTAAATGTTTACAAATAGGCAAGTTTGTTAAAAAGCAATTACTTAAAAAGGCATTAAAACAGTCTTTACCTAGAAATTATGTTGCACCTCTTTCAGACGCTACCTTTCGACCTTATACTTCCGCCTCAACCAAGTCAAAACCAATACACAAGTATTAATAAGTTGGTACGTAGTGGATTGGAGAAAGGCGGAAGGTATGGAGTCGAAACCTAGCTTTCGAAGGGGTCGAAGCCTTCATTTTACTATCTAAAGAAATGCGCTTGCCTTGTTTTCAAAAGAATGCTTTAGAAAAGGGTTTGATATAGCTTTTGAAGAAGTCACTGCCTTTTTTGTTTCGAAAAGATAGCTTTCAAATGAGTTGCCTTGTTTTTAAATCAATGCTTTCGAAAGGGTAGTTTCAACCCAGTCGAAACCATGCTGCCGACCTTATGCCTTTCGAATGGATTGAAGTCATCAACTGATTCGAAAGGTAGCTTTTGTTTTATAAACATAATAGCCACTTCCTAAAGCTTTCGAAAGGGTTTAATGGTTTTGAAGGCAATGGCTTTGAAAAAGGTTTCAAAGCTATCCTTCCAAATGTGTTGCTTAATTGATCAATGCTTTCGAAAGGATGGTTCCGAAGCCATTAGTTTTTTCCCAATCACTTTTATTTAAAGGTTAATGGTTTCGAAAGGGGTACTTTCGTTTATATTCACTTTGGCCCAAAAGATACTTTTAAAGATAAACCGAATGGTTTCGAAAGGGGTACTTTAAAATGGTTTCGAAGCAATGCTTCTATGAGTTAATAAGTGATGCTTTATTACTTCCAAAAGGCATATTTTGATGATTTTGAAAGAGATGTTTTAAGTGTTTCGAAAGGCATATGCTTAGTGCTTTGAAATGAAGATTTGAATGCTTTCGAAGGAGGTTATACAATGGTTTCGAAAGTAAAGGGTTAAGGTTTCAAAAGCCTTAGTTTTTAAAACAAAGAACCCAATCTCATTTTTAAAGGAAAAACCATGACAGAAATAAAGGAGTTTTAAAATGGCTTTTAAGTATGGAGTTTTTGAAGAAGCTTTCCTTGATAAAATAATAGGTTAAAGGGATTAACCATGTTTTATATAAAAATGATTTCAAGGATATTAAACCACATATTTTGGTATTATTATGCTATAATGTTTGTTTCTTCTAATATACATATTCACTGTAAAATGGACCGATAACTGTATTTTGGGGAGAAAGGGCAGAATAACCAGCTAGGTTGACCTAATAGTGAATATAAAGTGAGTTAACTCATGTATGAGTAGAATTGAATCCAGGAGGTCAGATAGACTAGAATATAGGATGCCTAAATACTGATTAAAGAAGTTATCAGATAAACGGGTTCATAGTAAACCCATGAAAACTATGATTAGAAAGAGTTATTGGCAGGTCCAATAGGTTTGTAGCAAACCCATGAAAACTATATCCGGATAAAGTTATTGACAGAAGTCAATAGGTTTATAGTCAACCCATGAAAACTATGATAAGTGGGAAGTTATTGGAGATATCAATAGGTTCAGGGAGAACCCATGAATAATGAAGTTATTGGCAGGGGCCAATAGGTTCTTAGTGATCCCATGGAAACTATGAGACTGGATAGGGAGTCCATAAGCTTTAAACAGGTTATTAGTCAGCCCATGAAAACTTGTAGGTTAATAGTGACCCTAGAAACTATAACTAAGATAGATACTCAAAACGAATAGGGAGGGGAAATCTAAAAATTGATTTACATGTTTGTATATCACCATAATATTTTGAACTATTATGTTTTTAACCATTGTGGATGCAGGAATACAGTATATGGTTATTATAAAATTTAGGAAGATACAAGTGAGGCGAAAACCCATTCCGCTAAGCAGCGTAGTCTAACTAGATATCTAAATGATTTGAGATGGTTGATTATTATTCATATCAGGGTTTATGTCTGACTCGAAGTTTATGTTTTCCCCTTAAACTCTCGGATATTCAATTAACTTTGAGTAGTTTGAGAGTTGAGGTTTTCAGGTACCTCTTTAGATGAATAAGCTTCCAGAGACGTGAAGGAGGCAAGCTAACTAATAGAAGTTCTTTTCTATTTTGATCCCGCCGTGTTCTATTGTAAAGGCAAAGTTGTTTAATTGCCTATGTTTAGACTCTGATCATCCAAGGGGGCATCTTCGTATGTCGTTCTTGGCGTATGGTGTAACAATTAAATTTTCTCTGAACGTGGTTTTCAAACCTGGGATTATGTAACAAATTTGAAATGGAATGTGAAAGTTGTTTAATGATTTAAATTTTTTTACATATCCATGTGTTTCTGTAATATCAATGTATCTAACATTACCATATTTGGTCGCCGAGGATTAATAACTATTGATGACTGCAGCATCCGTAGCCGATAGTTTTGGGCCTCCAAGTGGGGGATGTTACAAGTTGGTATCGGAGCATAGGTTTATGAAAAATTAAGAAATTTAAACCTAAAAGATTTTCAAAACATAATCCAATGAATCGGAAAATAAGATCGGGGTTTGGGTTAATGCTATATTAACGTACTTGTATTTGATGTGTGTGTGTGTATATATACATATATATATATAAGTACGTATTCCCCTCTCTATCTCTCTCTCTTAGACCGTTCTTCTGTATCTTACTAAGGCTCGTATGCAGATTTACGAGAAAGAAGATATGGATGCATGAAATGAAAGTGGAAATCTCGGTGGAGGAAGCATCACAACAAATGGAAATGTTCGACCTAATACCAGGAGGAACCCAGGTCGACAGGCTAATGCTAATCAAAATGCAGATGCCAATATAGGTGTTGTAAATCCGCCAGTGGATATGAGGATGATGTATCAGTTCTTCGTCAATCTGATGCAAGCTGGAGCAGCTACTGGAGTTGCTAGGAATGTTGGAGGAGCTAATCCCATGGCTCCAATTGGGAATAATTATGCTAAGTTGAGCAGAGATTACACCAGTCTTGGTGGAAAGCCATTTGTGGGAACGGAGGATGCCATAGAAGTTGAGAATTGGTTGTTGCATTGTGAGAGAATCTTCGCTAACTTGGGTCTGAATGATGAGCAAAAGAGGAGACTAGTCTCTAGGCAGTTGCAGGGAGTAGCGCTTCACTGGTGGAATAGTGTTACTGACAGAGTTCCTGAGGAAGAGTTAACTTCGGTAGTATTTCGAAGGAGATTCGATCAGAGGTTTTTGTCTGAAGTTGCTAAGTCAGCCTTATTGAGAAAGTTTATGAATTTGGTGCAGGGAGAGATGTCGGTAATTGAGTATGCTACTAAGTTTGGTGAGGTGTCCCGATATGGGTATGTTAATATAGACACCGTCATCAGGAGGAACAAGAAGTTCATTTAGGGATTGAGACCTGAGATAGCTAGGGCAACCCTGCTACATCACCATAATCCTTGTAAGTAGTTGTTGAGATGGTAATCCGACATGAGGAAATGCTTGCTATTTGTGGGAAGGAAAAGCCGGTTGAGACCCAGGGTTCTCAGGGAAAGAAGAGGAAGTTCTTTAAGAAGAAGGGAACCCAGAAGGGAGAAGCTGCCAAGAAGGCAAAGGCTGATCTGGTTTGTTTCAAGTGTGATAAGAAGGGTCATTATGCTTATGAATGTCGGACAGGCAAGGGAAGAAGGCCGTAGAGAAGAGGAGCGTGAAGTGCTTTAACTATGACCAAGTTGGGCGTTAAAAGAATCAGTGTCCAGAACCAGTCGGGGCGGACAAGAGAAAGGTCATTGTTGTTGGACCATCATCTGTTAGGCCAACTACAGCTGAAAAAGGGAAGACTGTGATGGAAGGTACGCTTTTGATTCAGAGTATACTAGTTAGGGTACTATTTGATACCGGTGCATCACATTCATTTATTCTCAGTGTTTGGTTGATAGGTTATGCTTAGAACCCACATACCTTGTTACATCCTTAAGGGTTGCGAATCCGATAGGAGGATATGCAACTCTGGGGATGAGATGTGACTGGTTAAAACTTGATTTATTAGGTCATAAGTTTGCATGCAGTCTATATGTTTTTGATTTCGTTGAGTTCGAAATCATTTTGAGCATGGATTGGTTGGGTAGATATGAGGCTAGGATATTTTGCCAGGATAGAGAAATATCGTTGAAACACCCTGATAGTCATAACCAAATCATATTCTCAGAGGAGAATTCTAATAGAAGTGCTTGTGCTTTGTTGAGAGCTATGGAAGTATAAGAAGCGTTAAGTCAGGTTCGGATAGCATGAGATTTTACAGATGTTTTTGAGCCGGTTACAGGACTACCACCGAAAAGAGCTATTGAGTTTCGGATAGATCTTGTACCAGGAGCTGAACCTGTTAGTAGACCACCTAGTAGGATGACATTGACTGAGATGAAGGAATTGAAGGTGCAGCTAGTGGATTTAGAAGGGAGGAATTTTATTAGACCAAGTAGCTCACCTTGGAGAGCAGCCGCGGTGTTTGTGAAGAAACCGGATGGGTCGTTGAGAATGTGTATCGATTATCGTAAGTAGAATGAGAAGATGATTAAGAATAAGTATCCTTTGCTGAGAATTGACGATCTATTTGATCAGTTGAGTGGAGCCAAAGTATTTCCCTAATTGGATTTGGCGACAGGTTTCCATCAATTAAGAGTGGCAGAGGACAACATTCCGTTAATAGCATTTTGAACTAGGTATGGTTCATATGAGTGGATAGTAATGCCATTCGGGTTAACGAATGCACCAGCTTTCTTCATGGATCTAATGAATCGAGTTTTTCGAGAGTACTTGGAAAGGTTTGTATTGGTATTTATAGATGACATTTTAGTATACTCTAAGGATTAAAGAGAGCATGAAGATCATCTTAGAGTAGTGCTTGAGACGCTAAGGCAGCATCAGCTGAAAGTGAAGTTTTCCAAGTGTCATATTTTGAAGAAAGAGCTTAAGTTTCTTGGTCACGTGGTTTCAGAGAAGGGCTTGTCAGTTGGTCCAGATAAGATCGAAGTTGTTAATAATTGGAAGAGACCGGAGATAGTGACTGAGATTAGAAGTTTTCTTGGACTTGCTAACTATTACCGGAGATTCATCAAGGATTTCTCGCGGATAGCAGCATCGTTGACTAAGTTAACCAGGAAGTATGTGAAGTTTGTATGGTCTGACAAATGTGAGGAAGCATTCCTTAAGTTAAAGCATTTGTTGACCAACGCACCTGTGTTAGTAGTTCCAGACAGAAACCAAGGGTTGGTGGTGTATATAAATGCATGTGGGACTGGATTAGGAGCTGTGTTGATGCAGATGGGTAAAGTCGTTGCCTACACTTCACGACAGCTTATACTGCATGAAGTAAGATATCATACTCATGATTTGGAGTTGGCAGTGGTGATCTTCGCATTATAGATTTGTAGACATTATCTCTTAGGGAAGAGATTTGAGCTATACACAGATCATAAGTCCTTAAGATATTTATTCTCTCAGAAGGAGTTGAATATGAGACAGCAGAGGTGGTTGGAGTTTTTAGTAGCTTAAGATTTTGGTATAGAGTATACACCTGGGAAAGGAAATAAGGTAGCCAATGCTCTTAGCAGAAGACATCAGAATGTGGTGTTAGCTATGTTGGTAGAATGGAATGATTTAGAAGCTTTGACTACTTGTACTGTGCAGTTAAGATCGACTGCTAGTTCTAGTCAGAGCACTACTATATTGTCCTATTTAGAAGTTCGACCAGCATTGATCGAAAGGATTGCTTCTGAGCAGAAAGTGGATCCAGTATTATCCAAGAGGATTAGAAGGCTTGAGGTGGGATCAGAGATCGATGATCTAAAGGATTTTAGTCTTAACCAGAGAGGATGGTTGAGAAAGAAGGGACGGTTGTGTGTTTCGAATGTTGAGGATTAAGGAAAGAAGTTCTTAAGGAATGCCAGCGATCCAAATTTATGATTCATCCTAGAGGGACCAAGATGTATCAAAATATGAAGAGAACCTTTTATTGGGAAGGTATGAAGAGGGATATTGACTTGTGGGTTAGGTAGTGTGCAAACTATCAACAAGTGAAGGCCGAACATCAGAAGCCGAGCGGGTTGCTTAAACTTTTGGAGGTACAAGTTTAGAAATAGGATTCGATATCCATGGATTTAATAGAAGGGTTGCCAAGGTCAAATAGAGGAAATGAAAGTATTGGGTCATAGTGGACAGGTTGACCAAGAGTGCCCATTTCATTCCAGTTAAATCAACCAGGACGACACCTGTTTTAGCTATGTTGTTCATAAAGAACATAGTTAGACTACGTGGAATTCCTAGTACTATAGCCAGTAACAGAGATGCTTTGTTTACTAGTGAATTCTGGAAGAGTCTACAGGATTTATTAGGTACTAAGCTCAAGATGAGTACTGCATATCACCCTCAGACGGATGGGTAGACAAAGAGAGTCAATAAGGTACTCGAGGATTTATTGAGAGCTTGTGTATTGGACTTTGGTGGATCATGGGAAGATCACCTATACTTAGTGGAGTTTTCATATAATAATAGTTATCAGACTAGTGTAGGAATGGTGCCTTTTGAAGCTTTGTATTGAGGGCCGTGCAAATCACCAGCATGTTGGTTGGAGACTGGAGACAGATTAGTCTTAGCTCCAGATCTGGTTAGAGAGGCAACATAGAAGATTGAGTTGATTCGGGAAAGGATGAAGGAAGCTCAGTCCAGAAAAAAGAGTTACATAGATAAGAGGCGTAAAGACATAGAATTCTCAGTTGGAGATAGTGTTTTCATTAAAGTATCATTGTTGAAGGGGGTGGTACGATTTGGAAAGTTAGGGATTTTGGCACCGAGATATGTTGGTTCGTTCCTAGTTATAGAGAGGATCAGGAAAATCGCATACAGAGTAGAGTTGCCAAGCGTTATGGCAGGTGTCCATAATATATTTCATGTGTCTCATCTTCGCAAGTATGTGCATGATCCAGATGCCATTATTCCTTCGACAGGGTTGGAAGATCTAGTAGTAGAGCCTAATTTGACTTTTGTAAGACAACCGGTTCGGGTTGTAGCGAGAGATAAGAAATGGTTAAGGAACAAGACAGTCAAGTTGGTGAAAGTTCAATGGAGAAACAACGAGAATGATTGTACTTGGGAGACAGAAGGCAGGATTAGAGATACTTATCCTGATCTACTGTGAGGGTATGTTCTATATTTGTTTTATATAGACTGTTGCTATTTAGGTAGACTAGTATAGTAGCTAGGAGCTGTTACAGATGATTTCTATGTTTAGTATTTAGTCCTTACTGAATTTCGAAGACGAAATTCTTTAAGGAGGGGAGCCTGTAACACCCCTAATTTTTAATAACATCATTCAGGAGATTTAATTAGATAAATTAAATAGAATAATGTAAATATTAGAGTGATAAGGAGATTGAGATTTGAAAACTTAACTAGAGGCCGTGTTTAATTAAATACAAAGAATGGGCTATGAAAGGTTTCGTTTGTTAATTAATAAGAAAACAATTAACACAAGGACTTAATAGGTAATTGCCGCACCACAATCCCATTACCCTTAAATATCTCATTTCCTTTACTTTGCACATTCATTTTCAAAACACCAAAATGTAAACTAAGGAGAGCTCAAGCCGGTCATTACCTAGGGAAGAAAAAAGGAAAATCAAATTAAAAATAAGCAATCAAGCAAGGGGGATTAATCAAAGATCAAATATCAAGTTCCTTATCCTAATCAAGGTGAATTATAATCAAAACCATCTCTATTTTTGTTTTTAATGATCATTTGATTTTGGGTTTAAGTTTAAATCCATTAAGATGATTTTTGATGATGATATGCTTAGATTACATGATATGTTATATTCAAATAATTTTGTTTGATAAATGTTATATATGGTTTTAAGGCTAAAAATCGTTTATATTGTGTTTCGAATGCCATGAGGAATTTATATGTTATGTAAAACATTATTTTGGAGATGGGTTTTAATTTTTATAATTTTCCAAGCTATGGAAATTTAACATGAATTTTCAAACGAAATTATGAACAATTGGGTTTAGAAATTAATTTCAGCTACATTATGAAGAATTTAGGTCTGAAATTTATATATGTTAGATAACATACTAAAAGTGAATTCCTATGATTTTTGGGGATTTTCCTAAGTAATTTACTATGGAAAATTTAATTATTTTAAGTGGAGGACTTAAATGTTTTATTTGTTTTGCTTAAGGAAGAGCTTATTTGCTAAATTATTTTATTTGGATCTGAAATAAATTCGGCAAATTTATTTTGGAAAGAAATTGAAAAGTTTATGGCAACAAATTAAATGTTTATAAATAGGCAAGTTAGTTAAAAAGGAATTACTTAAAAAGGCATTAAAACAGTCTTTACCCAGAAATTATGTTTCGCCTCTTTCAGACGCTACCTTTCGACCTTATACTTCCACCTCAACCAAGTTGAAACCAATACACAAGGTATCAATAAGTTGGTACGTAGTGGATTTGAGAAAGGCGGAAGGTATGAAGTCGAAACCTAGCTTTCGAAGTGGTTGAAGCCTTCGTTTTACTATCCAAAGAAATGTGCTTGCCTTGTTTTCAAAAGAATTCTTTCGAAAAGGGTTTGCTATAGCTTTCGAAGAAGTCGCCGCCTTTTTTGTTTTGAAAAGATGGCTTTCGAATGAGTTGCCTTGTTTTTAAATCAATGCTTTCGAAAAGGTAGTTTCAACCTAGTCCAAACCATGCTGTCGACCTTATGCCTTTCGAATGGATTGAAGTCATCAACAGATTCGAAAGGTAGCTTTTGTTTTATAAATATAATAGCCACTTCCTAAAACTTTCGAAAGGGTTTAGTGGTTTTGAAGGAAATGGCTTCGAAAGGGGTTTCGAAGCTATCCTTCCAAATGTTTTTCTTAGTTGACCAATGCTTTTGAAAGGATGGTTCCGCAGCCATTAGATTTTCTCCGATCACTTTTATTTAAAGGTTAATGGTTTCGAAAGGGGTACTTTTGTTTATATTCAGTTTGACCCAAAAGATATTTTTAAAGATAAACCCAATGGTTTCCAAAGGGGTATTTTCAAATGGTTTTGAAGCTATGCTTCTATGAGTTAATAAGTGATGCTTTAATACTTTCGAAAGGCATGTTTTGATGATTTCGAAAGAGATGTTTTAAGTGTTTCGAAAGGCATATGCTTAGTGCTTTGAAAAGAATATTTGAATTCTTTCGAAGGAGGTTACCCAATGGTTTCAAAAGTAAAGGGTTAAGGATTCGAAAGCCTTAGTTTTCAAAACAAAGAACCCAATCTCATTTTTAAAGGAAAAACCATGACAGAAATAAAGGAGTTTTAAAATAGCTTTTAAGTATGGAGTTTTTGAAGAAGCTTTCCTTGATAAAATAATAGGTTAAAGGGATTAACCATGTTTTATATAAAAATGATTTCAAGGATATTAAACCACAGATGTTGGTGTTATTATGCTATAATGTTTTCTTCTTTTAATATACATATTCACTGTAAAATGGACCTATAACTGTATTTTGGGGAGAAAGGGCAAAATAACCAGCTAGGTTGACCCAGTAGTGAATATAAATTGAGTTAACTCCTGTATGAGTAGAATTGCATCTAGAAGGTCAGATAGACCAGAATATAGGATGCCTAAATACTGATTAAAGAAGTTGTCAGATAGACAGGTTCATAGTAAACCAATGAAAACTATGATTAGAAAGAGTTATTGGCAGGGGCCAATAGGTTTGTAGCGAATCCATGAAAACTATATCCGGATAAAGTTATTGACAGAAGTTAATAGGTTCATAGTCTACCCATGAAAACTATGATAAGAGATAAGTTATTGGAGATACCAATAGGTTCAGGGAGAAACCATGAATAATGAAGTTATTGGTAGGGGCCAATAGGTTTTTAGTGATCCCATGAAAACTATGAGAACGGACAGGGAGTCCATAAGCTTTAAACAGGTTATTAGTTAGCCCATGAAAACTAATAGGTTAATAGTGACCTTAGAAAATATAACTAAGACCGATAGTCAAAATAAATAGGGAGGGGAAATCCAAAAATTGTTTTACTTATTTGCATATCACCATAATATTTTGAACTGTTATGTTTATAACCATTGTGGATGCAGGAGCACAGTATTTGGTTATTATAAAATTTTGGAAGATACAAGTGAGAGGAAAACTCGTTCCGCTAAGCGGCGTAGTCTCACTAGATATCTAAATGGTTTGAGATGGTAGATTATTATTCATACCAGGCTTTATGTCTAACTCGAAGTTTATGTTTCCCCCTTAAACTCTTGGGTACTCAATTAATTTTGAGTAGTTTGAGAGTTGGGGTTTTCAGGTACCTCTTTAGACGAATAAGTTTCCAGAGACGTGTAGGAGGCAATGCAAATAGTAGGAGTTCTTTTCTATTTTGATCCGGCTGTGTTTTGTTGTAAAGGCAAATTTGTTTAATTGTCTATGTTTACACTCTGATCATCCAAGGGGGCATCTTCATATGTCGCTCTTAGCATATGGTGTAATAATTATATTTTCTCTGAGCGTGGTTCTCGAATTTGGGATTATGTAATGAATTTGAAATGATTTGAAATGGAATGTTAAAGTTGTTTAATGATTTTAAATTTTTTACTTATCCATGTGTTTCTGTTATATCGATGTATCCAACATTACCTTATTTGGTCGTCGAGGATTAATAACTATGGATGGCTGCAACATCCATAGCCGTTAGTTTTGGGCCTCCAAGTGGGAGATGTTACGACTTAACACTATTTAAAATGTAAATTTCTTGTCAGAAAAGACTTAGAATTTTACTAAGGTTCACAATTTTCTTAAGTCACACAACAAGTATAAACTTATATTTAAGCCCGTATGGTGTATATAAATCATTCGTATGCAATATCTGATCCGACTACTTGCACGGGTACATAAGCTTCATTTCCAAACTAGTATCACTCACTCGACCTCCCTAGTGCGAACTACGATCAGGTTCCTCGTTTAGAAACCTCTGTCCTTCTTACATACACATATACTATTATAAAAATCCTCAGTATCATATCGAGAATATGAATCAAGTGTTCGCGACAAGAATTAGTGAGAAATTCTTTTTTGGACTGGTATGAATCACCTGAAGTTATGTACTCGAATTGTAGATCAAAACCGTGCGAATAAGATGATTTACATACAAGTTACATACTAAATCTGATTGGTTTCTTAATTACAACAATCCCTTTATAAAACACTTTCAATTTTATGTATAGTATTTCATTCAATACTAAAATTATTTATAAATTATTTCACAAATTTTCACTTAAGTTTATAAACATTTTATAAAGACACAACTTTATAAAACAGTAAATTTAAAGCTTACTCCACTTTTATTTACTTGTATAATACTCTCCTACATTCTAAGAGTATATACAAAATGTTAATTTTTTTCCTTCACAAAATTCATATAGAAGCCTAAACAAAATATGGGTCTTAAAACTGAGCCAACTACTTAGACCTTTTACCATAGAGTGTTCTAAGGGAAGGTGTTTATAGGTGGCCCAACATCACCAAATAGTTTACACAACTTAGATAATTAACAAAAAATATGGCTTTAATAAAACAATGCTTATTAAAACCTTCCTATCCAATTTAACCATTTAAAACTTGAGTTAAATTATCTTTTTTATATCCAAGGGTTTAAAAAATTTCATCTATTAAATTATTTATCAATATACCTTTTATTTTAAATCAATTTCCTTTAAGAAAACCTAAGAGCTAGGTACGTGGTTTTAATTTTAAAACCTTTTTTAAATCCATACTAATATTGTAACGACCCGGAATTTTCGACATTAATACCTTCACTGTAGAAATGCCGAGCAATCGAACGCCGGAAATTCCAGATAGTTAGGAAAAGAAGAAAAGAGGTAGAAGAAGAAACAGAAAACAAAACACAGAATCTCACATTCGTAGCGGATCAAAATATAATATCAAATAATAGCATTTATACAAAGAAAAGCTATATCTGCTAATTTACAATCAATACATCAGAGTTACAACCACACACAATAAACTGGATAGTTATAATTAACTTGTCCCAGATAATCAATAATATATCACAGCGGAATACACTCCATATGTTCCTACCATCCAGCCCGCCTCCTGAGCTCCAGAACGTCCTAACCTGGAAATCTGTAATACTCGGTCTGACCCGAGCATTACATCAAAGTAACACCTGTGTCAGGCTGGAAACCAGCGTGAGTAAACCCATATAACATGAAATACTAAGTTATAAAAACTTATTTGCAAAACCAGGGTAACTCGTACCTTCTACGAGTTCTCATCTTATTTAAGATAATCATTTATTTCAAACAATATCTAAGAATCATTACTCAGTTCAAATATCCATGATTCTTAACTTATTTTATTCCAGCCTGTTTACTTCTAAAATCAAATTATAAAGAATTTAGATTAAAAACGAAGTGGTTCCAGGTATTTGCTAATACCCGATTCCGGTCTCTTCGAATTCAATGTCATCTCTATTCCAAGTTGTTAAGTTTAAACAATACAATTTATATTCAGGACATCATACCACACAACAATTCAACTCAGATAGGTAAACCACATTATCACAGTTCAACTTATTCTTATCACAGCACATCTCAATCGCCCATCAGAGATATCAACAATCCCAGCAATCCAATATCATTCAACATCCATAATCAAGATTTATTGGACATGTAATTCCTAATTAATTTAATTAATCTCCAATTAAATTAATCACCAACTTAAATTTCTTGGATTACCTTAATCTTGCTTACTTATCATTAATTAATTACAACTTAATTAATTAATCCTTCTTTAATATTTTAATTAATCCTCCTTGATTAATTATTCTTTAATTATATTAAGTAATTAACCTTTAATTACCACATAGATTAATTACCTTAACCATTCACTTTAATTAACCTTTAATTAATCTCCCTAATTAATTACATTGATTAATGATCCTCTAATCACTTTCCTTAATTAATTATTCTTTTAATTAATTACATTTATTAATTAACCCTAATTAATCATCCCATAATTAATTAACCTTTAATTTATTAATCCATTATCCTCTAATAATTAATTAAATTAATTAACCCTCAACAAATTAATCCTTTAATTACTTATATTAAGTAATTATCATTTAAGTAATTAATCTCTAATTACTTACATTAATCATTAATTATCCAAGACCTTAATTAACTTTAAGATAAACCATTTATCCTAATTAATTACTTAATTACACTATTTAATTAAGTTTATTAAAAATGAACTTTGAATTAAAGGTTATTAAAAAATTTCAAAACTTAATTAGTTTAAAAATACTTATTTTAAAACCTTTAATTAATTCCAAACTTAATTAAGACATTCATTATATAAAAGAATAAATTAAGAAGTTGTTTAACTTTTAAAACTTGTTTGATTTAAAAACTTAAAAAAACTGTAACAACTTCAACCCGAGACAACTTCGATTCCCCCCGAGCCAAACATGCTATCTCCCCGAGTAAACCCCCGAGCCATTCCCTTCTTCCCCAAAACCAACCAACCCAGACAACAACATACACGCGTGTACGTGCACATCACCTCGCCGCTACTCTGATCGACGCTGCGACCTCAAACAAGTCATTGACGACCAACTCAACTCAACCGACCACCCAGAATCCCGAACCTCCATGCAAAACAAAATCGAGCGAACTCGAACCCATCAGGCTGTAACCCAATCACCTTATTCCATCTTGCGCCACCGACGCCGACCATCGGAACCCAATCCCTTCAGCCAGCAGCTTCGTATTCCTTCTCTCAAGCTTATCCCCCTATACCGCATCCCCCAGTTGCCACCACGACACCTTAAACACTCGAAAACCCACCTCGACCAAGGATAAGCCTGAAACCCTAAATCACCTTCGTCCAGTCACCACGGCCACCGAGAATCCCTGCCACCATTTTTCCCTTAACCGCCCTCACCTCAGCCTTCTTCGACCCGAGCCCCTGAGCTCGAAAGCATCGGGGTTGCCAGAAATTCCACAATGACCCAATTCCGATCAATTCCCCTTAACCCAACATCCACTCAATTAAAAATCAAAAGAACTCCACCTAAATTCAACAATTTGGAAATAGATTCCAGTTATATAAGTGAAAACTTGAATTGCCCTAATTGAATTTCCTGGAAAATTGTTTATCCACTGTAAATTCATTATTTTCCAGATAATAACTTAATAATTTCATTTGAGACCATTTTTAAAATAAGTTTTGATCAATCCAAACGCATTTCCCTTTGACATTATAACCTATAATTGCTTGAGTGAAGAGAAATGGATTTTGATGTGATTATTTGGGTCTGTAAATCAAAAACAGAGGTTTAAATATTTAAACACAGACATGCATTAACATATACACAGCAACTACAGACTGATACACATGCAATCATATTCACACATTCATACAAACATTCTTCATATCATATCCTCAAGTACTTGCATCATGTTATAGAACAGATTAAGTTTATTTTTTAAGTTTACTCACATGTATAAAAAGGATTGATTTTCAAAGATGATGTTTACTCCCATTTTCTTGATACAGAGCAGACAAGCTATGTACAGGCTTGACATCTATATCCACATACATATTCACAGCCATTCACTTATATACCCAGACAAACACTTTCATTCATGCAAGTCATATTTAAGCTATTGTTATAATCAATTGTTGCATGCACAAAATACAGATGATTTACTTGAAAGGGTTTAAAGTTTACTCACTGTTTTTGTTTGAACAGAGAAGCTTTGTTTTGAGAATCTGAAAACTGATTTTGATGGTTGATTTGAATCTTGAATCTGATCTTTTGAAAACTTGAAACTGGAGATTTGTGCTTGCTGGTCTGATCCTTGTTTTGATTTAGTTTGAAATGAATTTGAACACATCTTGAATTTTCTTTGCCCTTAAATCAACTATGTTGCTTTAGCACAGTTTTACAGTTTCCAGGTTTTTCTTTTGTTTTGATCCTGATCTTTGTTTAAATTTTTTTTGGAAGATGAAGAAATGAAAGGAGAAAGACTGGTTTGGAGAGGATTCAAGAATTATATACACAGCCTATTATCTAACATACTTATTTATTTTAATTTAAAGAAAATAAATGCCACCTGTTATATTTGCAAATTACTTAGTTTACACTTGTTAATTTAGGTTGTACTCTTCTTACACTTGTATCTTTGTATGTATTAATTACTTACACTTGTATTTTTGTATGTATATTAATGTTTCTATACTAATTCATATTTATATTTTGTATTTATTAATTTCATGTATCATGTTTTAAATGTTGTATATATATACAAATTAAATTTTATCTCATGTTAATTTTAAAAATGTATTAAACCTTTTCTTAAATCTTATTAAAGCATTTTATTTATCCTTATCTTTTATTTTATATTTCCCATTTTAGATAAATATATTTCTTTTGAATCAATTTATGTTTTATATTTATATTCATACATTTTCTAGTATTTATACATATATAACTTTTAAAAGAGAATGATTTTAAAATCTTAATTATATACTAATAATAATCATATATATTTATTTTTTTTCAATTTCAAATTCAATTCTATTCAAAATCTACTCATATGTATATATATATATATATATATATACATATAACAAACACATATTTAATTTGTTTGATAATAATAATTTTGCCAATTTTAAATAATTATTAGGAGATTATCAAATACATATTTATCCAGATATAAATATTTATTATCAGATTTATTCTTTCAACTTATACATCAGCGTTTTCCAAAGTTGAAATCAGATAATTATCTAATTACCTGATGCCCAAAAATCCGAGTTATCACAAATATATTTCCATACATATAAAATAATCTTAATGATTTATTCACTGACACTCGCTTTGGTTTCATTCGGATTCGAACTCATCTCAGTCATACAATGATAGAAAGAATAATTTACTAAGTGCACTATAACATTCGCCTAAGTAAACCGTCGATCGTCACTTAGAAGATTATTCAGATTACCACAAAACTAATCGAGATGTTTTCCCCCATACTATCCAAAGACAATGCATCTTTATTAAAAATTCTCTTTGAAATATTTATACTTACAAATGTTTCCAAGATATTACCATTTCTTTTCTCAAAATCTTTTTTAAATCATTTCAAGCAATACTGGGATTTAAATTCTCAAAAAATCTTCTAGAAACGCTTTTTATAAAACAAATTTATATAAAATTGCTTTTATATAAAATCATCTCATATTATAATTAATTCTCCTTTATTATAATAAGACTTCCTCAAATAATTCTCCTCTACATATCTTATCTTCCCATTTAGATTTTATTAAACAACTTTATTGAAAGTTTTACTTTTAACTTAACATTATTAAAAGATGACTTTTAACTAAGCATTTTTACCGAACATCTTACAGTCAAATTGTGAAATTTAAATCACAAGAGGTTCGTTTTAATGCACCCATAATTTATCAAAACAATAAATGCTCATAAATTGGTTGAGAAAAATTAACAATCAACAAACTATAATCAAGGCTACAAAACTGGCCGAGGACAACTAAACAAACAACAATGATAATAAATATATATTATCATTTTCAATCAAACAAAAATAACACAAATAACTATATAAATTTGAATACTATTCCTTTGTATATATAAAATATTCAAGCCTAGGTAAAATATTCCATTTACCAATTTTCAAAAATCGATATCGTGTCTGTTTGCATTGTTTAAGTGTTTAGAAACCCCTATCGACACTGTAGTGTCCCACGTCTCAACCAAAATTCATAAACAACTCAATAGACCAATTAAGACAGTACATTTTTATAACAATGACAAATACGCTCTCCAATATATGATACTCTCAACTCATTCTAGAGTGTCACTTACCCTATCTCTAATGAGACAATCTCTACCGAAACTCATTATAGAGTGTCACTTCTAATGAGCCATACCCTACCAAAGCCAAGGTTCTCACTTAACCTAGCTCTAATACCAAATTTAATGACCCGCCTTTTCGACCATCGAAAGTTGACTCCAAATACATCCAAGGTGTTTCAATGTCGAACATCCAATTGCCAAAAAGGCAAATTATTATGATAAATAAAAAAAGAAAATGAAAAAGAACAGGAGAAACAGAATCTCATAGCGGAACGATCACATATAATATAACAAAGACAGTAAAAGCTGTCACTCTAAATACCTAGTATATCAGAGTTAAAAATAAACATCATCATCCTGGATAGTTATAACTTCCTGACCTTACATTGCTGATGGGTATATATATATGTAACGACCTGAAATTTTCAACCATTCGCATCCATACATATCGGATTTGAATTGCTCAAAATATCAGATTGTTAATTTACATTTGGCAAAACTCAGCATATACAGTAAATAAAATAATCACAGATCACAGACACAAAGTAATATAACAATAATGCAGCGGAAACAAAAGAATAGTAGTTCATGAAGCTACTATATATATATATAACAGAGTTAAACAAGATACAACAGAAGTCTCGAGTACATAGATGTCTCAATACAATAATCAAATACAAGATCTGAATGCATCACTGGAATCGACTGAACAACTGAAAGCAGGATAGATAACTGGATCTCCAAGAGAAGCTCCAACTCCAAAGGTGAGTCTCGAATACTATATCACTCAGTCTGACCCGAGCATAAAGCAAAACACAAAACACTCGAGTCAGGATTAACATTCTTATATCAATAAATCCAACTCAAGTGAAATATCAAATGAAATACAAGTAACTCAAAGGATGTTTGGGATAACCATCCTCTAAGGATCCGTTAAACTATCTACTATGTAGTAATATACGCTATTATAATAATGTCTAATAGTAAAATAAATTTACTTTTAAATAGTGTTAAGGCTTTACATTTTTCACCTTAACACATAATAGTGCCAATAGTCTATACAGTACCTGCATACCTCGAGAGGCTACGAGAAGATACTCCATAGGTACGACACAAATAGAAACCCGTAGTCAAGCTCGATATGGTAGGTGACACAGCACAACTAGGCAATGCCAAGGTAGATATACCAATTACGCATCCGGGCTGCTGGAAACGCATAGCAGCCACTACCGCCCACCTTAGAACACACTCCCAATCAAAATCGAAGGGTGGCCACCAAATCAATCACAAAGTAATAGAATGGTATCGAAGAAATGCGTCCGATCAGAGGTGCTACCTCATTGGCCCGTCGATCGCTCCTGTTTTAGCCACCTTATGCAACTCATGGGAGTCGGGTCCACGTATATACCTCAATAGGAATCGTCGCCACCATCCTACTTCATTCTGGAATCTCCACCGCATACACAGTTGTTAAAGTGGTTTTCAGTATCGACAGAGAGTATGCCCATATCCGATCCCGGTCTCTTTAACAACCAAACGTTATTATAACACCGCGGCCATTTAAAATAGTTTATACTTCAAAACCAAAATATCATTTTCAATTCAATAACCAAATCAATACGATATCATTTTCATTTCAAAAATATTCACTTCCAAAATCATAGTACTTTCAAAGATATAATACTTTCGGAACCAAAACAATTTGAAATAATAATACTTTGAAAATCATAATACTTTGAAATTCATAACTTTGGAAATCATAACCCTTTGAAATCAATACCTTTTGGAATCCATAACACTTTCCTCTTAAACAGTTTAGATATTAAAATTATATATATAATAAAATAGTTTATAAAATAAAAATAGTTTATATAAAATAATCATAAGTTAAAATAGTTTATAATAAAATAATTTATATTGAAAATGATTTATATTAAAATAGTTTATATTAAAATAATTTATAAAGTAAAATATAAATAGTTTTAGATATAGTTTTAAAATACTTTATATAAAAATAGCTTCCTCAAATTCCACAAATTGATTCAAAATCAACTCAAATTCCAAATTTTAATTTTAATCAAATTCCAAATCATCAATTTCAATTCGATTTAGTTTCTAAATAAACCATTTCAAAGTATCGATTTCAAATACATATTTGAACCATAAAACAAGCCATTTCAATTTCAATATATTTCAAAGCTTTAAATATTCAACATTTCAAAACTAAATTCGATAATTTCATATATATATATATATCAAATTCACATTAATATTATTTAGCTTTGAAATATTCACTCAATAAATCCAATATCATTTAAAACAAACCCCAAATTACAATAAACTAAATATTTCCTTGAATTTATTTAAACTTGAAATATTCATTTAAATCACTTTTAATCAAATACAAGTTATAAAGTCATAGCTTCAAAATTTCAAATTTTATAAATTTCAAATAAAACTTATTTAAGTAAAATTCTTAAATAAATATAATTTCATATCAATTTCAAATCATTATAAACTCTATATTTGAAAATATATATATTAAATAAACACTTAAACATATTATTTATCAACTTTATTAAATCAACTTTAATAAATTTTTAAAATCAATATTTATTAAAACCATATAATTTTTTTTAAAACCATAGAAATCATTTTCAAAACATTTATATATTGACCAACGGTGTCTGTATATAATTTTCTATCCTATGGTCAAGTGATACAGATATTTATCATTTCAATCCGCAATTTAAAATATATATACAGGTATATATCATTTCAACCCGCAATCCCGAATTCAATTCAAATGAAAACCGCTTGGGTCTATCATTTCAACCCATAACGATTTTCTCCTATTCTAAAGTCCGTTCGGGTATGTATCATTTCAAACTATAGTGAATTCTATACTAACAGGGAACTTGCAGAGTGATAACATATATGAAATAATATAACAGGCATATATCATCAATATAAATAACAGATAATGGTGTCAGATGTCACAGGTTAACAGATACAAATAACAGTATATATATAGCAATGTAAATAACTAACAGCAGCATATTTTAATTGACGTTTCAATTGAAATCAAATATAAGAACGTTAATCGTGAGTGATTGCTTACCTTTCGAGGTTAGAGGACAGACAATGAAGTTGAGTTACAAAATGCAAGCACGAATCCCAGAGCAAAGCTAGACTGGCACGAATTTGACGACAAAACTGATAGATAAGAATCGATGAGAACAAGATAATCAGTTTTGATATAAACTGAAAATATACATTAATATTATATATATATATATATATATATATATATATATAAAATTCCCAAAAATTTTGAACTAGACAAATACTAAAATAGTATAAAATTTCAAATACCAAGTCACAATATATATATTACATTTTAAAGTCCAATATCTTCGCTTTATTCCAATACATAGAAACCTTTAATCTATACATATATATAAAAGTAAACGTAAACGTATAAAATCATTATATATATCATGATTTAAATCAATACCTATGCATATATCTAAAACGTACGGTACTCATATATATTATCTTTCTCGTTGTGAAAACATAACCCATCATATATACAAAGATACAACATACTATTGCAGATATATCGCAATACAACATACCCATATTAATTTATATATTTCAAATTTAGACTATGAACTGTAACATATGCATACCGTAAACCCATCTTTCTTTATATATATACATACTTTATAAGAAAATCCATATATAATATATAACCTATATACTAACATTTTAGCATTTAAATAAACTGTAGTAATATATATAACTTATGTAACTTACAGAAACCTTTATGTATATATAAACACGTACAAAGTTTTACAATATATATACATATATATATATATGCCAAACCCTTAACATGTACCAGCATATCAATTATATATAAATATAGTTTGAAATAAATAGTTATGTATATACCTATAACATTTGAAATCAACAAGACTATATACATAAACCCACGGCTCATATTCATACAACAATATAAAATTTGAACGCAACTTACCCATTCTTAAACTAATACATATATAAAACCTATATATATTGACAGCATAAACCAATATAACTATTATACATATATACTTTAAAGTTACAATATTAATACATATGCCGAAGAACAATAGTGAATATATATAAAACTGTAAGTTTTGAAAAGTTGCAACCTACAGGTCTACAAAAATCTATATAAGCTTAAAGTTTTAAAATGAATATATATACTAAGTCTTCACAGCACTATCAACATTCGATACCGATATAAACATCCATATATATATATATAGCTGTCATATATACCTTTGAACTAACGTATACAAACATCATATAATATAACAAATGTATTATCAGATTCACATATATATAGTTCTGGAAATATATATAAACTTAGGGAACATATATATATACTCAACTCAACATTTTATATATATATAACTTGTAACGACCCAAGATTTTTAATTGTTTTAATAACATATTTAACCGAATTTTGTGAAATTTTAAATAATAAAATTTTGAATTGAAAATTCAATATTTGGAATACGTCTATTTAAACATAGCAACTGGTAAATTTTCATCTGATAATATTGAAGTTTATTTTATTGTGAAATTTTATTTCAATTTAAATCAATTAATATTTGATGATAATAAAATATTTTTCAAACATGAATATTTTTACATAGAAAATAAATCATCTTCTGAGCAAGACGTCATATTTCGTTTCTCAAAATTTGGACTGTTATTTCTCCGTCGATCTTATTTTCTACGAAATAGCAGCTTTTTCGTACCGATATCGACTTTTGATAGGATGATCGTACCATTGATATATGTGTACCATTTTGATCGTCTCGTCGTGCTAATCTCCGCAGTATATTTATTTTTGTACTTTTGAGGTCCGATGCACGGCGAGATGATTTAACACTTCGTTGTAACGGTACGCCTTTGAAGCCTTTTGTTTCCGTTGTCTATTTAAATTGTTCCAACGGTTGGAAATCAAGCTTTCATTACTTTATTATTCCCTGAATTATCGCGAGTGACTTTACCATACCCACTGCTTCGCATTTATTTCGGTACGTTTCTTTTCTCTATTGTAGAATACTAACAGCTGTTCACTTCTCTTCCAAACCCCCTCCCCTCTCTGTCTCTTCCATTTTCTTGGTTCCTACTTCAAAAAATTTCTTTTGTCATTTTTCAGTAAAGCTTCTTCACTTCTTCCCTTCACCAAATCAGTTTCCACGCCTTCCACTTCATCACGCCCACTCATCCACTCAACCACCTGACCTCGCCTCCGCCACGTCAGCCTTCGCTTCCTCACGTCCTCCGTCCGTGACAACCCACCACCAGGCCACACAATTCGCTCAACCTCACCGCCACATGCACCCTAGCTGCACGCGGGTCCACACCCGCACTCCAAGCCACCTCAGCAGCAGCTACTCCGACCTCTCCCTCCTCCTCCGCCTTGAATTCCTTCCCGCCTTCCCCTATAGCATGCGCAGTTGCTCACCACTACACCCTTTGGCAGCATGGCCCGAGCCTCCTCCTTCTGCAATATTATTTGTATATTTTATACATGGTATTTTTTTTACTATATTATATTTATTTACGTTACGTTATATATATATATATATTAAGTACAACATGTTTCAAGTATATATTTTAAAATATAAGTATGTTTATATAGTGCAGCGCATGTATCCATTTGATTTAAAGTTATAAACGTTTGCATTTGTTCTATGGTTAGTTTTATATGAGTATGTATAAGTTATACACATATATATATTAAGTTATATATATATATATGTGTTAAGCCTGATTATATATATAACAGTCTAGTTTGATATTGGTATACATATATAGTTTATAAAGTTATACAGTATATATTGTAAAGTATATAAAGTTTTTAAAATGGTTACAGTAGGTCATGTATATAGGTATGGGGTTGTATTAAAAGATGTTATTTTATATTTGTAATACCCTTTTGTTTAAGCATGTATATAATACGTTAAATAGTAATTTGAACTATGTATATTGATTTAATTAAAAAGTTATATTGGTTTGCATGAGTTTATGTAAAGTCTGCAATCAACATATGTGTGGGTTAAAGATCTGTATTTATATATGTTATATAAAACTAGTTGTTGACTAAGCTTTCTGCTGTGCGAATATATATTAGTGTATAAGCATACTTTGACAGTAATATATGTTGCATAAGTATAGTTATTTTATTTTTCTTTTTTTTCATATAGATTTGTGGTTATCTGTCATATATAGGTTGCATTAGTATTTTATATAACCCGGACAAGCATTTATAAATATAATATATATACATAGTATAGAAAGTTGTAAGGGTAGACAAGATTGTATATATATGTCAGTTTGTGTTCATTTAGTAGTACTATATTATATTAGGTGAGTTATATGTGTAGCCTTGGACTCCTTGTTTTATAAAATTTTCCCAGCATATGTATGTTACAGTATCTATGTTTACAATTGGTTGTTTGTATATGTTTGATAAATAAGTTCCGTTTTATATATTAGAATTATATATATAATGTTCTATATATATATATCATTAAGTATTATTATATATATGAGGTTTATATAAAATTTGGTTTGTAGACTACTGTACAGATAAATATGTATATAGTTACTTTCGTGCATACTTGTAAAGTTAAATGGTAATATATTTCTTTTATATAAATTTATGATTTCGTACTGTATATACGTTGATTTATATATGTGTTTAGTTTAAAACTATGATTTTTGAAAATGTATATATATATAATTTTAATGAGTTTCAAAATTTATATTGGTTAAGCAAATAATATATTAGAATAATATATATTTTGTTTCAGTCTACATCGAGCAGTTTCTGATTTATTTTCACCGATCTCTATTTTATCAGCCATGTTCGTCCAATTCGTGCCAATCTTGTTCGTTTGGAAATTCGCTCCTGGATTCGTAACCCAGTTCAAATCTCACCCTAGCCTCGAAAGGTGAGCAATCACTCACGATTAACGTTCTTATATTTATTAAATTTGATTTCAATTGAAACGACAATTGAAATATGCTGCTGTAGTTATTTAAATTGTTATATATGCTATTATCTGTAACTGTTCACCTATGGGATATGACACCATATCCTGTTGTTTATATTATATTGTTATTGATGATATATGTCTGTTGTTGTATTTTATATTATATGTTATCACTCTGCAAGTTCCCTGTTAGTATAGAATTCACTATGGGTTGAAATGATACATACCCGAACGGACTTTAGAATAGGAGAAAATCGTTATGGGTTGAAATGATAAACCCAAGCGATTTTCATTTGAATTGAAATTGGGATTGCGGGTCGAAATGATATCTACCCGTATATATTTAAATTACGGATTGAAATGATAAATATCCGTATCACTTAACCATATGATAGATATATATACAGACACCGTTGGTCCATATATATAAATATTTTGAAAATAAATTCTATGGATTTGGGAAGAAATATATGGTTTTAATAAATGTTGATTCTTAAATTATTATATATAAATGGTAATGATATATATAGATTGAATAATAATATTTAATTTAATTAAGATGGATTTAATACATAATATGTTTAAGTATAAAATTTATATTTCAAAATAGATTTTGGTAATAATTTGAATAAGTTAAGGTTGGGAAGATAATTTTATTTAATTAAACCGATTTGAAACTTATCGAAATTGAGATTTAAGATACGATTTATAACTTGGGTTTGATTTAAGTAGCTTATAAAATATTTCTTGTTTAAATAAATTTAAGGAAATATTTAGTAAAAATATAATTTAAGGCTAGTTAAATGATATTGAATTTATTAAGTGAATATTCCCTGATTAAATAATAAATGAAGTTAAATCAAGAGCTATATGAAACTGTTAAATTTAACTTTGAAATGGTTGAATATTAAAGCTTTGAAATATATTGGAATGTAAATGGTTTATTTTGTGATTCAGATCTGCATTTGAAATCAATATAATTTGAATTTGTTATTTAGAAACTGAATTGAATTAAAATGGAAAAAATTTAGATTGAATTAAATTGAAATTTGGAATCTGAGTTGATTTGAATCGATTTGTGAGACTTGAGGAAATTCTAAATACTTTACTTTATAAATTATTTAGGAAAATAGATATATTTGAAATGAAATGATATTTGGGTTTGAAGAATAAATTAATTTGTAATGACCACGGTGTTATAGTGTATATTTCTACATTGTAGATAGTTTCACAGATCCTTAGAGGGTGGTTATCCCAAACATCCTTTAAGTTACTTGTATTTCAGTTGATATTTCACTTGAGTTGGATTTATTGATATAAGAATGTTAATCCTGACTCGAGTGTTTTGTGTTTTGCTTTACGCTCGGGTCAGACTGAGTGATACAGCATTTGAGACTCACCTTTGGAGTTTGGAGCTTCATTTGGAGATCCAACTATCGACTCAGCTTTCGGCTTTTCTAGTCATCTGTTGTACTAAAGACTTCACTGCATTTGAGATATTCAGTTGTATTTATTTCTGACTCTGATTTTTATATAGTAGCTTCATGAACTACTATTTATTTATTCCGCTACGTATTATTGTATTACTCTGTGTCTGTGATTCTGTGATTGATTTTTTTACTGTATATGCTGAGTTTTGCCAAATTTAAATTAACAATCTATTATTTTGAATTATTCAAGTCCGACATGTGTGGATTTATTGTCGATTTGAATGATCCAAATAGTGGGTCGTTACAGTTGGTATCAGAGCTTTGGCTCTAGGCAAAACTTAGCATATATATTAAATTTATTTACAGAATCACTTTCATTCGAGTTTGAATCTCTTCCTTTTGACTCGATTTCCTTTGAACTTTGGAACGTTCCTTGCGGTTCCAAAATTCATTCTTGTCTCTCGCTATTTGTATTCTTTTGATTCTGGAGTATCCCATAACTCCACTTCGAATGATCTCTATAAGAATAGGCGATCCCAAAAATCTTTGAATGATTTGTAAAGGGGTGGAACTCCTTTACAATTGGCATTGATTCACCAGAGATTTATATATCCCTCGGTTTAGATGCTGCTATCTCTTGTTATGCCGAAGTCTATCTTTGGCGATCGAATGCCGATTTGCCTCAGAATTCTGCACCGATCTTATTTTGAAGTCACGGTTGACCCTAGGGTCATTCGTGATTTATAAAAATATATCTATCTTGTATTTTGTAATTTAGTTATCTCATCTTCGTTCGAGCTTATCTTCGAATCAGAATTTTATTTGATTAGAGCCCCTCTAATTTGAATCTCTATCTTCATTTTGAAATATATTCTTAAATCATCCTTTGAAAAATCGGGTTTGTTTGTATTTTGAAATTGTTTTATATATCGAAATTATTATTTTGATCAGTATGATTATATTCTATATATAAAAGTGAAATGTTTTCGATAAAGATTATATACCCTTTTTAAAATGAGAATTTGAAGTTTCGAAAGGATTTGTAATTTTGAAAATTTTATAAGAAATTTGATTTATCTAAAAATGATTTATAACTGAAGGATTTTAAATTTGAAATTCGAGAATTGAACTCCAGTGTTTTGAAATTGGTTTTAAGATTTTGAAATATATAATACTAATATGATTTAAAAGTATTTTTCCGAATAAGAAATGTTCAAATGATTTTTAATGAGTTTCGAATGATTTCGAAGAAATTTCAAAAGAAGTGTGAGAAAAAAAGTCCAGAGCTCACTTATGTCGCTGGAAAATAATTTCGGTGATGAGTGCACGCATCATCGACATTGATTTTCGAGTTTCATAGTGGGGGAGAGGCCACTTTAGTAGCATTGCTACGTGAGTGATTTTGCGAAACCATTTTGATTTCAAATTCCGAAGTAAGATTTGATATTCGAAAGATATATGTATATATATATTTGAAATGATTTGAAGTAAGCCGGTGTTCAGTCCTTGAGTTTCGGATTTGAAACCTATCTTTTGAAATTGATTTACTGATTTGTTGTTGATTTCCAACTCTTGAATTTGAAAATGATTTCTTCAACTATTTCGAAGGTTCGAGCACTTCCAAATCAAGGCTAACTTTTAAAAGCTAAGAAATTTCGAAAAGTATAAAGTATATAAATTTGGTATGTATGTTAAAGTATGTAGTAATATGATTTAAATAAGTTGAAACTATTTTGTTAAGTAAATGAATAAGGCAATTTAAAAAATTTCTAATATGAAATTTAGATTTGAAATGTTTTGAAAAGAATTTGGTCTTCAAAATATTTTGAATAAAATTTAGTTTACATGTTTTAACTTAGTAACATCTTTATGAAACTATATATTTAACAAGTTGGAATAAATATATAGGTTGTACGTATGCTGTTTTATTCGCATAATTAATTTGATCCAGGTTTGAGTACACAAGTTCGAGGTGAATTACACCATTTCATGTTAGGATTTTTCATTCGATTCTTGATGGCGAATATTTGATATGGATTTTGGGCTCGATTCTAGAATTCTCTATCATATTATATGGCTATGCAAGGAGACTGATGGCTTCTAGTCGAGAAACCATATTGAAATCCGCATTAGGGAAGTCGAATGGACAATACTAGTTCGAAAGCGAACTTGTGTGATCGAGCGAGCGATCAAATGTGATTTTGCGAAATGATGACGTATGTACATCTTATATTCTAATACCATTGATATATTTTGATGCTGAAATTTAAAGCTGTCGGGTTAGAATATCTTTGCTTACTAAAAGAAAATTTCCAATTTAAATTACAAAGATATATAACCCATAAAAGCAAAGATATTCAATCCCATATGGCTCTTCATACAGCGAAATTTATTTTGTAAAATTTGATCCTTATATAAGATGGACCTTATGTAAATATAAGATGATTTTGGAAATGAATTGGTTGACTTAAATTATATTGATTTGGAAATTTAGATTTATTTTCTAAATTTATTATGTTGGAAACTTTAAAACTAACGATATTTAAATTGAGAAGAAATAATTAGGTGGGATTGTATATGATTTTGAAACTGAACTAATTTTGAAACAAATTGAAATTTGAGAACCTTATTTTTTACTAAATACCTGATTTGGGAGTTATCGAACTTATATAAAAAAATTGGTTTGTATAAGTATGAAATTAATTCGAAAACTATGGATTTGAAAAGGTACTCAATTTGAAAAGTGAAATCTTATATAATTGAAGTCTATATAAGTGTGATTTGATATACTTTTGATTTTGGAAAGGTATTTGATTTGAAAATAAAATCTTATATATAACGGACTTTATATAAGTACGATATTTGAAAGTGATTTGAAAAGGTACTATATGATACATATTTTCGAAGTAAAGATATGGAAAGTGCCTTCTGCTTGATATCCGCTTTGTGGCCACATTGTGGATTCATTCTATCGATATTTCTCTGATTTTTGGTTTTCCGGATATGATACTCGAGTTTCCATCGAATTCCATGGCAATCTCTATGGTCTTACGAGCGCGACTTCATAGCGTAATCGCAAGGTTGGGGGCAGCCTACGGGTACGGATGTTTCCTGGGAGATCCAGGCGTAACCATTGTGTATCTGCGATCTATTGAGTCGCTTGGTAGCGTAATCAGCAGGGGCTGCGAGAGCCTAGGGTACGGATGTTTCCTGGGAGATCTAGGCGTAACCATTATGTATCTGCTGTACTACCAGTCTTCATGGCGTAATCGCAAGGTTGCGGGGCGGCCTAAGGGTACGGATGTTTCCTGGGGGATCCAGGCGTAACCATTGTGTATCCGCTATCCATGATCGACATGTTTTTGTATGTTTTTTTGTTCAGATTGTACTTTCCATATCTGTTTTAAAAAATTTCCAGTATTTTCACTGGGTGTTGAAACAAGTCTACTAAGTACCTGGAGAATTCTAGTTTTCCGCCTGATCAACGCACTACCAGAGTCTGCAGGAACGAGGATAAACTTGTTGAAACATCGAGTTATAAAATTATTTTCGAAAGGAAAATTTGTTTCGATATAAAGGTATTTTATTATAAAAGTATTTCCAACAAAGAAATTTTGTATTAATATTTGGGATTTGAAATTCTTATTGTTTGAATTAACTATTCGTGCCCGATACTATTCTTTTGAATCTACCTTATCCGTTCAGCTTTATTTTTTCACCTATATTCTGTTTTTCCAAATCCTCCTTCTTTTCCTTGTTGACTATATCCTTTTTAAATTATTATTGATTTATTTATAATGTTTGAAAAGTATGTTGAGATAAATTAATAAATTTGAATTACGGATTTAATGTTTTCAATAGCTTCCTTGTAAATATAAGTAATGATGTAAATAATTGTTTTCAAATAGTTTCATATACTTATAAAGGTGTTATTTAAACATATAAATGGTATTTATAAAGGAAGCAAGAAATTTTACAAATGGGTTTTGGAAGGTATTAGAATATTAAAGATAATTTGCAAATGAAGTTTTCAAATTAATATTTCAAGAAAATTTATATAGTTTTAATAAATTGTTATCCTTCTCTTTCAATCTATATTTTTTGGTTGTTTCTATTCTCCTACCTTTGTAACGACCCGACTTCCTATGCCCAGAAAGTCGCATCATTATGAAGAAAGAAAGGGGTAGAAAATAGAAAAGAAGAGAAGAAAGAAAGAAACAACAACAACGATCTCACAGCGGAACGAATAAATTATATTAATAATATAATCTATTACATAGTTTACAACAATTTACAGAGTTACACAGCATATACATCACTTATTAGACAGTTATAAACATCTGTCTAGACATTACAACTTAAATACAAGACAAGACACTATCACAGATATCAACACAGCGGAATACTATATCTACGAACGCCGAAGCCTCCTGCTCCATTGCTCCTCCAGAATATTCGTCAAAGCTAAACCTGAATCCCTTGGCTACTCGTAAAAATTTGAGTACCCAAGAGTTTATAAAACAGAAATAAACACTTGGGTCAGACATGGGTCTGGTGTGAGTAACAGGTTAAACTTGTTTAACTTCAAAACCTTTTGAAAACAAAGGTATCACGTAAGACTTCCCACACATAAACATGGAAAAGTTTTTACCTTACGCTAACCAAAACATTTGATAGGAAATCCAGTTATATTATAATAGGGTCTAGGGTTTTCAAGTAAAATACAGAAATAGCTGAAATGCTTACATCTCACATTCCAACATAGTTGGGCACAACTAATACGTACGGCACTTATTGGAGTTTGGATTCCATACAATGGCAGGGCTACTGGGGTACCGCCCGTCACAGTACGTGGCCTAGATCACCGTACCGAGGAGTACGCCCGCTCCCCTGCAACACAAAGCCGGAACCATCCCTTACTGGATAATCCCGAACAAGATAATCCCGTAGTTGGCGCGACCAACCACACACTAAGCCGAATAAAAGAAAAGGGACCTCTAGACAGGGATCTATCTTGCTCTCAGTGGGTGCTACCCACGAAGCCTTGCTGCACCTCCCCTGTTTTAGCCATTCCCGGTTGATGAGGCTTGAGGTTACGATTACCTTTAATCAGAACATATCACTTAGAATGCTCATCGTCCGCCTGACGATGTGCTGAAAGCATTCAATCCATACAAGTTCGTTCCGGGTTCGAACGAAACCGAAGGCATTATCTCGTTACACTCGTTTTGGAATCACCCTCAGAGTTAACGACAATAACCCTTGCACTCTAAATCTTCATCTTCACTTGAGATTCACGACCTATCGTTAAATTGGATCGATGTGGTATTCGGGTCTCCAGACCTGGAATACCGGTATACGGAAACCCGATCCCGGTCTCATCGAAATCCAAAACGTATCTTTTAAGGCCAAGTTGTTTAAAGGTTTAAACATTTAAACTTATTCAGGATGATATAAATAGATAGATAAATCACATTATTACAATAGATAATTCATCTCAACATTTATCTCACAAATCAGCATATCACATATATCAGAGATATCCAAATCATCCAATATCAATCAATCATCCAATATCAGTCATCCAATATTAATCAATCATCTAAAGCAGAATTGATTAACTTTAATCAATTTAATTAACCTTTAATTAAATTAATTACTATCCTTTAATTACTTGGATTATCTTAATCCTGCTCACTATCATTAATTAATTACAAATTAATTAATTAAACATCTAAATGATCTTCCTTAAACTAATCTCCTTTGATTAATTATCTTTAATTACATCAAGTAATTATCCTTAACCATATACAGTAATTAACCTTTAATTACTATCATTAATTACAATAATCCTTATTAATTAATTAACCTTTTTTTTTATTAATTAAATAATTAATTTTAATCAACCACTTCATTAATTAATTAGACTTAATTAATCATAAACAGTAATTAACAATTTGTAATTACTTATCTTAATTAATTACTTCTTAATTAATTATATTAACCTTGATTAATTAATCTAATTAATTAATCTTTAATTACTTCATTAAGTAATTATTAATCAATTTAATTTAACAAATAATCCCTAATTAATTACTTTATTAATTAATTACTTTTAAATTAATTACACTTAGTAACTAATCTTAAATTAAACACATTTAATTGATCACATTAATTAATTAACTAAATTAATTAAGTAATTAACTTTTAATTACTTACATAAGTAATTATCTTCTAATTACTTCCATTAATAATCTTGATTACTTTCTTAATTAATTACTTAACAAATAATTAATTCCATCATTAAATAATTCTTAATTAATTACTTCATAATTAATTAACTCAAAAACAATTATATTAATTAATTCCTTAATTGATAACATTAAGTGATTACCCGTTAATCACCTCAGCTAATTACTCCCATGAGTAATTTTCCATTAATTACTTCCATAAGTAATTACATCCAATAATTAACCATTAATTACTTCATTAAGTAATTATACTTAATTAATCCATAATTAAGTGATTATTTAAAATTAAATAAACAATTAACTAATTATTTAAAATTAATTAAATAATTAATTGATTAACTTCTTATACTTCAAAATCCTTAATTAATTAAGAAAATCATTTATCTTAATTAATCTTTACTTATTAACAAATCATATAATCGAGTATTCTTAAGTCCATATCAAAATAATTCAACCTTAATCATCATCACAATTTAATTATTTGAATTAATCAAATCTTTAAAGACAAATTTTCTATTTGGTTTTCAAAATTTTAACATTTACCTTATTTGGAAATAATGCATTTAGAAATCAATTTAAAATTTTAAAACAATTTAAACCTCTAACTAAATCTTTCAATCTTTGAAAATTGTTTAATAATTTTAATACATAATCAATTTAAAAGCCACTTATCCTACCTTCACAACTTATCTATTTATATATTATAAAGCTTGTTAATCATACATCCTTGGAACAATTTCTTTCATTACTGACAAACTCGACTTATCTTGATTTAAAAACTTTGAAAACTTGATTCTTTACAAAACTATTTCATACATCAGAATACTCGAGATACACTCATCCTTTTCTCGAACCAACACAGTACTTCGCAATCGTTCCCTACTCGAGTCTACCACGCAAAAACTTCGAGCCCGCTTCACTTCTTCCCCGAATCACTCGCGAGGAATTCACGAACATCTCTGCTTCGAGTCGACTAACAAACTTCACGAGACTTCCCCGAGTCGCCTTCGTCTTCCCCAACACGATCGTACCCAAATACGAGCAAACGTGTACGTGCACGTGCACGTCGCTTCCACCCTCCTCCGATCATCTTTTCGACCGTCGACCAATCACACAAGGCCTCGACAACCCTTACACCAACCCAGAATCAAATCTTCATCATCGAAATGAAAACGAGCTTCCTTGTTCAAAAATCTGGAACCCATCTGATCGGAAAATCACCAACCACCAACGTCTCCGACCACTAGATCATCTGCCGTCCTACCCAAAGCTACGCCTCACTCTGACGAGCCACTTCACCACCTCGCGATCGAGTCCGGTCCCATATCAACGACGAACGAATCTCGGCAACTTCGATAGAAAAACCCAATGCTAAACCCTAATTTGTTCGAATTCGAACAATTTAACAATTGAAAAAAATCAATTGTATTTTTCCCATGATCTCCGTTACTCAGACCATCTTCAACCCAAATGCCGACCACCCCGACGCCGTCGTTCATCGGCAATTCCCAAAAATACTCAAAATAAACAACTCGAAAATTCCCATTGATTAACAATCTAAAAATTATGAAAAGTATTTTAAAATTCGTGATTTGCAATTACGAATTCACTTATGTAATTCAAATCAAGAATTAAGACTCTTGATTTTTAACATAAATTTGGGTCTCTCTGTTATTTTCCTTTTTAAAATTTATTTGTTGAATAAAAAAAATCTTGAAACTATTTTTAAAATAATCTTCATATCCTAACAAATAACTTTCATTTATATATCAAAGTCTAATATTGAGTAGATTGAGATATTCGAATTTTTTGAAAGCAAAGCATGGACTGAACACAGAGAACAGGGTATTACATATATACACAGACATATTTACACACATATACATACATACCAATTCAATTATATAAAACTGAAAGATTTTTATGCAACATCAATGTCAAATAACAGATCAACTCATTCATTAAAGCCATTCATATCTTAAACTGTTTTTAAAACAAAATGTTTACTCACCTTAAAACAGAGGCCAGTTTTATTACTTCCAGGCTTGAATATTTTTGATCTGGCAAACAAGCTTTTGATTTTCTGTATCTTGTCTTTAAATTTGAAATCAGTGAAGTTGTAGATCTGCTTTTGCTTAAAAGTGTTGAACTGCAGATGACTTGCAGTTGAACTTCATTTGGAAAGCAGGTTGAAGATTGAAAACTGATGTTGTATTGAATTTATTCTACTGCTTGTTTCTTTTGATTTTTCTTTGATTTTGAGTTTAGTTTTCAGTTTATATTTTAGAAGAAGAGAGGAAATATGTTTGAACTGAGAAAAAATGAAGACCCGATTTCTTCTTCAACTACATTATTTATAAATTAAATTTTAAATGAAGATAATGTTGCCACTTGTTTTATTGCATGCATATACAAATGTTAATGCATGTTTCATTATCTTACAAATGTTGTTAAGATGGCTAATATGGTTACACATGTTACTTAAGTATTTTTAATAAATTTTTATTTAATTTAAATGTAAAGATAAACTTACATACTTTAATTCTCTTAATAAATAAAATTTACATATGTATAAATAAATTACTTTTAAAAGAAATTATTCTAAAACTAATTATAATTCAAATATATCTTATACATGTATTTTTATAACCTTTTAAATTTAAACACTTTAAAGAATACAAAATAAAACTTTATTTAAACTATCATTTTTAAAATAAACAATTATCTTATATTTTGAAAACAATTGAATTAATCTAAACTAACCTTTGAAAAATATTAATTTTAAAACAAAGCTTTAAATCACAATTCATACATATATAAATTATCAATAGATTAAATTAAATTTCAAAACAATTTCAAATTATAACATATACTTACATACAATTTGAAAAATTCAACTTTTAGTTAAAACAAAAGATATCCTATTCACAATATATATCAAATATATATATTATATACAGAATAAATTTTATTAGCTTTCAAAGATAAATTTTATCCATTTTAAATTATTAAAAGGATATTGATCAATATTGCCAGATTAAATATTGATTAAATTACCAATTTAAACTAAAATTATATAGGATAATTATCAAATCAATTAAATTATCAATACAGATTATTAAATTTATATTGCTAAAAACCCGGGATATCACAACCTTCTTCCTTTTCGGGGACGAAAAGTTTTGAGTGGGGGAGAGTGTAACGACCCAAGATTTTTAATTGTTTTAGTAACGTATTTAACCGAATTTTGTGAAATTTTTAATAATAAAATTTGGAATTGAAAATTTAATATTTGGAATACGTCTATTTAAACATAGCAACTGGTAAATTTTCATTTGATAATATTGAAGTTTATTTTATTGTGAAATTTTATTTCAATTTAAATCAATTGATATTTGATGATAATAAAATATTTTTCAAACCTGAATATTTTTACATAGAAAATTTGTAAATCATCTTCTGAGCAAGACGTCATATTTCGTTTCTCAAAATTTGGACTGTTATTGCTACGTCGATCTTATTTTCTACGAAATAGCAGCATTTTCGTACCGATATCGACTTTTGATAGGTTGATCGTACCATTGATATATGTGTACCATTTTGATCGTCTCATCATGCTGATCTCCGCAGTATATTTATTTTTGTACTTTTGAGGTCCGATGCACGGCGAGATGATTTAACACTTCGTTGTAACGGTACGCCTTTGAAGCCTTTTGTTTCCGTTGTCTATTTAAATTGTTCCAACGGTTGGAAATCAAGCTTTCATTACTTTATTATTCCCTGAATTATCGCGAGTGACTTTACCATACCCACTGCTTCGCATTTATTTCGGTACGTTTCTTTTCTCTATTATAGAATACTAACAGCTGTTCACTTCTCTTCCAAACCCCCTCCCCTCTCTGTCTCTTCCATTTTCTTGGTTCCTACTTCAAAAAATTTCTTCTGTCATTTTTCAGTAAAACTTCTTCACTTCTTCCCTTCACCAAATCGGTTTCCACGCCTTCCACTTCATCACGCCCGCTCATCCACTCAACCATCTGACCTCGCCTCCGCCACGTCAGCCTCCGCTTCCTCATGTCCTCCGTCTGTGACAACCCACTACCAGGCCACACAATTCGCTCAACCTCACCGCCACATGCACCCTAGCTGCACGCGGGTCCACACCCGCACTCCAAGCCACCTCAGCAGCAGCTACTGCGACCTCTCCCTCCTCCTCCGCCTTGAATTCCTTCCCGCCTTCCCCTATAGCATGCGCAGTTGCTCACCACTACACCCTTTGGTCGCATGGCCCGAGCCTCCTCCTTCTGCAATATTATTTGTATATTTTATACATGGTATTTTTTTTACTATATTATATTTATTTACGTTACGTTATATATATATATATATATTTTAAGTACAACATGTTTCAAGTATATATTTTAAAATATAAGTATGTTTATATAGTGCAGCGCATGTATCCATTTGATTTAAAGTTATAAATGTTTGCATTTGTTCTATGGTTAGTTTTATATGAGTATGTATAAGTTATACACATATATATATTAAGTTGTATATATATATATGTGTTAAGCCTGAGTATATATATAAGGGCATCTCCAATGGTCACGTTACATCTTGAATGAAGGCAAAAAAAACCCCAGTCGTGCAATTCAGTCTGAATATTAAGGGTAATGTTCAGGATCCAGTTCAGGATCTTGAACTGGGCTTGGGCGACCATTTTATGGGCGCCCAAGCCCTGGCGCCCATTTTATGGGCGCTAGAGCTCTAGCGCCCATAAAATGGGCGCCAGGGCATGGGCGCCCATAAAATGGGCGCCCAAGCCCAACCCCGAACGCGCCCCCCTCTTCCGCTGCCAAACTCCTCCAACGGCTATAAACAGCCGTATTCTCTGAACTCCAACGGCTATAAACGGTCGTATTTTGTCCCCAACGGCTATAAACGGTCATATTTAAAATTACAACGGCTATAAACGGTCAATTCCATTACAATTATATTCTCAATTCCATAATATTGAAAGTATGTCTCATCCTTTTCAATTATATACCGAAGCGATGAATATGGATAGCTGGGATTTTGATTCCCAACCCTTTCAAAATGTTCATCCCCAAACCGCTCCCCCTCTATCCTTCCATTTTTCTGCTACATGGTCCGGCGATGAAGATAAGGATTTGTGTTATATTTACTGTCATTTTTCTAACGACTCGGTAAAGGGGAATGACCAAAGTGGAGAGGCGTTTTGGGCAAAAGTCATGACTGCGTACAATAAAAAGCATGTCGAAAAGACGAGGTCAATGCCTGCAATCACCAGTCGTTTCGGGAAGATTAATCGACAAACACAATTCTACGAGTCGCAGATTCACAAAATAAGAACAGCAAATCCAAGTGGAATGGGTGGCGAAGCTGAATTGGTAGCGTTTTGAAAAATATCATTTTTAATTTATATTCATTCTGATCACTTTGTTAATATATCATTTTGTGTTTCTGTTTTTTTAGAAGAGAATGGCGAACGATCAATTCTTGAAATTATTTCCAAGAGAAAATGGTACAAAGAAACCCCACTACTATCAGTTTGCAAACTGCTACGACTTGCTTGTTAGTCAAAAAAAATGGAGCTCAAACACTGCAAAAAGCTTAAGAGATGTTCAAACGAACTCGAAGGGCAAGAAAAAAACAAGACGAACTAATTATAATTCTAGCCCAAGCAATTCTTCTCAGATGGACTCTAATGTATGCCCAGATAACAAAGACGAAGAAGCAGAACCCGCATTTGATGAAGATGCTAGACCGATGGGGCAACGAGCAGCTAAGAAGAAAATTGATGTTCAATCTCAAATCGATTCTCGTTTAGCCCTAATGCATGAAAAACATGCGAGAGAAAATGCAGAACGTCAAAGGGGGAGTGCAGAAAAGCTTGCCGTGTTAAAAGAACTAACCGAGATTGAGAAGGCCCGGTTTGAGCTAGAACGGCAACGCCAAGAGACTTTAGTAATGGAAAAGGATGTCACCAGAATGGACCCAATTACAATGCAATATTGGATGGAGAACAAACAATGCATTGTTGAGAGTAGATCGGGAAAAAAACATAAGTAGGTGAAATATTCATGTGATATTTTAAGTTATTGCAGTTTAAATATCCATGTACCTTCAGTTTATATTTTCAATCATGTGTTATTTTCAGTTTTAAAATATTCAATGGGATGTCATTTATTTCGATGCATTCTGTAGACATCAATAAAGATTTACTTCACCAAACATAAATGATATTACAAACATAAAAATTATAGCATTCTACACTTCGTTACAGAAATAAAAAGGCAAACAGATGTAATTAAACAAAGATCCACCATCCTGAACTATTGATTTCCATGAGAATTCCAAATATGCTCCATTAAATCCCTTTGGAGTCTATTATGAATAGCATCATTACGATATACTTCATGATTATCGACATGAATTGCGTACTGTCCTTCATTTCGTAACGTGGCTGTGCGAAACAATTCGAGGGGTTGTCTTGCCCCATCATACTCGAAATCGGGATAGTCCATAGCGCGTTCATCTTCAATGATCATGTTATGCAGAATTATACAGCAGAACATAATTGCAGCCATTTTTGATCTCTTCCATAATCTACATGGATTGCTAACCATTGCAAACCTTGCTTGAAGGACCCCAAACGCCCTTTCTACGTCCTTCCTTTGTCCTTCCTGCATTGCAGCAAATTGTATCTGTTTTGCCGTCATTGGGTTTGCAAATGTCTTTACAATCGTACTCCATTTGGGATAAATTCCATCTCCAAGATAGTATCCATGCTCATATGTATTATGACCAAGAGTAAATGATAAGGGAGTTGACTTACCTTGCGCCAAATCATTAAACAAATGAGATCGTTCGACAATGTTTATGTCGTTAAGAGAACCTGGCATTCCAAAGAAATGCCAAATCCACAAATCATTAGAGGCAACCGCTTCTAAGATGATAGTAGGTTTTTTTTCTTTGCCGTTATATGCTCCATGAAAAGCTTTTGGACAGTTCTTCCACTCCCAATGCGTACAATCTAGACTTCCAAGCATTCCAGGCCAGCCTTTTCTTTCATGCATTTCACGCAAGCGCGTTACATCTGCCTCGTTTGGATAACGAAGATATTCAGTCCCATAAATGTCCACAACTGACTGACATAAGTGATCTAGGTTTTCCAATGCCGTACTCTCTACAATACGATATGCGTCGTCAAGGGCATCGGCGGGTGTACCGTACGCTAACATCCTCAACGCTGCGGTCATCTTTTGATGCCCACTTAAACCTTGTTTTTTTGAAGCGTCCTGCTTGTAAACAAAATAATTATTATTCTGCTGAATACTTTTAAGAATTCTTAAAAACAATGGACGACTCATTCTGAATCGTCGTCTAAACATCTCTGGACCGTAAGTTGGATCACGGGCAAAGTAATCTTGCATAAGTGTTTTATGAAATGCTTGCTGGTTACGGTTGATATATTTCCGACCCACAACTGAACCGCCTTGTTTTCTAGAAGTTGAACCGTATGCTTCACGGTATATCTTCATCAGTTCCTCCTCCTCTTGTTGATGCGCTAACGCATACGCTTCTTCTTCAGAGTCACTGTCGCATAGCAATATAGCTTTTAGTAAATTTCCAGACATTGTTTGATATTTGAGGATGGTTGTTTGATATGTGAATGTTTTGTTAGACTTAATTGAGGTGAACAAGTATGAGATCCAAATGGTTGTATGTATAGACAAATTCTTGTGTGGAGAGAAGGTGGCTCAGTGTGCAGTCAAATCAAATACTGTAGCCACATTCATTTGCCGGTCAAGATTCTCTGCTTTCTTGAGTGGAGAGAAGGTGGCTCAGTGTGCAGTCAAATCAAATACTGTAGCCACGTTCATTTGCCGGTCAAGATTCTCTGCTTTCTTGAGCGGAGAGAAGGTGGCTCAGTGTGCAGTCAAATCAAATACTGTAGCCACGTTCATTTGTCGGTCAAGATTCTCTGCTTTCTTGAGTGGTGAGAAGGTGGCTCAGTGTGCAGTCAAATCAAATATTGTAGCCACGTTCATTTGCCGGTCAAGATTCTTTGCTTTCTTGAGTGGTGAGAAGGTGGCTCAGTGTGCAGTCAAATCAAATACTATAGCCACGTTCATTTGCCGGTCAAGATTCTCTGCTTTCTTGAGTGGAGAGAATCAACATCCATTCTATAAATTCACAAATCATTATCTGTTGAAATCATTTAAAAATTAACATTATTCAAACTACATTGTCCAACATGACATTTAAGTCTCATGAATTGAAGTTACTTATGCAGTACTATATACAAACCGATGAGATGTGCGACAATCAGGAGTTAATGGTAATTCATTTTTGGGAGACTCTGGCTGAACTGTACAACAACGACGTGGGTTGTCAAGTTAGACGTACGGCTCAAGAGGTCAGGACCGCATACGGAAACTTTACTAGGGCATGCACGCGTTACACAAAGATTATTAATGAGGTAATATCGGAAAATGTGTTCGAGAATACACGTTCGACATATGACGGTCGATACAATTTAAAATACCGCACTACGTTCATTGGCCATGATGCGTACTTCATACGCCAAAATTGGCTAGAAAGATTTGGATGGCCTTAAGATAACAATATTGGTAGTTGGTTATGTAACGGTCGTTAATGTGTGGAGAGCTTTCTGACTTGTCTTTTCAAATAATAATGTATGTTGTTTTTATCATTCCCCTGCTACCTGTTTGTTTATATATACGCTTTCTGATTTACTTATTCATCATTCATAATCATCTTCTTCCTCAATCACAACAATAAATTCTTCATCGCAATGCCTTCTTGGCCTTCTTCTATCAATTCAGATGCAGGTTACGTGCCTACGGAAATTCCACATACTGATGAGGATTGGCTTATCAATTATCAAGAACAACACTATGAAGATATCCGTGGTCAGTTTCCAAATCTTGAGCAGCTGAGACTTCAGGAAGTGGTTGAACCACCATACGAACAACATGTTGTTCGTCATGCATATGAACAACCTGAGAACCAGGTTCAAGTAGTTCAACCTCCCACTGAGCAAGAAGTTGAATCGTACCCAGTTTGTTGTCAGTGCGGGTATGGAGTTGAAGTTGTAGTACATGCGGATGGAGAAAATATTTGTCGTCGAATCCATTTATGTCAATTCTGGCCGAATGGTTGCAATTACGCGGAATGGTTGGATGATCCTTTATGTCCAAGGGGAATAACCTATGCAAACGAACTAGAACAGGAGATAAGACGTCTTCGACTTTCTTTACAGGAGTTGCAATTTAATCGTCACGTCTAGTATATTCATATTTATGTTCTATTATTACTGTGTCATTTTTTATCAATGTTCGTATATCTTCAATTCTAATGTCACTAGTAGTTTTTTTATGTGTATACACAAACATATATAATTCACAGTATAGAATTCATAGTATACACAAACATATAGAATTCATAGTATACACAAACATATAGAATTCATAGTATACACAAACATATATAATTCATAGTATACACAAACATATATAATTCACAGTATACACAAACATATATAATTCACAGCATACTCGAACATTATCAGCCAAAATCCAAGAAAGTGAAATTATATAAACATACACTCAGACAATGACATAAGTACATAAGATATATGAACTGCAACATATAATAAAACGTTCACTATGCATATACTAAAAGGTATACAACTAAAGGGATGCAACGTCGTCGTCGTCGTCGTCATCACCATCATCCCCATCACCATCATCATCATCTCCGTCATCGTCATCATCATCCCCATCTCCGTCATCATCATCTCCGTCATCATCATCTCCATCATCCTCATCCCCATCACCATCCTCCCCCTCGTCCTCATCATCTTCCTCACCCCCATCGTCCACATCTAAACCACCAGCATCATACCCACTGGGACCAGCATCACCTCCGCCCTATGATCCAAAAGGCTCATATATAGCAAGTCTAACTGACAGCTGATCAATCTGCGCCTCTAGCATATGTGTATGCTGCATGTACATATCATGCATGGTGTGTGTATGTGCAAGAGTCATATCGCGAAACACACCAAGTGAAACTCTGGCCTGGTCCAATCTAGCAGCATACTACATAAAGATGATATTTGACATAGTAAGAAACTAAGCATAAAATAAAGGAAAAAGGGCTATAAACAACAAACGTACCTCATACGGAGGATATAACCCGACTGAAGGAACACTAGGAAACTCGGGGTGGTCTGGAAAGACTAAAGGCTGCTCAATCACAATACCTGTCACGTCATATGCTCTAAAAGTAGTATCAGGCTCCAACTGCATGGGAGTCTGCGAGAACTGTGACGGAATCGGGTCAAATGAAACCTGCGGTACCTGAACTCTACCGGCTGCCATGTGAGGTCCTATATGATCAGAGTTGACCCCACGAACATAATTTGGTACGATGAATCTACGGGGTGCTACTCTGGCCCAATAAGAATTGTAGTCTCCATCGATGAAGAAAGTACTGCTATCCACCCACCCAGCCTGTCGTAGAGCATCTAAGTAATGATCGCCAATCACCCTATGTCTACCAGACATGTCCTCACAAGATAAAGGATCATATGGTATACGACGATCACCGGTAATCTGATAAGCACACCTCTCTCCCAAATAACACATAGGCATAAATGCAGGTGTATGCAAAGCAACCCTACGTCTAGATAGAGAATACGCAACCATCATGGGATGGTCGTCCACCATAAGACCTGCATCTGCTAGATGAGTCCAATGTGAGGCCCAAGTAGTACGAATGATGTTACCTCGACTACGCATATTAAGCTGTGACCTAGCCTCCATCAAGTCATGCCGTACACCTAAGGGAACATGATGTACGTACTGCATAGTCTCCCATCTTCTCATCCTAGGGAAGTACTGCTTAGGAGCCTGACTAGCCATGTCCTGGATGCGGGGATGCATGTTTGCTGTGTACTCGTAGTACCATAACGGCAAAATATACCAAAAAGCGTACATCTGCTTGACATCTCCAAGCGCAAATGAATCTAGAGCGGTATAAAGGGTGCCTAATATCACTGTGCCCCAATCAATAGTATGTAGCTGGTCTAATCTAGCAAGAGATGCTAAATAACCTAGTCGAACCGTACCTTTTTGGTTCGAAAAAAAGGTCGAACCAAACAAGTACAGCAGAAATGCTCTAGTGACTGCATCCATCATATCGGCTCTAGCTATATAAGTGGTGATGTACTGCTGCAGTAAGTCAACTTAATAGAACCACTACTGACGCAGGTAACATCTATCAATGGTAGAAAAATAGTAAACAGATTGGGGGACTCGTACAAATCATCAAATGGAAAAGGTCGAAGACCATGTCGTCCAATCTCAATGCCAGTGAACACGTAGAAATCAACTGGGGTGATACCAAACTCAAAATCTGAAAAATGAAACGTATGCGTGGTGGGCCACCACCTCTCAGCTAATGCCTGAATGAGAGGTCGATCAAAGGACTGAACATGCCTAATCGACAAAAAAAGACCAAAAGGGCTAGCCTGTAGCCTCTCAGCAATAGGACCAGGAAGAGAATCATAAAACTGGGTAATACACTTAGCCCAACTACCCCGACAATGAATGTAATGGTCCTAAAGATAATTTATGAATTAATAATTTTTGATAGAGTAACAGTTAATTAATATGATTATGTGATGTACATATAAAAATAACCAAATATACTAATGTGCAATTTATACATGTACGGTCGTCAAAGCGGATTCGGCTCTATGCCGATAACCATCTGGAAGCTCGTGTAGTACACGTAGACCGTCTGGTGAAACTCCAGGTGGCGGCGGAACATGTAACGGTCCAGCTTGCAGCAAAACATGTAACGGTCCAGCTTGCTCCGCTGGATGTCTGTGAACCGTTCTTCGGGCAATTTTGGTTGGACGCGGCGACATTTCGTTTAGATTTTCTAATTTAAAAAAAAATTAAAATGAAAGGTAGAAGAAAAAATGGGGAGGGAAGGAAGGGGGATGGGTATTAGTAGGGGGCAGGCGCTCATTTTATGAGCGCCTGCATTTCAGGTGCCCATAAAATGGGCTCCTGATGCCAGGCGCCCATTAAATGGGCGCCTGAGGCCAGGCGCCCATTTAATGGGCGCCTGGCCATTGGGAGCCCATCCCCACTACAGGGCTGAATATTCAACGGGCTGAATATTCAGCCCTGAAGCCACTGGAGATGCCCTAATACCAATATATATATATATATATATATATATATATATATACACAGACTCATCATTACGCATAACAGGATATATAAGCTTTATATCAAATTACCTCAAAAGCCAGAATAAGCAGGGAGATGGGAAGGCTCAAACGGTAGAGAGGAGGGAGGCACGAAGTGGTGGCGCTCGGCACTGATGGGTTCAGAAGCAGATGGCAAGGTTGTTGAGGAGGAGTTTCGGGAGGTGGTAACGAAGAAATGGTGGAGATATGGAGGCACGTGGAGTAAGCAGTAGTTTTGTGATACAGAAGATGAACAGGAAAAGGACGTGGCTCAGAAATAAAATAGAAGAACAAAAAGTATGAACTGAAACAAAAGAATGTGGAATACAATATATTGGAAATAGGAGAAATGTTAAAAGTCATAAGTTGAATTTAAAGAATAATAAAGGCAATGAAGGTCAAGTTTCAACTAGCAGATACGAATGGGCAAAGGAAACCAAACAGTCACCAATACGGAACTGATACGGTTATCGTTTTTCTCAATTTCGCAGTGTGTCGAACGTCGAAACCCACAAACGAATATACTATGGAGATCAGCACGACGAGACGATCAAAACGGTATATAGATATCAATGGTAAGACCATCCTATCAAAAGTCGATATCGGTACCGGAAAAATGCTGCCAATTTGTCAGAAATAAGATGAACGGAGCAGTATAAGTCAAAATTTGGAGAAACGAAATATGACGTCACACTCAGAAGATGATTTACAAATTTTCTGTATAAAAATATTTAGCTTTGGAAAATATTTTATTACCATCAATTTTTAACTGATTTAAATTGAAATAAAATTACACAAGAAAAATAAACTTCTAGATTATCTGATGAAAATTTACCATTTGCTATGTTAAAATAGACGCATTCCAAATATCAAATTTAAATTTCAAAATTTTATTGTTTAAAGTTTCACAAAATTTCAATTAGATATATAAATAAACAAATAAAATTTTCTAAAATTTACGGGTCGTTACAATAATAATACAATGAAAATAAAATACTACAGCCGGTGAACATCCAACTCCACTCCATGAGCTCCATGTCCCACCATGACAACCTGGAAAAATACTCGGTCTGACCCGAGCATTAAAATAAAATAACATCCGGATCAGTTTGGAATTACCAGCATGAGTAACTCAAGAATGTAATGAACATATAATAATTCTGTAAGACTACGCCGCTAACACGGAACGGGTTTTACCTAACAAGGACAACTTCCACACTTGAATGAATGGAAGTGAATTAAAAAAACCCAAACTTGAAAGGATGGGTATAAACAAGGTCAAAATCTTTACTTAAAGAATGGACAAAAATAATTATCATCGAGAAGAACCCCAGTCACTTCTTGAAGCAATTAAGAAAAAAAATTCAAAGATTTCGAATCAATAACAAGGAAAGGAATTTTCCATTAATGACTAGGAGACTAGGAGACTAGGCCCCCCTCACCGAAAGAATACCTCTAAAAATATACTTGAGAGGGTTATATACTCTGTGACTCCTCTTGGGAACTCCAAGCTGGACCCCGCCAAGCTAACCGAGAATCCAAGTATTTCACATCTCCACGTGCATACAATCAAAACCAATCTAGAGTAGATGTGATAATACTCATAATAGAAGTAAGCCCATATAGCTTGGCCCTACTTGCTCTTTGGTTTTAGTCAATTCTAACAAAGGACCTTAATGCTCAAATAAGCAACAAATCGTCTTAAATTCTTGATATTCAAAGAAGAAAGCTAAATCGACAGTTAATAAATCAGCTATCATGAATAATCAAAATGATCGTATATGGAAATTAAATCTCATACCCTTACCACTACTTATCGATTTCAAAATTGTACTATCCCTCGGTTGAAAATGAAGTCGGGTAAGTAAAGGTAGTGTTACCTCTAGACATAGCCTTGACCACATTTTTAATCTCCAAGATAAAAGCACGTTTCCATAACTTGACGTTCAGTGCTAAACGTATGACTAAATCTATTCCATATAAGCGATATCATTTATGGAAATTAAATCACTTATCCTTTCTGTAATCGAATCAAACTTAAAAAATTTAACCCTGAATTTGTGCTTGATTTTCACATCACAGATATTTGTAAAACACTTTAAAAATATTCCTTTTTATAAAAAAAAGGAATATTTTTAACTTCAAAAAATGGCCTCTGTTCCTTCTTTCCCTCCTCTCCCTGTCCTTTCAAATTGCTCCCCCGTCCTATCCAACATCCCTCCAATTATTTCCATCATCTCTCCTCCTGTTCAACTCCAGCCCCCTCAATTTCCTCCTGACCCTCTCCCACCTGATCTAGCCCTTTTGATGCCTTCTGTGTCCCCTTCTCCCCTTGTTGTTCCACTTAGTTCTTCTTCTGTGCCAATTCTGAACTGCCAATCTTCTATGGTTGTTCCTCCTGTTCAATGGAATTCCCTCTTTAAAGCAAAACCTCGTAATGCAGGGAAGCATACCCCAATTCAAGTTCCTCTTGTCTTTGAAGGCCATGTCCTTGTGCCTCTAGAGAATGTAATAAAGGCAGGAAATGAAATTTGGGGAGAATACTTGGTAGGTTTTTTCCTTGATAAACCACTTTCTTATCTCACTGTTATAGCACATCTAAAAAGAGTTTGGAAATTAAAAGGTTCAATAAAAGTTAAGTCGGATGGATTCCTGTTCCTATTCAATCTGTCTTGTGAGAAAGATAGAAAGAAAATAATTGCATCAGATCCAATTATCATGAGGAACAAGTTATTCATTGTAAAGCAATGGGATCCAAATGTTGGAAATAGTTGTAGTACTATTAAATCTGTTCCAGTTTGGATCAAGCTTTCGAATATCCCATTATATGCTTGGTCACATCTAGGCATCAATTGGCTGGAATCTCGAATTGGAACATTCATGTGTATGGATGAGCAAACTGAGAAGTTGCAAAGAATTGGTTATGCCAAATGCATGGTAGAAATCACTCCATCTGTTGAGTTATTGGATCAATTTGCAGTGAGGTTACTTGATGGATCAGAGCAGATTGTAAAAGTAGAATACTTATGGAAACCTGAAGTATGCATTGGATGTAAAGAATTTGGACATATGTCTGATATGTGTATGAAAATAAAATCAAATCAAGTAGGGAAGGCAGCAGCAGAAATTGGGACTAGAAAGGAAAGCAGGGTTAATGAAGTAGAGAATGAAAAAATAATAAGAGCCACAAAGAAAAAGCAGGAGTGGAGAAGGGTTGAAAGTAGGGGAATAAAAATGAAAAGAGATAAGGAAAAAGAAACTAGAACTGAAAAACAGCAAAATGGAGAAGTAATATCTGTGGATGAACCCAAAAATAGTGAGGAACTTGAAGCACATGCTAACTCAGTGAAAAAAGGCAAACAAATAAAAGCAAATGAAGAAATCAATACAGACACCAATAGATTTAATGTCTTGATGGAAGAAAATGAGACTGAGTCATGCTATGCTATAAGTGAAAATGAACAATGCTATGATAACTGTGACAAAGAAGAGCAAATTGAGGAAGGAGAAATTTTGGGTAATATGCAGGCTAAAAATTGTGTTGAGCAAGAGACAACTTTCTTAATAATGCAAAATGATATGGAGGTTCATGAAAACATCAGGAAAGGGAGAGTAGCATCAAGTGCTAAAACAAGTGCAGCTGAACAGAAAAAAAACAACCCCTGATACTTTAGTATATGAAATTGTCAGTTCAAGTGAAGGAATATCAAAGCAAACAAGTGACATTCAGGCCTTAAATGCTGAAAAAGGAAGAACAATGTTGAATTCACTTCATGCTGAAACCCAGTTTAGGGAGGAACTAGAAAAAGATTTAATGAGCTTGATCATAGCTGATCATCATAAAATTATCATCCCCTCATCAGGTTGTTACTCTTTTTCTGGCCATCTGCCTGGATGGATATCTTTGCCTCCTACCACTATTATCTCTCCAAACCCAAAGTCTGGAAAGAATAGTGGCAAAGGTCTGTCTGATAATAAAGAGCATAATGTTGATTATAACACTGTTCAAAGAGGATCTCCTGCAACTAGGAGCACGAAAAATGTGGTTCATCAATCATTGAAGTATACCAAATGATGCAAAACTATGCAATATGGAATATTAGAGGAGCTCATTCTTTAACAAAGCTAGATCAAGTGAAACATCTCATTAACCATCATAGAGTTTCCCTCTTTGCTATTCTTGAAACTAAATTGAATGAAACCCTTTCTATAAAAGCTGCTAAACACATAAACCCTAACTGGACTATTAACCATAATTTGAATCAAGCTTCCTATGGCATAATCTTGGTTATCCATGATCTTACTGTTTTATCTCTAACTTCAGTCCTTTGTACTGACCAAGTTATGCATTTTCAAGCCAAACATATTGAATCTTCTCTCTCTTTCTATATATCTATAGTCTATGCCCACAACTCTTCTATCTCAAGACAATCTTTCCTTGATCTCCTTCCTGCATTTAGGCAAAATACCCATCCATGGCTTGTCTTTGGGGATTTTAACTGCTGTTTATCCTTGAATGACAAGCATGGTGGTCTTCCCCTTCTCCCAAATGACATTTTTCCCCTCAATAAAGCTATTGAGGATTCAATCTTGTTATCAATTCCCACATCTGGTGCTGAGTACACTTGGAATAACAGGAGTAGAACTGGAGTCAGAACCTACTCTAAGATTGATCACTCATTTGCCAACCTCAAAGCATCAACCACATGGCCAACTATGTCTTCTTTTATCGCCCATCCAATTCTTTCTGATCATTCCCCTATTATTTTCTCTTCGGGACAGAGGTTGTTAAATGAAAAAAGAAGCTTCAAATTTTATAATGCTTGGGTTCATGAACCTGAGTATACTAATATCATAAGTAAAGCATGGACTGAAAATTTCTATGGTAACCCAATGTTTATTTTTTGCAGGAAATTAAGAGCTACTAAATATGCACTACGAGATTGGGCAAGGAACAAATTTGGTGATGGAACTTTAAAATCAGCAATGTTAAGGAAGAAACTCAATCATGCTCAAGAAGAAATGATGAATAATCTTGATAATCCTGAAGCAGCTCTTACTGAGAGAAATTTATTTGATCAATTAAGTGAAGCTTTGAAGTCTGAAGGCAATATGAAGAGGCAACAACTGAGGCAAAAATGGGCAACTGAGGGAGACAACAATTCTGCTTATTTTCATGCTGCCATTAAGGTTAAACAGGCTAAAGAACACATTACTAACATTTATGACGAGGAAGGGGAATTGCACTCCAATGCTGCTGCTGTTGACAAAGCTCTCCTTAACTTTTTCAAGAATTTGTTAGGTAACAAAGATGAATTCATTCCATCTATTGAAGATCTATCCCAAATGCAATTTCCAGAAGTGCTCCCAAAGGAGGCTGACAATCTTGTTATAAAGGTAACTGATAAGGAAATTAAAGACACCCTATTTTCTATGAATAGGCAATCTAGTGGAGGGCCTGATGGATTCAATGTCTTTTTTTATCCATAGTTGGGAAATAATCAAGAAGGAATTTCTAAAGGCAGTCCATAACTTTTTCAATTCTTTCAATCTGCTAAAACAAGTGAATGCTACTAATTTGGTTCTTATTCCTAAAGTCCAGACTCCCTCGTCTGTAGCTTCTTTTAGACCAATTTCTTGTTGTAATGTTTTGTAAAAGTGTATTTCAAAAATTTTAGCCTCTAGACTTGTTGTAGTCCTTAGCAGAATTATATCCAGAAATCAGTCTCCATTCCTTCCCAAGAGAAACATTCTTGATAACATTTTTTTATCACATGAATTATTAAAAGGCTACGGTCGTGCACAAGCTTCCAAAAATGCTATGCTAAAGATAGATTTAATGAAGGCTTATGACAATATACACTGGACATCAATAGTGAGAATAATGGCTCTGATGAAATTTCCCAAAGTTTTTGTTGCTTGGATATACAGCTGTATCTCTACACCATCTTACTCAATTAAGTATAATGGCTTCACTTCTGGGGTTTTCAACAGCAAACAAGGGATCAGGCAAGGGGACCCTATCTCTTCTTATATATTCATTCTAGTTATGGAAGTGCTAACTAATATGCTGTCAAGAAAATATGTGCAGAAGGATATATTGTACCATTCAAAATGTAAATCCCCCCAAATAACTTCTCTCTTATTTGCTGATGATATCATGATCTTTATTAAGCCCGATCAGAGCTCAATTGAAAATATTATAACAACCCTTGATAATTTTTACCTTATGACTGGATTGAAATTAAATGCAAATAAATCTCATATTATCACTTCTGGCATATCTTCTGAAGAAGCTAATACAATAACTGCCATATCTGGATTGCAACAAATGGATAATAACATGAATTATCTAGGTATTCCATTATGTACTTCAAGAATTACTACTAGACACTGCCTGCCTCTGTATACAAAAATCTGTAACATAATGACCTCATGGGCAAATAGGTTTCTTTCACAGGCTGGAAGACTTGTGCTCATCAAGTCTGTAATCTCTTCAATGATGGTGTACTGGTCAAGAGTGTTTATTCTTCCCATAAAGCTGGTGAACATGGTAAGAAATGCCATGCTAAGATTTTTCGGGACAGGCTCGATTCATTCTAAAAAAATCATCTCATGCTCCTTTGCTAAAATGGAATTGCCAAAAAAGAAAGGTGGTCTAGGAATCTTCAACTTGCAAAATTGGAATAAAGCTGCAATTAGTGCTCACTTAAATTCTATGCTAAGTGGTGTTGAATCCTTATGGGTTGAATGGACCAGAAAATATAATTTAGGTGGTAGGAATTTCTGGACAATGCATGTGCCCCAGAATTGTAGCTGGACATGGAGGAGTATACTGGGCTTGAGAACTAGCTTCACTCAGTTTATTAAGTATGAGCTCTCACAAAACAGTAGCATCAAATTTTGGAATGACCCGTGGATGGCTGAAGGCTTAGTGCTTGTCAATGTGTTTTCTCCCCATCAGATTGAACAGGCAGGCATAAGTAAGGATGCTCAAGCAATTGATTACTTGTTTGAGGGAAAGTTGTTGCTTCCCTACACCAGCAATCAGTATATAAGGGCTGTTTGGAACTTATATCAGACACAACACTATGGTATAGCTGATAGGGATGAAGTACTATGGAATGGGAAGCAGCACTCTATCTCTGTTGCTTATGACCTTCTTACTAATGTGACTGGAAGATCTACTACAGTTTGGCACAAGGTTATATGGTCCACATCCTCCCCTACAAGGGACAACCTGATGATGTGGAAGGTTATCATGAATGCTTTGTTAACTAAGAACAAAATGTTGAGTTATGGAATGAATGTTGATCCTCTGTGTGTCTTTTGCAAGCTGCAGGTTGAGTTAGTGGCTCATCTATTTTTTGACTGTAATGAATTACGGGGAATCTGGGGAAAATTGGTTAGAAGAATAGCTGATGATCATAAGCATAGCTTGTCTGAATTAGAGTGGGATCTTATTAGTAAATCAACAAGGTGGAGGAAAGATAGAAGAACTGTTTTCTTTTTCTTTCTTAAGAAGTACCTGAACTTAGTTTGGGAGGAAAAAACTTGAGAAGTTTTGAAGATAGAAGTAGGAGTATGCAACAGCTATGGGAAGTACTTAAGAATGCTATAATCACTGGTATGAAGGAAAGCAAATATGGCTTCAGTTCTCAGTTGGCTGAAGCTTGGACTTAACTCTTTGGTGTGTTATTTTTCTCATTCCCTTTCTTTCTGTCATGTTATCCCTGTGTCCTGTTTTTTTTTTCTTTTCTTTGTTTTTTTTCTTTCTGTTTTTGGTCCTGTTTTTTCTTCTTTGTTTGTTATTTTCTAAATCTTTTTCTTGTGACTGTGAGCATGTTCATAGTTACTTTCCTTTTTTCAATAATCTGGTAGGGGACCAGTTAACCTCGCTTGCCTTGCAAAAAAAAAATATATTCCTTTTTAAAGATTTTCTCATTTATAATTTTTGAACAACATTTATTCTTTCGGAAGATAATAAATCAATTAAAGTTCTTTATAAATTAAAAACACATCAATTATGCTGAAAGATAATTAATCACTTTATAACTCCTTTAATATCGATCAATTATCTTTAAACACCTTTATTAAATTAGATAATTAACTTTTACACACCTTTATTTAAACCAATTAATTGACTTTACACGCTATTTATAAAATTATTAATTAATCTTAAATATCATTATTGAAATGATTAATTAACTTTGACACCTTTATTAAGTCATTTAATTAACTTTAATCACTTTTATTAAATAAGTTAATTAACTTTTAAACACTTTTATTAAATCAGTTCATTAAATTTAATCATCATTAATAACTTTATTAATTAACTTTTATAATTAAGTTATAATTAAAAATATATTTAAACCCTCAAATTCCTTTCAAAAACTTATACAATCCTTACAATCCCATTTGAAAAGAACTTACAAAATACTTAAGGAAAATAACCTTGTAAATTGAAGACAACTTTAATTATCCCGAAAGATAATTAAATCCAATTTATAATCTTTTGTAAATTTTAAACAACATTAATTATCTTAAAAAAGAATTAATCAAAATTATAATTTCTTTATAAATTTAAAATAGCATTAATTATCCCAAAAGATAATTAATTAAATTTATAGCTCCATTTATAAATTTTTAAATCATCACTTATCCTTTATTTTCAAAATTCTGAAAATATTTGAAAATATAGTTTAAACAATTTTCAAACTGCAAAAACACGACCAAGCATTTATTTTGTAAAAATACAGGCTCAAGTACAAAATACAACAAGGGTTTGAGGGGATGATATTTCTTAAGTGACGGTACAACGACAATCGCTATAACGACACTTACACAATCAATGGGTATGTCATAAATATTTCAATCAAACAATAATATAAACAACATAAGAATAGAAGTAAATAGATACTGGCGAGAGACCCCTTAGAGTCTCTATACAAAAGTTCCCTGTAAATTACACATGGGAATGTGTATTTCGAAATGTTCCATAGCGACTAATTCGCTACGTACATTTTGACTTTCCTTTTATTTTTGTTCCCTGCAACAAAACGGCTATTTATGCCATTCGCTTTTTATGAGCGGGAATTTAAGTCCAAACAAACAACCAAACAACGATATAAATTATCAACCAAGCATTCAACAATAATCTATAGCTATATAGATATTATATAATTTATTCAGAGGTGAGTAAATTCATCAAAATTTCAGCGAATGCTTTCGCATTCCGGTTCGGTTTAAAATCAAACGACATTCGATTTTAGTCCAAAATTTCACTTGCTCTAAATTCAACCAAACTAATTTTGTCACGTAGCTTATGTTGCTATGAGTCCAACGCAACTGACCGCGTCCAAATCCGACCTTGTATGAGCAAGTTATTAATTTTTATAAGTTATTGATTAAATTAACCAATTAATTAACACTAATCTCAATCAGTAAACTAATTACCAAATCTAAATACATCTTCCCCAATTCAGAAAGAAGACTGTCCATAGGTGATACGCCTGATACGTGAACCCACCAAAGTCGAGCCCTTTCGCCTTCCATTACACCTTCATTTCTCGACGAAATTCAACGCCGTTCGCGCCAACGTATCGCTCTTCGCAAGAGCCACACCCCGGTCACCACCAAAATCCGTTCACACCTACTGATCAAATCACGACATGGTGACCTCCACTCCGTGGTACAGATGTCACATCTCTCCCCCTTACGTCTCACCATCCGAAACTTCCACCAATAGTGCTTAATGACATCACGAACTTGAAGACATCCTCTATTCCATCTAAAACCTCCTAATACTTGCAAAATCGACAACCTTTATTTGCGTCTAACCCACGACCGTCCCCAAAAATAATGACGCACACAACCATAAGTATATAGTTTTGAAGATCTTATCGATACGAGGTCAAAGCAATTTGTTTTATGATTTTAAGAGGAGTATTTGAATTTAGTTTGAAATTTGAAGTTATAACCATTTTTATTTCTCTCGTTTTGGTTACTGAAAAGTGAAGGTTAAAGAGAGAAAGAGGGAGAGTATTTAAAAGGGGGAATGGAATAACTTAAGGGTTTAGTTTACATGTTTATAACCAAAGGACAATCACTTGTTTCGAACCCAAGTTAATCAAATTCCACAAGAAAAATAATATTCTTAAGCAACATATCAAATCACCGTCAAGTTGAGTTGAAAATTTTGAATTTTTGTTTTAAATTGTTTTAAAAATAGAGTTTTGCGGTACCCCGCTACCCAATATTCGATTCACGTATGAACCGTGAACAATAGAAATAAAAATATGGTCGCACACCAAAAAGCAACACGATCCCAAAACAACAATAAAATGCACATATTATTTAATTCTATGAAATTTAAAAAGTACTGTCGTTTGCCGTAAAATCATCAAATGGTAATTTAAATATTTTTCAGATTAAAAATTATGGGAAAATCTGATTAATTCAATTAAAAATACTATAATAAAAATCAAGTCGTTTTATTAATAATTGACTTTCTTATTATTTATTCGAACTATTTATTATTGCAAATAAATTTACAAAATGAACTTACCATTATTACTTATTAATTAAATGAGTTAAATAAAGCTATTAAACTCATTTAATTAATATTTAGTTCTTAATTCAAATATTTAAATAATACCTATATTTGAATATAAGTTATTTAGATTTTAAACACCAATTATTTTGAACATTTAAAGTTAATTAAATATTCAAAATTAAAACGATAAAATTTCAGAATGTTACAACATAAAACGATCATACTTTTATGGAAAAATTGGTTAAGTTAATATATACAACCCTTATGATTTAAAATGATTTTCAACCTTTTTGTTGATGACAAATGAGGAGAAAATTAGACATATTGATAGGGGGAGTAGATGAGTAAGAGGGAGCAACTAGTAAGGAGGAGCGATATAAGATTATAAAGTTTTATTATATAAAGTCATGTGGTTGTCATCATCAAAAATGAGGAAGAATGTTAGGAACACATATCTCAAATTTTGATGATAACAACCGTCTAACAATGATGCTAATGATTTCACCAAGTTGTTTCAGGTATACTAGACTAAGAAATGTAGATATTGACTTCATGATAACAGCAGATGACGAAAAGAGCTATGTATTTCTGGATAAACATATTAAGAAGATAATGGAGTATGGAGACACCATAAATGATCAAGTGGAGTAAACAAATCATTAGAGATCCGCAACAACACTCGAAGATAAGCTCTAAAGAGAAAAATAGAGTATGTGTTGTTTTTGTCGGTTATCGAGTCCTAACAGTAGAATTTTGTTAAAACTACACATTCAAACTTGGCCACAACCTCCCTTATGTATCCAAATATTTATGTGAATTTTTTAAATATTTTTCGGAGGCTCAAAGGAAGATGAAAATAAGGAAGAAAGCTCTTAGTTTTAGCACATGCTTACTATGTAGTCTATTTGACAATCCGTCAATCGATTTTTATTTGATTTTTTTAGTTGTACAATTTGATGCGTAGTAAGCCATGTCTAAATATGAAATGTTTCTTTTTTCAAATTTATTTGCATCTCTTCTTCCTCCAGTGGTCGTATCTCTTCATCAATAGCTCGAAATTGTAGAGAAACACTCCCTAATCAAATCCATTCACTATATATAAAGACCAAACCCCTCTAGGCTCCAATATCACTTTTCATATGCTCTACATTTTCAGATTTTGAAAGTGATTACTGCATTCTATTCTAAAACCCTAGAAATTAATCTGAGCATTTAATTCCATTTTATTTGAATCAAAATACAATCCTAAACCCTATTCGTTCAATTCCTTGGTTTTTGAAGTGGTTATAAGATTTTTATACTATGTTAGAAAGGCAAATCCATGTTTGTAGACACAAAGTTGCAGTAAAGAACTTTTTTTCAAAAAGAAAAGTCCTATGTTAGTCAGAAAATGAATTAAAGTCCTGTTTGGAAAGTTTAAGGAGAGTTGTATACCTATTCCTCGGGGTTAAACGAGAATTGTTGTTTATGGAAATCTAGACAAGGGGCCTTGGGACTGAAAGTAGGACTGGGCCTGAACTAGCACAAAAAGAGAAGTCCTATGTCACTTAACTTACCCTTAATCTTCCTCTATTCTCTCCCTTCTTCACTTGCACGGTGATACGCACATGCTATCCAACACAATCTTGCACGCATGATCAAAGACATGGAGCTACACTCTAATAAATCATGAACCGTCAATTCCATTGATCATCTCTTCGCCTAAGCTTCTCGATGACGCCAATCGCCACAGCTCCGACCAACCCAATCAAAATCTGACGCCATGTACAGTAACCACCCCCTAACTGTTACTTTTCCCCTTTCTCAACTTGAGCACCCACGACTGCCACCAAACTTCTCCTCGCGCCGACACGAGTTCAATGGCACCATCAATTGCTCCTCCGACCATCACTAGTGATTCGCGATCAAAGCTACTTGCATATGACAAACGAGAGTCGCATTTCACCTCCTAAGCCACGCCACCTCAAACTTCCACTATCGACTCCGCTTCATGCAAGAAGTTCAACCCCACTAATGCCAAAGCCTCAAACCTCCTCTATCACCTATAGTTGCAAATGCTACATTAGCTAGTACAAATCGAGCAACCTCAACAGGCGCCTCACCCTACAACACACACACCCCAAAATGAAGCTCTCACTCACACGAGTTCAATGAATCAAATGACGTTGATTTTCATTGACAAATGCTCACGATTTAATTAATTGAATGGAGAAAATGGTGGTAGGTGATTTTTGAAGAAGGAAAGGATGATGAGTTAAGGTGTATTTATAGAAAAGTTTATATTATATTTAATTCTTTTTTTAATAGCAATGCGTTTTAAGCTCGCACGACCACATAACACATCCGATCATCACGAAACTTGTCGATGTACAACAACTCCTTTTTCTAGATCCAACAATATTAGTTTCATCAAAATCCGAGACAGTGCTCCCAAATGAAATTTTTACGCATGGATTAAAAAGAATTATTATTAAAACAAGTTTAGTCACTTTAATTATAAATTAAAATTTTACCATCACCATTTATTATTTAAAATGAATTTAAATAAGCTTTCGAATCATTTTTAATACATTGAATCCAATATTAAATTATTTGAATAATTCCAATATTTAATTAGAATGTGTTCGAAAATCTAGATTGTTACATTAACCATACAATAATTTTAGTTTCAGTGGATTTTAAAAAATGGTGTATAATTAATTTATAGTTTGAGTATAGTTTACATATTATCATATATAATTCGGTATTATTTTCAAATTTTAAAATGTAATATAATCTATTATAATTCTAATTTTATTAAATAGTATATATAGTTCAAATATTATTATAATTTAAATTTCTTTTTAATTTTTTCTTAATATTGAAGTATTATATAATTTATCATAATTTAATGCATAATTTACACATTATTATAATATAATATTCTTTTTGAATTCAAAAACTTATTTCCAAACTGTCATAACTTATCATTTCAATTTTTTTATCATGGCCTCCATCTGTTCAAAAAATTTCATTCTTTTCTTCCATCCATCAATCTAGGTCTTCCATCCTCCTTCCATCTCTATGTTGCGTCCAATTCATCATCCTCATAAGTCCAAATCGTCAAGCCCTAGTTTCTGCTCACGATTTGAGCGATCTTTTGCTGATGATCCCTTTTTTAGGTCCCGTCTACTAAGTCCCGTTCGATCTTCTCAGGTGAATCCCTTTGTTGCATTAGCTTCTCTTGCCGATGCTTCTCTGCTACGCAACCCTATCTTAGGTCTTCCAGGTCTACTTGGTCACTCCCCCTTATCGCCGATGTTAGATGCTATAGTGAAGAATCGCTGGTCTCAAGCCGAGTTTCCTGCTATTAGTGAAGTTTTGAATACTAGTGTTTGTGATGTAGGGGATGTCGACCCCATTTCGAATGAGAAGCAAGTCTCTACTGGTTGCGCCCCTAGTGTTTGTGAATATGTCAATATTAAAGCAGCTACTAAATCTCGGTTCTTTTAAGCCGAATTTTCTCCTTTAGCAACGAGGCCTTCTCTCGGCATTGATAGTTCGAAATCATCTCTGCCTTCTGCTAAGGGTACTAATTGGATGTCCTTGTTTAAGTCCTTGCCCAAGAATGCTGGAGCTTACTTGGCACGCTCTTTTGAAACCCTGGATGTTGACATTGAACTAGTTGCTCCATCTGATGTTCTCCAAGCGAGTGTTGATTTCTGGTATGACCATTTGGTCATATTTTTCTTGGACTCATCCTCGCCTTACAAAGATGTACATGAACAATGCAACCGTGTATGAAAATTAAGAGGTAGGCTTAATGTTCAGTATGTTGATTCCATGTGCTATCTCAAATTCTCAAATAGAGATGATAAGCTTCATGTGCTTGAGGCGGATCCATTGAGCATTGAAGGAAAGCCTTCTTTATCAATCCTTGGAGCTTAACGGTTGGCAAAGCTAGGGAACAAGTCCTCTCTATCTCGGTATGGGCCACTTTCACCCAATTCCATCTGTCATGCAACCGTTATTGGTCTGAATTGTTTGGCTAGTCTTATTGGAAATCTTTGATACTTCGATTTAAGTACAGTCGACTGGAAGAGCTTGTGGTATGCCAGAGCCTTAAGTAATCTAACCCTATCGAAGCCTCCGCCAACTAAATTGAAAGTTCGTTTAGCTTAAGGGCATGATGTAGAGGTTGATATGCATTACAGCTGGTATCCCGATATTTGTTCATCTTGTCAGTCTTTTGGTCATACTTTGGACTCTTGCCCTTCTGGTCCGGCTACCGATACCCAGCCTCCTTCTGTCAAGATGCATCTCCCAAGACCAGTATTGTTCTGGGTTCCTAAGCCTAAGGCTCTGGCTGCTCCTATCGACCCTATTCCTCTTCCTGCTAATATTGATCTTGATGTTACTGCATATGTTGTTTCTAAGCTTATTGAGGAGGCTACTTCCCCTATATTTTATTCAGTTGCTACTACCCCTAACCATGTTATTCCTACTGTAGAAGCTACATCTGATACATCGGTTACTATGCCTATGGTTGTAGCCCCTCCTCCAGTGGATGTTTCGGCATTGGTCTTGCCTCATGTCATTCCTCCTTATGCTTCCATACACTATTCTAGGCCATCTTCCACTCCTATAGTTTATTCAATTTTTATCCCATCTGAGACCTCTACTATGGTTGTTTTCGCTATTATCGTCTGCACGGTGATTGAACCTAAAAAGGTTTCTCCGGTCGTTAATAAGATTATGTGGAATTCTTATGAGCGCTCATGGGTTCATGTTAAATCTAAAATGAGATATTGTCCTAAGTATGCTAGTTACTATATGTATGTTGGTGGAGAGGGTGAGGAACGTAGATTATATTATCACGTTGATAGGGAAAATCTTGTTCTTTCGTCTATTGGAGGGGATGGTGGTGAAAATAGAATCTTTTTGGCTGATGTGAACTAGGATCGAAATTACCTTTACCCATGTGATTCTGTGGACTATGTTCCAAACTTGGTAGCTCTTTTTGCTGATCTTATTCATGTAAGTGGTCTAGTGTCTCCTCCCCTAGGGAGGATATGTAGTTCCACCTTGTACTTAGTAGTTCTGGTGTCCTGCCAAACTTTTGTGTTGTATCTTTTATTTATTTTTAGTGGTTTGGCGACTATAAAACCAACATAGTTGTTCTGTGCAAGTGCAGAACACCTATTTTCCATTTCTATAAAATGGCACGGCCCATTATAAAGCCGGCTAACCTTGCTAAAAAATAATTTTTTTTGAATATTATTTGAATTTTGAAGTAGTATATAATTTATTATAACTTTAGTTCTGATAAATGTTCAAAAAGAATAAGTTATTTAGTTTTCAGTATAAATTACTTAGAGTTCTATTGAAGACGACCAGCTTGAACTAACATCCCTATGTTCATTTTGAATTTTTGAAACTGAACATGCACATTCGTTAAAACTATATGATAAGTTTAAATATGCAATTTCATGTCAATTCGAGTTAATTCGACTCTTCATTATATCAAATTCAATTATTCATCGATGTTAGTTAACTATCGAAAAATCAATTGATTATATGACCGAGGATCAAACCATTTGTCTATATTTAAGCTTTTACAAAACAGTAACTATATTGTAAGGTCGAATTTCAGAAATTCATAACATAAACAGGACTGCCGTTCTAACTGGTCAATTTCGATTTAAATTGGTAGTTTTACCGAAAATGACTAGTTCAAACCTACATACCTATTTATATTCTGAATTCTCTAAATCTGACAGTAGACATTAGTTAATACTGTATGAGAAGCTTCAATGAATGATTTCACGTCACTTTGACAAAATTTGATTGAGAATTATCGACAAAAATTAACTAACTTATAGGATTTATAATTAACTCTTAGGATTGAGAATTAAACCTTAGCACAATGACACAAAACTGTATATTTAAACTTTACTATAATAATTATGATTTTGTACAATCAAATTTTGAAAATTAATAGCATAAAGAGTATCACCAGTTCAAACTGGTCATTTACAATATAGGTTAATTAAAGTTTTACTTATGATGGCCAGTCCAAAATGACATTTCTATTTATGCTTCGAAGTTTCAGAATCTAACCATATACATTCGTTAATACTATGTGAGATGTTTAATGTAACAACCCAGTGTTTTATAGCCATTGAATATCGTCTAGTGGTGATTTAAATAGTTTATCAATTGCAATTGAAATTTTTAAATCAAGTTAAAATTTCAATTGGATTGTTAGAGTTAAAACTCTTCTATAAATTGCTAATTGGGCTTTATAGAAATTAAAATAACGTGGCCCATATGTAGTTGACGCCGTGAAAGTTTTTACAAGACTAAAAACCCGTTCCCCCTTTATTTTCATTCGAACCCTAATAAATATACAAACGAGAAAATAAAAATGGCGTCTGCGTGCGATTGCTTCGTTCGTTCGTTTTCAAATGGTGGCGGCATTCTTTTCGTCTCGTTCAGTCCTCTTCGAGCAAATTAGGGTTCGCGCACTACGGCGATCTGAAAGGGGAAAGGGGAGGGCTTCAGCTGCTCAATCGAGTTCAAGCGCTGGCTTCGCTCGATTGCAAGTGTGTTCGAATTCGAATCCATTTCGTGCTCTTCGACATAGGTGAGTAATGACTTACTCACATCTAATTCGTACTCATTTCTGCTCATTTTAACTTGTTTGCTAAAATTGATTACTCCTGCTTAGCCTCTGTAATGATGGTTTGGGGTTGTTTATTTAGTCGTCTGGTTTTGATTTCCATGGCTTCATCTCTGATCGATTTTCGGTTGACTTTGATTGTGATAATTGATTTTGATATTGATGAATTTCCGGCTTTGATGATTTTCGATCTGAGTTTGACATCGTTGTTTTATTCGACTTTGGCTATTTTGTTTATCACCTCTGGAATTTTTATCGACCTTGTTCGTCTTCACCTGCTGTTTCATGACTGTGACCACTTTGTGAATTTTTGGCTTCACTAATTTTGTGACCCTGTGAGCTTCGTTTCTGGCCATCTATTCCGTTGCACTTTGTTCATGATAGTTTGCACTGCTTCGTGTTGTCACTTGATCGGTTTCACTAGGGTTTCATGCCTTGTAGTTGCATTCCATTCCATGTTTGTATTGTTGTATACATTCCTTACTGTCACTGCCTACTGTTTTGTGGTCAGTTGCTTCGAGTTGATCTTGTTGGGTTGAGTCTTGATATACTTGTTTCACAGTATATTTAGTAGCCACATTACCTCGACTTTGCAAGCACTTGGCTTGTGCTTGTCATTGATATTGTCTGGTCCATTGTAGTTCACTTTACCGAACTATCTGATCCTGTAAGTCGAGTTTACCATGCATATTTTGACTTGGTCTTATTCATAACTATATTTGAATGATTGGCCATTTAAACCAGTCCTGCCTTTGTTCTGACCAGTTCATCGAGACTTGCTATGGCCTATACTTCAGTTTGGTTGCCATGTATATGAGACATGTTTTATTGACTTTATGCTCCCATTTGATAACTGCAATTGTGCCATCTTGTTTGCTGTTGCCAGAAATGGTCTTGGCCGAGCCTAGAACTGTTGTTGTTGGATCACTTCATTGCAGCTGTCTTGACCAGTGAGGCAGTCTGCACATTTATTTCACATAGTTTCGGGCATATGTAAGTTTGCACTCATGTGTCCTTTAGTCTAAAGCTTGTATGCAAATGGTTGCTGTGCATTTGTAATTGACTAGTGTTTCTTGCTTCTTATGCCGCATGCCTTTATGGTCAAATATTTATCTCTGACCTGATATGAGTAGTTGCCACTGTGTGAACTTTGATTGGTTCTTACTTGATGTAGTTGTTGATCTGGTCATTCTTTGCTTTAGACCTTTGCATTGAGTTGGTCTTGTATATGTTGTATGAACTGTTGTGTTAGCTCATTGAAGTGATTGAACCATTTTTGATCTGCAGTTTTGTTCGTATGTTCATACATTGGTTGTACTTGGATTTTGAACTACTTCATGTTGGTTTTAGGTTTTGTTGACATTGCCACTTGTAATTGTAGTGTTGCAGTCACTACTTATGCTGTTCAGTTGAGTCCGACACTTGCATTGTCGTTGCTTGACTGTTTAATCTCTCGGCTAATTGCTTGGTTCAACTGCAGTTTCATTATGCGGTTGTATATGTGATAGCACTGCCCAGTTTTACAGTGCATGGCATTGATGCACTTAGGTTGGTTTTAAATTCATTTGAGTTGAACCCGATTTCGGGGTTTGACCTTGCGATCAATGTGACTTTCATTGAGCTTTTGTATATCTCTTGCGATAGTGGTGAGGCAGTACACGCGTGCGTGTACTGCAGCCCTATCCGATTTGACAGTTTTAAATTGATGTTTCGATTTGTTGAATTGTTTCGTTGGTTAATTTCAATGTTTTGAAGTTGTATTCTGATTTGGATTTGCTGATTCGCTGATTAACACTATTTAGTGTCATATTTGCCGTTATCCAATTCTCGTATCGAGAAGTTGGATATACGAGATTTCTGTGACTGTCGTCTATTTGATATTGATTATTATTGCTACTGTGCATTAATAACTGAGTTTGAATTAGACTGACCCGTGTATTATTTTCTTTTGAATGTAATACTCGGGTCAGACCCGAGTTATTTCAGGTTGTAGATTTTCTTCTTTGAATTGCTGTTCAGGCTATGAAGACTTTTCACATCATTTGAAGTTGTCAGTGTCATTTTGTAGTAGTCGTGTCATTGTATAGAACGATATGTATTCATGTATATTAGTCGATAATGTACTTGTATATATAACTTCTAGAGTCGACAGTTGTAGTTGTATCATATGTATCGTGTCAACTATATTGTAACTGCCATCGGTTATATATATATATATGAGATTTTTGTTAATCTGTGTTCCGCATTTATATTATCTGTGTTATTGTTATATCTAATGTCCTAAACTATTATGAACTATCGTAGTTTGTTTTATACTGATAATTGGATATGTCGATGGGAGTAAATAGATGAAAAAAAAAGTATATACCACTCCTATCGAGACAACCAATATTAGTGTAAGGCCAATTACGGATGGTCGCTCCTATCCAGCCTTATTCTTCGTAATAATAGACAGTATTTCTTTTAATACTCTTTGTTATTATGAGCATAGAGGTGGGGCGTCACAGTTGGTATCAGAGCTTGGAGTTTATGGACATAACTTGGATGGAACATATGTTACAACTATTGGTCGATGTTTTATTTGTGCTTGAGTCAAAACTAAAGTTTTGAAATTTGGACGAAATTTTTAAATATCTTTATTTAAAAATAATAGTGAAATTGTGTTCTGATGATTTGATTGATTTGTGTTCTGTTTATCAGAGTGCGCAGCGGAAACAGTGAAACTGTCTTCGCTGAGTACAACTGATAATCTTTTTGATTTAAAAATCAAAATACGAAATTGATATGAATTTCATTTGTTGTTTACATAGTTGTAATTATTTTGTTTCTTTGAGAATTTCGAATCCGAATTGAAAGATTCGAAGAAATTGCAGATATGTGATTTTTGTTGAAATTTCCGCTGGCTTTCTTTTGTACTAATCATCTATTGATTAGATTTTTGCTGTTTTGAATTATCTTCATTGAAGATATATTCGAATGATTTCTTTGTTCATTTTGTAGTACGTGCAAAAATTTGAATTGCACGTTATTGCATTTATTTTACGTTGAACCGATGCTTGGTTATGAAACGTATTTTGTTGCCGTTATTTTTATAACGGGATTTTACACCAATGCTATATTTTGAAGCACGGTGTTTTGTGGTATTTTGATGAATGAAAATTTACTGATATTACATTTGATGTAAATTGTTTTGATGCGATTTTGATGTTTTAAAAGTACTGTCGCTTTGGCTTCAGTAACCATCAAATTTTAAAAAGTGGATTTTCAAGCGGTTATTCCGCAATGCTGATTTTGAGATTCATTCTACGATGTTTTGAGAAGTACAATTTCCTTATCGAAATCGTTACTGATTTGCTGCTTTAATCACGTGATTGGAAAATCGTTTTAAAATGAAAATTGTTTTATAAATTTTAGCAGTTTGCGTTTTCAAAAGAATGAGAAAGCGACTTAAACGATTCAGCAAAATCGAGGATTATGACCCCTTTCTTTTACTGTTTCGCTTAACTCCGGACTTGTCCAGTTGAGAATGTGAATTGTTATTTTTACAAAATAAATAAAATTGTTTTCAAAAATTTTAACAGTTTTCGCTTTCAAAAGAATGAGGAAGCGATTTAAACGTTTCAGCAAAATCGAGGACTATGACCCCTTTATTTTACTGATTCGCTCAATTCCGGACTTGTCCGTTTGAGAATGAAAAGTGTATTTTACAAAATACACAATTTTGCACTTTCAAGGAAACGATGAAGAAAATTAAACAATTTAGTAAAACTCGTGGTTATGGGACATGTGCGTTTACTATTTTGGTTAATTCCGGACTCGTTAATTGAAATATTTTGATGCTTTCGTGTGCTTTCGAGCCACTATGTTGAACCTTCGGGTCATATGTTGGACCTTCGGGTCAATACCAGTACTAGACCTTCGGGTCATATGTTGGACCTTCGGGTCATTTGTTGGGCGCCAAAAATTATGTTGAGTACTTGGTAGGCTTCGGCCATATGTTGTTGCACGTGCGGCGAATTAAAAACTCGCCATCTGATGGGATCGATCCAAGCTTTTATGTTGATTTTCTAGTCTTCTTAATTGATTTCTAGATATTTGTTGCTTCCAATTATCTACAGGTAATTGGATATTTGTTGATATGAGTTCTGATTATCGTTTTTGATAATCGGATATTTGTTGTTTCTAATTCGCTTGTGATAATTAGATATTTGTTGATATGAGTTCTGATTATCGTTTTTGATAATTGGATATTTGTTGTTTTTAATTATCGCTTTAGATAATTAAATATTTGTTGCTTTGAGATTTAATTATCGCTTTAGATAATTAAATATTTGTTGATTTTAGATTTAATTATCGCTTCAGATAATTAAATAATTGTTGATTTTAGATTTAATTATCGTTTGAGATAATCAAATAATTATTGATTTGGAATTTGATTATCGCTTGAGATAATCAAATAATTGTTGAATTTGGAATTTGATTATCGCTTGAGATAATCAAATAATTGTTGAATTTGGAATTTGATTATCGCTTGAGATAATCAAATAATTGTTGAATTTGGAATTTGATTATCGCTTGAGATAATCAAATAATTGTTGAATTTGGAATTTGATTATCGTTTTGATAATCGAATATTTGTTAAATTTAAAATTTGATTATCGTTTTTGATAATTGAATATTTGTTGATTTGAAATTTTTAAATTACCGGTTGTGGTAATTAGATATGTGCTGATTTGTCTTCTGATTATCGTTTGAGATAATTAGATAATTGATGTTTGCTGATTTTATTTGAATCACTGTTTTCTATCTATCTCTATCTCTATTAATATTTTGAATTTGCTGATTATGAAGTTCGTATTTTCTAGTTGTTTGTTGAATAACGAGATATTTGCGATTTTGCGATTTGTGTTTTGTGTTTTCTAATTATCTTTGTTGATGATTAGATTTGCTGTTTTCTAATTATCGTATCGATAATTAGATATTGCTGATTTGTGATTTCTGAATTCTAATTGCCTAGTTGATAATTGAATAGTGCCGATGATTGTATTTATTCAGTTTTGAATTCAGTTTTGATTGTTTTCTAATTATCCATTTGGTAATTAGATTTTATTGAGAATTTGTGAATCTCTTTTATGAAATTAAAAGGTTTCTTTGGTGTTTATATCCTCTACCTTTTAATTGCTAGCTTAACCAGTTTATGTTAGAAAATTTATTGGTAATAACGACCTTAATTATGAAAATTGCGGGGACGCAATTTTTATAAGGAGGGGAGTCTGTAACAACCCAGTGTTTTATAGCCATTGAATATCGTCTAGTGGTGATTTAAATAGTTTATCAATTGCAATTGAAATTTTTAAATCAAGTTAAAATTTCAATTGGATTGTTAGAGTTAAAACTCTTCTATAAATTGCTAATTGGGCTTTATAGAAATTAAAATAACGTGGCCCATATGTAGTTGACGCCGTGAAAGTTTTTACAAGACTAAAAACCCGTTCCCCCTTTATTTTCATTCAAACCCTAATAAATTTACAAACGAGAAAATAAAAATGGCGTCTGCGTGCGATTGCTTCGTTCGTTCGTTTTCAAATGGTGGCGGCATTCTTTTCGTCTCGTTCAGTCCTCTTCGAGCAAATTAGGGTTCGCGCACTACGGCGATCTGAAGGGGGAAAGGGGAGGGCTTCAGCTGCTCAATCGAGTTCAAGTGCTGGCTTCGCTCGATTGCAAGTGTGTTCGAATTCGAATCCATTTCGTGCTCTTCGACATAGGTGAGTAATGACTTAATCACATCTAATTCGTACTCATTTCTGCTCGTTTTAACTTGTTTGCTAAAATTGATTACTCCTGCTTAGCCTCTGTAATGATGGTTTGGGGTTGTTTATTTAGTCGTCTGGTTTTGATTTCCATGGCTTCATCTCTGATGGATTTTCGGTTGACTTTGATTGTGATAATTGATTTTGATATTGATGAATTTCCGGCTTTGATGATTTTCGATCTGAGTTTGACATCGTTGTTTTATTCGACTTTGGCTATTTTGTTTATCACCTCTGGAAGTTTTATCGACCTTGTTCGTCTTCACCTGCTGCTTCATGACTGTGACCACTTTGTGAATTTTTGGCTTCACTAATTTTGTGACCCTGTGAGCTTCGTTTCTGGCCATCTATTCCGTTGCACTTTGTTCATGATAGTTTGCACTGCTTCATGTTGTCACTTGATCGGTTTCACTAGGGTTTCATGCCTTGTAGTTGCATTCCATTCCATGTTTGTATTGTTGTATACATTCCTTACTGTCACTGCCTACTGTTTTGTGGTCAGTTGCTTCGAGTTGATCTTGTTGGGTTGAGTCTTGATATACTTGTTTCACAGTATATTTAGTAGCCACATTACCTCGACTTTGCAAGCACTTGGCTTGTTCTTGTCATTGATATTGTCTGGTCCATTGTAGTTCACTTTACCGAACTATCTGATCCTGTAAGTCGAGTTTACCATGCATATTTTAACTTGGTCTTATTCATAACTATATTTGAATGATTGGCCATTTAAACCAGTCCTGCCTTTGTTCTGACCAGTTCATCGAGACTTTCTATGGCCTATACTTCAGTTTGGTTGCCATGTATATGAGACATGTTTTATTGACTTTATGCTCCCATTTGATAACTGCAATTGTGCCATCTTGTTTGCTGTTACCAGAAATGGTCTTGGCCGAGCCTAGAACTGTTGTTGTTGGATCACTTCATTGCAGATGTCTTGACCAGTGAGGCAGTCTGCACATTTATTTCACATAGTTTCGGGCATATGTAAGTTTGCACTCATGTGTCCTTTAGTCTAAAGCTTGTATGCAAATGGTTGCTGTGCATTTGTAATTGACTAGTGTTTCTTGCTTCTTATGCCGCATGCCTTTATGGTCAATTATTTGTCTCTGACCTGATGTGAGTAGTTGCCACTGTGTGAACTTTGACTGGTTCTTACTAAATGTAGTTGTTGATCTGGTCATTCTTTGCTTTAGACCTTTGCATTGAGTTGGTCTTGTATATGTTGTATGAACTGTTGTGTTAGCTCATTGAAGTGATTGAACCATTTTTGATCTGCAGTTTTGTTCGTATGTTCATACATTGGTTGTACTTGGATTTTGAACTACTTCATGTTGGTTTTAGGTTTTGTTGACATTGCCACTTGTAATTGTAGTGTTGCAGTCACTACTTATGCTGTTCAGTTGAGTCCGACACTTGCATTGTCATTGCTTGACTGTTTAATCTCTCGGCTAATTGCTTGGTTCAACTGCAGTTTCATTATGCGGTTGTATATGTGATAGCACTGCCCAGTTTTACAGTGCATGGCATTGATGCACTTAGGTTGGTTTTAAATTCATTTGAGTTGAACCCGATTTCGGGGTTTGACCTTGCGATCAATGTGACTTTCATTGAGCTTTTGTATATCTCTTGCGATAGTGGCGAGGCAGTACACGCGTGCGTGTACTGCAGCCCTATCCGATTTGACAGTTTTAAATTGATGTTTCGATTTGTTGAATTGTTTCGTTGGTTAATTTCAATGTTTTGAAGTTGTATTCTGATTTGGATTTGCCGATTCGCTGATTAACACTATTTAGTGTCATATTTGCCGTTATCCAATTCTCGTATCGAGAAGTTGGATATACGAGATTTCTGTGACTGTCGTCTATTTGATATTGATTATTATTGCTACTGTGCATTAATAACTGGGTATGAATTAGACTGACCCGTGTATTATTTTCTTTTGAATGTAATACTCGGGTCAGACCCGAGTTATTTCAGGTTGTAGATTTTCTTCTTTGAATTGCTGTTCAGGCTATGAAGACTTTTCACATCTTTTGAAGTTGTCAGTTTCATTTTGTAGTAGTCGTGTCATTGTATAGAACGATATGTATTCATGTATATTAGTCGATAATGTACTTGTATATATAACTTCTAGAGTCGACAGTTGTAGTTGTATCATATGTATCGTGTCAACTATATTGTAACTGCCATCGGTTATATATATATATATATGAGATTTTTGTTAATCTGTGTTCCGCATTTATATTATTTGTGTTATTGTTATATCTAATGTCCTAAACTATTATGAACTATCGTAGTTTGTTTTATACTGATAATTGGATATGTCGATGGGAGTAAATAGATGAAAAAAAAAGTATATACCACTCCTATCGAGACAACCAATATTAGTGTAAGGCCAATTACGGATGGTCGCTCCTATCCAGCCTTATTCTTCGTAATAATAGACAGTATTTCTTTTAATACTCTTTGTTATTATGAGCATAGAGGTGGGGCGTCACATTTAAATATGTGATTTCGTATCATTCCAACTCAAGTTACCCCTCCATCTTGTCAAATTCGTTTACTCGTCGGTGTTAGTTAATTATTGAAAACAAATAATTAACCTATAAGATAGAGGATCAAGCCATTTGTAAGTTCAAGTTTTTATGACAACAATAATTGTACAGTAGGATTTGATAAAATCCCTCGTCTTAATTAGCTATAACTAGTGCGAACCCATGCTTCGCACACGGATGTTGAAAAAATATTGTTGTTGCATAGGTCATATCCAAATGTATAAGAAATTTAATACGATGGTAATGAAAAAACATTGTTGAACGATAGTGTTACATCATGAATAACAATTTGGTAGGATAAAGAATACGTAGATATATTTGGTTATGATAATCACAATTAAAATCGAACAAAACGATTACAGTGAATATGTTAAAGTTCACAGACTATTTAGAGCATAATGTGTTAAAAATTTATCCGCTAATGCATAGATATATTCACTGTGGCATATAACGCCAATGTTGTTGCTTTTGCAATTACACAGCTGCTTCAATGTGGATAGATATAGTTGAAGTATTCACTGTGAATTGCAGACACAAAGACACAGTGCAGTTCGATTCAATTAAATAAGAGTCACAAAAGTTTTTTGCAATAGGGAGAAATATAGTAATAGGAAGAAATTTGTAAACAGTCAAGAAAAGTATCTGTCAACAGCTGAAAAAAGGGAGCAAAAGAAAAAAGAAAAAAGCAACAAATGTAGTACAAGAGAAAAGTAGTAAAACAGAAGATTCAATTGAAATAGAAATGATAATGCAATAAGAAAATAACATGGGTTTCAATACAAATTACTATTGTTCATCGAATCTGATCTATGTCGATGCAGGGTACAAAACACGGCATACCGCTGGTCGTAGTAACCAATATTTGAAAATATCCAAAACATACAGAAGAGAACAATTGTGAGAAGTCCATTCATTTTTTAGCCTCAGAAATAACTGCTAGCAACGCGTGTATGATATTGGCTTGAGCGCAAATAGGTGATGTTTTCTTGGCCTTAATAGATGCATTACATCAGTCAATTATTTTAACCATTGAAGGTATTTGTACCTGCAGCCAAAAAAGGCAAAAGTGTCATTGATGCAGTATTATTACTAAATTCTCTCACTGCTCATCTGACCTATTAACTATATCTAATAATCAAACCATGACTACATAATCATCTATACAAAGATACATTCATCAATTGTTTTCTAGAAGTTTTCCGACGGTGGTGGTGCAAGTGATTTTAGAATTTACTACAAAAAATAAAAAATAAACTCTTTTAGGTGGTTATCAACATTATTCTCACTACAACACATGTTTTGACCCAGCACTTAAACTGTGCATCTACCTTAAGCCCGAATACAACAACTTATATGCTTATTGTATTATTGATCATCGTAATTGTAAACGAAATTGAGTAAACTTAGCCAAATTATGTCATCAAACCTGGAAGCAATGTATTAAACGCTGAGCTGCATGGTTGAATCAAGCATTAATTATGTGAAGTCATTATTTAATCATCTCAAGCTATCAAAAATCAAAATTCATTTTATAATTATATTTTCATAATGCGGTTAAATAACTATCGTTAACATCAAACAAAATTATTACTACAGCTAAATTAGTATTGCATCACACAATGCAGTTAAAATATTCAAAAACAATAATTGCTTAATTCCAAAAATACTGCAAAATAATAACCGCTTTTGCTTAATGCATTTAAATTTTAACTACAGTAAGCTCGAATAAATCATCGTGTACAACCAAAATTATTACTGCATCACATAAATATAGCTGAAATATTCAATTTCTACCATGCATAATTCAAAATTGTCATTAAATTATAACTGTATTTTATTAATGTAGTTAAATTTTAATTGTATTAAGATTGAATAAATTCCTGAAATGAAGCCAAATTTATTACTTCATCACATAAATGTGGTTAAAAATCTTCAAATATAGTTAAATTTACCCAAAACTTGCTGGTAAATTATAATTGCATTTTCTTAATTTTATTAATTTATAACTGTTTTAAAATTGAATAAAATTATCAAATATAGTCAAAATCATCAATAGTAAATGCAATAAAAAAATGCTAACGTAGTTAAATTAATTCAAAAAATGCCTATAAATTATTACACCATTTTTTGATGGGGTTAAATTATAACTGCACTAAGTTTGAATACTATCAAACACAATCAAGATTATTATTTTATTACATAATGTAGTTACAATATTCAAAGGCAACCATAATTGTATAATTCAAAAAAAATATTCCTTTCAAATATGTTAAAAGATAATAAATACATTATAATAATCTAGGTAAAACTACTTTGTAATGTTTATGATCAACATAATAATGCTGTTACAGAAACATGGTACACAGCGGTGACACAAAATAATTGTGCAATTAAAGCTGCTATATAAAATTATGATTTTAAAAAAATTATTTTTAGCTATCAACGATCGATATCATTGGAAAGCAAATTAAATTTGAGATTTAATAGTGAAAACGATTCTTAAATCCAATCAATGTAGAAAAAATTATCCATTTTAAAGTTTGGAATATAAAGAAATTAAAAATGCGACTGTTCAGTTGCCAAATTTCAAGGGGGCCTGTGTGAGTTTGAAATTCAACTCACTAATAATAATATAGTATATATTAGTATCTGTAAACATTTGTTAATTATTCTAAAAACGAAAAAAAAATTATACAACACTAAAGTTCAAAATCAAATTTTAAGAAAGTTAAAAAAGAAATAATATAAACTGAAATATAAAAATAAAGATAAAAAATGAAAATACAAAAATAAAAACAAAAACAAGGCAGCGTCACTAAGACTTCGATAATATAAGAGCATATGTAATTACTGATGCCTTAATGATGTCGTTTCATTCATAAATTACTAAAATAAGTAACAAGGCGTCACATAGGCATCGGTAATGACCACGGCGTCGCGACGTCGTAGAAAACTAACGACTCTTTGTGATGCCAAGTCATTTACTGAAGCTAAAAGAAATAATTCAATAAAGCTAGACGTACTTCTGATGCCTCTGTGACGTCTTGTCATAACAAACAAAAAAATAAACTAATACAAACGGCGTCCTAAGAGGTGGTACTACTAATGCTTTTATGACGTTTTGTCGTAAAATAATGCCGTCCAATCGCTGCAGTAATATAATGTCGATAATCTACATCATTAATCAAACTTTTCTTTGGCAGCGAACATAGGTCCACCTGGATTTGTTTTTCAAAAGAATATGGCAATGGCAGAAGTTTAGAACATTTTGAAGCATTGAGTTCTTTTGTTCATTTTAAACACAAACTCACACTGTTTGTTTTTATATACTGTTTCAAAAGGTTCAAAAATTGGAATTAAAACGGAACCTTCAAATTTTTTTGAAATGAAACCGAAATTTCTAACATTCATAATGATCCGAACTAAATTGACAACCTGAATTTTGGACTACCTTCGATACTGTCATTGATAATCATGGTTGCTACAGGCAGTTCTTCTATGCGTGTCAAGATATGTTGAAACTTTCAAATTTGAGTGTTCATTGAAAATGCTTGGGCCTCTTTAGTTGTTTAATGGTGTGGGGTTATCAGTGAAAATTCATAGAATTTCCGTGTAGAATAATACAAAGTCAAAAATCACGTTTTCCTTGCTCTTCATTATACCAATACATGTTCATTCTTTATAACTGGGCCAACTGTGACGACTTTGGTAGCTTCTTATTGTTAGATAACGGTTGAATAAAGAACTCCAGTTTCTGTTTATAAGCATGTGTCATATATCTATTTGTACAAAGGGCTTAGGAAATATTCATATCTAGCCTTAACTAAGCTCAGTGTAGAGATCGGTGTTTCCGTGACCGGACATAAATGCGATCCGATCTCGAATAATCCAATACAATGAACACCTTCAATCATACCTTAGTCTTATGCAAACCCTGATCGAACACTCGAACCATCGGTTCAACCGTCAGTTTTATCTGTTTGAACAGCGATTTTTTTATTTTTCATTTACGTCCTCACAATAAATTTATTTCTCATTCTCATCATTTGTATTGCTTTGAAAAAAATAATTTTATACACACACATTGTAAACATCATCGTCGTTCAAAAATTTAAATAGCAAACTACACCATTTCGTTTTTCGCCGCTGCAAACTCCTCCAAAAACATCGCAAGCTTTGTTAAATTTGTCATCGCTAAACATCTATAGTTGTGCACTGCTAGTAAAACACAATTGTAGTTATGCTGATACGTTTGTGCACACAACAGTACACAACTTCGGTTGAAGATTCTAAACAGCTCGTCTATATAGCATTTTAGTTTTTAGTTAAATGCGTAAAAAAGTTTAAAAAAATCCACGGTTTTAATGATTTGACCGGTTGAACCATCAAAACATTAAATTTTTAGTCATCACATTTCGATTTACGGTCCGGTTATAAAAATTAGAATAGAGATCAAGAAGATATCTTAGTGTAAGTCGACAATCACTTCCAATATGGTCATATACATATGTGATGCAGCGCGACCTTCTTGTTTCTTAGGTCGCCAATGAACTAACTCTCCTGAGCTACGACCTAGCACGTTAATCCTTAAGTCGCGCCATTTTAGGTCGCAAGCGAGCTATGAAGACCGACCAAGCAAGTCGATAAGCCGTCCAAACGATCTACGACCTACCAAGAATCGACCTACCAAGATACAACTTAACGAGTCAAATATTGGTCGTGTGAAACTGATTGCCTTAGGTCGCTCAAGCTTAGGTCGCGAACGACCTAACGAATCACGACCTAACTCACAACACGTAAAGGAAGCAGATTTTGCTCGTAGGTCGCTAAAGATATGGCTCCTTAGGTCGCAAGAAGTTATGCCGCTTATTCTTGAGACGTTCAAGTGGTTATGTCGCAAGTTCATGAAGCTGTTCTGATTTCCTTAGACCGCTGTCCACTTCGTCCAGAGTTTAAGTCGCTCAAGTCCTAGGTCGCGTAAAGATGCTCCTGTTACTGTGATGAGATAGGTCGTCTGTTACTTAGGTCGTAACTCGTGTGTGTGTTGTAAATTTAGGTCGTTATTATTGTAAGTCGCTTGTGTTGTACTTCTGTTAGGTCGCATGTTGTAACTTGTATTTGTTATGTCGTTATGTTATGTGTTGTTGATGTTGAGTCGTTTGATTTTAGGTCGTCTTGTATTTGTTAGGTCGTTAACGACCTATGTTAGGTCGGTCGTATGTTGTAAATATGATAGGTCGTGGGAATCTTGTATTGTGGTGCTTTGTGATGTAAGTGTTTGTGTTGTGTTGTAAGCCTATAAATAGGCGAGTTGAGTCATTTGTAAAAAAGTTGATTTTGGAATAAACTTTTGTTTGTGTGCTTTGTGCCACTTTGAAATTGGAAGTTGAGTGTGATCTCCTTTCTCCATTTTCGATTATTCGAGTGCGCTCGAATCAACGATTTTGAAGCCGATTCACGGAATCTTGTGCGCAAGATCAACGTAGAAGAATCGTAGATTTTTTAACACGGTATCGTGCGCGATCAACGTGTTTGAGATAACTAGAGTCCGGTATTTCGTGAGATCAACGGATTTGAGCATTTGGGTATCTTTAATTTACCGATTCATATTGCTTCAACGAATCGTTTATCGATTTGATTGACACGAAATCTTCATTTCGTCATCATCGTGTTATATCCGCTGCGTCAATATGCGTGCATGTGAATTTATATGTCAAATGCAAACATCCTTAGCAACGAAAAGCATGTTAACACCAAAAATGGATAAATGCTTTTAGAATTCTTAGAAGTCTATAAATACGTGTATAGCATTAAATAGTTATATATAACTATACATTCTAACACATGTTTCTGTATCATTTAGTTTAAACCAGTGACTTTTGTAATTCAATAATCCTATCTTTTGTCTAGTCAGATGGTGGAAAGTACTAAGAAACAACTATAAATAACTTAGCACACTCCTTAGTTTTGAATAAGCTTAAGCAAAACAAAAGAGCAAAAGAAATCAAGTCAATGGCAGGATCAGGTTCACTACCACTACAAAATGTCCAAGCTCTTGCTGCAGATATTAACTGCTCAACCAACAAATACAATAACAATATCCCAGAAAGATATATAAGGCTTGAAGCTCAGTCTGATCTTGTTGTCAACAATGACAATTTGGAGATTCCTATTATTGATATGCAAAAATTGGTTGATCAACAATTCTCTTCTCAAGAACTGAGCAGGCTTCATCTTGCTTGTCAAGAATGGTGTTTTTTTCAGGTTTTCTTTGGCCTAACATATTACATATTCCATCTATTTTCCTGCTACCTACTAATGATATTCCAACTACTGGCAGTTGATAAATCATAACATAGATTATGAAATAACGGAGAAGATGAAGTCCGATATTGTAGAGTTCTTTGATCTTCCATTAGAGGAAAAGAAGGTATACAGTACGTTACCCGGAAATATTGAAGGCTACGGGCAGTTATTTGTCATGTCTGATGATCAAAAACTGGACTGGGTCGACAATTTGTACTTTGGAACCCTACCACTTACAAGAAGAAACACACTTCTCTGGCCTGCAAATATCAGGTAAATGATATTTTCTTCTTTACCAATATGATATTTTCTCTGCATCATCTAATTTGTTTAATTGATCAGGGACTCCTTGCAGAAGTATACACATGAAGTTAACTTACTAGCAAACACATTACTAGGTTTCATGGCTAAAAATCTAGGTGTTGATATAGAGACTATGGAAGCTATGTTTAATGATGGTACGCAATCGGTTAGGATAAATTACTATCCACCATGTCCGAAACCTGAAAATGCACTAGGTTTCTCTCCACACACTGATGGTTCGGCTATAGCATTAGTGCTTCAAGTTAACGATGTTCATGGGTTACAAATCCGTAAAGAGGGTCAATGGGTTACAGTTAAAGCTGTTCCTGGCGCTTTCATTGTTAACATAGGCGACTTGCTTCAGGTAATACTACTGTTCCTAAACTTTCGAAAGAATAAGCAAACTTTTGTTGCCAAATATGGAAAATGTGAATAATTTGGAGGTTTTTGATGATATATAGATACTGAGCAATGGAATATATAGGAGCGTTGAGCACAGGGCTGTAGTGAACAAAGAAAAGGAACGTGTATCCATAGCTACCTTCCACAGTGCAAATCCTAGTTCGATGATCGGCCCATTTCATGATATTGTGAAAAGCGTTAATGAAGCTAAGTATAAAACAATGAGCGCTGGAGAGTACATGAAGCTATTCTTTGCTACAAAGCCTTATGGGAAGAGCTTGCTTGATAGCATGAAAAAGTGAATGATTGGTGTACATCCGATATGCTGGGTAACTCGAAAAATAAAAAGTTGTTGCTGTGTAAACTGTAAAGTTGGTTGTATCTGATAACAAATATTTAAATAGAAACGTGTAGCTATTATTAGAATGCTACGTAATGATATCATTGATATTCGCTCATACACACACGAGGAGCGTTCAATAACATCTCAAATGTCTCTGCCTTCCACCACAAGTTTTGATTTTAATAATAGTGATAGTGGGAAAAAAAAGAATAAACTATTATTTAAATCGAAATTTGTGATGGTAATCATAAGGCATTTAAGATGTTGCACTGTTTGGAATGCTATTGAACATTTCTATATGTATAAAGAAGGATCAGTTACACCTCATCTTGCTACATTACAAATCTTCATTATTTCCAATTTAAATAATCATACTCTCCATTTTCTTTCAATTATATATTATTTAAATTGCAATATGTGGTTGAAATCAGTGGGATTTGAGGTGCGGCAAGAATGAGATATAGTCAATGTTAACGCACATAATAATAATAATAATAATGCAATAAAATGACTTTAAATTAATGAGGACATAGCAATTTATAATAAAAGGCAACAAAAATTAAAAGCAAGAAATGTTAAATTAAAAATATGCAACAAAATACTAAACTCATTTCAAGAAGGATATCCGAATCATAACGGCGCGTAAAACAGAGTTGAAAAGGGCATCTGAATTTCAAAGCTACAGGCTTAAAATCGACAAAGTCTGAGAATAGCACATGAGTCAAAATTTTGCAGTGATTGATGTTCCATAAAATTATGAACCGAGGTTGAAGATCGGTCACTATACATTCTTTTGACGATCGATGGTCATGAATGGTGATTGATGGTAGGGTTAAAATGAGATTATGGCATGTTTGGTTGTTTCAGATTTTTTTAAAGTTATCCAATGATTTTCAATGGTTCTAGATTAATATATCATGTTTTCTCTTCGTTAACGGCCAGTCCACGTTAAAATAAAATTATATGAATAATCAAATAAAAGGGTCCGCTTTGGAAAATTGAGGGTTTTGATAAACGATTTTCATGCACTAAAATTAGAAGCCGACTATGTAAATCCCATTAAAAAATATTGGTCCAATTTTAAGAGTAGCCTAAAAAAGAAAGCACTTCGATAAGCACCTACTTCAAAACAACAAAGCCAGTTCATCTCACCTCCCTTCCCCGAACATGTTGGTGAAAATCAAGACTCGCTTCGATGGCACCTATCCAAGTCATCTTACCATGCAACAAAATGCGATCACATTACCAAGTACGAGCTCGCACATTTCCACAGCCTTAAGCAATTACTAGTCAACGTCCATCAACAAATTTAACCCCACTTCGCTCATACCCGTAATCCATAGCATCTGAAGCATTCAATATCTCATCTTGGCCTCCACAGAATATCTTGTTGGAACCCGACCAAACGACAGTTTGACAAACGCATGTTGTTGAAACAACGAATATGAAAAAATAATAATGTTAAGGACTTCTAAATGGCTACAGCAGCGGTATTTCTCTCTTAGAAATCCATGTTTTTAAGGACATCGATCCATACTAACTCCACCACAGATGGCACGCCAACCGCAGAGACCCCAGAAGAATACATTTAGACGGCCATTCAAGACAACGATTTAAAGACCACTACCAGCATTAGCACAAAGGACCAAATTTTATAGTAAGAATCTCCATTATTCGCTTTGTATATCTTGTAATCAAATCATAAACTGATAAAACTAGAAGAATCATAGTAAATGCAGATCTATCGATCAAACCACTCTAAGTATCAACCTTATTTTCTTTTCTAGTATTTCACTTATTTTCATAGCTCATTAACATCTTCAGCCTAGACTCACTAATTAAGGAATTTCAAATCCACAGAACGTGGATGTTGGCCGAATTTTCAGTCAACGTTTTCACATTAGATGAAGAGCCCGACCTCCTACATTTTCATCAAAATGTAAGTCACGATGCACATAGTAGGAAATTTCCAACTAAATGACCTTAATGGCACCTCTAACGGTAGGACTGGCTCATGTAATGTTAGTCTGATCCTTGGCATGAGCTATGTTATTAAAAAAAGCTTCATCCTATGAATTGGGGGACGGGAACAATGGAAAGAGATGTAGCCGAGTTGAGAAATCGTAGAGATGTCTAGGAAGGTGCTGAATTAGACCAGAGGCTTCACATACTAGATCAAGTCAGACCCATGTTGGTCATACCAAGCACGATTAACACTATTAATGGAAATAGGGGACGAGTTATAGTTAAAGTGCTACATGAAAGATACTCAGTCAAGGATCGAGAGAATGTGTACAATGATATAAAGTTAACGGTGTGTGCTATGCGAAATTATTTAATTTATTATAAAACTTAACTATTGTATACAAATCTTGTTTGAAATAAAGTACGCTTTTAGTTTATTTTTCTATCTTTTGTCTTTTTGTGTTGTGATAAATGTAATGCCCTGAAAATATTAAATATATACAAATAGGAAATTCTTTAGAAAAAGTATTTAATCGATTGTAGTTACAAATGTGTTAATAATCATGAGTATTGAATCATGATTTTAAATACTTATACTTAGATGTTCCTAGCTAAAATGTTTCAAGAAAATGATGTTGATACATCCACTGCGACTAGCGTACCTAACGCAGAATTACTCATGACCGTGTGGGATACCAATGAAGGATCAGGGCCAATCGAAAGCGGGTGAAATAGGTAGTGTTGAGTCAAAAGATGGCAAAACATCCCCAAATAATTATAAATGAGATAGATTTAAATAATATGAGAAAAAACCTTAAGAATAATGAGAATTTTATAGTTGTTCGGCAAATTCTATGATCTACGTCCACTTTAATATTATTAGAGTCAGATTTGTTACAAGTACAAGAGCTTTTTAATTGATTACAGATTTAAACAGCGTAGGTTTAGCCCTTAATGATAAAGATGAGGTAGAAAATAAGAGATGAAGAAGATGGAGAATCAAAAGTCCTATGTTGCTCTAATTCTTCTATTTATAGCTAGAATCACCCACCATAGTCGCCAGATCTTAGAAGACCAAGTAAGAATCTAGATCTGAGAGAATATGGAGGAAGAACATGTCAATTCAAGAAGAAAAATCATATCGGTACTGACCATAATTGTGGTCGGTACCGACCGCAATGGTCACTATTGCACCTTGGACACTCCCATATTTTTCAAGTTTCAAATCCTCTAAAGCTAACAGGCACTTCCCTCCTGGACAATTAACTCGGTATCAACCACAATTGTGGTCAGTAATGACCATTTTGCCTAGATCCATTCTGCTCTAAATTTTCTGAGTTACTTCTCCTAGTTATTCCAATCTTGCCCCTTAAGCTCTTGTTCCATTCCATCTTCGTCTCAACATTCAGATCCACATAGAAGTTGCTCGGTTCAAACGTTAGATAACACTTGCCCTTCTAAAGTATGCTTTAGTGAAACAAAGTACGCCTTGGATCAAGACTAATAGTATAGCCTTAGTTTCCCAAGGTCTTCAATTAATCAATAGTCGTCTTTGAAGCATCGTATCTATTCTGAAGATAACCGTTCATCACTTCAAATAGTAAACGTACTAACTCTTTTCTAGCAATCGGGTGGGTGCTCTTATCACTCTGGGAGCTACATCGTGTTCCGATCAGGTAAGCTTCCCTCACCCCATTCCTTTCTCTTTCTCTTTTTTTAAAAATGAATCATGTCGATACCAATCGAATCATGTCATTGCCGACATGATTTCTCAATGTTTCATTAGCTTATATAAATTCGAGGTAGAGCACTTTTATCACCTCACTTTATTTTGAAAATTCCAGGTTCTCTCTTCCTTTGCAACATTCTCGATCCAGCCATTATGACTTCGTGAACTCCAACATAGACATATATAATGCCTACCATCGCCGTCAACTCCGCCTGTAATGTCGCGACCACCAATCTCGAAACCCCACATCCCAACTCGGCACTAAATTCGTTTCCCCCAACCTTGTCTTTTTCCAATCTAGATTGAATTCGAAGGTGGGTTCATGGTTTAGGATCTTAGTGCCATGGTCGTGCTGGTGCTACCGTCGTTGCCATGCCATGGCTAAGGCTATGGTCATCACTGATCCATCATCGACCATTAGCTAAAAATTCACATCATAAAATCAAATTCGAGTAAGGGTCATAAAGATAGGTTGATTTTCATGGGGCCGACACCGAGTGATCTTTAGAATTCTTCCAAGTTTTGTCGAATTTCCCATGCTTGGAGCCGACTTTGAGTCTCCATGGGTTTTGCTCCGGGTTCCTTTGCATCTGAGATTTTTAACTTTGTACAAGTGGTATTCTTGTGTGAATGACCATGGTAGGGTTGATTATGTTGAACTTTGGTAGAATTTGGATTGAAGGTTAGACTTCGGTAAGACGGTTCTGAGGAACGGCCACGTCGAACACATTTCATCCATGACATTGGATATCCAAATCAATATTTCAAATCACAACACTATCCTGTATTCCTGCCAAGAAAGCTCTGTGTCGCTGTAGACAATGGTTCTGTTATTGTTCACTTTGTAAAACAGGTAAGAACTGATATACGGTTCCATTGTACGTCGAAGCTCCTTTAATAATATGAGCGGGCTGTCTACACAGAGTGTCCATACACTATGCTTCGAATTTGTGTAGTTAAATCCATGCTAATGCCCTGCAAAATCCCCACCATAGCACTTAGCGTTCTCCAACCGCTACGCTATTTCAATTTAGCGCTATTAAATAGGAGATCCACTTTAGTTCCCTCTATTTTTGCTACATCTATTTTATCAAGGCTTTTTAGCACCCACTTTAGCAACATTAATCTAAAAAGATTGATTAGACTAGTTTTCTTTTAAATAAATAAAAAAGTTGGAGTAAAGACCAAATTCTATGGCATAAGTGCTCAATTTAAGTTAGAAATCTGTTATAGTTACCAAATCTAGTCTGCAGATATCATGAAGTCATACTCCTATATTGTAACGACCCAGAATTTTGAACAAATTAAATTGAAAATATTTAATTTATTTTAAATATTTGAACGATGATTTAATTTGTATCCCGAATATAACTTCGAATTTGATGATTAAATTATAAAATTTAATCGATTGAAGTTGAAAAAAAATTTGAATCTTTAATTTTAAGCCGAAGAAAAATATTTCAAACGCTTGTGAAATATGCATTGATAATTCTGAAAATAATAGAAGCTTCAGAATCCAATTTCGAATTGATTTGATCAGTTTTGAAATTTGTATCGTTTAACCGATATTTAAAAATAGTTATTTTTCACACAGTCTCGGAATTCGACGAAACCAGTCCCATTGGGTCCGTAATATTGTATTATTGTCGGATTTCCAATTTCGTATTTTTTTGAGTTAATCTGTGAGCGTACGAAGTATAAACACATTCAGATTTTAGAACAAATTCAAATTAAAATTTTAAATTTATATTAATTAACAACACCACATATCTCCTTTAATCACGCCTAAACTTACGCCTCAAATCACGAAGAAATCACGACGTAAAATAACGCGACCCATTCCCCTTCAATTTTAAATTCCCCCCTCTCGTTCAATCAGAAAGAAAATCAAACGAAAAAAAAAAAAAATAATGGCTGCCCTCTACTCTCGTTCAAACATCCCAAATAAAAAAATATAGCAGCCGCGAGCGATTCGCGATGGGAGGAAGGGCAAGCGCGTGGGGAGTGTCGGCGAGTAGCAGTCGCGAGCGACGATCTGGAGTCGCGAGTTCGTCAGGTGAAGGCGGCGACTCAATGGGTTATCTCGAATCGAGGAGGCGTGTGGAGTTGGGGGTTGGAACCAGTGGTCGAGATTCGCGTTCGTAGGCGCGAGCGCGAGAAGTGAAGTTGGGGAGCTCGATCGTGAAGACGGAGGCAATCTGGGTTGATCGGCGGCCAAGTTCTATACTCGGTGGTGGGCATTCACGCGTGTGTACGCGGTAGGGGTGGCTGCGATATCGAAGTCGATGGCGACGACGTGACTGGGGGTTTTGCGAGATCGAGTAAGCTAGGCAGTGGGTTTCGTTCACGAGGCATACTCAGGGTCGAGTCGTGATCGACGTTTGTTCGAAGTTGTGACGAGGTCAGGGCGCTAGTGTCGCGATTCATTCGAGGATGGTGTTCGGCCTGAGCTCGATCGATCAATTCAGGTGATTTGTAAAATTTACATTGTTAATTAGAAAATTATGCAGATTCATTTTTTTTTCTTTCCAAAGAAGGAAAATAATAACAGAAGTTTTACGGTAAACTATATAAATAATTTTGTTTAATATAAAGGTGTATAAGGTTTAGAATAAGAATATAATTAATAAAATAATATGCAGTTCAAGAATATATATATATATATATAAAGGAGATTTATTTTTAAATATAAAATTTTGAGTTAAATAAAGTTATTTATTGATTTGGTATCAAAATAAAATGACCGGCGAATCGAAATTATCAAATAAAAATTTATTATTCAATTTGTTCAAATATTAATAAAATTGTATAATTGCTTATACAAGGTTAAACGGTGAAGAAATAAGTTGGATTCAAAATGGATGGCAAAATAAAAAGCAAAGGTGAGATTTTCTCACTCGAAGGAAAATTTTGATTTACAGTTATTGATTGTTTTTTTTGACTGTTTGGATTGTTGATATTAGATATAGTAGGATATATCTATTATATATATAGCAGTATATACATATTGGCATATGTATATACTGGATTGTTGATTTCCCGCCTCGTATAGCGGATGAGACCCTATTGCGCCGTTAGTAAGCGGATTTATAAAAACCTATATACCGCGATAATTCCGTACTGGAGCGGAATTGGTATTGTGCTAACATCTTTGGATGCAGGGAAACAGGTTGGAGGGATCCAACTGGACCCCTCAATATTGTTGTGAAATTATTATATTGTGATATGATAATTCTGTGAATGATTATATTGATACGATCGATGATATTGATGATTGGGAATTGTTTGAAAACAAAAATTGGCCGAATGGATGTTTGATATCATTGGATTCCAAAATATACGAAATTGGATTTTTGAAATCAAAATAGAAATTTTTAAATGAATCAATTTTAGAAATTTAGTAATTTTGAAGAAAGGAATTTTTAAAGTATAAAAAGTTAATTTTTATAATCTTATGGAATAGATTCCAGAATGAAGTGAAATTGCTAAATAAATGAATTTCATAAAACAGTGATTTTAAATTGAGGAAATTAATTTAAAATCTGGATTTTTAAATAGATTGAAAGAAACGATTGAAATTTATAGATGTATAAATTGTGAAGTTAAAAATGAATGAAATTTATAGATGTATAAATCGTGAAGTTAAAATGAATAAAATTGTAGGATAGATGATTTATAAGAAATTAACTTATAAAACTGGATTTTTGCCTTTAAATGGAATATTGATCGGATTGTTAATAAAGGGGATTTATAAATCAGGGTTGTTGTGAAATATAAGATTGAATTTATAAACGTTGTTTTATAAATCTGAAATCACTTATTTTAATAAGTGTATTATAGAAATTAATAAAAGGAGATTTATAAACTGAAGTTGTTATAAAACAGAAATGGAATTTATAAGCGTTGGTTTATAAATTCGAAATCAATTGAATTTGATGAATTTAATAGTGAAATGTGATTAAGTGAAGTATATTCACGATTTTGGACAGTGAATATATTGTTAAGTAAAATGGATTTATTTTTGAAGAAGTGATATTAAAAATGAAGTTAAACATTTTAAAGATGTTTTAAAATGTATTATGAATCGAAAGCATAGATTTCAACAGTTCTTGTTGAAATAGGCGTTTTCGAGAAATAAGGAAATGGTAGACTATAACGCCGTTGTTATAGTAAATGGTTTCCGAAAGGAAATGGTTTTATGTAGTATTGGGATTTATATATCTATCTAAATTTTGAATCCTTATACTAGTGATTTTGAGTCGTCGTAATGATGTTTTACGCAACAATTCGTTTTGACTCAAATAGATGTTAAAATTTACGTTTTCCTTAAAGAATGAAATTATACTTAATTTGATTTAAGTATATCGAATATTTTCAAATGTTGAAAATAAATAGACTTGTGAAATACTTATTTTTAAATAAGTATGGAAATGCTTTTCCAAAATAAAATGAAATGTTTTTGAGAATTTATCTTTGAAAAGATAAATTGAAAATTTAATATTGAAAACGATTTGAAATCGTATATCAGGAGATATTTTTGAAATATAAATTCACTATGGAATTTATAAAGGAAAGGGAAACTGTTTAGAAAAATAAATATTGATTTATTTTTGAAGTGTGGAAAATTGATTTGAAATTGTTTTCAAATGGTTAAGTGTGGAAATTTTATATCTAGTAAAGATATTTGTGAAGATGAAATAATTTGGAAAATTATTTGGAATCTGATGATGTTGCGCATCTTTATTGATAGTTAAATAACCGACTATCAATAATTACCTTGAGTAGGTATTTGTTGTGAATTGGATGAATTTGAATGCCACACTTATTTTTAAATAAGCGCTCACTATTCGGGTTAGCCGGGAAAGGACCATGGGGTCGTATAACCCATTCCGAATATGTGATACGTCGTTATGAATTGCATTTGAAGACCGGTGTTGAAGACCGGATATTTTTGAAAACGGAAGGATTACCGTCGAGTTACTCTACATCGACTGATCTTCGATTTAGAGGTTTTATCACCCTTAGTGACGGGAAGTCCTGACGTGATTGAAAATTATCCGGATGTGCAAGGGCTTCGTGAGAAGTGCCTTCGGTTCTGTTCGATCCCGGAACAGACTTATATGGATTGTGTGTCTGACGTTACAATTTGAGATATTGAGCTGATTTCTTTCAAATACATATCTGTTGGTGGCGGAGAATTTATTCTTTTAGCTTAACACCCTTCTCTGAGACGTACGAGCTCAGAGGTTATGTAGTTGAAATTTATCAGCGATATATCCCAATTTGGTAACGTGGCATACTGAGTGTTGCTGTGAAATGATCAGTGTTTGATCATTTGCGATATGATCATTTGTTTGATCTTATATCTTTGTGATCATAGGTTGATCATTTTGTTTGACCCGAAGCAGGGCTTTTTAAGAAAGCGTAGCTTTGTGGACGAGACTTCGTCGAGCCTCACACCCCGGAAATGGTCGAAACAGGAAGAATGCAGCAAGGTTCTAGGGAGTAGCGCCCCTTAGTGTATGTCATTCCTTCTGGATAAAGGTGGTATCATGGTATGGAGCCCAGATACTTAACCTCTGTGGTTGCTGCACAGTTATTATTACTTTGTGGTTTGTTGGAAATCGGGGATCCTCGGGAAGATCGGTGACGATCGGGGGATGGCATACGCGTGTCAGTAGTTACCTATTTTTGCAGAGGTAACCCGGCCTTGTGTTGGCAGAGATCCGGTTAGGTTCTCGGGTCGTCTATTCCAGGGACGTACCCAATCGTGGATAGGAAGTTCCTTAGCCTGACCATTTGTTGGAAATCCAAAGAAACAATACGTGACTTGTACGGTTTTAGTTGTATTACCTGCTATGGAATGTGGCGGTAACCTGCTATTGAACATAGTAGCTATAGTAGGCATACGATACTGGTCGTATGTTGGCTAAGATTAATATTATATTTTCGAAATGTTTTCCACACTATGCACTAATAATAATATCAAAAATGATTTGATTTTGCGTAGTAAGCATCTTTGACTATCATAAGAAGAAATCTCCTCCAATTCTGCGTTTGCATTGTGTGTGTGGCGGGAGGTCTTATGGTAGTTTCATTTTCCAAAAGCATTTCGAATTGACTTTAAAATTTTCCTGTTGTTTATTTTAAAGAATAACTGTTTTACGATCTCACACCAGTCACCATGACTGACTCGGAGTTTATTGTTCCCTTCTAAACTCTGGGTGCCCACCAATTTCCACACGGGCAGTCTAGAGTTAGATTATCAGGATATTCTGGATATTCTGGAGCTTTGGAGATAAGCTGGATGACGAGACGTAGTATTTGTATCTGATATATTCATTCCGCTGTGTATTCTGTATGAGGACAAGTTATATAACTGTCCATTGTTGTATATTGACTCTGATGATTGATGTATGTATAAACTGATATAGTTCTTTGTTTTAAAAGACTAGTGTTTATCTATTATATATTGTTCCGCTGCGATGTGTAAGATTCTGTTATTGTTTTCTGTTCTGATATGTTTTCTGTTGTTCTTCTTCTTTCTTTCTTCTTTTCTTCTTCTGTCTTCTTCTTCTGCCTTTTTCTTCTTTCTAAAACCCTCACTCTTGGAGTTTCCGGCGTTCGATTTCTCGGCAGTCGATAAAGTGAGTATCGATGTCGAATTTTCGAAAGTCGAAAATTCCAGGACGTGACATATATCCTCGCGGAAGGCAAGACAAATAGAATAAATTAACTTTAAATATTTTATTTTATGTCTAATCAAATTTTTTGCACCTCTGCTATTTTCCGTTATATCCTCGCTTTATCTCCGCTATAACTTTTTGCACCTCCACTATTATATAATCACTAAACGCTTTAACTGCACAGCTTCGAACATAGGATGCACATTGCATAGACTGACATTTTAAACTGCCCCGGTCTATGTTCAGAATCCAATTGGTCACATCACATTGATATTTGTTGGATTTGACACATTGACTATAGGGGTTTTAAATAAACTAAATTCAAAATAAAACATACCTGATCGCGTTTGCTATCAAGCTTTTCAGTTAATATTGACTCAATGATCTCCACGCCCCATGGTTGGCTCCGACACTTCAACTCTTCCTGAGGCTGGTTCTTCTACTACCCAGGCCTCCACATCTACTCCATTCAGAGTAAGACATTCAGTTACAACTAAGCTTCACAAACAAATTGTTCTATTGGCACCACTTCAAAATTAGCCTCCACCACTGAATGAACAACGTGCCCCAATGGTCTTGGACAACCCTCCAGACCAAAAATCATATTTTCTAACTGGGGAATTGCACCAAACCATTTGCTTCCATTATGAAATCTCAAAGAGTGATGTTCTATTGTTGACGATTGACCAACGGGCACATAATCCACCTCAAGGATATACTGCTTACAAGAAATATATGTGCTTGGGTGGAGTCGTTCAGCCCTTCAACGAATTCTTTAAATTTTTCCTACAAGTGCTTAGACTGGCTCCAACTCAAGTGCATCCTAATGGATATGCTCTACTTAATTCTTTATACATTCTCTTTATGATGAGATTGAATCATCCCCTAAACTTTGGGAAACTTACCTTTCATCTAAGCTTTAAAAAGAGAATGGAATCACTTTCCTTATTGTTAATCGAAGCCTGGAACCGTTACAAAGTAATCAAGGCACTTTACAATAAGTGTAGTTATTTCAAAAGCGAATACTTCTTTGTTCGCTGTCCTTATGACTTCATCTGCCTTTGGTTATCTGGATGTAAGTCTATTCTTCTATCATTTTTCCTTTATTTGGATCTTCCTTATCCAAATGACAAACTCCTTTACCGTGTCCTTTGTAGACCTTTCTGATCGAGATGATAGCAGCACAAACGCTATAACTCTAGCACTCTTGATGGAAGTCGAATACCAGTTTCGCACTACCTCCTTCTTGCGCACCAATGAAAGGCTTTACCAACACGACCTTCTACAGCCCAACAGACATGATATTCCTCTTCCGCTCCTCTCCAAGAAATCTCGAGTAGCTATTGGGCCTCCTACCCTCGACCATGATTCCAGCAATGACGATCAAGGGGATGATGAAGACCAAGGTGGTGAAGTGTATCGGTGAAGGAGAGGAGATGGTAGTGAAGAGAATGTGGTAAGGGAAGGGGATAAAGGAAGAAGCATCAAAGAAGGAAGAGGAGAAGACGGAGAAGGAGAGGAAGGAAAAGAAGGAGAAGAAGATAAAGAAGGAGAGGAAGAGAGAGAATGCGAAGAAGAAAAGAAGGACGTAGAAGACGATTATGATGACGACCAGGACTGCTGTTTGGGCAAGAATGAATCTTACTAGGAACATCCATCAAAGTCGATATGGTTCTCTCTCTGTCTTGCCTTCCACGATTACTCATCAAGTCTTCTTAATAAGCTCCCAGTCTAAGTCCAGCGCCAATTGGTGAGGTGACACCACCTGCGGGGTCTTCAGAGGACATCTTTGGCTCATTCAGTGATATTGGCATTCTCTCGACCTTTGGTACTGGAGGCGCTACTATTGAAGATATTTCAAATGAATACTCTTGTGAATTTACTGTAATAACACATATTTTGGAGGATCCATAATACGGGAAAATAAATTAAAATTAATAATAAGAATGTATTATTAAAGAGAGTAATAAAAAATTTAATTGCAAGGATTTCCTAATGGGGATTTAATGAATTAAATGTGGGACACTTTAAAAGGTTAATTGAATCGACAATGGTAGTTAAAGCAACTAAGGTTGGCCTTGTTAATGAAAACAGTCAATATAGATTTTAAATGGGAAGGATCATGTTAAGGGAAGTGTAATAGTGTGACTAGGCTAGAATAAAATATAAGCCCAGGCTAAAAACACAAGCCTACTTTCCTTGGCCACATTCCCTTACTTCATTTTTACCTTATTTCATTTTTCAAACCAAAGTTCCTAAAAGCTTAATTCAAAGTTGGCCACCATTTGCTAAAGAGGAGAAAACCTTTAAGCTAGAAGATTCAAGCTATCAACTTGAAGAAGAAAAAAGATTGAACAAGGTTTTCTTGATCAAAGGTGAATAAATTTTTTCCCTAAAACCTATACTTACCCATTTGGACTCGGATTTGGTGTTTTATGAATGTTTTGATGATAGTAAACATGTTTGAATGATTAAAACATGGTTTAGTTAAGTTTGTAAATTTAATAAAGTGAATTTGTTCATGCTATAGAGTAAAACATGAATTAATCCAAGTTAAATGCTTTGAAATAGAAATATGATGCTTATAATGATGAAATAAAGCCAGATTTTTAATTCCATAATTTTTGAAATTAGTTTGGAATTAATATGAATTTTCTAAGTTGAGAAAGTGGTTAATTTTAATAAATTAATTATTGAAAATAATAAATTAATTATTTTGATCTGAAATTTTGGGATAAAGTAAAATATGATAAATTTGATTTTTGGTGAATTTTTGAGATTTTTCCAATCAATTTTCGATTTTATATGAATTTATTAGTAAAGGAAAGAAGTGGTTAATTAAGGAAAATTAACTAATTAATTGGGTATATTGTTAACCAATTCTAAAAAGTAAACTTTGAAGAAGGAAATTAACCAATAAAAACTTAACACCAAATGTGATTTGATGGAAAGTTTATTCTTAGAAAGGAAATGAATCGGTTTTCAATAAAATTACAAATTCACCATTTTAAACCCACGAAAGCTTACCTATTATCAACTCATGATGACTAGTATAGTAATAACATGCAAAGATTTGGAAAGGATAATACACGATGGCTTTAGAAAAGATAATACACAATGGCCTTGGGAATGTCCTAATATGATAGCTCTTTGTGTTTAGCCTTCGTAAGCTTTCAAGGGATAAGATGCATCTAACGCACGATACCTTGGATATATTAACCCACGATAGCTTTGGGTAAATTGTGACATGAATGGCTTTGGGTAAATTGTGACATGAAGGCTCTTTGAGATTAACCGTCAAAAGTTATCAATACGAGAAGGATATTAGAAGTTAGTATGTGATGGCAATGGAGAAGTTAATACGCGATGGCTATAAGAGAATCAACCCAAAACCACTACACGAAGTTCAAAATATGATAGCTTTGGAAGCTATCTACCCGCAAAGGCTCTTAAGAAGCTAACATACGATAAGGAAAGAAAATAAACTAGCGATGGCTTAGGGAGAATTAACCCACGTTGGCTATGGGATAGCTGATACACGAGGACTAGGCTTAACATTCGAAAGCTATGGGATAACTAGTATGCGATAACTAAGTCAATTCATGATAGCTTGGAAGCAATATTTTTCTAAGTAAAAAAAATAATACTTAGGGAACTTTAGAAGATAGTTTCCAAGTGTTAATAAACTATTTCATAGGGATGAAATAAAAAAGGAATTTTAATAAGTTAAAATCGTGTTAACTTGTTTTTGAAATGATGGAAAGCTCAAAAAAGCTAATAAATGATAGGGTATAATAAAAATTAAAAGATAAAAATGTTTTACCTAAAGAAAGTGTAGGGTACACTATAAATTAATGAAATGGGTTTCATTATGAGTTAGGGTGCTTATATTTAACCTCTTTGGAGAGCTAGAGTGGCTCTAGTTTGGGTGGCTTCCATTGGTGAAATGAGTGGCAATTTCATCGGGAAATGTTGTTTGAGAAAAAATAAAATTAGTGATAGACAGACCTTGGGAGGTAATCACCAAATAAGTTAATGATAACTTAACGATGAAATCCTAAAATAAAAGATTATGTGATGTTTGGATGAATGACGAATGCTTATATGACGTGGTTCATAACGAGATGATAAGTATAGGTTATACTTAGTTTGAATTGATATATGACATGGTTCATCACTGGATGATAAGTGTAGGGTACACTTCTTAATGGAATATATGCACATGGTTTCTTTTTCATGTAATGTCGTTTACATATATAATGGATCTTGATGATGATAAAGTAAGGGGAAAACTTGTTTCGCGTTAGCGGTGTGATATCACTATGGATGATTAGGGTAAAGTTTTACTCATACCAGACTTTATGTATGACCTGTGTTTTTGTTATTTCCCATAAACTCATGAGTCATTCGAGTAGGCTGAGTTTATGGATTAGACAGGTATCTTTTGAAAGGGGAATAAAGATTCCAAAGAAAGCCGAAGGCTTGCTATTTGATAAAAGTTATTTTGAGATTCTATTGTATAAAAACAGGATTTATAACTGGATATGTATACTGTTAACATCTTCATATGACGAAAATGCACTACTCTGATTTTCTTATTGTATTTACCCCTGTGTGGGAATGAAATGGGAAAAAGAAATGATGTAATGAACTATGTACTTCAAATTGATGTAATGAAAAAGTTATTTAGTTGCTCCGTTTACTTATATTGTGCAAAATAACACTAAACTCATTTTGTCATTGGAAAATGATTCTGATGATGATTGTAGTATCATCGACGTCTATTTTCAAGTCTCAAAGTATGGGAAGTTAAAATGTGGTATCGAACATAGTAAATCCATCTTAAATTCATGTTTACCATTAAAAACAGGCTTTAATTTGAAAAGGTTCAATTATGTCGGGAATGTTGATCGAGAGTATGGTTATGACTCACTATTATTGACCCCAAGTGGAAGGGGAAGACTTATAGAGATAAGAGTGTCTTCTAGGGTATGTAATTTGATTATATAACTTAATTCTTATAACTAATCTAGTTCAAAAAAAGTAAGATTTTGGTTTTATTTTCTATTATATATTGTTATATTCGGATATAAATAATATTACAAATACAAGTAAAAAATCCTTCGACGTTTGCTTAAAAATGGGAAAACAACCCTAATTCAAATTAAAAGAGATTATAGAATTACAAATTGGAGAATAAAAGAAGAACACATGAAAATTTTAAAGTGGTTCAACTAGAAACTTAAGCCTGTGTCCATTATCAACTATATTTCGTATTACTTTCGCAATTACAATTAAGTTTACAATGATTTTCAATCTAGAATAAAGTTGTAACAGTTCGGAGCAAAATACAAAAGAATATTAAAGGTCCATTTTCTAAGTGAAAGAGATGGCCTTTTGTAGGCATACCCCTCCACCATTGTCAATAGAATTTTGGAAAAGTATACACCCATACCTGAGATTGTAGCCACAAAGTAGAAGTCCAAATCAAAATATCTTAGTAATCTTACCATTCGGCATCCATCAGTTTTTAGCATGATGATTGGTTTTGCTAGCTCACTTCTTCGCTTTTTCTTTCCTCAAGCTTTGGATCTTCATCACAAAATTGACCATCAAATATCGTTCAACATCAAATGATTTTGCTCCTCCAAACTTGTCTTTTTCTTCAAACTTACATGTAAAATCATTCATAGTTTATACCGGGCCCCCTTTGACCTTGGACCAATCAGTGCCTACCATACTAGACCGTTCGATACCATGCAGTTCGACATCTCCCATACTTTGCTAAATTTCTCAAAGTCCCTTTAATCTTCAATCTTAACATCTCCTCAGTTTCTTGTTTCATTTCTTCATCATCTTGAAGTCCAGATCCATAGAGATGTTGGTTCAAATATAGGATGACATTAGGAAAAGTATTTAATTAATTGTAGTTACAATGTGTTCGTTACTATGATTATTAAATCAAATAAAATAAATACTTGTCCTTAATATTCCTATTCAAGATGTATCGAGAGTAGGATATTGATATATCCATTAAGACTAGTGTTATAACACTCTCCGTATGATGGATGGTGAATTACTCATGATGTTGGGATCACTAAGGGGTTTCATATATGTAACTGCTAGGAGCTATTATAAAACGACTCATCGAGTATCTTTTATAAGTTAAAGTCAAGGAGAAGATCCCACGTTGTGGTGTTTTGACTTGAGAATCTATGAATCGTAAGTGTCTAAACTATACTTTGATTATGGTTGATCAAATAACAGTGTGGATCTTATTAACGCCATAGGTAGACATAAATTGAGCCACTTGAAGTGAAACACTTTTCCAAAGAGGATTTCTCTCCATTGAATAGAAGGTTAGTATCACTGTTATTAGTATTCAATGTAAAGTCAAGTTATTTGGCCAAAGCAAAATGCTTAATGAATAATTACTTTCAAATTAAACCATGGACTGGTGTTGGACTTTGCAATTAATTTTGGATATTACTAGAGTTCTGACCGTTGATCGAGCTTTTGATATCTAGTGATATAGCAATGATGATGAAAAACATGCATAATATATCATTTCTCAAAGTGGTCACTTTAATAAACAAGAAATTGGATTGCACCTAGATAATCTGTAAGCAACTGAACTCCTATCAAACTATCGTGCTTCTACAAAGTCTATACAAGCTTTAATATTTAAATTGTTAAAACATTATTGATGACCGAGTTTGCATTTGTGAGTCACACAACCATAACTCTTAGTTTTGGACCAAAAATAATTTATTGAAATAATTTTTAAAAGTTATAAATTAATATTATGGGGAAACTAATAAAATGATTATATTAATTAATTTTGTTTGCATTATCATTAACTATTGTTAAACGGCCCAAAATTAATTACTAAAATATATAATCGTTACATATTTATTTAATTACTTTTTGGGCCAATATAATAATTTAAATATAATACATATACATATACTGTAACAACCCGCATCTCAGTGGGCCCAATTTTTCGACTAAACCAAAAACTTGAGTGCATCGGGATACAGATCATTGGTATTGGTAACCTGAAATAAACTTAAGTATATCATAGAGCTATCTATATAGATTCACAACAGAATAGTAAAGTATAATAAAATATATATACCGACTAAGGATTCTACCTTGGAACCAATATTATTTCTTGGATATCTAGTTGCCTTGTCAGTGTTGAGCATGAATATGGAGGCATATCCGTCTACCATTCCCATCTCACATCAGTGTCATGTCCTTCTAAATCTATCATGTGGGTTGTAAAAAGGAAGGGGTCAGAACAATGTTCTGGTAAGTGATAAATTACATACTTATCCATAACACTAGTTTATGCTGATTGATTTTCATTTAAGTGTTATGTCCACTATTCACAGATTATTCATTTAATTTCATATGCGCATATGATATATCCAACCTACTCCGAAGTATAAGTATATGTGTGTATGTGTGTGTGTGTATAAGCATTGTTGTACTCCCCAAAAAGAAACCTTAGCCACTTAATACTCCTTAAATAGGGAATAAGCAGATCCAATGGTCATTCAGTACCTCAATCTTGAAGCGAGTCCCTTGTAATGTGATCGATGGTTAATCGGCCCTAATTGTGAAGGCGGATCACTCCTAGGTACGACTTTACAATTTAATAAGCCGTATTACTAACGCCTCTCAAAGACTTATCTAAGGGTTAACTAGCCTACCTCTAACCAAACAAACAAACAACCGAAATTTGAGGTCTATGTGTATCTTATATGGACTCTACACTAGTAAGGAGTGTATTCCATCAGGGTGTAACCCAAGTCTTTGATAATGAACGCTCAGGATCGTTGGTGGTCAGACCTATGCCTTGCCCTACTCTACAAATACCAGTTTACCAATAATGTTGTCATCGCATTGTCCCCCGGACCAAATCCTATTTAGTCTTGCCTAATACAAGTCAAGGAAAATGCTTACTCTCTAATTACTTAATACCTCTGGTTTGTAATTGAGGCATACCCCACTTTTCCAATTAGGACTGTTAAAGTTATTTTAGACTTCTTAAGTAGGAAAGAGGCAGACCCAATGGCCATTTATTACCTCAACCCTGAAGTAAATCAGTTGAACAGCTTAAAGGTACTTAGCCATTTAATACTTCAACTCCTAGGAGATTCCCTAATATATTTACCCCAAACCTATACGCGAAGGTACATCCCTCACGGTTCCTATAACTGGAGATGTCCCATATCAGTAGCATGCATACACATCATACTGGCAGCCCCTTGTAGAGGACTGACATTTGTTGTGTAACTCTACTGACCTCGCATCCTAACCCATATTAAACCAAGTAGTTTATAATTAACCTAAATATTAGGCTACGCCTACTAATCAACCCCTATCACAAACGTACTATTGAGGCCATATAATTTCAATTGTGGAAATTATTATGTATTCTAAGTTCATTTATTAGTATTCATTTATTTACTTGCTATGAACTTCATTTTTTATTTTATACATTTACTCTTTTTAACCTCTATCCTCATTAATGTTATTGAATGTCATTGAGTACTTCTTTTAACTCCAATGAATGCCCTCCATAAATGATCTCTTATATTCAATTTAAACAATTACTAATAACATCTATTTATCCATTTCAAAATTAATTTGTCATGCATATTTAATTTCCCATTAACCATTTTGTTAATGCCTATTAATATTATAACCATATAATTCTTTGATTATTATGTTATTCATATTTTATCATTTTATACATAATTAATCTGATGTTTATTCATTTAATTCTTAAACTTATGCTTAACTATATATATACATACATATATTTGATTAACATTACTATAACAGATTATTTATATATAACCTTTTAGTTTCTACATTTAGGGATTTCTACATTTAAATACATTGGAACTGTATCTTTTCCAAAATGGAAATATTCCCTTTGCAACTTTCCATAAACTACCAAAAAGTGGAATTTTTCCGTGTTTGGAAATTTCAAGGAATTATGTAACATCCTAAAATTTTCAACCATTCGCATCCGCACATGTCGGAATTGAATTGCTCAAAATATCAGATTGTTAATTTATATTTGGCAAATATCAGCATATACAGTAAATAAATAATCACAGAATCACAGACACAGCGTAATATAACAATAATGCAACGGAAACAAAAGAATAGTAGTTCTTGAAGCTACTATATATATAACAGAGTTAAATAAGATACAAAAGAGGTTTAGAATACATAGATGTCTCAATACAATAGTCAAATACAAAATCTGAATACATCACTGGAATCAACTGAATAACTGAAAGCAGAATCGATAGATGGATCTCCAAGCGAAGCTCCAACTCCAAAGGTGAGTCTCGAATACCGGTGCACTCAGTCTGACCCGAGCGTAAAGCAAAACACAAAACACTCGAGTCAGGATTAACATTCTTATATCAATAAATCCAACTCAAGTGAAATATCAACTGAAATACAAGTAACTCAAAGGATGTTTGGGATAACCATCCTCTAAGGATCCGTTAAACTATCTACTATGTAGTAATATACGCTATTATAATAATGTCTATAGTAAAGTAAACTATTAAAATTGGGTTAAGGCGTTACCCATATCCCCCTTAACACATTTTATAGTGACAATAGTCAATACAGTACTGTAATACCCCGTAAACTGGAGCTACCATAGGATACTCCATAGGTACAACACGAAACAAACTCGTAGAAGGCGCGCTAGGGTAGGTGACACGGCACAACTAGGCAATGCCAGGGTAGATATACCAATTACACTTCCGGGCTGGTGGTAATGCAGAGCCGCAGCAATCGCCCACCTCGAGCCACACTCCCGAATCAAAGGTGTGCACCAAATCAATCACAAAGTAATAGAATGACATACGATGGAGTGTGTCCGATAAGAGGAGCTACCTCATTGGCTCGTCGATTGCTCCTGTTTTAGCCACCTTATGCCAACTCACGGGAGTTGGGTCCATGTATATACCTCATATAGGATCGTCGCCACCATCCTACTTTATTTTGGAATCTCCACCGTGTACACAGTTGTTAAAGTGGTTTTCGGTATTGGTAGAGAGTATGACAATATCCGATCCTGGTCACTTTAACAACCAAACGTTATTATAACATCGCGGTCATTTCAAAATAGTTTATACTTCAAAACCAAAATATCATTTCCATTTCAATACCATATCAATACGATATCATTTCTCCCTTAAAATAATATTCATTTCCAAAATCATATCACTTTCCAAAGTTATAACGCTTTCGAAATCATAAGTCTTTTAAAATCAAAACACTTTGGAAATCAAAACCTTGAAATTCATAACACTTTGAAATCATAGCTTTAAAATCATAACATTTTGGAATCCATAACACTTTCCTCTTAAACAATTTAGATATTAAAATTAGTATATATAATAAAATAGTTTATAAATAAAAATAGTTTATATAAAATAGTTATAAGTTTAAATAGTTTATAATAAAATAATTTATATTGAAAATGATTTATATTAAAATAGTTTATATTAAAATAATTTATAAAGTAAAATATAAATAGTTTTAGATATAGTTTAAAAATACTTTATAAAATAAAATAGTTTCCTTAAATTTCGCAAATCGATTCAAATCAACTCGAATTCCAAAATTCAATTTTGATTCAATCTCAATTCATAAATTTCAACTCAATTCAGTTTCTTAATAAACCATTTCAAATTATCGATTTCAAATACATATTTGAACCATAAAATAAGCCATTTCAATTTTAATATATTTCAAAGCTTTAAATATTCAACATTTTCAAAACTAAATTCGATAATTTCATATATATATATATATATATCAAATTCACTTTACTATTATTTAGTTTTTAAATATTTACTTAATCATTTCAATAACATCTAAATATAACTTCAATTTACAAATTTAAATAAACAAAATATCCCATTTAAATTTATATAAGTTTGAAATATTCATTTAAGTCACTTTTAATCAAATCCAAGTTATAAAAAATCATATCTTTAAAATTTAAATTTTAATAAATTTCAAATCAAACTTATTTAAGCATAATTCTTAAATAAATATAATTTCCACCCAATTTCTATTCCTCTTTCCAACCTGAATTTTTTTTAAATCATTATAAACTCTATATTAGAAAATATAAATTTTCAATAAATACTTAAATAATATTAAACATTAATCTATTTATATATATTTTAAAATAGAAAAAAAATTATAAATAAATTATTAAAATTTATAATTTCAAAATTTACTTATAGCTATACAATTTTCAAAACATATGATTTTAGAAAATATAAATTTTAAACTTTATAAATGCATACATACATATATATATATATATAATCTTAAAAATCAATATTTAATAAACCATATACTTCTTTCCAAAACCATAGAAATCAATTTCAAAATATTTATATATAGACCAACGGTGTTTGTATATAATTTTCTATCCTATGGTCAAGTGATACAGATATTTATCATTTCAATCCGTAATTTAAATATATACGGGTATATATTTTTTCAACCCGTAATCCCAAATTTAATTCAAATGAAAATCGCTTGGGTTTATCATTTCAACCCATAACGATTTCCTCCTATTCTACAGATCATTCGGGTATGTATCATTTCAACCCATAGGAAATTCTATACTAACAGGGAACTTGTAGGGTGATAATAGATATGATAATAATATAACAAGCATATATCATCAATATAATTAACAGATAATGGTGTCAGATGTCACATGTGAACAGATACAGATAACAGCATATATAAAGCAGTGTAAGTAACTAACAACATCATATTTCAATTGTCGTTTCAATTGAAATCAAATTTAATAAATATAAGAACGTTAATCATGAGTGATTGCTCACCTTTCGAGGCTAGAGGAATTTGACAACGAAGTAAATTACGAATCTAGTCGCGAATTCCAAAGAAAAGTGAAATGGGCACGAATTGACGAACAAAGCTGATCAATAGGAAGAGACGAAATCAAATCAGAACCGGATCGATGAATATAATTGGTATAAGTGAACTTACATATGATTATAAATATAACTATATATATATAAAATCATATTTTTAACTTCAAACACATTTATATTGAATATATATATGTATTTCAAAATCATTGTTTTAAATAAAACATAAAAAAATAAAATAAAACAAACATATCTACATATTATAATTTAAACATAATATATTAACAAAATATATATATATATATTATATTACACAATCATTACTTGATTTAAAGCACACATATTTTAAGATCAAACATATATATATATATATATATATATATAACAGGTCAGCATAACAATCACTTTGATTCTCTTGAACTAAAATATATATAGTTATGTATACAGTCATATATATATTATATTTATAAACGGATACTTATATGCAGAGTATATTTATAAATAATATGCATAGATTAGAGAAAAAAATGTAAAACAATTATATTTCTGAATCAAACTATAAGCAAATATGCATGCGGTGAGTGCTGTAATCGAGTTGCTGGTAGTTGAGAAAAATATGAACATAGGAAACAATTATTAAACAAATAAATACAATCAGGTTTTTTTCTTCTTTTCTTTCTAAATCAAAGCCAAGTCGGAGATATATATATATATATATATATATATATATATATATATATATATATATATATATATATGTAACGACCCTGAATTTCCAACCCAATTTAAAAATTTAAAATCCAACGTTTTAATATAAAAATTTGAAATTTCTAAATGATCTCAATTAACATCCAAACTTTGTTTATAAAATGCGCCTAGTGGGTTATTGATAGTGGTAAAGTTTCGTCGTAAAATATCACTGAAAATTTCGTTCGCGTTTTACTGTATAACAGTTCATTTTAAAACGCGAAAATTTTTATCTTCCGAACCCGAATATTTTTATATAGAAAAATTCTAAACCATCTTCTGAGTAAGACGTTATTTTTTGTTTTTCAAAATTCGGATTTCTTTAGCTCCGTCGATCTTATTTTTCGCCGTTTTCTTGCATTTTTCCCGATAATATAAAATTCGAAATTTTGTAATAAAATCGTACCACCTTTATCTATGCACCGTTAGTAGCGCATCGTCGCGCTGATCAAAACTGTATATTTATTTGTGATAATTGTAGTCCGTCGAAAATCGACGTTTTGTTTAACTGTTCTGGACGGACCGGTTAATCAAATTACAACCCAAGATTTTAGCCCGTTTCCAAGCAAATGAAATTTGAAAATTTTTCTCTCAGCCAAGGCATTAAAGTGGGGGTTGGGAGCTAGTAAGTTGCCAATGAAATGTGTAACGTTTGGAAAGTTTAAAAGAGGAAATATTGAAAATGAATGTGACGCTTGGAACTCAATGCATAATTAATAGGTTGAGAATTTATAATTTCTACTGATCCTCCTCCACTTTCTCATTTCTCATTTTCCATCTTCCTCTGCTCACGTCTTCAGGTATTCACCCCTCCTCCTCTTCTTCTTTTACTCTTCCTTTATATTTTCACTGTTAACTGGAAACAAAAGAGATGAATCCATTTCACCCTCCACCTTCTTTCCCCGCCCGAACCACCCAGCCTCATGCCTTCCGCCTCTTCCCACGCCACCCCCTGACTTCCGCCAGCATGCGCCTCTCAACCCACCCACGCTAGTCACCGCCCAGACCCGCTGCACTTCACCGCACCACCGCTACTACTCCGGTCATCATTCCTCCCCTCCGCACCTACCAGCCACCGCCTCCCTTCCGCACCACCTACCCAGTCGCCGCACCATCACCCCGCCTTCGCTGTCCATCACCCCGCCTTCACAGCCCTGAGCGCCACCGCGCCCATCGCCTACAGCCTCGCCCAGACGAGTGTCGTGTGTGTTTCGGGTTGGCGTGCGTGTGTGTGCTGAGTTTTGGTGCGTGCGTGTGTGTTTTGTATGAAAAAAAATGTTGAACCGTGCTTGATGAGGTGTGTGCAAGTGTGCATGTAGAAGTAGTTACGTGTTGTAAAAAAATATATGAAGATAGTGCAACAGGTAAGGAAAGTAGAAATGTTCTGAAAAGGAAAAAAAGGGTGATGTGTCACTCAGAGTAATGCATGTATGCGTATGAATCTTAAGTGTAGTAAACAGTGTAAATGAAAGGTGGAACTATGAGGCTAGCAGCATTTACTAAATGTGTCTGGGGACTATGCAAACATAAGTAAATATGTTGCATGAATTTGGGGACAGATGGTCTGGGTAACTTTATATTTACTTATAAAAATGGAACTGAGATGTTTAAAATAGTTTTAAATATTGCAGTATAGTATTACGCCAATATCTATTCCGGTTGCCAAAATAGTAACCGACTTTTCTTTTTCGTTGTGTGCAGAAGCAACCGACTGATTTCTTTCGCAGAAGCATCGATCTTCAGCTTTTGTTCTTTTCTCCGTCTTCGGTAAGCGCATTTATATAAATTTATAAATTATACACAAACGTTCATTGTGTTAATATCGTTTTCTTTTGTCGATATTACAGTGTCCGTTGTTCGTGCTGTACCGACTCTTTTCGTGCTTCTTTTGCTTCGTCGTCAAATTTCTTTATCCATGAAAGGTGAATTATTTTTCACGACTATATTCTTATACAAGTTTGGATTGATAAATGATTGCTATGTTAAATTGGATGTTAATTGTTATTGTTAAGTGATATAAAAATTGGAAATTAAAAATCGAGATAGGATAGTTAAAATTTTAAATAGATTAAATATATATCGAATTTTGATTTGTTAACCTTGACCCTCTTATATGTTGAATATTTATTAGAAGTATAAACCCTTGAATTGTTAAGTTAATTGACACGTAGAATTTGATAAATTTCACTTTGGACCCTTGAACGTATATTGAATTAACTGTTGTAGTATTAAATTGAAATTGAACGATAAGTGAAAACCATAATGTAATAATCTTTAATCTACTAGAAATGATAGGGTAGATTCTAGGAATAATTATATTAATTTGCATAAATAACAAATGCAAATTAATACGATTATTTCGGGATTATTTAAATTGTCGAATTGTTGTGAATGGATGCTATTGCTTGTTTATTTACTTTGACACCATCCCAGCTATCACACTGCAAGTTCCCTTTGTATGCTTGATTTTTAAATTGAAATGGAATCGGGTTGAAATGATAAATACCCAAATAAACCTTGACTTTTGATAGAAAATTAAATTAAACCCGATTGGTCAATGTTTTGATTTAAAATAAAATAAAGTTTTATTTGACTAATAACATGTTTTGAATAAAATTTGGAATTTAAATTCGAATGAATGGAAAATGTGAATATTTGTAATTGAGACAAATATTAACGTAGTAATTGACGGAGGACATTGTTTAAATTTAAATTGATTAATAATGAAGTTTTGGAATTGTTAAAAATTAAGTTTTTAAATTAGAAATAATTAAGTTTTGAAATTGTTAATAATTAAGTAATAATTAAGATTTGAAATTATTTGATAATTGAATAAGATTGAATTATTTAATGGTTAAACTAAATTGAATATTTTATTTAAAGTGAAATTGAATTTTGAACAAGTGTAACTAAGTAAATAATAAGTGAAATGGATTTCTTTAATAAGAAATAGAATGTGGTTTGTTAACAAATGAAAAACTTGTAATTTAAAGAATTGGATTCGACAAATTTAATTTAAATAAATTTGTAAAGTTGATATAACAAGTTGAACTTAAGGAAGTAATGTAATGGATTGGAAATTTAATTGAAATTGTCTTAATGATGAATTAATTGAATGAATATCGAATGAAATCGATAATTGAGTTTAAATCGATTTGAACGTTAATTAAGTTAAATGATTTTGGAATGAACTTATATACGAAATGCTATGAATATTTGAATTGTTTAAAATTGAAACTTTGAAACTGAATTATAGAAATTCTAAAATGAAATTGGGAAGTTATGAGATGTAATTTTGGAAATTGATTTAGAAAGACTAACGAAATGTCGATTTACGAATTCCAATTTAAATTGAAATTGATTTGGTTTTGAAATATATTAACGACCAATCGGTGTTATAATTACGAAAGTTATTAAAGGAACCAGAATCGGTTAGGGACATACTCACTGTCTAAACCGAAAACCACTTTAATAACTGTACGCGGAGTATGATCCAGAATGAAGTGGTTGGGTTGACGAACGCGATGGCTGAAGAAAGTGAACGATAATGGATAGCCTTGACACTTGTGTCAAATTGGAAATGACTAAAACAGGAGTCGTGCCGGGCCAATGGAGGTTAGCTACCTCAAGTGAACACACTTCTTCGTAAACTACTCATTACTTTGTGATTGATTGGTGCGCACCCTTGATTTGGGAGTGTTATTTCACGGTGTTGCGATCGCTGCGGCGATGCGTTCTCACCAGTCCGGATCAGGCAAACGGTAGTGTCACTACCTTGGGTATTGCCTCATGTGCCTTGTCATACTTGTATTCCCATATACGCGACCACTACGAATTTGTTTTGTATTATACCTATGGAGTACTCCCTGATAGCCCACTAGTTTACGTTGGAGTTTACAGTGCTGTATAGTCTATGATGCTTATATAAAATGTGTTAAGGGGAATAATGGTGACGCCTTAACACTATCTTGATATTTTACATTACTGTTAGACATTATCTATTTATCGTACACTACTATGTATAGATAGTTTATCGGATCCTGAAAGATGTTTATTCCATTCATCTTTGAGTTATTGTTATTTCAAATTTTGAACCATATTATCTGTATAAGAATATATGTCCTGATTCGAGTGTTTGTTTGTGCATATGCTCGGATCAGATTGAGGATTTCTGTTGCTGTGCTAACTGGAAGCTGAAGACTATCATTTATCTTTATCAGTATTGCTCCATTCTATTTTGTTATTGTATCGGACATCTATGTATTTCTTTTCACTATCTGCTTGTGACATTGTTGTATTTACTTAGTAGCTTCATGAACTACTATTATGACATTGTTTTAATTCCGCTGCACTATTCTGTTATGATGTATTTTCTGTGATTCTGTGATGATTCTCATTTATATACCTATACTCCATTAATGATTTGTGTCTTGCACTATTTAAGTCGACATGTGTGTCTGCCTATGCACTTGGCGGGTGCAGCATGATAGGGGGTTCTCGCATTTGGTTTGGTAGCGAGTGGATGACTCTTACTCCTACATGTCCCTGCGGGGTTGGTGCAGTCGAGAGGCTGGCCGTAAAGGCAGAACACAGGTACTGATGTATGCTATGGTGGGCGTTACCCCACTGACGCGGTCCGTTATAGTTGGTATCAGAGCTTTGGTTCCCGATAACCTTAGCCTGTGGAGTTTAAAGCTCATTAGAGATAGGGTAAACATACCCTAGAATGAGGAGAATCATTTCTGAATCCACCTCCTTTGATTCATCTTTCTTATTGAATTCGTTGAATAGAATTTCCTTAAGTTCTATAAATTCCTATCTTTGATTCTAAATCACTTTTGGTATTCCAGGATGGCTACCAGAAGAAATGTTAGAGGCATGGGTGGAAATGCTCCTGGTCCACATGCCCTAGCTCCCACGGTCCGATTCTCCACTCTTAGCAAGGAGTACACTCAGCTTGGAGGAGTCAAATTCACTGGCTCTGAGAGTATCATCGAAGCACAGCAATGGCTTAAGAGTTTGGAGAGGATTTTTACTGGCTTGGAGATCACAAACGCTCAGAAGCGTAAGTTGGCCGCTTGGCAGCTTCAGGATGCTGCACAGGATTGGTGGGAGTCAGTCACTTCTCGTACTGATGAGGAAACCATCACTTGGGCCCAGTTTAGGTTGTGATCTATCTAAATTTCATCCAAATGAAATTTCTTTTATCTCGTCAAATTTTGACTTGTCTTCTTATCGTGTGTAAATAGGGATTCCTTTATGGCTCAGTGGATGCCAACTGCTGGGAAAACCCAACTCTATCGGTCTTTTATGGATCTCAAGCAAGGCAACATGACCTTCACTGAGTATGAAAGGAAATTCAACGAACTACCTAAGTTCGGACCCGGTTTGATTGACACACCTCTACTTAAGAATGAGAAGTTCATACATGGCGCACGCCCAGAGTATTACGAGCTCCTCACCGCTCATGTCCATGGAACTTTCATTGAGTTGATGGATTTTGCTCTTCGATATGAGGGAAAGCCTAAGGGTACATCTGTCCCCAAAGCTCCAGTTACCCAGACACCGGCTAATCAGTCGGGAAAGAGGAAGCAAAATTTTGAGCAACAGAAGAAGAATTGGCAGCAGAAATCCGGGCTTGGCTATTCTCAGAAGAAGCCTATTGACTTATCCTCCATCACTTGTTTCAAGTGCGACTAGAGGGGTCACTACGCCAACAGTTGCCCAACATCTGCCAATGCCGCTGTTCCTCCCCCTCAGAATACCAGGAACGACCTCTGTCACGTATGTCTGCAGCCGGGCCATTTCAAGAAGGATTGTCCTATGTATAAAAAGGGAAAGACGGCTAGGGTTTTTGCTATGACTTCTTCCACCCGTGATCCACCTACCCCACCTGCTCCTATTGATAACCAAGGTACATTACAGAGTACTTTTATGTTGCATACTTTACCCGTTAAAGTTCTATTTGATACCGGAGCAACACATAGTTTCATATCTATTGATTTGTGCAATAAACTTGGTTTGGAACCCATCCTTGTATCTACTTTCTTATGTGTATCAAACCCTATTGGAGGGCCCGCTAACCTTAAAAGGGTTTGCAAATATGTCACTCTTATGCATTGCATTCACCGCTTCACTTGGGATTTCTATATCCTCGGATTCGAGGCATTCGATATACTATTGGGCATTGATTGGCTTCGGAAGTTCGAAGCCAATATCTCATGCAAAGCTCGAACCGTCTCTCTTATCGACGACAAGAGTATACCTTTAGTTTTTAAAGGCAAATCACCTCAAGAATATTCTGGGAGTTTTATATTCTCACTTGACTCCCACCCAGATGAACTAAGCTCTACTCCAGTTGTTCAATTCTTTTCTGATGTATTTGGAGAAGTAAAATCTCTACCACCTCCGCGGGAAATCGAATTCCGCATTGACCTTATTCCTGGTGCCCGACCAGTAGTTCTCCCTCCCTGCAGAATGGCTCCTAAAGAAAAGGCTGAAATGAATGCTCAAATTGAAGATTTATTCGCTAAAGGCTTGATTCGGCGAAGTCATTCAGAATGGGGTGCTGCAGTGGTATTCGTCACCAAATCAGATGGTTCCCTCAGAATGTGTGTGGACTATAGGGAGCTGAACAAGCTCACACACAAGAACAGATATCCGATTCCCCACACCAACGATCTATTCGACCAGCTCCATGGAGCTAAAGTATTCTCTCAACTCGATCTGGCTACTGGCTTTCACCAACTCAGAATTGCTGAGGAGAGTATTCCTAAAACAGCATTCCGCACTGAAAATGGTTTCTTTGAATGGCTGGTTATGCCGTTCGGTCTTACTAATGCTCCAGCTTATTTCGTCGACTTAATGAATAGAGTTTTCCGGGATGTTCTTAACAAGTTTGTTCTTGTTTTCATCGATGATATTCTCGTCTTCTCCAAAGATGAGAAGGAACATAGGTCACATTTGGCTTTTGTTCTTGAAACTCTTCGCAGTCATCAGCTTAAAGCCAAGTTTTCAAAATGTCACTTTTGGGAAGATGAAGTTCGGTTTCTTGGCCATATTGTTTCGGAGAATGGGATTTCGGTCGATCCAGCTAAGATCGCCGTAATCAATGTAAGTTCTATTCTTACTTGTCAATTCTATCAAAAAAACTTATCAATATCTAAATTCGAATCCTTGGAATTTGCAGGATTGGGAGACTCCCAAAACTCCTACAGACATCCGTAGTTTCTTGGGATTAGCTGGCTATTACCGCAGATTTATAGAAAACTTTGCTCGTATTGCCGCACCACTTACCGCACTGACCAGAAAGAATGTGAAATTTATTTGGAGTGAAAAGTGTGAAGCAGCTTTCAATGAGATGAAGCGAAAGTTGACCTCTGCCCCGGTTCTTACAGTTATTGATGGTAGCGAAGGATTGACCGTCTATACAGATGCCTGTCGAGATGGACTTGGAGCAGTTTTAATGCAGAAATGAAAAGTTATTGCCTATGCGGGTCGTCAGTTAAAGACCCATGAAGCAAATTACGCAACTCACGATTTAGAGCTTCTTGCGGTTGTATTTGCTCTTAAGCTATGGAGGCACTATCTATTGGGAACAAAATTCGAGTTATTCACTGACCATAAGTCATTGAGATATATCTTCTCACAAAAGGATTTGAATCAGAGACAAGTCCAATGGCTTGAATTTCTAGCTGCATATGATCTTGATATTAATTACACCCCAGGAAAAGCAAACGCCGTAGCCGATGCTTTGAGCAGAAACCAAGCTATGGTATGTTGTAATCTTGTTGAAGGGATGTTATTCCAGCTTTCCGTCTCCCCAGCTCTTATGGATCGTATTATAGCCAAGCAATATGAGGACACTTTGCTTTATTGCATTAAAGAAATAGTTCTTGGCAGAGTTGAAAATGCTGATAATAAATTGTGTGCACATGTTGATAGTAATGGAATCTTGAGAATTGATAATCGTATCTGTGTTCCTAATGTTGATGGTCTAAGACAGGAAGTGCTGAGAGAAAACCATCAATCTTCGCTTTCATTTCATCCCGGTGTCACCAAGATGTACCAGAATATGAAGAAGCTATATTGGTGGAGTGGGATGAAGCGCGATATTTCTACCTATGTTAGCAGGTGCACCACTTGCCAACAAGTTAAAGCTGATCACAGAAAGACAACAGTATTGCTCCAACCTCTAGAGATTCCAGGGTGGAAATGGGAGCAAATTTCTATGGACTTTATTGATGGGCTGCCAAGGACTAGAAAAGGGAACGAAAGCATTTGGGTGATTGTCGATAGACTGACGAAGTCCGCTCATTTTATTCCAGTCAAGTCCACTCGTACAGCTTCGAGTTTGGCCGAGATATACATGAGAGAAGTTGTTAAACTTCATGGTGTACCATCTAGTATTGTATGCGATCGAGATCCTATTTTCACCAGTAAATTCTGGAAAGCATTTCAGGATACTTTGGGCACCAAACTGAATCTGAGCACAGCTTATCATCCTCAGACAGATGGCCAAACTGAGAGGGTGAATCAGATCTTGGAAGATCTTCTCCGAGCTTGTATTATTGACTTTGGTGGATCTTGGGAAGACCATCTTCACTTGGTTGAATTCACTTATAATAATAGTTACCAGGTAAAGAAATTGAATTTCAAATTTGAATAAGTATATTTGAATTTGAATTAATTATCTTCAATAACCAGGCAAGCATTGGTATGGCACCGTTCGAAGCCTTATATGGACGGCCGTGCAAATCGCCAGCTTGTTGGATTGAGTCTGGTGATCGATTAGTGCTTGGACCAGAAATGATTATGGAAGCTTCTGAAAAAGTCGAAGAAATCAGGAAGAAGATAAAGACGGCACAGGATAGACAAAAGAGCTATGCTGACAGAAGGAGAAGAGATCTTGAATTCAGTATAGGAGACAAAGTATTTCTGAAAGTGTCGCCTTTGAAGAATATTGTTCGATTTGGAAGGAAAGGGAAGCTAGCTCCCAGATTTGTTGGTCCGTTTGAGATTATGGAAAGAGTAGGAACATTGGCCTATAGAGTCGCATTACCAGAGAAGTTCGCCGGTGTGCACAACGTATTCCACGTCTCACATCTTCGCAAAGTTGTACACGATCCATCTATGACCATCCCTACTGCTCAGTTGGAAGAGGTAGTTATTGAGCCTGACTTGACTATTGAGCGAAAGCCACTTCGGATAGTCGATCGTGAGACAAAGCAACTCAGAAGGAAGTCGGTAAATCTCGTCAAAGTACAGTGAAGTGCGGATGAGCGAGACTGCACATGGGAGACTGAGGATAGTATTCGGGATTCAAACCCCGAATTACTAATTTCAGATATAATTCAAATTTCTCGAAATCTATCTTGACTTTTCTACTTATTTCATTTCTACTTCACTTGTCTCGTTCCTTTTCGAGGACGAAAAGCTTTGAGTGGGGGAGATTGTAACGACCCTGAATTTCCAACCCAATTTAAAAATTTAAAATCCAACGTTTTAATATAAAATTTTGAAATTTCTAAACGATCTCAATTAACATCCAAACTTTGTTTATAAAATGTGCCCAGTGGGTTATTGATAGTGGCAAAGTTTCGTCATAAAATATCACTGAAAATTTCGTTCGCGTTTTACTGTATAACAGTTCATTTTAAAACGAGAAAATTTTTATCTTCCGAACCCGAATATTTTTATATAGAAAAATTCTAAACCATCTTCTGAGCAAGACGTTATTTTTCGTTTTTCAAAATTCGGACTTCTTTAGCTCCGTCGATCTTATTTTTCGGCGTTTTCTTGCATTTTTCCCGATAATATAAAATTCGAAATTTTGTAATAAAATCGTACCACCTTTATCTATGCACCGTTAGTAGCGCATCGTTGCGCTGATCAAAACTGTATATTTATTTGTGATAATTGTAGTCTGTCGAAAATCGACGTTTTGTTTAACTGTTCTGGATGGACCGGTTAATCAAATTGCAACCCAAGATTTTAGCCCGTTTACAAGCAAATGAAATTTGAAAAATTTTCTCTCAGCCAAGGCATTAAAGTGGGGGTTGGGAGCTAGTAAGTTGCCTAGGAAATGTGTAACGTTTGGGAAGTTTAAAAGAGGAAATATTGAAAATGAATGTGACGCTTGGAACTCAATGCATAATTAATAGGTTGAGAATTTATAATTTCTACTGATCCTCCTCCACTTTCTCATTTCTCATTTTCCATCTTCCTCTGCTCACGTCTTCAGGTATTCACCCCTTGTAATATCCCGGAAATTTTAACAATATCAATTTAATAATCCGTTGAATAATTAAATTGATATGGATAATCTTTGATAATAAGATTTGAATTTAATTAAATAATCTGATTAAATTAGTATTAATTGATGATTTTATCTTTTAAAAGTTAATAAGATATTTCTATTTGGATATATATATATATATTTATTTATATATATTGTAAATAGAAGCTTTGGTAAATTGGAAATTTATATTTAATTTAATCTGGACTTTTCAAAGATATTTAAATAAGTAATTTTATAGTTTTAAAATACTTTAAGAAAATATTTAATTGGTTTAAGATATTTTTAACTTAAGTTTAAATAAATAAGATTTACAAAAATTGGTTTGTTTTATTTCTTTTAAATATTTCTTGATAATATAATCTCTTGTTTAAATTATAAAATATGTTATTTTCAAATAACAAGTATAATGTATTATTTTTAATATGTATGAATTTTAATGCTAAAAGGAATTGTTATTTTAAATTGAATAAATAGTGTATGTAAATATATATAACTTGACTTTTAAATTGAATCTTAGGATTTAATTTAAATTGAATTTGAAATTTAAGTTTTGAAATTCAAAAGAATAAATATTTAAATTGTTGGATATTATAATTTTTGTATAAACTTATATTTATAAAATATAATTAGTTTTTGTTTCTCTTTAAAAAGAAATATATATAGATAAGTGTTTAAATAAATAAGATAGGGCTTTTTATTTACTTTTAAAATAAATAGAAATATGAGTAATTACTTATAAGACATGTGTCTTTATCTAAAGCTTTATTTTAACACTTGTAATTTAAGTAACAAGTATATGTGACAAGTGTCTTAATTATGTTCATTTTCTTTTATTTTTATAAAATCATAAATTTATTTATATAAACATATACATTTCCTTTACTTCATTCTTTCAAATTGCTTTTCAAAACAAGAAACTCAAAACCTTTTTCTCTAATAAAAATCTGAAAACCAAATCAGTACCACTTCTAAAAAATTCTCTAGTCTAAAATCTGAGATTAAAATCTGATTTTCAAACTCCTCTCAAAACCACAATTCCAAAAGCATGCAAATCATTTTTCTTCAACCTATAATTCATTTTCAAAAGAAAAATGTAAACCTAGCCTGCAAGCATTTTCTTCAACCTGAGATAATTGAAGCAAACCTGGAAATTTGTCTGAAGCAAGCTCTAAAATCAAGTCTTCAGTCATTTCTACAAATTTCAGTAGCATGCAAGGTTCTTGGGATTAAAGTATGGAATTTAATAATGTAACAATTTCAGCTATTTCATATTTATTTGAAAACCCTAGACCCTATTATAATACAATCGAATTTCCTATCAAATGTTTTGGTTAGCGTAAGGTAAAAACTTACCCATGTTTATTTGTGGGGAGTCTTACGTGATACCTTTTTCTTTCAAAAGGTTTTGAAGTTAAACAAGTTTAACCTGTTACTCACACCAGACCCATGTCTGACCCAAGTTGTTTATTTCTGTTTTATAAACTCTTGGGTACTCAAATTTTTACGAGTAGCCAAGGGATTCAGGTTAGCCTTGACGAATTGTGGAAAGTCGGGTCGTCACACGTGGTATCAGAGCATTAGGTTGAGTGAATACCTAAGCTCTGGAGTGGTGTCTATCGTGAGAGAGCGTATTTGTAATTTTTATATAACTATATATATATATTCTACCTATCTGTTGGGTTACCCATACAGGTTTTCCAATATGAATTATAAAGGTAGATAGGGTGGTGGTGTGTGAAACACGACTACCAATGGTTGGAGTCTGAGTATTGAGGTTGGAAGTGTATCTGTCGAGACTGTAGACCTAATACTGTCTTGAGTAAGCTTTGCTGTGGTGAAGGATTTCATCGATCTCTGAAGGAAACCTGTTAAAGGTTCGGAATCCATTTTTGAAGTTTGGATGAGTAAAGTTTGGATCTATCGATTGAGTAGAAGCGAGTGATGGTATCTTGATACCTCAGGAAGTAGTAGCTGTGTGATGAGACGCAGTGATTGTGGATGTCTCCGAAGTTGTTTTCTTTTGGAGCGAGTTTAAGGAAGAATGTCTGCTTCGGTGTTGTGGCTGAGTTCAGCATGGTGATTCTGTTTGGTTTGAGGATTGAGTTTCTCGAAGAGCTTTGGGAATCTTTGGCATTTGTGGTAGCGGTGCAGCTCGGAGTATTCCGTGTATTGATAGGAAGTTTTCTAGCTGAGCAGTTTTACTTGAGAAGGAATTCAGAAGCAGCAGAGTGGATCCATTTCTTCGATGGATTGAATAGATAAGTGTAAGCTGTTCTGATTGGTAAAGAGAGGACAGTTTTTCTTTGAAATTAGGCTGGGTTGATCGCAAAAGTGACTTGTGATTTCTGAGTGTTCTCTTGGGTTATCAGAGTTTTTCTGGATATCTTCAGGAAGTCAGAGTTTTGTCCGCATTTGGAGGTTGAGTTTCTTATCGACTTGGATTCCATGAGTGGTATCGGTGGTTCAGCTAGTTGAAGGATGGTTCCTTGAGATGGAGTTTGGTGAAGCAGCTCAGATTTTGATGGAATTTCTGAGTTTTTCTTTTTGGATCTATGGAACCATATTCTGAGATATGTTGTCTAGTCTGTGCTTGTGTTCTTCATCAGCATTTTTTTCTGCTCCAGATCAGAGTTGTGCAGCGAAAGCAGTTTGGCGAGTGCTCTTGTTTGTCCTTTCTGGATTGAAGGAGTAAGTTTAGTTTTATGTTGTTTGAAGAGTAGAATTGGTGTCTTTGGTTTTGGTTGATCTTGGAAAGATCATTGTGTTGGGTTATTTTTGATCTAGTTATTTCTAGAGGCATCAGCGAAGGGTGAGCTGATCAGGAAGGATGTAGGCAGCCCAGGATCGTTAGACGAGTTTTGTGGATTAGAGACGAAGGAAGTTGGATTTTGAAGATGGAGATTTGATTTGGATAAGAGCTTGGTCTACAGGATTGAATTGCCAGTTTGGATAACTGGGATTCAATGTGTTTCATGTATCTCTAAGGGAGTACGTATATGATCTATCTCTAGTTTTGGAACCAGCAGTTCAGAGAGATTTGGTTGTTGAGTCAGACTCGTCTGTAGTCTGATATCCTATCTAGTTTTGTAGATCTAGATGAGTAGGAGCTCTGTAGCTTCGTAGTTTAGATTGTTTGTAGAGCGAGTATCCCGGTATATATATATACTTGGGGAAACTCGAGGTATTTTATCTAGAATTTAGTCTAGATAGTTAGAATTGTTTGATTGGATGATTTGGTTGCTATGGTTGCTAGCATATGGATGATAGTAGATTCTTGTGTTTTGAATTTAAATCTTTAATAAGATTATTAAATTACCTTTGTTTAAATTTCGGGGACGAAATTATTTTAAGGGGGGAGGAATGTAATATCCCGGAAATTTTAACAATATCAATTTAATAATCTGTTGAATAATTAAATTGATATGGATAATCTTTGATAATAAGATTTGAATTTAATTTAATAATCTGATTAAATTAGTATTAATTGATGATTTTATCTTTTAAAAGTTAATAAGATATTTCTATTTGGATATATATATATATTTATTTATATATATTGTAAATAGAAGCTTTGGTAAATTGGAAATTTATATTTAATTTAATCTGGACTTTTCAAAGATATTTAAATAAGTAATTTTATAGTTTTAAAATACTTTAAGAAAATATTTAATTGGTTTAAGATATTTTTAACTTAAGTTTAAATAAATAAGATTTACAAAAATTGGTTTGTTTTATTTCTTTTAAATATTTCTTGATAATATAATCTCTTGTTTAAATTATAAAATATGTTATTTTCAAATAACAAGTATAATGTATTATTTTTAATATGTATGAATTTTAATGCAAAAAGGAATTGTTATTTTAAATTGAATAAATAGTGTATGTAAATATATATAACTTGACTTTTAAATTGAATCTTAGGATTTAATTTAAATTGAATTTGAAATTTAAGTTTTGAAATTCAAAAGAATAAATATTTAAATTGTTGGATATTATAATATTTGTATAAACTTATATTTATAAAATATAATTAGTTTTTGTTTCTCTTTAAAAAGAAATATATATAGATAAGTGTTTAAATAAATAAGAAAGGGCTTTTTATTTACTTTTAAAATAAATAGAAATATGAGTAATTACTTATAAGACATGTGTCTTTATCTAAAGCTTTATTTTAACACTTGTAATTTAAGTAACAAGTATATGTGACAAGTGTCTTAATTATGTTCATTTTCTTTTATTTTTATAAAATCATAAATTTATTTATATAAACATATACATTTCCTTTACTTCATTCTTTCAAATTGCTTTTCAAAACAAGAAACTCAAAACCTTTTTCTCTAATAAAAATCTGAAAACCAAATCAGTACCACTTCTCAAAAATTCTCTAGTCTAAAATCTGAGATTAAAATCTGATTTTCAAACTCCTCTCAAAACCACAATTCCAAAAGCATGCAAATCATTTTTCTTCAATCTATGAAGTATCCTCAAAATCAAAAACCTGTAAATCTTCTTCAACCAGAAATTTAATACCCTGTCTCATTTTCAATACCAAAACAAAGCCCTGCAACATTTTCTTTTCAAATCTGGAATCAATTCGAGAAGCCTGTCTGCATTCATTTTCAACCTGGAAGCAAGCATGCATGTAGTTTAAATAAGTAAAGCTCCTGCAACTCAAGTTTAAAAATCAAATTCAAGAAGCATTCAAGTCTAAAGTCCTCAAAAGCTAAAAAAAACTGCCTCTGTTTCAATGCATATCAAGTGAGTAACAGTTTTTATTTTAAACTAACTTAAATAAATGTAGTTGCTTGAATTTTCCTATGATAATCATGTTTGTAGTGATGAAATTCTCTGTAATATGTATAGTTTGGAATGCATGTATGTTTTGATATGTTATTGCCTGTTCTAATATGCCAGTTTTAAAATCCTGATCAAAATAAATTATTTCATGCTCAAATCCTTATGAGGGCTTAAGATTAAACCAAGTATGAGTATATAACATAGATTTTAGTTGAAATTTTATTTAATATAAAATAAAAACTGATATGTCTCTGTAAAGAAATATAACAGAGCAAATATCTTGTAAGTGAAAAATACAAAAGTCTAGATTCATTATTCCAGGAGTATAAGTTGATTTCTTATACTAAAACTCGATTTTTAAAACATAAATCATAATTTTTAGTTTCGAATTGAAGGAGCAGTTCTGTTTTTAGTTAAAAATGAATCTTTGGTAATTTTGTTTATCTCAGTGAAATTGGGATGTTGTATTCTTCAATAAGGGTAGTGGGATGATCAAGGGTATAGGGAAAAAATTTAGAAATCGAATTAAGGCAGTAAGGCAGAAATGATTTAGGTTTGAAATTTTTAAACCTAGTTTTACTGGGTTAGGGGAAGATGATCGAAATGGGATCTGTGGTCGATCGAGTTGAACGAGGATTTGGCAGATGGAAGTTTGGTCGTGGATGAAAGTATGGCCGGAGTTGCTAGATGTCAGATGATCGGAATCGCGAGCACGAGCGATGTGCCAGGTTTGGTCAGTGGTGATGGTTCTGTTCCAGGTTTTTGATTTTAGGGTTCGATTTTGATTTGATGAATGAATCGAAGATAGGATGATCGTTTTCTAGTATGTGGATGAACGTGAACTGATGGAAGATGTCGGCGATGATCGGAGTTGCCGTAGGTGACCGTGCACGTGCACGAGATCGTGAATATCTGGGTGAAGTCTGGGTTTAAAGCAGGGGAAGGCTACTCGAGTTTCTCGAGTTTTGTTCGTGTGAGACTCGAAGTATTTAGGATTCGACTCGGAGTGTTTTTGAGTGGTCTCGGGTAATTATGTGTTGCCAGGTTTTTAAAAGCCTGTCAGTTTAAATTTAAACTGAATTTAAATTATGAAGAAATATTAAGACAGGAATTGAAATCAAAGTTTTATTATTTGGAGTCAAGTTAGTTTGAATTTTAGATTAGATATAAATAAGTTATAAATTTATATGTTTTAAATAAGTTTTAAATGGTAGATAGATTTAAATGTTTGAAATTAAAAAGGAAATTGGTTTAAACTCTTTTTAAAATTTTTATAAGAGATAAGATTTTTAATAAGTAAAAGTTTTTAAATTGGTTTTTAAAACTTAGTTAAAAATAAATTGGTATTCATTTTAAATACAGAATTTAAAATGAAATTTTAAAAGTAGATTTGAAATGAATATTTCAAATATAAATTGTAAATGATAACTTGTTTATCAATAAAAATAAAGTTTATCTTAAAATAATTAAAGACTTGTGTTTATTTAATTTATTTGGAGATTTAATAGATAATTAAATTATTTGATTAATTAATCATTTGGATTAATTAAATAGGTAATTAAAGGTTTAAACTAATTTATTTATGATTAAGATAAATTAATTAGGGATGATTAATTTGTAGTTAGGGATTATAAATTAGAGTATTAACTAATGGTTAGGAATTAATTAATAAGTAATTAAATATTAATTAAGTTATGGTTAACACTTAATTAATTTAGTAATTAGAGATTAATAAATTGGTTATTAAGATTTATTAATTTAGAATTAACAATATTAATATAAGTTAATTACTTAAGGAAAGTAATTAAATAGTAGTTAATGAAGTCATTAACTATGGATTATTAAATAATAAATTAATAAGATTAATTTTAATAGTTAATTAGATTAATTAATTTAAAGATAATCAATTATAGAATTTGTTTAAATGTAATTACTTATTGGAAGTAATTAAGAATTAATTACTTATTGTAATTAATTGAAGTTAATTTGATTTAGTTAAATTAATTAATTAAGTTTAATTAATTTAGAATAATCAAGAGATGATTTGATAATAATTACTTAATGTAATTATTAAGGTAAGATTATTTAGGGAGGTAAATAATAAGATAATTACTGGAAGTAATTAGTTGAATAATGATTTTATTAATAGAAGTAATTTGAGTAAATTACTTTGAATAATTAATCAAGGGATTAATTAAGGAATTAATTAAGGAGTAATTAATTTAGTTAGTGAAAGTAATTAAGGGTAGTTAATTACTGATTAAAGATTAATCAAAGTGATAAATAAATGTTGTTTAATTAATAATTAAGTTGTAATTAAGGATCATTGATTAATATAATTAATGATGTAATTAAGATTGATTAATTTAGTAATAATTAATAAATAAGTGATTAATTAATGTAATTAATTAAGGATTAATAAAATTAATTATAGTGATTAATTTAATTAATTTTAGTTAATTAATTAATGCTGTAATTAAAGGTTAATTACTATAAGTGGTTAAGAATAATTAAGTTAAGTAATTAATTGAAATAAATTACTTGGATGTAATTAAAAGATAATTAATCAAAGATGATTAATTGAACTGAAATATTAGAAGATAATTAATTAATTAATTTGTAATTAATTAATGGTTAAGTAAGAAGGATTTATAAAATGAAGTAATTAATTTAATTCACTTTAAATTAATTAGAGATGATATAAATCATTACTTATGGATGGATGATAATACTGAATGCTTTGCATTGATTGATATCTCTGATGAGATATATGCTGTATGATATGGATGTTAGTTGAATTGTGATGATAATATGGATTATCTGATAATGTTGATTATCTATTGTGAATCATCTTTCTATGTGTATAAAGATAATGAATTGAATTGTTTTAACCCTTAAAACAACTTGGCCTTAAAAGATACGTTTTGGATTTCGATGAGACCGGGATCGGGTTTCCGTATACCGGATTTCCAGGTCCGGAGACCCGAATACCACATCGATCCAAATTTACGATAGGTCGTGAATCAAGTGAAGATGAAGATTTAGAGTGCAAGGGTTATTGTCGTTAACTCTGAGGGTGATTCCAAAACGAGTGTAACGAGATAATGCCTTCGGTTTCGTTCGAACCCGGAACGAACTTGTATGGATTGAATGCTTTCAGCACATCGCCAGGTGGACGATGAGCATTCTAAGATAGATGTGTTCTTTTTAAAGGTAATCGTAGCCTCAAGCCTCACAAACCGGGAATGGCTAAAACAGGGGAGGTGCAGCAAGGTTAGTGGGTAGCACCCAAGTAGGACAAGATTACCTCTGTCTAGATGTCCCTTTCTATTTTCGACTTAGTGGTGCGGTTGCTGATCCCAACCGTGAGGTATCTTGTGCGGGAATTATCCAGTAAGGGATGTTCCGGCCTTGTGTTGCAGGGGATTGGGAGTGATCCTCGGTACGGTGATCTAGGCCACGTACTGTGACGGGCGGTACCCCGGTAGCCCTGCCATTGTATGGAATCCAATTTCCAATAAGTGATAACGGACTTGATTGTATAACCCACTTTGTGGCTAGTATGCTGGAATTTAATAATGTAACAATTTCAGCTATTTCATATTTATTTGAAAACCCTAGACCCTATTATAATACAATCGAATTTCCTATCAAATGTTTTGGTTAGCGTAAGGTAAAAACTTACCCATGTTTATTTGTGGGGAGTCTTACGTGATACCTTTTTCTTTCAAAAGGTTTTGAAGTTAAACAAGTTTAACCTGTTACTCACACCAGACCCATGTCTGACCCAAGTTGTTTATTTCTGTTTTATAAACTCTTGGGTACTCAAATTTTTACGAGTAGCCAAGGGATTCAGGTAAGCCTTGACGAATTGTGGAAAGCCGGGTCGTCACACCCCTCCTCCTCTTCTTCTTTTACTCTTCCTTTATATTTTCACTGTTAACTGGAAACAAAAGAGAGATGAATCCATTTCACCCTCCACCTTCTTTCCCCGCCCGAACCACCCAGCCTCATGCCTTCCGCCTCTTCCCACGCCACCCCCTGACTTTCGCCAGCATGCGCCTCTCAACCCACCCACGCCAGTCACCGCCCAGACCCCCTGCACTTCACCGCACCACCGCTACTACCCCGGTCATCATTCCTCCCCTCCGCACCTACCAGCCACCGCCTCCCTTCCGCACCACCTACCTAGTCGCTGCACCATCACCCCGCCTTCGCTGTCCATCACCCCGCCTTCACAGCCCTGAGCGCCACCGCGCCCATCGCCTACAGCCTCGCCCGGACGAGTGTCGTGTGCGTTTGTGTTTCGGGTTGTCGTGCGTGTGTGTGCTGAGTTTTGGTGCGTGCGTGTGTGTTTTGTATGAAAAAAAATGTTGAACCGTGCTTGATGAGGTGTGTGCAAGTGTGCATGTAGAAGTAGTTACGTGTTGTAAAAAAATATATGAAGATAGTGCAACAGGTAAGGAAAGTAGAAATGTTCTGAAAAGTAAAAAAAAGGGTGATGTGTCACTCAGAGTAATGCATGTATGCGTATGAATCTTAAGTGCAGTAAATAGTGTAAATGAAAGGTGGAACTATGAGGCTAGCAGCATTTACTAAATGCGTCTGGGGACTATGCAAACATAAGTAAATATGTTGCATGAATTTGGGGACAGTTGGTCTGGGTAACTTTATATTTACTTATAAAAATGGAACTGAGATGTTTAACATAGTTTTAAATATTGCAGTATAGTATTACGCCAATATCTATTCCGGTTGCCAAAATAGTAACCGACTTTTCTTTTTCGTTGTGTGCAGAAGCAACCGACTGATTTCTTTCGCAGCAGCATCGATCTTCAGCTTTTGTTCTTTCCTCCGTCTTCGGTAAGCGCATTTATATAAATTTATAAATTATATACAAACGTTCATTGTATTAATATCGTTTTCTTTTGTCGATATTACAGTGTCCGTTGTTCGTGCTGTACCGACTCTTTTCGTGCTTCTTTTGCTTCGTCGTCAAATTTCTTTATCCACGAAAGGTGAATTAATTTTCACGACTATATTCTTATACAAGTTTGGATTGATAAATGATTGCTATGTTAAATTGGATGTTAATTGTTATTGTTAAGTGATATAAAAATTGGAATTTAAAAATCGAGATAGGATAGTTAAAATTTTAAATAGATTAAATATATATCGAATTTTGATTTGTTAACCTTGACCCTCTTATATGTTGAATATTTATTAGAAGTATAAACCCTTGAATTGTTAAGTTAATTGACACGTAGAATTTGATAAATTTCACTTTGGACCCTTGAATGTATATTGAATTAACTGTTGTAGTATTAAATTGAAATTGAACGATAAGTGAAAACCGTAATGTAATAATCTTTAATCTACTAGAAATGATAGGGTAGATTCTAGGAATAATTATATTAATTTGCATAAATAACAAATTCAAATTAATACGATTATTTCGGGATTATTTAAATTGTCGAATTGTTGTGAATGGATGCTATTGCTTGTTTATTTACTTTAACACCATCCCAGCTATCACACTGCAAGTTCCCTTTGTATGCTTGATTTTTAAATTGAAATGGAATCGGGTTGAAATGATAAATACCCAAATAAACCTTGACTTTGGATAGAAAATTAAATTAAACCCGATTGGTCAATGTTTTGATTTAAAATAAAATAAAGTTTTATTTGATTGATAATATGTTTTGAATAAAATTTGGAATTTAAATTCTCATGAATGGAAAATGTGAATATTTGTAATTGAGACAAATATTAACGTAGTAATTGACGGAGGACATTGTTTAAATTTAAATTGATTAATAATGAAGTTTTGGAATTGTTAAAAATTAGGTTTTGAAATTAGAAATAATTAAGTTTTGAAATTGTTAATAATTAAGTAATAATTAAGATTTGAAATTATTTGATAATTGAATAAGATTGAATTATTTAATGGTTAAACTAAATTGAATATTTTATTTAAAGTGAAATTGAATTTTGAACAAGTGTAACTAAGTAAATAATAAGTGAAATGGATTTCTTTAATAAGAAGTAGAATATGTTTTGTTAACAAATGAAAGACTTGTAATTTAAAGAATTGGATTCGACAAATTTAATTTAAATAAATTTGTAAAGCTGATATAACCAGTTGAACTTAAGGAAGTAATGTAATGGATTGGAAATTTAATTGAAATTGTCTTAATGATGAATTAATTGAATGAATATCGAATGAAATAAATAATTGAGTTTAAATCGATTTGAACGTTAATTAAGTTAAATGATTTTGGAATGAACTTATATACGAAATGCTATGAATATTTGAATTGTTTAAAATTGAAACTTTGAAACTGAATTATAGAAATTCTAAAATGAAATTGGGAAGTTATGAGATGTAATTTTGGAAATTGATTTAGAAAGACTAACGAAATGTCGATTTACGAATTCCAATATAAATTGAAATTGATTTGGTTTTGAAATATATTAACGACCAATCGGTGTTATAATTACGAAAGTTATTAAAGGAACCGGAATCGGTTAGGGACATACTCACTGTCTACACCGAAAACCACTTTAATAACTGTACGCGGAGTATGATCCAGAATGAAGTGGTTGGATTGACGAACGCGATGACTGAAGAAAGTGAACGATAATGGATAGCCTTGACACTTGTGTCAAATTGGAAATGACTAAAACAAGAGCCGTGCCGGGCCAATGGAGGTTAGCTACCTCAAGTGAACACACTTCTTCGTAAACTACTCATTACTTTGTGATTGATTGGTGCACACCCTTGATTTGGGAGTGTTGTTTCACGGTGTTGCGATCGCTGCGGCGATGCGTTCTCACCAGTCCGGATCAGGAAAATGGTAGTGTCACTACCTTGGGTATTGCCTCATGTGCCTTGTCATACTTGTATTCCCATATACGTGACCACTACGAATTTGTTTTGTATTATACCTATGGAGTACTCCCTGATAGCCCACTAGTTTACGGTGGAGTTTACAGTGCTGTATAGTCTATGATGCTTATATAAAATGTGTTAAGGGGAATAATGGTGACGCCTTAACACTATCTTGATATTTTACATTACTGTTAGACATTATCTATTTATCGTACACTACTATGTATAGATAGTTTATCGGATCCTGAAAGATGTTTATTCCATTCATCTTTGAGTTATTGTTATTTCAAATTTTGAACCATATTATCTTTATAAGAATATATGTCCTGATTCGAGTGTTTGTTTGTGCATATGCTCGGATCAGACCGAGGATTTCTGTTGCTGTGCTAATTGGAAGCTGAAGACTTGAAGACTATCATTTATCTTTATCAGTATTGCTCCATTCTATTTTGTTATTGTATCGGACATCTATGTATTTCTTTTCACTATCTGCTTGTGACATTGTTGTATTTACTTAGTAGCTTCATTAACTACTATTATGACATTGTTGTAATTCCGCTGCACTATTCTGTTATCATGTATTTTCTGTGATTCTGTGATGATTCCCATTTATATACCTATACTCCATTAATAATTCATGTTTTGCACTATTTAAGTTGACATGTGTGGATTATTGTCAATTTAAATGGTCCAAATATACGGGTTGTTACAATATATATATATATATATGAAGTAAAAATTTAAATATAAACAAACAGATCATACAACTTTTATAACTTACACATATAAAACAGCACATAACTTTACAGTGTATATATATATATATATAAAAGCTTCCACACGTAGATTCAAAACACACCATATGAATATTTCGAAACTAACAAATAATATATACAATATATATACTTTAAAATTTGTACCTTCTGACATAACTTAATATATTGACTAATATTTATAAAGCTGCAACCACTATATGGAACTAAGAAAACAAAAAAAATAAAATATGTATATATATACAAACAAATAAATAAAATATACACACACAAATAATACTTTAAAATCAAGTCAGACCCTTATATATACGTACATTTTAAATAATAATAACTATTATATATATATATATGCTTAAAATATATGCAAACATATTTGAGTATACAACATAAAATGCAACATTAAACATGCGTAGGCTAGTAAATAACTAAATATATATGTGTAAACCTGCAAAATATACATACCTTCAGCCAGACATATGCAACTTATAAATGACCTGCATATATTTCGTTCCTTATAAGAAACAGAGAGCAAAAAAAAATCATGCAAGCCTACACGTGGAAGATGGCAAGGGAAAATAAAAGTGGGTTGGCTGCGAAAAGTGCAGAGGCTCGGTTTGGAAGGGGTCTGTCAGCTAGAGGGGAGGGGGTTCAAGTGCTTGATGGTGGCGATGGGAAGGTTGCTGGGTGAGTTTTGGTAAATGGTGGCTTGGAGGCGAAAGGAGGGGAGGCACGAGCATGGTTGGGGCTGCGAGTTTGATGGCTAGTGACCTCAGCTGACGTCAATTGTAGCAGAGGTTGCAAGGTGAAAGAAGAAGAGGAAAAGCAAGGCAAAGGATGAAAGACTGAATAAATTAATACACGAAACATATGTATTTTATTACTTTAGAACGGAAATGAAGAGGAGAGGAAAGGACCACACAGAAATTAACAACCAGAATTGTAAATCAACCAATGAGAATAGCAATGGTCAAAAGCTGGAAATATTAATTGGTGATGGCTATTGATTTTCACAGGTGAGAAATGAATGGTCACATCAAAAAGCCAAGTTGCGGAACCGGTACAGCAATTTGTTTCGCGGATTCCACGGCGTATCGGACTTCAAACCACAAAATTGAATATACCGCAGAGATCACCACGATGAGACGATCAAAACGTTAAACTGATATCTGTTGTACGATCACCGTATCAAAAGTTGTAACGCCCCACCTCTATACACACACTAGCCAAGGACACTACTGGGTAATGCCATCGACTAGCACGAAGAATAAGGCTGTTGAGGAGGGACCATCTGTGTATTTGCTTTGTGCGAGTACCGATATGTCAGATAATATAACTAACATTTCATTTCAAGAGGAAATCTGACATATCAAATACAAAATCAAAACTACCACACAGTGGCTATGTGGACTTCGGAAACAAATATAGAAATAAACATAACACAAATCAGTCACAGATATTCATATCACAAAGGCGGAATCAGATATGAATATAACACATAAAAGTGTACATCAAAGTAGTGGTCAAACAAGATCCACTACATCACAAAAGAATAGATACAAGAGCTAGACAAAAGAATAAGTATACATCAAGGAGTCTCTATCTCAAATGTATACTAACTAAAACTACTAAGCTAAAGTAGTTAGCCAAAAGTCAGGTGAAAGATCCTGATAAGAAGTCAAGCAGGAGAACCTGATATACCTCGGTCTGACCCGAGTATTATTTAAGAAGAAAATAATAAATGGATCAGTCTAGCTATAAATATCATATAAAATGAGATAGGATAAGAGATATCAAAAAACGTATGATAACAATAATGACATACTGTGACAAGTATACATCAGATAACAACAGAAATCATACAATATCTCAAATTGCTCAAACACCAAAAGAATGTCATATTCTTTAAATTATTCACCAAACACAAATATTAGAAATCATCAATTAGAAATCCAGAAATCACAAAGGGGGGAGGCCTATCATAAATGGGAGCATGAAAACACACCAACACGTGTGTCACAAACGGAACGCTATTCCATGGTCACTAACCATCAATTTTGAGCCGAAGCTCCACAAATGGCCCGAAGACCATGGGTCGCTACCCCACCAAATTGAACCAAAGTTCCACAAATGAGGTTTTTAGTCCCCACACAAACAAATAGACATCGCACATCGCTAGTCTAAATCACAAAATGATCATCATCGATCAATAAAAAGTGTGAACCACACTAAGCTAGTAAATAAATGAGTTTAGCTTCATGTCCCATAACCACTGGCTTAACTTAAATATTTACGAACAAATTGTAGATTTCCACTCGAAAGTTGTCACAAGATTTTCAATCGATCAAGTCCAAAAATTAACTGACGAAGTAAACGCAAGCGTTTCATACCACTTGTTTTGCTAAGCCGTTTAATTAGATTTTCTCATACGAATGAGGTAAAGATTTGTATATACTAATAGATTAGAAAACGGTTTTATAAACGAGCTTTGTATTAAAAATAGAGTTGAAATCATCTTTGTAAAAGAGTTTGAATATTTATTACTAGTATAGAAACCTTTGTAATTTAAAGTGACAAGTCACAGAAATGATTGTAGAAACAATCAATCACCAAAAATTCACATACGAAGACGTGAATCAAATCCAAAGAAATCGATACCATCAATAATGGATGTTGCCAAAAATCCCGAAAAAGAAATTATCAAAGTCAACTAAAGTGATAACAACTAATCGGAGAAAGGAGAATCGATCAAAAATTGGAAATCCACACAAATTTGCCTAAAATAGGCAAAATAAACATTTCCCAGAATCAGTCGACTATACTACAGGGTCAGTCGACTGATACAGACCTAGAAACACTCGGTTTCCAGGCTCAGTCGACTGACTCAGTGTGTCAGTCGACTGATACAGACCTGGAAACACTCGGTTTCCAGGCTCAGTCGACTGACTCAGTGTGTCAGTCGACTTATAGAGGGGCAGAGAATTTTCTACCCCCTGGTTCAGTCGACTGACTTCCCGGTTCAGTCGTCTGAACCTGCTTCATCGGCAGTTTCATCCTAGCGCCCTTGTGTGGGCTAAATCAATAACACGCAACGGAAGCGAACGAGCGAGCAACAACGACTAGGGATTTACGCCAAGCGACAACCCAGCCTTGTATGGCCCTCCGAAACACCCCACTAACGTGTTCCAACATCAAAGATTGGATTTTTAAAGATTTGACCTCAAAACACCAAAAATTGGAATATTCACCAATTCAATTCAATTCAAAAGAAAATGATCATAAATAAGTGTTAGGAATTCATACCTAACAACAATGATATCTATAGAAGTAGATGTGAGTTCAAAAACTCACCTTTAAACCCAAAAACACAAGAGAGAAGCTATAGAGCAAGGCAAGAACAATCACTCTTTAACCCAAGAAGCTTCAATCTAGGCTCAAAAGAAAAACATTTCCTAAGTTAGGATTTAGGAAATTTCTTAAATTGAAGAGGAAATGAGATGGAGAAGATAAAGAGGATGCTTACCTAAGCTTCCCTTCGATTTTGGAGCTAGAACTTGAGTTTGCAAATGAATCTAGGGCTTAGGAATTTCTAATTCCTTTTCTCTTCCTCCATTTTTCTAAAGCTTGAAGTGTTAGGAAATGATAGTGTATGAAGAGGAGAGGGGGTGGAGTTAGGATATAAGATGAGTTGGGTTAGTGGGCTGAAACCCAAACCCAAACCCAAAGTGAAAATGTTGAAATGCTATTCAACTCCAAACATATCGATGTTTATACTCAAAAAGGTCGCAAACGTCATTTTGTACTCAATGGAAGTGGTCTCGAGTTCTAATTCGACTGTTTGCAAAAAGTGACATTTCGGACTTAAATCCGACTAACGATGCTATATTTAAATAAAACATTTAAATATACAATCGTAAAATATGCGGGTTGTTACAGACTCCCCTCCTTAAAGAAATTGCGTCCTCGTAATCTTTAAGAAATAAATAAGAAGTAACAACCATAAAAGCATATCAACACAAAAAGAAGAAATTTGAAATAAGAAGTTCACCTTAAGGAGCACGAGAGAGCAAGTCCGGATGTGTTCGCTCGATGAATTCTCTGGATTCCCAAGAGCAATCCTTAGGATTTGAGGACCATTGAACTTTCACAAGAGGAACATCTTTATTTCGAAGGCGTTTAACCTTCGAAGCAATGATACGAACCGGATGTTGCTCATAAGTCAAATTAGGCGAAACTTCAATTTCTTCAATAACACCGGGCTCAAAAATAGAATCGGAATCTCGAAGGCATTTCCGTAGTTGAGAGACGTGGAATACGTCATGAATAGCAGAAAATTGAGCCGGTAACAAAAGGCGATATGCCACGGAACCAATGCGTTCGGTGATGGGAAATGGCCCAATATATCGAGGTGCTAATTTTCCCGATCGACCGAAATGCACAACACCCTTCATAGGTGAAACACGAATAAACACAAAATCTCCCACAAAAAATTCTAATTTCCTTCTTCGATTATCGGCATAGGATTTTGTCTACTTTGAGCTTCTTTCATCCTATGACAAATAAGGTCAATCTTTTCTGTGGCATCCCGAATAAAATCTGGACCTAAAACTAGCTTCTCACCGGCTTCAAGCCAACATGAAGGAGATCGGCATAGCCTCCCGTACAGTGCCTCGAAAGGTGCCATACCAATATTAGATTGGAAGCTATTATTATAGGAAAACTCAACAAGAGAAATATGATCTTCCCAACTTCCACCAAAATCAAGAACACATGCACGAAGAAGATCTTCAAGAGTTTGATTCACACACTCAGTTTGTCCATCGGACTGAGGATGATAAGCAGTGCTAAAATTAAGCTTCGTTCCCAAAGCTTTTTGAAGACCTTTCCAAAATCCACTAGTAAACAATGGATCACGATCGCTAACAATAGAAGTAGGAACTCCATGCAATTTAACAATTTCCTTGACAAAGAATTTAGCCAAAATAGGTACGGTCCGATTGGACCGAACGGGAATAAAATGGGTGGATTTTGTAAGTCTATCTACTATCACCCATAGGCTATCATGACCCGAACGAGAACGGGGAAGTCCGTCAATAAAGTCTATGGAAATTTGATACCACTTCCAAACGGGAATGTCCAAAGGTTGCAATAACCCACCGGGCCTTTGATGCTCGGCCTTAACGAGTTGGCAAGTCATGCAACGCTTAACAAAGTTAGCAATATCAGATTTCATTCCATCCTAATAGTAAAGTCGCTTCATATCCGCGTACATTTTACTACTAGCGGGATGAATGATAAATTTAGAATGATGAGAATCTTCTAAAATATCTTTACGAAGATCCCAAATATTTGGCACGATAAGTCTACCAAATTTTCAAATACCGCCTCGAGCATCAATATCAAAGTTTTTCAAACCTTCAATATCAATTTTATCCCTACAACTTTGGCTAAGAAGAACCTATTCGGGATCATGCTTTTGAGCTTCAAGAATGCTGTCTAAAAGAGAGGGATGAGCCTCAAGGCTACATAAAACAAGAGATGAACATGAATTGGATTCACGATCTCGAATCTCACAAGTGGATAATGTCGCGAGATCATTCCACTCGGATATCATCATAGAAACAACCGCTTATTGCTTTCGACTAAGGGCATCAGCAACATGATTACCCTTTCCAGGAGTATAAAGAATATCGAGATCATAAGATGCAAGGAACTCGAGCCAACGTTGTTGACGCAAATTAAGTTCCTTTTGAGAAAATAAATACATCAAAGATTTATGATCGGTGTAGAGAACAAATTTCTCTCCCAAAAGACAATGACGCTGAATTCTAAGGGCGAAAACAATAGCCACGAGCTCTAAATCATGAGTGGCATATCTAGTCTCGGCAGGCTTTAATTGCCTAGAAGCATAAGCGATAACACATTCCCTCTACATGAGAACGGCTCCCAAACCAACACGACTAGCATCAGTGTAAACAATAAAGTCTTGGTTCCCATCGAGAATCACAAGAATAGGAGCATCGGAAAGGAGTTCTTTTAATTTCTGAAAAGCAGCTTCACATTTGTCTGACCAAATGTATTTAACTCCCTTCTTTGTCAAATTAGTAAGAGGTACGGAAATTTTAGAAAGTCTTTTATGAACCGACGGTAATAGCCCGCCAATCCAAGGAAGCTACGAATTTCCGTCACACTCTCCGGTCTCTTCCAATTTTGAATTGCTTCAATCTTTGAAGGATCCATGGAAATTCTGGATTCAGAAATAATATGCCACGAAAATTTCACACGAGATTGCCAAAAGTGGCATTTAGAAAAATTTTCTATCAATTGGTTGCTCCTAAGAGTTTCCAACATAATCCGAAGATGATTTTCATGCTCTTCCACGGTTTTAGAATAAATAAGAATATCATCTATAAAGATGAGAACAAATCGATCGAGGAAGACTTTGAAAACTCGATTCATAAGGTCAACGAAATAAGACGGAGCACTCGTTAAACCAAATGGCATAAAAAGCCATTCGTAATATCCATAACGAGTACGGAATGATGTCAAAAGAATGCTATCCTCCACAATACGGAGCTAATGAAAACCAGTTGCTAAGTCTAACTGTGAAAAGACTGTAGCACCACTAAGTTGATCGAACAAATCATCAATCCGAGGTAAGGGATATTTATTCTTGATGGTGAGATCATTAAGCTTGCGGTAGTCAACGCAAAGCCTAAGTGTACCATCAGATTTCTTCACAAAAATAGCTGAAGCTCCCCATGGAGAGGAACTAGAACGGACAAACTGTTTTGCTTCCAATTCGGATAATTGTTTACGCATCTGCTCATTTTCCTTATTGGACATACGGTAAGGAGGACGAGTGATAGGTAGAGCTCCAGGGATTAGATTAATTCTGAACTCAATTGCTCGCTTAGGTGGTAATCCTAAAACGGGCTCAAATATGTCGGAAAATTCACGAACAATGTGAATGAGGGAAATGACATCTTCCTCATCATCATTATCGTCATCATGAGGATTTAGTGAATACAAGGATGCTCCCGAATTGGAATCTGAATCTTTAAGAACAAGAGAAATCTGCTTAACAGATTGAGGATGTTGAAAATATATAGTCCGCTCAGGACATAGGATATGGGCTTCATAACGGTTAAGCCAATCCATTCCCAAAATCATTTCGAAACCTAAGTAACGCATAACATGCAAATCGGCACGGAAAGAGTAATCACATAAAATAATCTCGACATCATTACACAGCAAACTGAGTGTTGCGGATCCACCAACCAGATTCGCAATTCTCAATGAAGTCATCAAGCCAATAACATTCAAAGACAAAGCATCAACAAGTTCTTTTGATATAAAAGAGTGAGATGCACCCGTATCAAAAAGAACTCGAATAGGAAGATCACGAAATATAATAATGCCATCAAGGATAGAATTAGAAATACCTTGACCGAGAGAAGTGTTACTAGGGGCTTGCACCACATTTAGCTTTCCTTCCTTCTTGCTTTGAAGTTTGGGACACAAAGATATAGTATGACCCAAACTCTTGCAATAACGGCAAGAAAGGGGCTTTAGACACTTTTTCGCATAATGGTCCTTAGAACCACAATTGTAACATTCTCCACGACGAGAGGTAGGAGTTTTTGCTACCGAAGTTGCTTGCTTCCCTTTCTTGTTGGGATTAGGCTTGAATTTAAAAGGCCTCTTCTTGTTGATGTTTTGTTTGACTTCAACATCACTTTCTTTATCGGCCTCTTCGAGTCGAAGAGCGATATCAACAAGCTGATCGAAAGAAACTTCTAATTTCAGAAGTAATGGCTTCTTGAGATTCTTATTCAACCCATAGACAAATCTCTGATTTTTCTTCAATGGGGTATTAATATACTCGACCCCATATTTTGATAGAGATTCGAAAGAAGCGACGTAATCCGTCACGGAAGATTCACCTTGAACAAGGTCAATTAAGCGTCGAGCTAGAGATACTTTTTCAGCTTCTGGCACAAATTTTAACTCGAATCTTTTCCGGAATTGCTCCCAAGTAAGATCCGCTTCAATAATTTCGGAGATTAGAAGCTCATACCAGTCTAATGCTCTTTCTTGGAGCATGCTAGAAGCCACTTGGACTCGATGTAGATCAATAAGATTCATGCGGTAAAAGATGCGATCGCATGTTCTAAGCCAAGCTTGGACTTCTATAATGCTCTTGGAACCCTTGAAAGGCTTTCCACCCAAGTTGGTGTAATCACTGCACAAGAGTGCAAACCCAGATTTAGGATGAGTAGGCTCTGGGATGGGTCCGATAGCTTGAGCATTTTTCACAAGATCTAGAAGTTGCTGAGCAGACATAAATACTCCATCCTGAGGAGTAGCACTGGATTGACCGGCGCTGGGACGGCCTGGTCTAACCATTTCTCTTCTTTAAGAAAGAAAGAAAGAGAAAAAAGGTTATTCACAAAATGAATATCAAACAAATTTGATTGATAAAACAAGGCATCATAAAGAATATAGGATAGAACGGTACGAAGACTCGAATTAAATCCTATGGCACGATTCCTAAGAAAGACTTAGGACAATGATCCTTGCTAGATTATTCTATATTGTTCCAAAGTTTGGCTCTGATACCAAGCTGTGACGCCCCACCTCTATACTCACACTAACCAAGGACACTATTAGGTAATGCCGTCGACTAGCACGAAGAATAAGGCTGTTGAGGATCGACCATCTATGTAATTGCTTTGTGCGAGTACCGATATGTTAGATAATATAACTAACATTTCATTTCAAGAGGAAATCCGACATATCAAATACAAACTCAAAGCTACCACATAGTGGCTATGTGGACTTCGGAAACAAATATAGAAATAAACATAACACAAATCAGTCACAGATATTTATATCACAAAGGCGGAATCAGATATGAATATAACACATAAAAGTGTACATCAAAGTAGTGGTCGAACAAGATCCACTACATCACAAAAGAATAGATACAAGAGCTAGACAAAAGAATAAGTATACATCAAGGAGTCTCTATCTCAAATGTATACTAACAAAAACTACTAAGCTAAAGTAGTTATCCAAAAGTCAAGTGAAAGACCCTGATAAGAAGTCAAGCAGGAGAACCTGAAATACCTCGGTCTGACCCGAGTATTATTTAAGAAGAAAATAATAAACGGATCAGTCTAGCTATAAATATCATATAAAATGAGATAGGATAAGAGATATCACAAAAACGTATGATAACAATAGTGACATACTATGACAAGTATACATCAGATAACAACAAAAATCATACAATATCTCAAATATTCTCAAACACCAAAAGAATGTCATATTCTTTAAATTTTTCACCAAACACAAATATTGATAAAGCTTATCAATGCAATCCCCGAAAATTGGTGAAACACAAATTCTAGAAATCATCAATTAGAAATACAGAAATCACAAAGGGGGAGGCCTATCACAAACGGGAGCATGAAAACTCACCAACACGTGTGTCACAAACGGAATGCTATTCCATGGTCGCTAACCATCAATTTTGAGCCGAAGCTCGACAAACGGCCCGAAGACCATGGGTCGCTACCCCACCAAATTGAACCGAAGTTCCATGTAACGCCCCACTCTGAGACCCACTGTAACAAAGAGTATTACGGGAGTAATACTGTCTGTTAAAGCGGAGAATAGAGTATAGTGGAAGCGACCATCTATAATCAAGCTATAACTATCTACCGAATACGTTGAAAGGTGGAATCTATTTAAATTTTTCTCAATCAGGTGGTTCGACATATTCGGTAAATACTTATAACGAAATTACAAATGGCTAAAGATCTATCAGGACAAAGCATAATAACATAATGAAATAGCATCACAGAACAGAATCACATAACAGATATAAAATCCTAGAACAATACATCATCAATACAGATCCAAATACTATAAGTGGGTACAAAGCCACCGCTCACACATGTGAGTCAAAAATATGTACATATCAAAGTCTGAATGATAATATAGTAGCAGAATAGTGGACAAATAAAGCGCTATCTATCAGCATAGCAGATAATGTCCAAGCGGAAGCACAGAAGCTAAGTCCAGAGACCTAACCTGAAACAACTCGGTCTGACCCGAGCGAAAACACTCGGGTCAGGCTAGCTAAACAATCAGTAATAACTGAGATATATAATAATGCGGTACATAAATAAAATAGTACTTATCCAAAGAGAAGTATATTATGAACCACATGAATATAATGACGATCCCTAATCATCAATAAACAATAAAAATCTCCAAAGAGAAATCAACACCAAAGTGTAGAATAAATAAAGTCGCCTCATATCATCGGCGTAGCCAAAGCCATAAAAAGATGCCCATAGGCAATAATCCCAATAGTGACCAGAGTCTGTGATCAATGCCCAAGCAAAGATCGATGCTCCAAAGAGCCATGGGGATATACTGAAAAGTCAATGAAATCCAACACTGAAAAGCAGTGTCCAGAGACACTGTGGATCCATAAGGTAATCACACTTACATCGTATGGTTCCATAGAACCAACACCGAATGGCGGTACTCGAATGGATATAAAAATAATCAGATAATACAAGTTTTGCACGTGCACCGACCAGAGTCGTTGTTGCCAAGTACTGTAGAGTTGTGATCGATCACTCGCACCGATGCGAAACGCGCGAGACGGCGAGATCCTTCCCAGAAGGATAAAGGCCCAGAGGCACACGCCGAAAAATAAGCTGCTCCATAGAGAAGGTGTCCAGAGACGGTTGCCTAGAGGCGTGGTGACCCAGAGGTCCAGTACTGGCCGCCCAGAGGCTAATGTGTCACTAACTTCTTGGAGAGGAACCCGCAAAGTGTTAACAATGAGTCCCATACCCCACGTTCGCACTAAACGGTTTCCTAACCAATAGCAAGCTCACACTCCAAACAATAAAAAGTCTACCTCATATCATCGGTAAACTAGACCCAAAGGTCAAAACGATCAATCGAATAGGTCGGGGATTAACCGGAAAGAAAATACACACGGTTTCCATAGGCCGGAGATTTCCTAACCGTTTAAGCACCTTTCCACTTCGCTTGACGTGCTAAAAGTGAGTGTGAGATTTTTATTATAGAAAATAATGATGTAAAACGGATTTATAATTGATTTTCGGAATCACTTTTAAAACGGTCTTTTGAAAGGTCTCCTATTATGGAGTAATTAATTTAATAATTAAAATAATATTATATAATAATTTTCAAAAGCCATTTAGGAGTGAAAAATCTTTTGAAAATGATTCATAAAACCCGTGTACGAAATCTAGAGACAAATCTCAAAGAAATCAATGAAAACCAGAAAATCATCAAAAATATTCTAAGTGTTTGTAAACATTCAAAAAACAGCTGTGAACTCAAGTTCGATAATTTATTTGGACCAGCAAACTGTGTCCAAATGTCATGAAAATTTGCAGGCATGTAGTCCAACATCCCTACTTTAATATTCAAAAAGAATTTCTGGATTCCGAGTTGAGACGAAGTGGCAGCGACGTCTCAAAGTTGGACCCAGAACAAGATTTACACTGTTTACAAACAGCGACTAGAGTTCAACTTCGACACGAAATTCGAAGTACCAAACGAACTCCAATGTTGTCCAAATTTTCCTGAGATGGAGTTCGGAACTCCACCTTTCTAACGAGACCAATAACGTTGAATTCCGACTTCCGATGCGAACGTGGAGGCATCGCGGAGTGACGCTCAAAAGCTGGAAACAGAAGGAATATTTGATTTTCATTCTAAGTGTTTGACCATTCAAAAACTGCTGCGAACCCAAGTTCGGCAATTTATTTGGACCAGCAAACTGAATCCAAATGACATGAAAACTGGTAGGAATATAGTCCAACATCCCTACTATAAGATGCAAAATGAATTTCTGGAATCCGAGTTGAGACGAAGTAGCAGCGACGTCTCAAAGTTGGACCCAGAACAAGATTCACACTGTTTACAAACAGCGACAAGAGTTCAACTTCGACACGAAATTCGAAGTACCAAAAAATGCCGATGATGCCTAAATTTTACGGAGATGGATTTCGAAACTCCACCTTTCCAACGAGACCAAAAACGTCGAATTCCGACTTCGGATGCGATCGTGGCGGCATCGCGAAGTGGAGAAAAAAAATCGGGAACAGGGTTTAAAAAAAAATTATTTATTATTTTTTTTTCTTTTTTTTCTCGGGACAGTGGTAAGAATGTACAATTTTGACCAAAATAACTTCGAAATTTCATGAAACTCAAAACATGAAAGTTTTAGCTCTAAATCTATGCTTTCCAGAACATCCAAAATTATTAGATTTGAATAAGAAACGAGAGAGATACATGCAAAACAATATCAGATTGAAACTCAAGATAACTTGTTAAAGACAGAATTGGTCTTCTGTCTTTGAACGCATTTCAGGTCATCTAAATGGCAATATTACAGAAAACTCACTGAACAAAAATTGTAGCATATGTTTTAAGCTTTCCGGAACATCCAAAATTATCTAATTCGGATCAAAAAGAGTAACTTATGGCCAAATCAATTTCAGGGTTTTATTTTATCAACCTTGTAGTTTGTTGTCAGGTCAGCGACAAACAAACGTGATTTCGACCATTGAAACCACAAAATTAGGCAAAGCTCAAAACATGAAAGTTATAGGCTACAGAATAAGCTTTCCAGAACTTCAAGAAAATTTTAATTCCGATTTAAGATGAATGAGATATGCCTAATTTACTAACAGCAATAAACTAATTATAATTTCAGCTAGCATATATTACCTCTTTCCTAGCAATGAAAAGAAGATCAAAGAGTTTCACAATCTAAATGCACAAAAAAAAGAGGATTACAAAATAATTTCAGAAATTAAAGAATGAATTAGAGGTGGGTTTTGTGATTGCTATTACCTCTTTTAGTAGTTTGGATTAACTCTCTTTGATTTGGTGTAGATTGGAGTCTTGCTTAGGAGGCCATGACTAGGTTTTGGAGCTTTCTAATTAGGTTTTAGTGGTTATGAAATGAAGTGTTGGCTGAAATGGGAGAGTAAAAGATACTTTATAGGCTAATGGTTAGGGTTATTGGATCTAATACCCATTAGGACTTTGTATTATTCATGTGCATACATATATAGGCAATTTTCTCTAAGTACACTCTACATACAAATTACTAAATACATTTCAAACCATAGAAAATTATGAAAATATGTTAACAATTACTTTTAGCCATTTCATAAAATCCTATATCAACAATATTTTACATTTTAATCCCTAATTTTTCCAAAACACCGTTTATAGTTAATATTAGCCAAAATCACCATTTTGCAAATAAATTGCAAATTAATTTCCTAAATCAAATATTGCACTATTTTACACATATAAAATTTTGCAATAATATAAATTACAAATTTCCCTAATTAATTTCCTTGAAATGCTCCATTTTACACTTAAGCCCAAAATATTAATTTATTCAAAATGACTAAATTTTGAACAAATTAGCCACATTAAAAATTCATTAATAGCTCCAATTAAATTAAAATCCCAATTTTAATTTATTATTTGGTAACGACAATCACGGGTTGTGACATTCCACAAACGGGGTTTTTAGTCCCCACACAAACAAATAGACATCGCACATCGCTAGTCTAAATCACAAAATGATCATCATCGATCAATAAAAAGTGTGAACCACACTAAGCTAGTAAATAAATGAGTTTAGCTTCATGTCCCATAACCATTGGCTTAACTTAAATATTTACGAACAAACTGTATATTTCCACTCGAAAGTTGTCACAAGATTTTCAATCGAACAAGTCCAAAAATTAACCGACGAAGTAAACGCAAGCGTTTCATACCACTTGTTTTGCTAAGCCGTTTAATTAGATTTTCTCATACGAATGAGGTAAAGGTTTGTATATACCAATAGATTAGAAAATGGTTTTATAAACGAGCTTTGTATTAAAAATAGAGTTGAAATCATCTTTATAAAAGAGTTTGAATATTTACTACTAGTATAGAAACCTTTGTAATTTAAAGTGACAAGTCACATAAATGATTGTAGTAACAATCAATCACCAAAAATTCACATACGAAGACGTGAATTAAATCCAAAGAAATCGATACCGAATCCATCAATAATGGATGTTGCCAAAAATCCCAAAAAAGAAATTATCAAAGTCAACTAAAGTGATAACAACTAATCGGAGAAAGGAGAATCGATCAAAAATTGGAAATACACACAAATTTGCCTAAAATAGGCAAAATAAACATTTCCCAAAATCAGTCGACTAGACTACAGGGTCAGTCGACTGACACAGACCTGGAAACACTCGGTTTCCAGGCTCATTCAACTGACTCAGCGTGTCAGTCGACTGATACAGACCAGGAAACACTCGGTTTCCAAGCTCAGTCGACTGACTCAGTGTGTTAGTCGACTGATACAGGGCAGAGAATTTTCTGCCCCCTAGTTCAGTCGACTGACCTCCTGGTTCAGTCGACTGAACCTGCTTCATCAGCAGTTTCATCTTAGCCCACTTGTGGGGCAAAATCAATAACACGGAACGGAAGCGAACGAGCGAGCAACAACGACTAGGGATTTATGCCAAGCGACAACCCAGCCTTTTATGGCCCTCCGAAACACCCCACTAACGTGTTCAAACATCAAAGATTGGATTTTTAAAGATTTGACCTCAAAACACCAAAAATTGGAAGATTCACCAATTCAATTCAAATAAAAGCAAATGATCATAAATAAGTGTTAGGAATTCATACCTAACAACAATGATATCTATAAAAGTAGATGTGAGTTCAAAAACTCACCTTTAAACCCAAAAACACAAGAGAGAAGCTATAGAGCAAGGCAAGAACAATCACTCTTCAATTTTAACCCAAGAAGCTTCAATCTAGGCTCAAAAGAAAAACATTTCCTAAGTTAGGGTTTAGGAAATTTCTTAAATTGAAGAGGAAAGGAGATGGAGAAGATGAAGAGGATGCTTACCTAAGCTTCTCTTAGATTTTGGAGCTAGAACTTGAGTTTCCAAATGAATCTAGGGCTTAGGAATTTCTAATTCCTTTTCTCATCCCCCATTTTTCTAAAGCTTGAAGTGTTAGGAAATGATAGTGTATGAAGAGGAGAGGGGGTGGAGTTAGGATATAAGATGAGTTGGGTTAGTGGGCTGAAACCTAAACCCAAACCCAAAGTGAAAATGTTGAAATTTTACTCAACTCCAAACATATCGATATTTATACTCAAAAAGGTCGCAAACGTCATTTTGAACTCAATGGAAGTGGTCTCGAGTTCTAATTCGACTGTTTGCAAAAAGTGACATTACGGACTTAAATCCGACTAACGATGCTATATTTAAATAAAACATTTAAATATACAATCGTAAAATATGCGGGTTGTTATAGACTCCCCTCCTTAAAGAAATTGCATCCTCGCAATCTTTAAGAAATAAATAAGAAGTAACAACCATAAAAGCATATCAACACAAAAAGAAGAAATTTCAAATAAGAAGTTTACCTTAAGGAGCACGAGAGAGCAAGTCCGGATGTGTTCGCTCGATGAATTCTCTGGATTCCCAAGAGCAATCCTTAGGATTTGAGGACCATTGAACTTTCATAAGAGGAACATCTTTATTTCGAAGGCGTTTAACCTCCGAAGCAATGATACGAATAGGATGTTGCTCATAAGTCAAATTAGGCAAAACTTCAATTTCTTCAATAACACCGGGCTCAAAAATAGAATCGAAATCTCGAAGGCATTTTCATAGTTGAGAGACGTGGAATACGTCATGAATAGCAGAAAATTGAGACGGTAACAAAAGGCGATATGCCGCGGAACCAATGCGTTCGGTGATGGGAAATGACCCAATATATCGAGGTGCTAATTTTCCCGATCGACCGAAACACACAACACCCTTCATAGATGAAACACGAATAAACACAAAATCTCCCACAGAAAATTCTAATTTCCTTCTTCGATTATCGGCATAGGATTTTTGTCCACTTTGAGCTTCTTTCATCCTATGACGAATAAGGTCAATCTTTTCTGTGGCATCCCGAATAAAATCTGGACCTAAAACCAGCTTCTCACCGGCTTCAAGCCAACACGAAGGAGTTCGGCATAGCCTCCTGTAGAGTCCCTCGAAAGGTGCCATACCAATATTAGATTGGAAGCTATTATTATAGGAAAAATCAACAAGAGAAATATGATCTTCCCAACTTCCACCAAAATCAAGAACACATGCACGAAGAAGATCTTCAAGAGTTTGATTCACACGCTCAGTTTGTCCATCAGACTGAGGATGATAAGCGGTGCTAAAATTAAGCTTCGTTACCAAAGCTTTTTGAAGACCTTTCCAAAATCCACTGGTAAACAATGAATCACGATCGCTAACAATAGAAGTAGGAACTCCATGCAATTTAACATTTTCCTTGACAAAGAGTTTAGCCAAAATAGGTACGGTCCGATTGGACCGAACGAGAATAAAATGGGCGGATTTTGTAAGTCTATCTACTATCACCCATAGGCTATCATGACCCGAACGAGAACGGGGAAGTCCGTCAATAAAGTCATGGAAATTTTATCCCACTTCCAAACGGGAATGTCCAAAGGTTGCAATAACCCACCGGGCCTTTGATGCTCGGCCTTAACGAGTTGAAGTGTCATGCAATGCTTAACAAAGTTAGCAATATCAGATTTCATCCCATCCTAATAGTAAAGTCACTTCATATCAGCGTACATTTTACTACTACTGGGATGAATGATAAATTTAGAATGATGAGAATCTTCTAAAATATCTTTACGAAGATCCCAAATATTTGGCACGATAAGTCTACCAAATTTTCGAATACCGCTACGAGCATCAATATCAAAGTCTTTCAAACCTTCAATATCAATTTTATCCCTACAACTTTGGCTAAGAATAACCAATTCGGGATCATGCTTTTGAGCTTCAAGAATGCGGTCTAAAATAGAGGGATGACCCTCAAGGCTACATAAAACAAGAGATGAACATGAATTGGATTCACGATCTTGAATCTCACAAGTGGATAATGTCGCGAGATCATTCCACTCGGATATCATCATAGAAAAACCGCTTATTGCTTTCGACTAAGGGCATCGGCAACACGATTACCCTTTCCAGGAGTATAAAGAATATCGAGATCATAAGATGCAAGGAACTCGAGCAAACGTTGTTGACACAAATTAAGTTCCTTTTGAGAAAATAAATATATCAAAGATTTATGATCGGTGTAGAGAACAAATTTCTCTCCCAAAAGATAATGACGCCAAATTCTAAGGGCGAAAACAATAGCCGCGTGCTCTAAATCATGAGTGGCATATCTGGTCTCGGCAGGCTTTAATTGCCTAGAAGCATAAGCGATAACACGTTCCCTCTGCATGAGAACGGCTCCCAAACCAACACGACTAGCATCGGTGTAAACAATAAAGTCTTGGTTCCCATCGGGAATCACAATAATAGGAGCATCGGAAAGGAGTTCTTTTAATTTCTAAAAAGCAGCTTCACGTTTGTCTGACCAAATGTATTTAACTCCCTTCTTTGTCAAATTAGTAAGAGGTACGGAAATTTTAGAAAAGTCTTTTATGAACCGACGATAATAGCCCGCCAATCCAAGAAAGCTACGAATTTCCGTCACACTCTCCGGTCTCTTCCAATTTTGAATCGCTTCAATCTTTGAAGGATCCACTGAAATTCCGGATTCAGAAATAATATGCACCAAAAATTTCACATGAGATTGCCAAAAGTGGCATTTAGAAAAATTTTCTTTCAATTGGTTGCTCCTTAGAGTTTCCAACACAATCCGAAGATGATTTTCATGCTCTTCCTTGGTTTTAGAATAAATAAGAATATCATCTATAAAGATGAGAACAAATCGATTGAGGAAGTCTTTGAAAACTCGATTCATAAGGTCAACGAAATAAGCTGGAGCATTCGTTAAACCAAATGGCATAACAAGCCACTCGTAAGATCCCTAACGAGTATGGAATGATGTCAAAGGAATGCTATCCTCCGCAATACGGAGCTGATGAAAACCGGTTGCTAAGTCTAACTGTGAAAAGACTGTAGCACCACTAAGTTGATCGAACAAATCATCAATCCGAGGTAAGGGATATTTATTCTTGATGGTGAGATCATTAAGCTTGCGGTAGTCAACGCAAAGCCTAAGTGTACCATCAGATTTCTTCACAAAAATAGCTGAAGCTCCCCATGGAGAGGAACTAGAACGGACAAACTGTTTTGCTTCCAATTCGGATAATTGTTTACGCATCTGCTTATTTTCCTTATTGGACATACGATAAGGAGGACGAGTGATAGGTAGAGCTCCAGGGATTAGATTAATTCTGAACTCAATTGCTCGCTTAGGTGGTAATCCTAAAACGGGCTCAAATATGTCGGGAAATTCACGAACAATGTGAATGAGGGAAATGACATCTTCCTCATCATCGTTATCGTCATCATGAGGATTTAGTGAATACAAGGATGCTCCCGAATTGGAATCTGAATCTTTAAGAACAAGAGAAATCTGCTTAACAGATTGAGGATGTCGAAGATATATAGTCCGCTCAGGACATAGGATATGAGCTTCATAACGGTTAAGCCAATCCATTCCCAAAATCATTCTGAAACCTAAGTAACGTATAACATGCAAATCGGGATGGAAAGAGTAATTACATAAAATAATCTCGAAATCATTACACAGCAAACTGAGTGTTGCGGATCCACCAACCAGATTCGCAATTCTCAATGAAGTCATCAAGCCAATAACATTCAAAGACAAAGCATCAACAAGTTCTTTTGATATAAAAGAGTGAGATGCACCCGTGTCAAAAAGAATTCGAATAGGAAGATCACGAAATATAATAATGCCATCAAGGATAGAATGAGAAATACCTTGACCGAGAGAAGTGTTACTAGGGGCTTGCACCACATTTAGCTTTCCTTCCTTCTTGCTTTGAAGTTTTGGACACAAAGATATAGTATGACCCAAACTATTGCAATAACGGCAAGAAAGGGGCTTCAGACACTTTTTCGCATAATGGTCCTTAGAACCACAATTGTAACATTCTCCACGACGAGAGGTAGGAGTGTTTGCTACCGAAGTTGCTTGCTTCCCTTTCTTGTTGGGATTAGGCTTGAATTTAAAAGGCCTCTTCTTGTTGATGTTTTGTTTGACTTCAACATCACTTTCTTTATCGGCCTCTTCGAGTCGAAGAGCGATATCAACAAGCTGATCGAAAGAAATTTCTAATTTCAGAAGTAATGGCTTCTCGAGATTCTTATTCAACCCATAGACAAATCTCTGATTTTTCTTCAATGGGGTATTAATATACTCGACCCCATATTTAGATAGAGATTCGAAAGAAGCGACGTAATCCGTCACGGAAGATTCACCTTGAACAAGGTCAATGAAGCGTCGAGCTAGAGATACTTTTTCAGCTTCTGGCACAAATTTTAACTCGAATCTTTCCCGGAATTGCTCCCAAGTAAGATCCGCGGAAAAAGATGCGATCGCATGTTCTAAGCCAAGCTTGGACTTCTACAACGCTCTCGGAACCCTTGAAAGGCTTTCCACCCATGTTGGTGTAATCACTGCACAAGCGTGCAAACCCAGATTTAGGATGAGTAGGCTCTGGGATGGGTCCGATAGCTTGAGCATTTTTCACAAGATCTAGAAGTTGCTGAGCAGACATAAATACTCCATCCTGAGGAGTAGCACTGGATTGACTGGCACTGGGACGGCCTGGTCTAACCATTTCTCTTCTTTAAGAAAGAAAGAAAGAGGAAAAAGGTTATTCACAAAATTAATATCAAACAAATTTGATTGATAAAACAAGGCATCATAAAGAATATAGGATAGAACGGTACGACGACTCGAATTAAATCCTATGGCACGATTCCTAAGAAAGACTTAGGACAATGATCCTTGCTAGATTATTCTACATTGTTCCGCAGTTTGGCTCTGATACCAAGCTGTGACGCCCCACCTCTATACTCACATTGCCAAGGACACTACTGGGTAATGCCGTCGACTAGCACGAAGAATAAGGCTGTTGAGGAGCGACCATCTGTGTAATTGCTTTGTGCGAGTACCGATATGTCAGATAATATAACTAACATTTCATTTCAAGAGTTAATCCGACATATCAAATACAAACTCAAAGCTACCACACAGTGGCTATGTGGACTTCGGAAACAAATATAGAAATAAACATAACACAAATCAGTCACAGATATTCATATCACAAAGGCGGAATCAGATATGAATATAACACATAAAAGTGTACATCAAAGTAGTAGTCGAACAAGATCCAGTACATCACAAAAGAATAGATACAAGAGCTAGACAAAAGAATAAGTATACATCAAGGAGTCTCTATCTCAAATGTATACTAACAAAAACTACTAAGCTAAAGTAGTTAGCCAAAAGTCAGGTGAAGGACCCTGATAAGAAGTCAAGCAGGAGAACCTGATATACCTCGGTCTGACCCGAGTATTATTTAAGAAGAAAATAATAAACGGATCAGTCTAGCTATAAATATCATATAAAATGAGATAGGATAAGGGATATCACAAAAACGTATGATAACAATAATGACATACTATGACAAGTATACATCAGATAACATCAAAAATCATACAATATCTCAAATATTCTCAAACACCAAAAGAATGTCATATTCTTTAAATTATTCACCAAACACAAATATTGATAAAGCTTATCAATGCAATCCACGAAAATTGGTGAAACACAAATTCTAGAAATCATCAATTAGAAATTCAGAAATCACAAAGGGGGGAGGCCTATCACAAACGGGAGCATGAAAACTCACCGACACGTGTGTCACAAACGGAACGCTATTCCATGGTCGCTAACCATCAATTTTGAGCCGAAGCTCCACAAACGGCCCGAAGACAATGGGTCGCTACCCCACCAAATTGAACCGAAGTTCCACAAACGGGGTTTTTAGTCCCCACACAAACAAATAGACATCGCACATCGCTAGTCTAAATCACAAAATGATCATCATCGATCAATAAAAAGTGTGAACCACACTAAGCTAGTAAATAAACGAGTTTAGCTTCATGTCCCATAACCACTGGCTTAACTTAAATATTTACAAACACACTGTAGATTTCCACTCGAAAGTTGTCACAAGATTTTCAATCGAACAAGTCCAAAAATTAACCGACAAAGTAAACGCAAGCGTTTCATACCACTTGTTTTGCTAAGCCGTTTAATTAGATTTTCTCATACGAATGAGGTAAAGGTTTGTATATACTAATAGATTAGAAAACGGTTTTATAAACGAGCTTTGTATTAAAAACAGAGTTGAAATTATCTTTGTAAAAGATTTTGAATATTTACTACTAGTATAGAAACCTTTGTAATTTAAAGTGACAAGTCACAGAAATGATTGTAGAAACAATCAATCACCAAAAATTCACATACGAAGACGTGAATCAAATCCAAAGAAATCGATACCGAATCCATCAATAATGGATGTTGCCAAAAATCCCAAAAAAGAAATTATCAAAGTCAACCAAAGTGATAACAACTAATCGGAGAAAGGAGAATTGATCAAAAATTGGAAATCCACACAAATTTGCCTAAAATAGGCAAAATAAACATTTCCCAGAATCAGTCGACTAGACTACAGAGTTAGTCGACTGACACAGACCTGGAAACACTCGGTTTCCAGGTTTAGTCGACTGACTCAGTGTGTCAGTAGACTGATACAGACCTTGAAACACTCGGTTTCCAGGCTCAGTCGACTGACTCAGTTTGTCAGTCGACTGATACAGGGGCAAAGAATTTTTTGCCCGTTGGTTCAGTCGACTGCCCTCCTGGTTCAGTCGACTGAACCTGCTTCATCAACAGTTTCATCCTACCCTCCTTGTGGGGCAAAATCAATAACATGGAACGGAAGCAAACGAGCGAGCAACAACGACTAGGGATTTATGCCAAGCGACAACCCGGCCTTGTATGGCCCTCCGAAACACCCCACTATCAAACATCAAAGATTGGATTTTTAAAGATTTTGACCTCAAAACACCAAAAATTGGAATATTCACCAATTCAATTCAAATCAAAAGCAAATGATCATAAATAAGTGTTAGGAATTCATACCTAACAACAATGATATCTATAGAAGTAGATGTGAGTTCAAAAACTCACCTTTAAACCCAAAAACACAAGAGAGAAGCTATAGAGCAAGGCAAGAACAATCACTCTTCAATTTTAACCCAAGAAGCTTCAATCTAGGCTCAAAAGAAAAACATTTCCTAAGTTAGGGTTTAGGAAATTTCTTAAATTGAAGAGGAAATGAGATGGAGAAGATGAAGAGGATGCTTACCTAAGCTTCTCTTAGATTTTGGAGCTAGAACTTGAGTTTGCAAATGAATCTAGGGCTTAGGAATTTCTAATTCCTTTTCTGTTCCCCCATTTTTCTAAAGCTTGAAGTGTTAGGAAATGATAGTGTATGAAGAGGAGAGGGTGTGGAGTTAGGATATAAGATGAGTTGGGTTAGTGGGCTGAAACCCAAACCCAAAGTGAAAATGTCGAAATTTTACTCAACTCCAAACATATCGATGTTTATACTCAAAAAGGTCGCAAACGTCATTTTGAACTCAATGGACGTGGTCTCGATTTCTAATTCGACTGTTTGCAAAAAGTGACATTTCGGACTTAAATCCGACTAACGATGCTATATTTAAATAAAACGTTTAAATATACAATCGTAAAATATGCGGGTCGTTACAAAAGTCGATAATCGGTACCGATAAATGCTGCTAAGTTGCCAGAAATAAGATAAACGGAGCAATAGCAGTCCAAATTTGAGAAAACGAAAGATGACGTCTCACTCAGAAGATGATTTACAAATTTATTATATAAAAATATTCAGGTTTGGAAAACAATTTATTATCATCTAATATTAACTGATTTGATTTTAAATAAAACTACACAATAAAATAAACTTCCATATTATCTGATGAAAATTTACCATTTTCTATGTTTAAGTAAACGTATTCCAAATATCAATTTTTTATTTCCAAATATTATTATTGAAAAATTCACAAAATTTCAGTTCATTACGTTATTAAAACCATTAAAATTTACGGGTCATTACAAATAATCTCTTTTTGTTAATATTGAAATAGACAGAATAAACTACTTAAAAGACATCCCTACTTTGCATATCTCTTTCTCTTGGCATATTCCTTGTTATTTCAAACAACCTACTTTTCATATGTAATTATAAAATTGATTAGACTGTGGAAATTTACAAGTCAATCAATATAACTAAATCGTATATTTTACAAAGCCAATATATTAAAATACAAAGATTCATACATCCCAAATCAACTTAGAGCATTCCAATTGAATAATTGCAACTTCCAACTCAAATAACAATAATCTGGAATAACTTTACAATTCTATCAATATCATACTTTACAAATTAAATAATTTACCAAATATACAGACAATGTTTTAAATTTAAATTCATTCATCTAAACCTATAATACAATGGTCTTACATAGGCATAATAAAAAAATGAATCTCAACTAAATCTGTTATTATGCAAAACATATAGTTTCCCACTCACCTTATAGCTTTCAAATCTCCAAATCAAATCCCATTCTTCTTACCTGACTCCTTTTTCTTTCCAATCAGAAGATATATACATACTTATTAGAGTTACAGACCAAAGAAGAGATTTGATTTATGGAAAGTTTAAATTTTAAGCTAAATTTACCTTTTTATGCAGAATTCGATTTAATCCTCCTTTTCTTTTTATTTTTCGCACTTCTCCAATATATATAAATATATAATGCTTTTATAATTTCTAGAAACAGTGAAGAAAGAAAAATGGCAGAGCTCCGCTACTCATTTTAGAAAATATGAGAAGAAAAGTTAGGGGATATCCCTGTATTTAAGGAATTCGAATAAATTCTGTTTGCTAGATTAATTTTTTAAATTCGGGTCGTTTGGGCCAAGTTCAGGACACGCTGGCCCTAACGCGACTGCTCGACAACGACTAACAACGGTCGACCAGCTGAACCCAACCGTCGATCAGTGGGCCAATTAATATTTGTTGTTTTACTTATTAACATTTATTTATTAAAGCCGTTAATATTTATTTCCTTGATTACTTTTGAATTAATTCCAATTCAAAATCTTCAAATGCTACTAACTTCTTCGTCTTCAAACGCTACTAACTTCTTCGTTTCCGATCGAAAAACTTTATATATGAAAGTCACGAAAGCAATGGTGCAAGTTTCATAGTCAAATTCTGATGTTTGTTTAAATTCCATTTTTGGACGTTAATAACTATTTGTTAATCCTTTTTAATTAATTACTGTTTACTTTATAGGGTGTGAGATATACGTACACACACACACACACATGTGTGTGTGTGTGTATATATACATACACGTGTGCATGTGTACGTGTATGTATGTATTTATATGTATATGTATATATGTGTGTATAATTTTGGTAGCCATAATTTTTAGGATTGTTTAAATATGATAGGAAAAAATATATATCATTATGAAGTAATTAAATGGGTTTATTAATGGAGTCAGATAAGATCTCATTTATGATGGGTCATACCCTGAATGGTGGATCTGGGAAAGATATTTAAATAACACATCTGCGCTGCTATAAATTGACCTAGATGCACCTACTCCTATATTTGAAATTCATTCCCTGCCTATAAAATAAATTACAGCTTATGGTGAACTTTGCTACTACTCCATAGAGTTAGAGATAGGATCTCCCAAAGGTGAAATTGAAAGTTCAAGGTGCGTTAAACCGACTGGATTATCGAGGAAATCCTACAAAATTAATTAAACTAAATATTTTACTTAAATTATTTTTGAGTTGGTAAGGCATCACTAAAGCATTGAAATTACTAATGCCTTGGTGACACCTATTGTTTTCTTAATTTTTAAGTAATGACATTAGCAAGTGATTGGTAATTTCTTCATCTTAGTGATGTCATATCAATGGTAGGAACACATCTTGTGTTCTGATGATAACAACCATATGACAATGATGCTAGTGATTTAATCAAATTATAGACTAAGAAATGTAAATATTGACTTCATGATAACAGTGGAAGAAGAAAAAGGCTATATGTTTCTAGATAAACATATTTTAAAGATAGTAAACTATGGAGATAAGCTATAATGATAAAGTGGAGTTAACAAATTATTACAGATCTGTAGCAACACTCAAAGATGAGCTTCAAAGACAAAAATAGAGTATGTGTTGCTTTTATTGATCATCGAGTCGTTATAGTAGAATTTTGTTAAAATAACTCAGACGATCTCCAAATCACTTCAAACTTGGCCACAACCTCCTTCGTATATCCAAATATTTATGTGAATTGTTTCGGATTTTTGGAGGCTCGGAGATGGATGGAAATAAGGAAGAAAGCTCTCAGTTTTAACATAGCCTTATTGTGTAGTCTATAATAAAACCGGTAATTGGTTGCCCTTCAACTGTCTATCAGTTTTATTATCTAATGCATAACAAACCGCGCTTAAATCTAAAGCGGTTTTTTATTTTCTTTGGGTCTCTTCTTCTTCCAATGGTTGTATCTCTTTATTAGTGGCTCCAAATCCTAGAGAAACATCCAATAATCAAATCAATTCATCATCTATATAAGCCAAACCCCTTTAGGCTTCAAAATCACTTTTTCTATGCACTATATTCTTTGATTCTAAAAGTGATTACCGCATTCTATTTTGAACCATAACAATTAATCTGAGCATTTAATTCTATATTCTTTAAATCAAAATACAATCCTAAACTCTGCTCATTCATTTCCTTGATCATTGAAGTGGTTATAGGATTTTTGTAATGAGTCGAAAAGAAAATCTTTGTTTATAGATGCAAAGTTGCAAAGAAGGACGTTTGTTTAAAAAGACGAAGTCCTATGTCAGACGAGGAGTGAGCTAAATTCACATTCAGGAACTTTAGGTAGAGTTATATACCTATTCCTCCAAGTTAAATACGGGCTATTATTTAGTGAAAATCTAGACGGGGAGCTCAGAGGCTGGAAGTAGGACGATGTTTGAACCATTATAAAAATTTCGATTTGCATTTATTTTTACATAACTTACTTATATTATTTTACTAAAAAATTATATATATTTGCCATAGTATAGATCATTCTACATTAAATCATCAGCTTAAACTATTAGCAACTTTCATTTAGTGTCGGTGTAACGACCCAGTATTTTGGACCATTCAAATCGATAATAAATCCACATATGCCGGACATGAATAATTCAAAACAATGGATTGTAAATAAAATTTGGCAAAACTCACGATATACAGTAAATAAATAATCTGTAACGTCCCGGATTTTCGCGTTCGAAAATCGACATCCGTACTTCCCCTTGTACTAGAATGCCGTAGATTCGACCGTTCAAATCCGATTCGCCGGAGCTTATAACACCATTAAGTATAACAACACAGCGGAAAAAGAATATATCAATTACATAACATTGATACAATGACAGGTACAACAAAATGATACAACAGATATCAATATACATCAGAGATATGATACAAGAAATAGCAGCGGAAAGAAAATAGATAACACCAGCAGCGGATAGAATGTCTCCAATAGAATGCTCTAAGATAAGCAAAGTCGGTCCATGAACTTCAAGAACTGAACTAGCTCCAGATAATCTACTAAACCTGAATATCTGAAAAACCCAACTCTAGACTGCCCGTGTGGAAAATTGTGGGCACCCAGAGTTTAGGAAGGAAACAATAAACTCCGGATCAGTCATGGGACTGGTGTGAGCAACAAAAACAGTTTATCTTTAAACAAACACAAAAGGCTTTTAAACATTGAAACCCGCAATGCTTTTGGAAAATGAAACTACCATAAGACCTCCCGCCACACACACAATGCAATCGCAGAATTGGAGGAGATTTCTTCTTATGACAGTCAAACATGATTACTACGCAAAAGAAAACTCTTCTGATATTATTACTAGTGCATAGTGTAGAAAAAATATTTCGAAAATATAATATCAATCTTAGCCAACATACAACCATTGTTGTATGCCTACTATAACTACTACATTCAATAGCAGGTTACCGCCACATTCCATAGCAGGTAATACAACTAAAAACCGTACAGGGTTCGTATTGTTTCTTTGGATTTCCAACAAATGATCAGGCTAAGGAACTTCCTTTCCGAAATGGAAACGCCTCTGGAAAGACGCCCCGGATCCTAACCGGATCTCTGCAAACAAAAGGCCGACGCTACCTCACACTGTACAGCTGTTACTAGGTAACTAACACACTGACGCTACCTCACGCTGTACAGCTGTAACTAGGTAACTAACACACGAGTCATGTCATCCCTCGGTCGTCACCGACCTTTATCCGAGGTACCTCAATCACAAAGCAACAACCACAAAGTATAGGAAATTTGCAGCATCCACATAGGTAAAGTATCTGGGCTCCATACCATGATATCACCTTTTATCCAGAAGGAAATGACATACCTTAGGGGCGCTACCCCTACAAACCTTTGTCGCAACATTCCTGTTTCGACCATTACCGGGTTGTGAGGCTCGACGAAGTCTCGTCCACAAAGCAACGCTTTTTCACAAAGCCACGCTTTTTCACAAAGCCACGCTTTGACCAACAAATGATCATCAGCACTTCGTATGCCACATTACCAAATTGGGAATGTATCACTAGTAACCATCAACTACATAACCTCTAAGCTCATACGTCTCAGAGAAGGGTGTTAAGCTAAGAGAATAAATTCTCCGCCACCAACAGAAATGTATTTGATAGAAACCAGCTTTACATCTCAAAGTGTAACGTCAGACACACATCCATACAAGTCTGTTCCGGGTTCGAACAGAACCGAAGGCACTTCCGAAGAAGCCCTTGCAAATCCGGGTATTCACAATCTCGATCGGACTTCCCATCACTTAGGGAATCTCTATACCGGAGCCATGATGCAGAGAAAATCGATAGGTCATCCATCACTCTCGCAAATACCCGGTCTTCACCACCGGTCTTCAAATGCTATCCATATCGTCGTATCACTATTCGGAATGGGTTATATGACACAAAGGTCCTCTCCCGGCTAAACCGAATAACGAGCGCAATTAAAAAATCATATGGATACTGGGGTCTCAGTTAAATCACAGCTTAAAAGCCCAAAAATTTTCATTCGAATGGTTAAAACAAATTACCATTTCCAATCTTTTAAACAAAAAGATTCATTTCAAAAACCTTCAATGGTTTAAACAAATTCCACACTTTAATCTTTTAAACAAAAGATTTAATTCACGAAGTTCACCCCGTTCACAAAGATCCATTCATGGATTTCAAAACAATTTCCATTTCAATTGAATAGGTTTAATCGGTAAATCTTTAAATCCAGATTTAACTTATAGCTTTCAAAACTCGTTTCCAAAGATTCATTCATAGCCTTTCAAAACAATTCTATTTCAAGTTAGATTAACTCATTCAGTCTTTGAAATCAAAGACTCATTTCATAGTTTTCAAAACATTTCAATCACATTTCAAACTTGAAATATTTCAACACAAATTGGAAATTCTTTACTTATGTGAAAGCTTTTACTATTTGAAAACAAATAGTTCGTTTCAGAAAAATCCAGTTATATTTACACGGGTTAAAAACCCTTGAATTAAATTCAAATTCCCAAATCAATACTTTTAAAATGGTTTAACCCATATATAACTTGTACAGCATCTTTAAATCCCTAGTTTCAAATCATAGAATTCAATTTCAAACTTGAATTCAAATTTAAATCAAATTATTTAAATTTCAAGATATCAAAAATATCTTTAAAACTCTTTCAAAAGCTTTTCATATTAAACCCCAATTCTCCAATTTCAAAATCAATTGAAATTAAAATTTCAATTTCAAAAACATCAAATTTAAATCATTTGTGACTTAACCGATTTCCACGTGAAATCCATATTTGTGTGTGTAAAAGTGTGGTCCAGGGGTTTCACACAATAGTGCACAACATCAATTATCACAGATATATCGATAAGCGGTATAATCGATAACGCTTATCTTCTTTCACAGATTCATAGATAAAGTAAATTTATCAGTCACAACGATTCATCATTACAATTCGATGTGGGTTTCGGATAACCAACTGGAATCCGACTCCCTGTCGCATCGAAATTCAAATGTCGTTTACGGGTCAAAGGTTTTCATATTCACATAGAAATATATTCATCACAGGTATCACAGTTCAGCATAAAGCAATTCATAGCATCATAATCACATAACAGAGATATCAATCCAATATGCAGCATTCAATGAAATCCAAACATCATAAGTAAGGTCAATTAATTATCTGACTAACTTAAATCAGATTAGTCACTAATCCTGGTTAATTACCGGTTAATTACAAATTATTTTGATTAATTAACCTTTAATTAAATATTCTCAAATTAATCACCTTAATTAATTTATCACATTAATTAATTATCCTTTAATTAATTATTGTTCAATCACTTGATTTATCAACCTTTAATCAATAATTAATTTCTTTTAATTACTTCCATTAGGTAATCATCTTTAAGTAATTAATTACCCTCAATTACTTATATTACTTAATTATCCTTAATCACCTTCATTAATTATTAAGTAATTATTATCAAAATCTTTAACTAATCTCATGCTTAAATAAAAACAATTATTTAAAAGAATGAGTTAAAAATGTTTAAACTTGAATTTTGTTTAAAGTTTGAAAACTGTTATTATACCTACCCGAGACAAAACCCGAGTCAAATCTCGTTCTACTCGAGCTACTTCCCTGGTAAAATCACGTTCCCACCTACTTCGAGAAAAACTCTCGTTTCCCCGAGTACGACTTCGAGAAAAACTCGCGTAAATCTTTCTCCTGCTCATGACCTTCTTCTCCCATTATAGCTAAGTTAAAATTTAACTGGCTAACAAGCATTCTCGCGCTCCCCTCAGGAACCCGAAGTAAACCCCCATCCTACTCGAGTATCACTCGAGTCGAAGCTATTCGCGACCTCACTGACATGCCACGCCACCGTGCACGTGCACAGTGGTTCGCCGACCCTCCGGCAACCCTCACCACCACCAACAAACCCCAAATCAACTCAAGAATCGAGATCAAAGCCCAGTTAGTCGCGTAATCCACGAAATCGGAAAAAGCCTGAAGCTCGAACGCAAATCACGAACAACCCACTGGAAATCACCACGTTCTGCCACCACACTTCACCGGAGGCAAAGCCCCTTCGCCAACGCCATGACCATACCTCCCCCGGCCTTCACCCAAAACCACTAGTCACTCGATCAAAGCATGGGGCGAAAACCAGCATTCACCGAGCATCAACAAAACGTTCAACGAAACCCTACTTTCGATTTAATTCCTAAATCGTTGCATAAAAAAAATATTTAGCATTTTTCCTGAATTGATACATCATCAAACTTGCCTCTCACCAAATTTCAGAAATTAAATTTGTTTGAATTAACTGGAATTGGTAAAAATGCATCTTTGCTTCGTTTTCGAACCACACCTCGAATACTGTCTGAAAAATCATTATTCTTATTTTAAAAATCCTAACTTAGTGTGCTAAATCCAGATATGAGATTGAATTCACGGGTTAAAACGTTTAAACTTTGACATATTGATTCCTTTAAACTGCAACTCAAATAAACAGTTTCTATATTATGTTGTTGTGCTTCAAAAATAAACTTCCAGGCTAATAAATCAAGTTAAACAACTATGTTAGCTTAAATTCTTAGATTTAAATTGTTTATATGAAGAAGTATTTAAAATTTCCTCTGCTTTACTTTGTTCAAAACTTGGAATGTTGAAGAACACCACATAGCAGAGCTTCCAGTAACAAACAATTTTCCCAGTATTTTCTATTTTTTCAACCATATGAATTCCATAAACTAATTTTCAAAACTCAACTTTAACAGGTGTGTGTTTACCCACAAGCATCAAGAAAAAAAAACAAGTTAAACTTCTAAAAATAGGAGTTGCTCACAGTTGTTTCCAGGAAAGAACAGAGATGCATTTTTGTTGAACAGGCTTTGAATTTCCAGTTGAAACTTGCCTCTTTGATCCCTGGTTTGTAGTGATTCGTATTGTAGTTTATGTCGAAGTTTGTTTAAGTTTTGGAGATTGTTTACTTCAGATTTTTTGTTTCTCAGTTTTATGGACGAACTGAAATGAAGTATGATATATAGAAAGAAGTGTACAAGTTGATAGATATAAACAAGTTACAGGTGAATATAATTTTGTATAGGTGATGTTATCTTTTTAGTACAACATATAAGCAGAGATATTTATTTCAATTGGAGGCTAGCATTAATTACCACGTACAACTTATCTTCATTTGCAAGCCAAAGAGATTTATCTTTTCTACTTTGGTGGCTGCAGACCTCAGGTTTTGGTGGCTGAAGTAAATTGTGATGGCTTCATTAATTAAAAGTTGTACCAAAATATATTTTATGTCTTCATTTCGGCTGATAGATATAGGGATGGTTTGCATACATACTATTTGATATGTATGTCCAGTTTTGCTGTTTGTATATGTATACTTCCTATTTTACAAAGCTATATATTTTTATAAACTCAAATTATTATTATTAAACCATTTACTTGAGATTTTAAACTCAAATTCAATATGTATAAATATAAATTCAAATCTACTCATATACGCACATATACCTATATATTCACATAAATACATATATACAATATTTAAATTTTAAATTATTTTTCCCAAATTTATTCGAAGATCGGGGAAACTCGCATCACTTAAATCGATTTATTTCACAAATTTTATTCAAAAATTCAATAAATTATCAATTTGAATTTATATAAAATTCGGGATCGTTACATAATCACAGTATCACAGACACAGAGTAATATAACAATAATGCAGCGGAACAAAAGAATAGTAGTTCATGAAGCTACTATATATATATATAACAGAGTTAAACAAGATACAACAGAAGTCACGAGTACAAAGATGTCCCAATACAATAATCAAATACAAGATCAAAATACATCACTAGAATCAACTGAATAACTGATAGCAGAACCGATAGATAGCTGGATCTCCAAGCGAAGCTCCAACTCCAAAGGTGAGTCTCAAATGCTGTATCACTCAGTCTGATCCGAGCGTAAAGCAAAACACAAAACACTCGAGTCAGGATTAACATTCTTATATCAATAAATCCAGCTCAAGTGAAATATCAACTGAAATACAAGTAACTCAAAGGATGTTTGGGATAACCATCCTCTAAGGATCCGTTAAACTATCTACTATGTAGTAATATACGCTATTATAATAATGTCTAATATAAAATAAACATACTTTTAAATAGCACTAAGGCTTTACATTTTCCACCTTAACACGTAATAGTCCCAGTAGTCCATCCAGTATCAGCATACCTCCAGATCGGAAGGCTACCCTAAATACTCCATGGGCTACGGGAGAAAACCAAACTCGTAGTAAAGCTCGCTATGGTAGGTGACACGGCACACAAGGCAATGCCAGGGTAAATATACCAATTACGCACATGGGCTGGTGGAAACGCGTAGCAGCCACTACCGCCCACCTCGGACACACTCCCCAAATCAAAAGTCGAAGATGGCCATCAAAACAATCACAAGGTAAGAGTATAATATCGAAGGAAATGTGCCCGATCGGAGGAATGACCTCACTTGGCCCGAGAACGCTCTTGGTTTAACCACCTTATGCCAACTCACGGGAGTCGGGTCCACATTCATACCATAATAGGATCGTCGCCACCATCCTAATTCATTCTGGAATCTCCACCGCGTACATAGTTGTTAAAGTGGTTTTCGGTATCGACAGAGAGTATGCCCATATTCGATCCCGGTCTCTTTAAAAACCAATCGTTATTATAACACCGTGGTCATTTCAAAATAGTTCGTACTTCAAAACCAAAATATCATTTCATTTCAACATAACCAAGTCACTACGATATCTTTTTCACTTTTAAATATCCATTTTCGAAAATCATATCACTTTCAAAGTTATAACACTTTCGAAACCAAACACTGTAAATTATAATATTTTGGAAAACCTTAACTTTGAAATCATAACTTCCACCCTTAAACAGTTTAGATATTAATAGTAGTATATATAAAATAAAATAGTTTATAAAGTAAAATAGTTTATAAAGTAAAATAGTTTATACTAAAAATAGTTTAAAAAATAAAAAAATAGATTTAAAATACTTTATATAATAAAGATAGTTTCCATAAATTCACAAATCGATTCAAATCAATTTGACCTCAAATTCAACTTAATTAAATCTCAGTTCATAAATTCCAACTCAATTCCATTTCTCAATAAATCATTTCAAATTATATTGATTTCAAATACAGATTTGAAACAAAAAATAAACCATTAAATTTCAATATATTTCAAGGCTTTAAATATTCCACATTTCCAAAACTAAATTTGATAATTCCATTTATATCCCAATTTAATTTCATTACATTTAGTTTATGAAATATTTATTTAATCATTTCAATAACATCTAAATACAACTTCAATTTACAAATTTAAATAAACAAAATATCCCATTTAAATTTATATAAATTTGAAATATTCATTTAAGTCAATTTTAATCAAATCCAAGCTATAAAACATATCTTTAAAATTTCAAATTTAATAAATTTCAAATTTAACTTATTTAATTATAATTCATAAATAAATATAATTTCAAATCAATCTCAAATTTATCTTTCCAACCTGAATCATTATAAACTCTATATTTGAAAAATATAGACATTAAATAAATACTTAAACATATTATATATCAACTTTACTAAATCAGCTTTAATAAATCTTTAAAATCAATATTTATTAAAACCATATATTTCTTTTCAAAACCATAGAAATCATTTCAAAATATTTATATATAGACCAACGGTGTCTGTATATAATTTTCTATCCTATGGTCAAGTGATACGGATATTTATCATTTTAATCCGCAATTTAAAATATATACGGGTATATGTCTTTTCAACCCGCAATCCCAAATTCAATTCAAATGAAAATCGCTTGGGTTTATCATTTCAACCCATAACGATTTTCTCATATTCTACAGATCGTTCGGGTATGTATCATTTCAACCCATAGTGAATTCTATACTAACAGGGAACTTGCAGAGTGATAACAGATACGATAACAATATAACAGACATATAACATCAATATAAATAACAGATGATGGTGTCAGATGTCACAGGTGAACAGATACAGATAATAGCATATATAACAATGTAAATAACTAACAGCAGCATATTTCAATTGTCGTTTCAATTGAAATCAAATTTAATAAATATAAGAACATTAATCTAAGTGATTACACACCTTTCGAGGCTAGAGAAAGACGATAGAAGATGGAAATGGGCACTAACAAACACGGATAATTGACAAATCATCGAACTGATGTGCATAAGCACGAAGTGACAACAGGATAGCGGCACAGCAAAGCAAGTCTATTCAAATTCGATGAAAACACAAATCAGAACACCCCGATATAAAGGAATAACTACATATATATATATATATATATATTAAAAACATGATTTTTCATTTAAACTCCATATCAAAATAAAATCGCTATATATATATATATATTATTCTAAAATCGTTTCTTTTTTACAACTCACCAAATAAAACAAAATATCTATATGTATATAAAACATTTTAAAACAATAACATCTGTACTTATCCTATTATAATATAATATAATATATTTTAAAACTTTATATATTTCTAAAGCAAATCTAAATATCAATACATTTATGTCATGTATATAAATGGGCAAGTCGATATGTATATGTAAACCAAATAAGACCCTTTAAAAATATACTTCGAAATCAATAACAAATTAATATATGAACAAATGGACTCATATACATACACAACTAATAGATGGTAACATATTTTATAAACTATAAAAATATATACAACATACCGATGAGGATCATAAAACAAACGAAATAAGTAAACAAATTAAACAAATTGTATGCGGACATATTATGTACAACAAAATACAAACCTCGATATCGCGAACACTTAACAATATATATATACGAATAAACAAAGCTTTATATACTATTATTTTATACCTACCTACTATAGAATATAATATACTACACATGCACCATAACTATAAATCTATATAATGTAGATGCTGTTGTACATATCTTATAGAAATATATAACTATATATATAATTTAAACTCAACGTTCATATAGACTTAGGAAACTATATACATAGAAAATCAGACCTAACTTATATACGCATATACTCGAAATCCATTTATAATTATTATAAACAGATATATATAACTTACTTATATAAATATTAAATATATTTACCTCAATTTTTTTGGAAATAAAAGTATTCCTGCAGACTGAACAAAACTCACGCACTGATGTACACAAATATATATATTTACTCTATAATATAATACACGGTAAACAATACCGAGACCGATCTGCATACTATCTTAATGCATAGGAAATGTGTCATATGTTTCAAAGATTAAAACCCGTATATAAATTATTTTTTAAATAATATAAGATAGCCTTGATGTAAGAACGTATAAAATAAATAATCATAGAAAATAAGCATTCATATAAATGGTTTGACAGTATAAGGTATAACATTGTAACCTATAAGCTACTGTATGAATGTATACAACTGAATATTACTTATAATATATAAACTATAAAATCGAACAACAGACATATATATATATCTCTAAATATATACCCAGAAAATAGCTTGTACATTATCATACATATACAAACACTGAGACATATTAAACATTCACATAACCAAAACATATGATATATATATTTTTATATAAAAGAGACAAACATATAAATACAAATATATATATCTTACCCAACTATACAAACCAATGCAAGGCGGTGCATGACCAAGGTCAGGAAGGGAAGACGCAGATGAGGGGAGGAATGAGACTCGGTCCGTCTGGGTGCTGCGGCTCTTGGTCGCAGTTGGGTCGGAGATGGAGACGTGGACATGGAAAGGTGGGTCGTTTAAGGGTTGCTGAAGATTGGGCAGGCGGTGATGGGTTGGTGGGAAGCACGAGGTGATGAACAGCGGGTGTTATGAAGAATGCGAAGGGAATATGCAGCGATGGTTTTCATGCAAATACAAACTATATGTATAAATTTTCTTTTCAGCCGATCCAAATAAAAAAAAGAGCTAGCTAACAGAAAGAGGGGAGTGGTGATAAGAAAGAAGAACAGGCTAAGAAGATCAACCGGTAGTCAAAATACATGTTATATATATATATATATATATATATATATATTATTATATTTTCTTCAAATATAGAACAATGAAAAGTGGAGCAAATGGAAATTGAACGGCACTAGAACCGGTAGAACATTAAAAGTCAGAAAATAAATTTTGGAATAAAAGGCAAGTGGCTATTCAGTTTTACACATTGGTTAAATTAAAGGTCACGGAAGTCAAAAGTCCGAAAACGGTTACCGATACGGTAATCGTTTTACTGCTTTCGTGATGTACCAGACCCCGAGATATACAAATGAATACACTGCGGAGATCAGCACGACAAGACAAACATAACGGCATACATATATTAGTGGTACGATCATGCTATCAAAAGTCGATAATCGGTACCGATAAACGCTGCTATTCCGTACGGAAAATCCAAACGGAGCTAGAAACGTCCAAAATTTGCGAAACGAATTATGCATTCTTATTTAGAGTGTTCTAAATAAATTTTCTCATGTTGACATATTTAGGTTTCGAAACACTTTTATTATCATCAATTTTTAACTGATATAAATTGGAATAAAATTATACTAGAAAATAAACTTCCAAATTTTCTGATGAAAATTTACTAGTTGCTATGTTTAACTAGACGCATTTCAAATATTAAATTTTATTTCAAAATTTAATCATTTAAAATTTCACAAAATTTCAGTTAAATATATTAAATAAACTAATAAAAATTATTTAAAATTTACGGGTCGTTACACTCTCCCCCACTCAAAACTTTTCGTCCCCGAAAAGGAACGAGATAGGAGAACAGAAACAACCCGAAAGAGAAATAGATTGGAAAACAAAATAAAACAATTAATCTAAGCCATACAAAATTTCAATTTAAATTAATTAATATTTAACAATTTGGTTAAATCCGTTTATATTAAATCAATAAATAGTCATTCAATTTAAATTTGTTAGTTCAAGCTGTTATATAAATTTCAATTTGTGTGACGACCCGGAATTTTTGGATATTTGAAACTGAGATATTTAATTGATTTTAAATATTTAAAAGTTATTTTTTAACTTGAATTTCAAATATCACCATTTATTGGGTAATTTAATTATTAAATTAAATAATTTGAAGTTGGGTAAAATGTTGAATTGGGAGTTTTAAGCCTGTTAAAAATAATTTTAAGGCTTGGAAAATTTACATTGATAATACTGAAGGTGATAGAACTTTTAAATTTGGATTTAAAGGTGTTTTTTTCAGTTTTAAAAATATATTATTCAAATCGATATTTAAAAATAGTCTTCCGAGGCACAGTCTCGGAATTCGACGAAACCAGTTCCATTGGATCCGTAATATTGTATTATTATTGGATTTCAAATTTCGAAGAGTTTGGTGTTGTCATGTGATCGTACGGTAAGAAAATATGGTGAAATTTATATCGAAAATTCAAAATAATAACTGGTCCAAAAAGCTACCTTCTCTATACGATCAAATTAGAACTCGAACCCTTTTCCATTGTGTTCAAAATAAGGGTTTAACATTATAAAAGCCTAGCGGCACTCCTCGATAGGAGGTCAAGATTTTGGGTTGTGTTTATCAAGACGATTTGAATTTAAATTGAATAATATATATATATATATATATATTCATATACCAGTCAACCTTCAGCTGATATTATGCCACACCACAACGGTTTCCCTTTCATTTCGAAATCACTGTAGCCTTTTTTCTCCAATACGCTACCATCACTTTTAAATCACATCACTTTTCCCCTTTTCTTTTCATTCATTAAAATCGTAAACCAGAGAAAAAAATGGCCGAGCAATTAAAAGAAAATATTTTCGTTCGTCTCCTCCTCACTTCATTTTCCCAAAATCGAATACAAAATTTTAGTGGCCGAACTTCAAATTTTATCCCCGCTATACTTCGCATCTATCCTCCTTCACAATTGAATCCAGTCGTATTTTTTCCCTTTCCTTTTGAATTCAATCGAGCTTCGGCTGTTTAAAAAAAAAGAAGGAGGAAGCGGCCGCTATAGAGAAATCAAAGCCGATTGTAGACGAGAAGGAGATGGCTCTTGAATGAAGACCAGGGAATAACCCAAATCGATATCGACCCAAGCAACAACACGATGCCGCGAAGCTCGCGATAAGGTGGTTTCGCACGACGACATCGTGGGTGGAAGATCGGCCGTGAAGCAGCATTCTAGGGCTTCGAATTTGGAGTTCATATTGTTCTCGCGCGATTCTCCTGAACTGGAGCTCGCTTGATCCTCGCTTAAAGAAAAGGTGCAAGCGACGAGGCAGGTGGCAGGGAAGTCGCGATCGAAGCTAGAGGGCAAGGCCAAGTCTGGGAACTTCGTGGGTGAGATGGGTTCGATTCAGTGAGGTGATAATCTATCAAATTATTTTCGAAATTTAATCTAACTATATATATGTATATATAGTTAAGAAAAATAGGAAAAAAAACTTTTTAGTCAGAGAAATATATATACAGGGAAGCATATAGAAATAAATAAAAATGTACATACATATTTCAATATATATATATATATATGTAGGTAGACAGTAAGTATATATATAAATAGGACTTTTAGGAAAAAGATAAGATATTTAAAACCCATATAGCTTATTTTTATATGCAGTTTGAAAAATGGAAAATAAAAACAAAATACAATTTACTAATTTATTTTAGTGATTAATTTGTTAGTTAACTTATGTAATTATTTTGGTAACTAGGAAATGTTTTATTAAAAGGGATTAGTTAAAAAACTAATTATTAGTTAAATTAAATAAATAAATTGTTTAGTTAATTCAAATGTTAATAAATTGTGAATCGTTTATACAAGGTCTTGAATCGTGAGGAGACCGAGTCAATATTGAAGTGGATTGCAAAACAAAAATCAAAGGTGAGTTAATCTCATTCATCTGGATTATTATTTAAATTTAAATGGTTAAATTTAAATATTTGGTTTAATGATTGAATTGATTGGATGTGATATTATATATATAATAATAGTATATATATCTTGGAGTGATAGATTTCCCGCATTATATAGCGGATGAGACCCTATGCGCCGCATAATAGCGGATGATATTATATAAACCCATATACCGCGATATTCCACCTCGAAGTGGAATTGGTATTTTATATTGTGCTAACATCTGTGGATGCTGGGAAACAGGTTGGAGGGATCCAACTGGATTCCTCAAAATTATTTAGATTGTTCTAATAATTCTGTGCTATGATTTTTGATATTCTATGATGAATTATATTGATAATTGGAATATTGGATGCTATGGTTTGATTGAATATACCTTTCGGTATGTTGAGTTATTGTGATATCCCGGGATTTCGAGAAGTTTAAAATGTGATAATCTCTTAATTTAAATTATTTTAATTAATAATATTGTTATTTCAAATATTTTATAACCCAATAATAATAATATGATGTTTTAATTATAGTATAGATTGATTATAATAAGAATAATAATTTAAATTGTATTATTTTATAAATTTGATTTCTAAATAGATTTATCATTTCCAAAATTAATAAGTATTGTTTAAATATGTATATATATGTCTTGAGTTGTTTTTAAATGAAATATATCAATTTCAAAGTTAATAATATGTTTATTTAAAAATATAAATGTTGAGTTGACTTTTAAATTGGATTTTTAAAAGTAAAATTTGAATTTTTAATCTGGATTTAAATTTGAATCTTTAAAAGATAATTATTTTATTTTATTTGGGTATAAAATATATGAATAAGGCTTTTATTTAAAATAAGATTTGTTTACAATATTTTCTTTAAAAGGAATTTTATTCATATAAATTTAGAAAATATTTATTTAATAGTGAATTGAATACAAGAGATATTTTTACACTTAAAAATGAATGAAATACATGTATATGATTTTATTAGGATATAAATGAGTTTTATTTTATTTTCTTTTAAAGGTTTCATTTATTTATAATATAGAAAAGCATTTATAACTAATAAATGTATTTATCTATTTAGGAAATACATATAAAAGTTTTAAAACTCTTTTTAAAAAGAATATAAATGGATAATGACAAGTGTAAAATTTCTAAACATGATAAATACATGTGTTAACTAGATAAATAGGGAAGAAGACAAGTGTCATAATTTATTTTATTTTCCTTAATTTTAAAACAAATCTAATTGAATCTATATAAATCTATATCCTTATCTCTTCCATTTCTTTGTTCATCTTCACGTTTTCAAAAATGAGATCAAAACCCTATAATCTCCTTTTAATCTTCAGCCTATAAACACTCCTCAAAACTGAAATCGTTTCAAAAGAAAATTTCTCAAATTCAAACCTGAGAACATTTACTCCAATCAAAATCAAAGCCCTGTAAACTAGGTCTGTAATCAAAAATCCTCAAACCTGAAATCTCCTCAAAACAAATCTGCAATGCAACCCAGAATCATTGTTCTCAGACCTGTAACCAATTTCCAGTTCAAAAATCTCTGTAGCCATTCTCTAAACCAAGCTGAAATGTTTAATCAAGAGCTGGAACCATTTGTTCTTTAAAGCCAGTAATTATTTCCAAGGGTTTATGCAATATAATCTGAGGCAACAGCAAGTTTTCAAAAGCTCTTCAAGTTTAAAAGAAATCAAAACAAGTATTCCAGATTTCAAAGGGAATTCAGTTTCAAAGCTCTGGCTTTTTGAAATAGGTGAGTAAATAATCTTTTTCAAAAGTTAAAAAGGAAATTAAATTTGCTTTTAAATGATTTCTGAATAGAGTATATATGCATGTTTATTTATATGAATGTTCTCTGTGTGTATGTAAGAATTGAATTGTGCATGTATGATTTAAGTGTTAGTTGCTCTGTTATCTTTAATTTGAGAAAAACTCTTCTTTATAAGACCTTGAACTATATATATATATCATGATCCCAGAAGTATATATGAGATTTCCTAGAAATGTTTGAGTGCATTTTGGGTTGCATGTTTATAAATATGTAAATATAAAGATATGTATGTCTGTTCATATTTATGTCTCTGTTTATAACAGTACAGGCTTTAGATTTTAATAGAAAATTCCTATCTTCCTATTTAATTGATTTTAGTCTAGAGTTTGTAAATGAAAAGGGTTTCTAACCATGTACTCTAAATTTTAAAAATAGATTCGAGGATATGTAATAAGTATTAACTCTAAAAATTTAAAGTTTACAGTAGAACTCAATGAAATGGGTAAACTTCGAAAATGTTAATTTAAAACTTTGACTCTATAATCTGATTAGTAATTACAAATGATGAATTTAGAAAAAGAATTCAAGAATTTTAAGGTTGAAATGGTAGAGAAATTGTAAGATGAACAGAAATGACATTTTCGTCATTTTCAGACGAACGATGGGGCTGGGTTCATCGTGATTGATGTCGGAGGTAGGTTGAAGGCTGTAGATGATGGGAAAAATAGTGGATGAATTTATTATTCGTCGTGGTGGTTATTCGATGGGATTTTAGGGTTTAGTGAATGGTTTTGGTCAGTGTTGAAGTCGAGGCTTTTTCGTGGACGTGGTCGAGCTGGAAGCTACCGCACCTGGGGGAAATGAGGCGTGGGTTAGAGATGAAGCTTTGGTCGAAGTCGTGGGGATTCTGGTGGTCGGAGGAGGTCTGACGAGGTGATTCTGATCGATGGTTTTGGTTCCGGTTGTTCTAGTTTGTTCGATTTTGAATTACGATTGGATTGAATGATCTGGGTGGTCGGATTTGTTGGGGTAGTTGTCGTGGACGTGTTGGAGGTGGCGGCGGTGACTGGAGTGGCGGCGTTCGCCTGTGCACGTGCACGATCGAACGTATGTGTGTCAGTGGTTTTGAGTTGGGGAAGAAGAAGCTACTCGAGTCGTACTCGGGGAGGAACTCGTGTAGGTTAGGATTTTGCTCGGGTTTGATCTAGGGTAGTACGCGAGATTGCGAGTGATAATTGTTAAAGTTTTTAACAGTTTATTTTTTTTAAAACAACAGTTTTTTTTAAATTTACTCGGGAAGGACCTCGGGAAGATAAGGCTTGGGCTCGGGTTGTCTTCGGGTCGTTTACAAGATTTCGAGTGAGCTGCTAAGTTTCAAAACAGTTTTTAAAATTTAAAACTAAAGTCTTTTATAAAAAGAAAAGAAGAAGAAGTACTTGGTTTTGTTCAAGTACATATGGGTTAAACCCAAAGATAATGTTAAACCAGTTTTAAAAATTTAATTAAAGTAAGTTTAAAATTTTAAATAATCATGTTAAATCAAGTGTCTTGGAAATTCATTTTTTTTGTAATGAATGTTTTAGATAAAAATTAAGTTGTATGATTTTGATTAACTTAAATATATTAAATCAAAATCTTAAGTTATTTCCAAATTTAATTAGAAATGTAATAAAGTAATTATTAAGAAAATGTTTTATCTTAAAACTTAATTTAAGTTTGATAATAAATGGGATAAATAAAGAGTGATTTATTAAATTAAATTATTTAATGGTTAAGGGTAAGTAAATTAACAATTAAGGTTTTCAAGTATTTTATTTACTTGTAAATTAAGGATTGTTAATTGATAATTATAGATAAGTAATTAATGATTATTTATTTTAAAACTTAATTAATGATTTAATTAAGTAAGTTAATTACTAAGATCAAATGTTTTAATGATAATGTTTTATCTCAAGGTTAATTAAGGTTTTTAATGAGTTGAAATTAATAAAGTTAATTAAGAAATTTAAGTTTAATTAATTTATTTAATTAATTTTTGATAAGGATTAATTAAATGATTAAGAGTAAATTAAACTAGTAATTAAGTAGTACTTAATAAAGTTTTATTAAATAATAATTAAGTTTTTCTTAATTAATAATTAAGAGATTATTTATCTCTGATTAAAGTTAATTAAGGATTAATTAACTGTTGTTAAGGGTTAATTAATTGTCATTAAAGATTAATTAATAGATAATTATGGATTAATTAAATTGGTAATTAAGGTTGTTAATTAATAATTAAGTTTTATTAATTAATAATTTAGAAGTAATTAATTAGTTAATTAAGTTTAATTAATTAATTATAAAAGTAATTAAGGATTGATTACTTTGTATTAAAGGATATTGATTAATAATTAAGGTTTATTAATTAATAGTTAAAGAATAATTAATCAAGGATTAATTAATTTGTTTAAAGGGTAATTAAGGATGAGTTACTCAGTTATGATTTAAGAAATGAATGTGATTTATTTAAGTTAATTAATTTGTTAATTAATTAAGGATAGTCACTTGGTAATTGATTAAGTGTAGTTACTTAATAAGATTGGTTAAGTATAATTACTTAGTGTAAGTAATTAATAAATGAATTACTATATGTAATTGGTGAATTTAATCAAAAAGGATTTATAAAAGAAATTAAAGTAATTAAGAATAGTTAATTACTGTTAATGATTATTTAAGGTTGATTAATGGAAGTAATTAATTAATGCATGATTAATTAATGTAATTAATTAAGGAATAATGTAATTAATTATAGTTAATTAATTAATGTAATTAATTAAGGATCATTAATTATTGTAGTTAATGAGAGTAATTAAAGGTTAATTACTATAAATGATTAAGGATAATTAATTTGTTAAATTAATTAAAGGATAATTACTTTATGTAATTAATGGATAATTTAATCAAGAGTGATTAATGGTTAATTAATTAAATGGTTGTAATTAATTAATGGTTGATTAAGCAAGGTTAGGAATTAATTCTTAAGTAATTAATTTAATTTAAGTTGATTAAATTAATTAAAATAGAGATTAATAAATGGTTGCTTATAAATGATGGTTGAGTAGAATGTCTGATTTGGTTGATATCTATTGGATGATATACTATGATATATCTGTGATAAATGTGTGATATTTATCTATGTTAATGCTATGTGAATTCAAGTATTAAATTGAATTGAATTGTTTAAACCTTTAAACAACTTGGCCTTAAAAGATACGTTTTGGATTTCGATGAGACCGGGATCGGGTTTCCGTATACCGGATTTCCAGGTCTGGAGACCCGAATACCACATCGATCCAAATTAACGATAGGTCGTGAATCTCAAGTGAAGATGAAGATTCAGAGTGCAAGGGTTATTGTCGTTAACTCTGAGGGTGATTCCAAAACGAGTGTAACGAGATAATGCCTTCGGTTTCGTTCGAACCCGGAACGAACTTGTATGGATTGAATGCTTTCAGAACATCGTCAGGTGGACGATGAGCATTCTAAGTGATGTGTTCTGATTAAAGGTAATCGTGACCTCAAGCCTCATCAACCGGGAATGGCTAAAACAGGGGAGGTGCAGCAAGGCTTCGTGGGTAGCGCCCACTGAGAGTAAGGTCATCCCTGTCTAGATGTCCCTTTCTATTTCGACTTAGTGGTACGGTTGCAGTACACAACCGTGGGGTGATTTTATTCGGAATTATCCAGTAAGGGATGGTTCCGGCTTTGTGTTGCAGGGGAGCGGGCGTACTCCTCGGTACGGTGATCTAGGCCACGTACTGTGACGGGCGGTACCCCAGTAGCCCTGCCATTGTATGGAAATCCAACTTCCAATAAGTGATAACGGTCTTGATTGTATACTTATGTATGCTGGAATTTAATAATGTAACAATTTCGGCTATTTCATATTTATTTGAAAACCCTAGACCTATTATAATACAATCAGATTTCCTATCAAAGTTTTGGTTAGCGTAAGGTAAAAACTTTTCCATGTTTATGTGTAGGAAGTCTTACGTGATACCTTTGTTTTCAAAAGGTTTTGAAGTTAAGAAATTTAAACCGTTTACTCACACCAGACCCATGTCTGACCCAAGTGTTTATTTCTGTTTTATATAAACTCTTGGGTACTCAAATTTTTACGAGTAGCCAAGGGAGTCAGGTTTGCTTTGACGAGTTCTCTGGAGGAGCAATGGAGCAGGAGGCTTCAACGTTCATAGAGATATAGTAGTTCCGCTGTGTTGATCTCTGAGTCATTGTTTTCTGTGTTGTATCTTGTATTGTAGAAACTAGACAGGTGTTTATAACTGTCTAGTATGTGTTGTATATGTTGTGTAACTCTGATAGTTGTTGTATATGATACTATGTAATAGTTTATGTTATTAATATAATTTATTCATTCCGCTGTTTAGATTCTGATGTTGTTCCTTTCTTTCTTCTCTTCTTTTCTCTTTCTATCCCTTTCTTTCTTATCAACGATGCGTCATTCTGTGGAATGAGTGGCGGGTCGTCACATTTGGTATCAGAGCTATAGGTTGAGTGAATACCTAGGCTCTGGAATGGTGTCTATCTTGAGAGAGCGTATTTGTAATTTTTCTATATATAACTATATATATATTCTACCTATATTGTTGGGTTACCTGTTCGGGTTTTCCAATATGAGTTATAAAGGTAGATAGGGTAGTGGTGTGTGTAACACGACTACCAATGGTTGGAGTTTGAATGTTTGAGTTTGGAAGTGAATCTGTCGAGACTGTAGACCTAATACCGTCTCGAGTAAACTTTGATATGGTGTAAGGATTTCATATCTCTAAAGGAAACCTGTTAAGGTTCGGAGTCCATTATTGAAGTATAAGTTGAATCGCGCTCGTGTGGGCGGATTTTTGAGAGTTTGGATCTGTTGGTTGAACAGAAGCGAGTGATGGTATTCTGGGTATTTCAGGAATAGCAGCTGCGTGATGAGACGTAGTGACTATGGATATTTCCGAAGAAGTTTTCTTTTGGAGCAAGTTTAAGGAAGTGTGTCTGCTTCGGTGTTGTGGCTGAGTTCAGCAGGATGTTTGTGTTTGGTCTGAGGTCCGGGTTCTCTAGAAGCTTTGGATAAGGAGTCTTTGTCATCCGTGTTAGCGGTGCAGCTCGAGTGTTCTGTGTTCCTGCTGGAAGATCTTTTGGCTTAGCAGTTTTTCTTAGAAGTGGAGTTCAGAAACTGCAGAGTAGATTCATTTTTCAAATGGATTGGTCAAGCAATATGACTGTTCTGATGAATTAAGAAAGAACAGTAATCTTTGGATATTGGACTGGATAGGATCGCAAAAGTGACTTGCGATAGTTTGAGTGTTCTCTTGGGAAATCTTTTGCTTGAGTTTGTGGCATCTCTAGAAGATGTAGGAGTTATAGAGTTGTCAGAGATTTTCTGGAGTGTTGATCTAGTTTGTATTCGAGTTCATAGACGACATCTAGATCAGAGTTGAGCAGCGAAAGCTTGGTAGTAGTTGTTCTAGAGTAGAAGCAACCGGAAGTTGCAGTGTTTGGATTAAAGGGTTCCTACAGGAAGCTTTTCAAGATCTGAAGGCCAGATTGGTGAGAGCATTTGTTTTGTCTTTTCTGGATAGGAGAAGTATTTGGAATCTACCGATGATTGTGGAATAGAGTTTGAGTTCTGGATTTCCGTAGATCTTGAGAGGATCCGTTTGTTGGATTGTTTTTGGTCCTGTTTATTTCGAGAAGCATCAGCGATGGTTGAGCTGATCAGGAAGGATGAAGGCAGCCCAGAATTGTCAGAAGAGTTCTGTGGATTAGAGATGGAGAACTTGGAATTCGAAGTTGGAGACTTCGTTGTTATTTCTCCAGTAAAAGGGAGCAAGTAAGATTGGGTAAGATTAGAAAGATAGCTCCGAGTATATTGGATCTTTCTGAATTTTTGTGAGGATAAGTGTTTTGGCTTCGGTATTGAATTACCAGTTTGGATTTAGTAGAGCGAGTAACCCAGTATCTGTATCGGGGAAACTCGGGATAATTTTAGGTAGTTTATCCGGATCTATGTTCGGATAGCTAGAATTGTTGTTTGTATGAATTGTTGCTTGGATGAAAAGGTTTGTTTGGATGAATGGTTGTTTGTTTGATAGTGTATGGCTGATAAGTATGCTTGAATTGTTTTAAAATGGATTGAAATAAAATAAAAATTTGGATTATCTTTTGTTTTAAATTTCGAGGACGAAATTCTTTTAAGGGGGAAGGAATGTGATATCCCGGGATTTCGAGAAGTTTAAAATGTGATAATCTCTTAATTTAAATTATTTTAATTAATAATATTGTTATTTCAAATATTTTATAACCCAATAATAATAATATGATGTTTTAATTATAGTATAGATTGATTATAATAAGAATAATAATTTAAATTGTATTATTTTATAAATTTGATTTCTAAATAGATTTATCATTTCCAAAATTAATAAGTATTGTTTAAATATGTATATATATGTCTTGAGTTGTTTTTAAATGAAATATATCAATTTCAAAGTTAATAATATGTTTATTTAAAAATATAAATGTTGAGTTGACTTTTAAATTGGATTTTTAAAAGTAAAATTTGAATTTTTAATCTGGATTTAAATTTGAATCTTTAAAAGATAATTATTTTATTTTATTTGGGTATAAAATATATGAATAAGGCTTTTATTTAAAATAAGATTTGTTTACAATATTTTCTTTAAAAGGAATTTTATTCATATAAATTTAGAAAATATTTATTTAATAGTGAATTGAATACAAGAGATATTTTTACACTTAAAAATGAATGAAATACATGTATATGATTTTATTAGGATATAAATGAGTTTTATTTTATTTTCTTTTAAAGGTTTCATTTATTTATAATATAGAAAAGCATTTATAACTAATAAATGTATTTATCTATTTAGGAAATACATATAAAAGTTTTAAAACTCTTTTTAAAAAGAATATAAATGGATAATGACAAGTGTAAAATTTCTAAACATGATAAATACATGTGTTAACTAGATAAATAGGGAAGAAGACAAGTGTCATAATTTATTTTATTTTCCTTAATTTTAAAACAAATCTAATTGAATCTATATAAATCTATATCCTTATCTCTTCCATTTCTTTGTTCATCTTCACGTTTTCAAAAATGAGATCAAAACCCTATAATCTCCTTTTAATCTTCAGCCTATAAACACTCCTCAAAACTGAAATCGTTTCAAAAGAAAATTTCTCAAATTCAAACCTGAGAACATTTACTCCAATCAAAATCAAAGCCCTGTAAACTAGGTCTGTAATCAAAAATCCTCAAACCTGAAATCTCCTCAAAACAAATCTGCAATGCAACCCAGAATCATTGTTCTCAGACCTGTAACCAATTTCCAGTTCAAAAATCTCTGTAGCCATTCTCTAAACCAAGCTGAAATGTTTAATCAAGAGCTGGAACCATTTGTTCTTTAAAGCCAGTAATTATTTCCAAGGGTTTATGCAATATAATCTGAGGCAACAGCAAGTTTTCAAAAGCTCTTCAAGTTTAAAAGAAATCAAAACAAGTATTCCAGATTTCAAAGGGAATTCAGTTTCAAAGCTCTGGCTTTTTGAAATAGGTGAGTAAATAATCTTTTTCAAAAGTTAAAAAGGAAATTAAATTTGCTTTTAAATGATTTCTGAATAGAGTATATATGCATGTTTATTTATATGAATGTTCTCTGTGTGTATGTAAGAATTGAATTGTGCATGTATGATTTAAGTGTTAGTTGCTCTGTTATCTTTAATTTGAGAAAAACTCTTCTTTATAAGACCTTGAACTATATATATATATCATGATCCCAGAAGTATATATGAGATTTCCTAGAAATGTTTGAGTGCATTTTGGGTTGCATGTTTATAAATATGTAAATATAAAGATATGTATGTCTATTCATATTTATGTCTCTGTTTATAACAGTACAGGCTTTAGATTTTAATAGAAAATTCCTATCTTCCTATTTAATTGATTTTAGTCTAGAGTTTGTAAATGAAAAGGGTTTCTAACCATGTACTCTAAATTTTAAAAATAGATTCGAGGATATGTAATAAGTATTAACTCTAAAAATTTAAAGTTTACAGTAGAACTCAATGAAATGGGTAAACTTCGAAAATGTTAATTTAAAACTTTGACTCTATAATCTGATTAGTAATTACAAATGATGAATTTAGAAAAAGAATTCAAGAATTTTAAGGTTGAAATGGTAGAGAAATTGTAAGATGAACAGAAATGACATTTTCGTCATTTTCAGACGAACGATGGGGCTGGGTTCATCGTGATTGATGTCGGAGGTAGGTTGAAGGCTGTAGATGATGGGAAAAATAGTGGATGAATTTATTATTCGTCGTGGTGGTTATTCGATGGGATTTTAGGGTTTAGTGAATGGTTTTGGTCAGTGTTGAAGTCGAGGCTTTTTCGTGGACGTGGTCGAGCTGGAAGCTACCGCACCTGGGGGAAATGAGGCGTGGGTTAGAGATGAAGCTTTGGTCGAAGTCGTGGGGATTCTGGTGGTCGGAGGAGGTCTGACGAGGTGATTCTGATCGATGGTTTTGGTTCCGGTTGTTCTAGTTTGTTCGATTTTGAATTACGATTGGATTGAATGATCTGGGTGGTCGGATTTGTTGGGGTAGTTGTCGTGGACGTGTTGGAGGTGGCGGCGGTGACTGGAGTGGCGGCGTTCGCCTGTGCACGTGCACGATCGAACGTATGTGTGTCAGTGGTTTTGAGTTGGGGAAGAAGAAGCTACTCGAGTCGTACTCGGGGAGGAACTCGTGTAGGTTAGGATTTTGCTCGGGTTTGATCTAGGGTAGTACGCGAGATTGCGAGTGATAATTGTTAAAGTTTTTAACAGTTTATTTTTTTTAAAACAACAGTTTTTTTTAAATTTACTCGGGAAGGACCTCGGGAAGATAAGGCTTGGGCTCGGGTTGTCTTCGGGTCGTTTACAAGATTTCGAGTGAGCTGCTAAGTTTCAAAACAGTTTTTAAAATTTAAAACTAAAGTCTTTTATAAAAAGAAAAGAAGAAGAAGTACTTGGTTTTGTTCAAGTACATATGGGTTAAACCCAAAGATAATGTTAAACCAGTTTTAAAAATTTAATTAAAGTAAGTTTAAAATTTTAAATAATCATGTTAAATCAAGTGTCTTGGAAATTCATTTTTTTTGTAATGAATGTTTTAGATAAAAATTAAGTTGTATGATTTTGATTAACTTAAATATATTAAATCAAAATCTTAAGTTATTTCCAAATTTAATTAGAAATGTAATAAAGTAATTATTGAGAAAATGTTTTATCTTAAAACTTAATTTAAGTTTGATAATAAATGGGATAAATAAAGAGTGATTTATTAAATTAAATTATTTAATGGTTAAGGGTAAGTAAATTAACAATTAAGGTTTTCAAGTATTTTATTTACTTGTAAATTAAGGATTGTTAATTGATAATTATAGATAAGTAATTAATGATTATTTATTTTAAAACTTAATTAATGATTTAATTAAGTAAGTTAATTACTAAGATCAAATGTTTTAATGATAATGTTTTATCTCAAGGTTAATTAAGGTTTTTAATGAGTTGAAATTAATAAAGTTAATTAAGAAATTTAAGTTTAATTAATTTATTTAATTAATTTTTGATAAGGATTAATTAAATGATTAAGAGTAAATTAAACTAGTAATTAAGTAGTACTTAATAAAGTTTTATTAAATAATAATTAAGTTTTTCTTAATTAATAATTAAGAGATTATTTATCTCTGATTAAAGTTAATTAAGGATTAATTAACTGTTGTTAAGGGTTAATTAATTGTCATTAAAGATTAATTAATAGATAATTATGGATTAATTAAATTGGTAATTAAGGTTGTTAATTAATAATTAAGTTTTATTAATTAATAATTTAGAAGTAATTAATTAGTTAATTAAGTTTAATTAATTAATTATAAAAGTAATTAAGGATTGATTACTTTGTATTAAAGGATATTGATTAATAATTAAGGTTTATTAATTAATAGTTAAAGAATAATTAATCAAGGATTAATTAATTTGTTTAAAGGGTAATTAAGGATGAGTTACTCAGTTATGATTTAAGAAATGAATGTGATTTATTTAAGTTAATTAATTTGTTAATTAATTAAGGATAGTCACTTGGTAATTGATTAAGTGTAGTTACTTAATAAGATTGGTTAAGTATAATTACTTAGTGTAAGTAATTAATAAATGAATTACTATATGTAATTGGTGAATTTAATCAAAAAGGATTTATAAAAGAAATTAAAGTAATTAAGAATAGTTAATTACTGTTAATGATTATTTAAGGTTGATTAATGGAAGTAATTAATTAATGCATGATTAATTAATGTAATTAATTAAGGAATAATGTAATTAATTATAGTTAATTAATTAATTAATGTAATTAATTAAGGATCATTAATTATTGTAGTTAATGAGAGTAATTAAAGGTTAATTACTATAAATGATTAAGGATAATTAATTTGTTAAATTAATTAAAGGATAATTACTTTATGTAATTAATGGATAATTTAATCAAGAGTGATTAATGGTTAATTAATTAAATGGTTGTAATTAATTAATGGTTGATTAAGCAAGGTTAGGAATTAATTCTTAAGTAATTAATTTAATTTAAGTTGATTAAATTAATTAAAATAGAGATTAATAAATGGTTGCTTATAAATGATGGTTGAGTAGAATGTCTGATTTGGTTGATATCTATTGGATGATATACTATGATATATCTGTGATAAATGTGTGATATTTATCTATGTTAATGCTATGTGAATTCAAGTATTAAATTGAATTGAATTGTTTAAACCTTTAAACAACTTGGCCTTAAAAGATACGTTTTGGATTTCGATGAGACCGGGATCGGGTTTCCGTATACCGGATTTCCAGGTCTGGAGACCCGAATACCACATCGATCCAAATTAACGATAGGTCGTGAATCTCAAGTGAAGATGAAGATTCAGAGTGCAAGGGTTATTGTAGTTAACTCTGAGGGTGATTCCAAAACGAGTGTAACGAGATAATGCCTTCGGTTTCGTTCGAACCCGGAACGAACTTGTATGGATTGAATGCTTTCAGAACATCGTCAGGTGGACGATGAGCATTCTAAGTGATGTGTTCTGATTAAAGGTAATCGTGACCTCAAGCCTCATCAACCGGGAATGGCTAAAACAGGGGAGGTGCAGCAAGGCTTCGTGGGTAGCGCCCACTGAGAGTAAGGTCATCCCTGTCTAGATGTCCCTTTCTATTTCGACTTAGTGGTACGGTTGCAGTACACAACCGTGGGGTGATTTTATTCGGAATTATCCAGTAAGGGATGGTTCCGGCTTTGTGTTGCAGGGGAGCGGGCGTACTCCTCGGTACGGTGATCTAGGCCACGTACTGTGACGGGCGGTACCCCAGTAGCCCTGCCATTGTATGGAAATCCAACTTCCAATAAGTGATAACGGTCTTGATTGTATACTTATGTATGCTGGAATTTAATAATGTAACAATTTCGGCTATTTCATATTTATTTGAAAACCCTAGACCTATTATAATACAATCAGATTTCCTATCAAAGTTTTGGTTAGCGTAAGGTAAAAACTTTTCCATGTTTATGTGTGGGAAGTCTTACGTGATACCTTTGTTTTCAAAAGGTTTTGAAGTTAAGAAATTTAAACCGTTTACTCACACCAGACCCATGTCTGACCCAAGTGTTTATTTCTGTTTTATATAAACTCTTGGGTACTCAAATTTTTACGAGTAGCCAAGGGAGTCAGGTTTGCTTTGACGAGTTCTCTGGAGGAGCAATGGAGCAGGAGGCTTCAACGTTCATAGAGATATAGTAGTTCCGCTGTGTTGATCTCTGAGTCATTGTTTTCTGTGTTGTATCTTGTATTGTAGAAACTAGACAGGTGTTTATAACTGTCTAGTATGTGTTGTATATGTTGTGTAACTCTGATAGTTGTTGTATATGATACTATGTAATAGTTTATGTTATTAATATAATTTATTCATTCCGCTGTTTAGATTCTGATGTTGTTCCTTTCTTTCTTCTCTTCTTTTCTCTTTCTATCCCTTTCTTTCTTATCAACGATGCGTCATTCTGTGGAATGAGTGGCGGGTCGTCACATTTGGTATCAGAGCTATAGGTTGAGTGAATACCTAGGCTCTGGAATGGTGTCTATCTTGAGAGAGCGTATTTGTAATTTTTCTATATATAACTATATATATATTCTACCTATATTGTTGGGTTACCTGTTCGGGTTTTCCAATATGAGTTATAAAGGTAGATAGGGTAGTGGTGTGTGTAACACGACTACCAATGGTTGGAGTTTGAATGTTTGAGTTTGGAAGTGAATCTGTCGAGACTGTAGACCTAATACCGTCTCGAGTAAACTTTGATATGGTGTAAGGATTTCATATCTCTAAAGGAAACCTGTTAAGGTTCGGAGTCCATTATTGAAGTATAAGTTGAATCGCGCTCGTATGGGCGGATTTTTGAGAGTTTGGATCTGTTGGTTGAACAGAAGCGAGTGATGGTATTCTGGGTATTTCAGGAATAGCAGCTGCGTGATGAGACGTAGTGACTATGGATATTTCCGAAGAAGTTTTCTTTTGGAGCAAGTTTAAGGAAGTGTGTCTGCTTCGGTGTTGTGGCTGAGTTCAGCAGGATGTTTGTGTTTGGTCTGAGGTCCGGGTTCTCTAGAAGCTTTGGATAAGGAGTCTTTGTCATCCGTGTTAGCGGTGCAGCTCGAGTGTTCTGTGTTCCTGCTGGAAGATCTTTTGGCTTAGCAGTTTTTCTTAGAAGTGGAGTTCAGAAACTGCAGAGTAGATTCATTTTTCAAATGGATTGGTCAAGCAATATGACTGTTCTGATGAATTAAGAAAGAACAGTAATCTTTGGATATTGGACTGGATAGGATCGCAAAAGTGACTTGCGATAGTTTGAGTGTTCTCTTGGGAAATCTTTTGCTTGAGTTTGTGGCATCTCTAGAAGATGTAGGAGTTATAGAGTTGTCAGAGATTTTCTGGAGTGTTGATCTAGTTTGTATTCGAGTTCATAGACGACATCTAGATCAGAGTTGAGCAGCGAAAGCTTGGTAGTAGTTGTTCTAGAGTAGAAGCAACCGGAAGTTGCAGTGTTTGGATTAAAGGGTTCCTACAGGAAGCTTTTCAAGATCTGAAGGCCAGATTGGTGAGAGCATTTGTTTTGTCTTTTCTGGATAGGAGAAGTATTTGGAATCTACCGATGATTGTGGAATAGAGTTTGAGTTCTGGATTTCCGTAGATCTTGAGAGGATCCGTTTGTTGGATTGTTTTTGGTCCTGTTTATTTCGAGAAGCATCAGCGATGGTTGAGCTGATCAGGAAGGATGAAGGCAGCCCAGAATTGTCAGAAGAGTTCTGTGGATTAGAGATGGAGAATTTGGAATTCGAAGTTGGAGACTTCGTTGTTATTTCTCCAGTAAAAGGGAGCAAGTAAGATTGGGTAAGATTAGAAAGATAGCTCCGAGTATATTGGATCTTTCTGAATTTTTGTGAGGATAAGTGTTTTGGCTTCGGTATTGAATTACCAGTTTGGATTTAGTAGAGCGAGTAACCCAGTATCTGTATCGGGGAAACTCGGGATAATTTTAGGTAGTTTATCCGGATCTATGTTCGGATAGCTAGAATTGTTGTTTGTATGAATTGTTGCTTGGATGAAAAGGTTTGTTTGGATGAATGGTTGTTTGTTTGATAGTGTATGGCTGATAAGTATGCTTGAATTGTTTTAAAATGGATTGAAATAAAATAAAAATTTGGATTATCTTTTGTTTTAAATTTCGAGGACGAAATTCTTTTAAGGGGGAAGGAATGTGATATCCCGGGATTTCGAGAAGTTTAAAATGTGATAATCTCTTAATTTAAATTATTTTAATTAATAATATTGTTATTTCAAATATTTTATAACCCAATAATAATAATATGATGTTTTAATTATAGTATAGATTGATTATAATAAGAATAATAATTTAAATTGTATTATTTTATAAATTTGATTTCTAAATAGATTTATCATTTCCAAAATTAATAAGTATTGTTTAAATATGTATATATATGTCTTGAGTTGTTTTTAAATGAAATATATCAATTTCAAAGTTAATAATATGTTTATTTAAAAATATAAATGTTGAGTTGACTTTTAAATTGGATTTTTAAAAGTAAAATTTGAATTTTTAATCTGGATTTAAATTTGAATCTTTAAAAGATAATTATTTTATTTTATTTGGGTATAAAATATATGAATAAGGCTTTTATTTAAAATAAGATTTGTTTACAATATTTTCTTTAAAAGGAATTTTATTCATATAAATTTAGAAAATATTTATTTAATAGTGAATTGAATACAAGAGATATTTTTACACTTAAAAATGAATGAAATACATGTATATGATTTTATTAGGATATAAATGAGTTTTATTTTATTTTCTTTTAAAGGTTTCATTTATTTATAATATAGAAAAGCATTTATAACTAATAAATGTATTTATCTATTTAGGAAATACATATAAAAGTTTTAAAACTCTTTTTAAAAAGAATATAAATGGATAATGACAAGTGTAAAATTTCTAAACATGATAAATACATGTGTTAACTAGATAAATAGGGAAGAAGACAAGTGTCATAATTTATTTTATTTTCCTTAATTTTAAAACAAATCTAATTGAATCTATATAAATCTATATCCTTATCTCTTCCATTTCTTTGTTCATCTTCACGTTTTCAAAAATGAGATCAAAACCCTATAATCTCCTTTTAATCTTCAGCCTATAAACACTCCTCAAAACTGAAATCGTTTCAAAAGAAAATTTCTCAAATTCAAACCTGAGAACATTTACTCCAATCAAAATCAAAGCCCTGTAAACTAGGTCTGTAATCAAAAATCCTCAAACCTGAAATCTCCTCAAAACAAATCTGCAATGCAACCCAGAATCATTGTTCTCAGACCTGTAACCAATTTCCAGTTCAAAAATCTCTGTAGCCATTCTCTAAACCAAGCTGAAATGTTTAATCAAGAGCTGGAACCATTTGTTCTTTAAAGCCAGTAATTATTTCCAAGGGTTTATGCAATATAATCTGAGGCAACAGCAAGTTTTCAAAAGCTCTTCAAGTTTAAAAGAAATCAAAACAAGTATTCCAGATTTCAAAGGGAATTCAGTTTCAAAGCTCTGGCTTTTTGAAATAGGTGAGTAAATAATCTTTTTCAAAAGTTAAAAAGGAAATTAAATTTGCTTTTAAATGATTTCTGAATAGAGTATATATGCATGTTTATTTATATGAATGTTCTCTGTGTGTATGTAAGAATTGAATTGTGCATGTATGATTTAAGTGTTAGTTGCTCTGTTATCTTTAATTTGAGAAAAACTCTTCTTTATAAGACCTTGAACTATATATATATATCATGATCCCAGAAGTATATATGAGATTTCCTAGAAATGTTTGAGTGCATTTTGGGTTGCATGTTTATAAATATGTAAATATAAAGATATGTATGTCTGTTCATATTTATGTCTCTGTTTATAACAGTACAGGCTTTAGATTTTAATAGAAAATTCCTATCTTCCTATTTAATTGATTTTAGTCTAGAGTTTGTAAATGAAAAGGGTTTCTAACCATGTACTCTAAATTTTAAAAATAGATTCGAGGATATGTAATAAGTATTAACTCTAAAAATTTAAAGTTTACAGTAGAACTCAATGAAATGGGTAAACTTCGAAAATGTTAATTTAAAACTTTGACTCTATAATCTGATTAGTAATTACAAATGATGAATTTAGAAAAAGAATTCAAGAATTTTAAGGTTGAAATGGTAGAGAAATTGTAAGATGAACAGAAATGACATTTTCGTCATTTTCAGACGAACGATGGGGCTGGGTTCATCGTGATTGATGTCGGAGGTAGGTTGAAGGCTGTAGATGATGGGAAAAATAGTGGATGAATTTATTATTCGTCGTGGTGGTTATTCGATGGGATTTTAGGGTTTAGTGAATGGTTTTGGTCAGTGTTGAAGTCGAGGCTTTTTCGTGGACGTGGTCGAGCTGGAAGCTACCGCACCTGGGGGAAATGAGGCGTGGGTTAGAGATGAAGCTTTGGTCGAAGTCGTGGGGATTCTGGTGGTCGGAGGAGGTCTGACGAGGTGATTCTGATCGATGGTTTTGGTTCCGGTTGTTCTAGTTTGTTCGATTTTGAATTACGATTGGATTGAATGATCTGGGTAGTCGGATTTGTTGGGGTAGTTGTCGTGGACGTGTTGGAGGTGGCGGCGGTGACTGGAGTGGCGGCGTTCGCCTGTGCACGTGCACGATCGAACGTATGTGTGTCAGTGGTTTTGAGTTGGGGAAGAAGAAGCTACTCGAGTCGTACTCGGGGAGGAACTCGTGTAGGTTAGGATTTTGCTCGGGTTTGATCTAGGGTAGTACGCGAGATTGCGAGTGATAATTGTTAAAGTTTTTAACAGTTTATTTTTTTTAAAACAACAGTTTTTTTTAAATTTACTCGGGAAGGACCTCGGGAAGATAAGGCTTGGGCTCGGGTTGTCTTCGGGTCGTTTACAAGATTTCGAGTGAGCTGCTAAGTTTCAAAACAGTTTTTAAAATTTAAAACTAAAGTCTTTTATAAAAAGAAAAGAAGAAGAAGTACTTGGTTTTGTTCAAGTACATATGGGTTAAACCCAAAGATAATGTTAAACCAGTTTTAAAAATTTAATTAAAGTAAGTTTAAAATTTTAAATAATCATGTTAAATCAAGTGTCTTGGAAATTCATTTTTTTTGTAATGAATGTTTTAGATAAAAATTAAGTTGTATGATTTTGATTAACTTAAATATATTAAATCAAAATCTTAAGTTATTTCCAAATTTAATTAGAAATGTAATAAAGTAATTATTAAGAAAATGTTTTATCTTAAAACTTAATTTAAGTTTGATAATAAATGGGATAAATAAAGAGTGATTTATTAAATTAAATTATTTAATGGTTAAGGGTAAGTAAATTAACAATTAAGGTTTTCAAGTATTTTATTTACTTGTAAATTAAGGATTGTTAATTGATAATTATAGATAAGTAATTAATGATTATTTATTTTAAAACTTAATTAATGATTTAATTAAGTAAGTTAATTACTAAGATCAAATGTTTTAATGATAATGTTTTATCTCAAGGTTAATTAAGGTTTTTAATGAGTTGAAATTAATAAAGTTAATTAAGAAATTTAAGTTTAATTAATTTATTTAATTAATTTTTGATAAGGATTAATTAAATGATTAAGAGTAAATTAAACTAGTAATTAAGTAGTACTTAATAAAGTTTTATTAAATAATAATTAAGTTTTTCTTAATTAATAATTAAGAGATTATTTATCTCTGATTAAAGTTAATTAAGGATTAATTAACTGTTGTTAAGGGTTAATTAATTGTCATTAAAGATTAATTAATAGATAATTATGGATTAATTAAATTGGTAATTAAGGTTGTTAATTAATAATTAAGTTTTATTAATTAATAATTTAGAAGTAATTAATTAGTTAATTAAGTTTAATTAATTAATTATAAAAGTAATTAAGGATTGATTACTTTGTATTAAAGGATATTGATTAATAATTAAGGTTTATTAATTAATAGTTAAAGAATAATTAATCAAGGATTAATTAATTTGTTTAAAGGGTAATTAAGGATGAGTTACTCAGTTATGATTTAAGAAATGAATGTGATTTATTTAAGTTAATTAATTTGTTAATTAATTAAGGATAGTCACTTGGTAATTGATTAAGTGTAGTTACTTAATAAGATTGGTTAAGTATAATTACTTAGTGTAAGTAATTAATAAATGAATTACTATATGTAATTGGTGAATTTAATCAAAAAGGATTTATAAAAGAAATTAAAGTAATTAAGAATAGTTAATTACTGTTAATGATTATTTAAGGTTGATTAATGGAAGTAATTAATTAATGCATGATTAATTAATGTAATTAATTAAGGAATAATGTAATTAATTATAGTTAATTAATTAATGTAATTAATTAAGGATCATTAATTATTGTAGTTAATGAGAGTAATTAAAGGTTAATTACTATAAATGATTAAGGATAATTAATTTGTTAAATTAATTAAAGGATAATTACTTTATGTAATTAATGGATAATTTAATCAAGAGTGATTAATGGTTAATTAATTAAATGGTTGTAATTAATTAATGGTTGATTAAGCAAGGTTAGGAATTAATTCTTAAGTAATTAATTTAATTTAAGTTGATTAAATTAATTAAAATAGAGATTAATAAATGGTTGCTTATAAATGATGGTTGAGTAGAATGTCTGATTTGGTTGATATCTATTGGATGATATACTATGATATATCTGTGATAAATGTGTGATATTTATCTATGTTAATGCTATGTGAATTCAAGTATTAAATTGAATTGAATTGTTTAAACCTTTAAACAACTTGGCCTTAAAAGATACGTTTTGGATTTCGATGAGACCGGGATCGGGTTTCCGTATACCGGATTTCCAGGTCTGGAGACCCGAATACCACATCGATCCAAATTAACGATAGGTCGTGAATCTCAAGTGAAGATGAAGATTCAGAGTGCAAGGGTTATTGTCGTTAACTCTGAGGGTGATTCCAAAACGAGTGTAACGAGATAATGCCTTCGGTTTCGTTCGAACCCGGAACGAACTTGTATGGATTGAATGCTTTCAGAACATCGTCAGGTGGACGATGAGCATTCTAAGTGATGTGTTCTGATTAAAGGTAATCGTGACCTCAAGCCTCATCAACCGGGAATGGCTAAAACAGGGGAGGTGCAGCAAGGCTTCGTGGGTAGCGCCCACTGAGAGTAAGGTCATCCCTGTCTAGATGTCCCTTTCTATTTCGACTTAGTGGTACGGTTGCAGTACACAACCGTGGGGTGATTTTATTCGGAATTATCCAGTAAGGGATGGTTCCGGCTTTGTGTTGCAGGGGAGCGGGCGTACTCCTCGGTACGGTGATCTAGGCCACGTACTGTGACGGGCGGTACCCCAGTAGCCCTGCCATTGTATGGAAATCCAACTTCCAATAAGTGATAACGGTCTTGATTGTATACTTATGTATGCTGGAATTTAATAATGTAACAATTTCGGCTATTTCATATTTATTTGAAAACCCTAGACCTATTATAATACAATCAGATTTCCTATCAAAGTTTTGGTTAGCGTAAGGTAAAAACTTTTCCATGTTTATGTGTAGGAAGTCTTACGTGATACCTTTGTTTTCAAAAGGTTTTGAAGTTAAGAAATTTAAACCGTTTACTCACACCAGACCCATGTCTGACCCAAGTGTTTATTTCTGTTTTATATAAACTCTTGGGTACTCAAATTTTTACGAGTAGCCAAGGGAGTCAGGTTTGCTTTGACGAGTTCTCTGGAGGAGCAATGGAGCAGGAGGCTTCAACGTTCATAGAGATATAGTAGTTCCGCTGTGTTGATCTCTGAGTCATTGTTTTCTGTGTTGTATCTTGTATTGTAGAAACTAGACAGGTGTTTATAACTGTCTAGTATGTGTTGTATATGTTGTGTAACTCTGATAGTTGTTGTATATGATACTATGTAATAGTTTATGTTATTAATATAATTTATTCATTCCGCTGTTTAGATTCTGATGTTGTTCCTTTCTTTCTTCTCTTCTTTTCTCTTTCTATCCCTTTCTTTCTTATCAACGATGCGTCATTCTGTGGAATGAGTGGCGGGTCGTCACATTTGGTATCAGAGCTATAGGTTGAGTGAATACCTAGGCTCTGGAATGGTGTCTATCTTGAGAGAGCGTATTTGTAATTTTTCTATATATAACTATATATATATTCTACCTATATTGTTGGGTTACCTGTTCGGGTTTTCCAATATGAGTTATAAAGGTAGATAGGGTAGTGGTGTGTGTAACACGACTACCAATGGTTGGAGTTTGAATGTTTGAGTTTGGAAGTGAATCTGTCGAGACTGTAGACCTAATACCGTCTCGAGTAAACTTTGATATGGTGTAAGGATTTCATATCTCTAAAGGAAACCTGTTAAGGTTCGGAGTCCATTATTGAAGTATAAGTTGAATCGCGCTCGTGTGGGCGGATTTTTGAGAGTTTGGATCTGTTGGTTGAACAGAAGCGAGTGATGGTATTCTGGGTATTTCAGGAATAGCAGCTGCGTGATGAGACGTAGTGACTATGGATATTTCCGAAGAAGTTTTCTTTTGGAGCAAGTTTAAGGAAGTGTGTCTGCTTCGGTGTTGTGGCTGAGTTCAGCAGGATGTTTGTGTTTGGTCTGAGGTCCGGGTTCTCTAGAAGCTTTGGATAAGGAGTCTTTGTCATCCGTGTTAGCGGTGCAGCTCGAGTGTTCTGTGTTCCTGCTGGAAGATCTTTTGGCTTAGCAGTTTTTCTTAGAAGTGGAGTTCAGAAACTGCAGAGTAGATTCATTTTTCAAATGGATTGGTCAAGCAATATGACTGTTCTGATGAATTAAGAAAGAACAGTAATCTTTGGATATTGGACTGGATAGGATCGCAAAAGTGACTTGCGATAGTTTGAGTGTTCTCTTGGGAAATCTTTTGCTTGAGTTTGTGGCATCTCTAGAAGATGTAGGAGTTATAGAGTTGTCAGAGATTTTCTGGAGTGTTGATCTAGTTTGTATTCGAGTTCATAGACGACATCTAGATCAGAGTTGAGCAGCGAAAGCTTGGTAGTAGTTGTTCTAGAGTAGAAGCAACCGGAAGTTGCAGTGTTTGGATTAAAGGGTTCCTACAGGAAGCTTTTCAAGATCTGAAGGCCAGATTGGTGAGAGCATTTGTTTTGTCTTTTCTGGATAGGAGAAGTATTTGGAATCTACCGATGATTGTGGAATAGAGTTTGAGTTCTGGATTTCCGTAGATCTTGAGAGGATCCGTTTGTTGGATTGTTTTTGGTCCTGTTTATTTCGAGAAGCATCAGCGATGGTTGAGCTGATCAGGAAGGATGAAGGCAGCCCAGAATTGTCAGAAGAGTTCTGTGGATTAGAGATGGAGAACTTGGAATTCGAAGTTGGAGACTTCGTTGTTATTTCTCCAGTAAAAGGGAGCAAGTAAGATTGGGTAAGATTAGAAAGATAGCTCCGAGTATATTGGATCTTTCTGAATTTTTGTGAGGATAAGTGTTTTGGCTTCGGTATTGAATTACCAGTTTGGATTTAGTAGAGCGAGTAACCCAGTATCTGTATCGGGGAAACTCGGGATAATTTTAGGTAGTTTATCCGGATCTATGTTCGGATAGCTAGAATTGTTGTTTGTATGAATTGTTGCTTGGATGAAAAGGTTTGTTTGGATGAATGGTTGTTTGTTTGATAGTGTATGGCTGATAAGTATGCTTGAATTGTTTTAAAATGGATTGAAATAAAATAAAAATTTGGATTATCTTTTGTTTTAAATTTCGAGGACGAAATTCTTTTAAGGGGGAAGGAATGTGATATCCCGGGATTTCGAGAAGTTTAAAATGTGATAATCTCTTAATTTAAATTATTTTAATTAATAATATTGTTATTTCAAATATTTTATAACCCAATAATAATAATATGATGTTTTAATTATAGTATAGATTGATTATAATAAGAATAATAATTTAAATTGTATTATTTTATAAATTTGATTTCTAAATAGATTTATCATTTCCAAAATTAATAAGTATTGTTTAAATATGTATATATATGTCTTGAGTTGTTTTTAAATGAAATATATCAATTTCAAAGTTAATAATATGTTTATTTAAAAATATAAATGTTGAGTTGACTTTTAAATTGGATTTTTAAAAGTAAAATTTGAATTTTTAATCTGGATTTAAATTTGAATCTTTAAAAGATAATTATTTTATTTTATTTGGGTATAAAATATATGAATAAGGCTTTTATTTAAAATAAGATTTGTTTACAATATTTTCTTTAAAAGGAATTTTATTCATATAAATTTAGAAAATATTTATTTAATAGTGAATTGAATACAAGAGATATTTTTACACTTAAAAATGAATGAAATACATGTATATGATTTTATTAGGATATAAATGAGTTTTATTTTATTTTCTTTTAAAGGTTTCATTTATTTATAATATAGAAAAGCATTTATAACTAATAAATGTATTTATCTATTTAGGAAATACATATAAAAGTTTTAAAACTCTTTTTAAAAAGAATATAAATGGATAATGACAAGTGTAAAATTTCTAAACATGATAAATACATGTGTTAACTAGATAAATAGGGAAGAAGACAAGTGTCATAATTTATTTTATTTTCCTTAATTTTAAAACAAATCTAATTGAATCTATATAAATCTATATCCTTATCTCTTCCATTTCTTTGTTCATCTTCACGTTTTCAAAAATGAGATCAAAACCCTATAATCTCCTTTTAATCTTCAGCCTATAAACACTCCTCAAAACTGAAATCGTTTCAAAAGAAAATTTCTCAAATTCAAACCTGAGAACATTTACTCCAATCAAAATCAAAGCCCTGTAAACTAGGTCTGTAATCAAAAATCCTCAAACCTGAAATCTCCTCAAAACAAATCTGCAATGCAACCCAGAATCATTGTTCTCAGACCTGTAACCAATTTCCAGTTCAAAAATCTCTGTAGCCATTCTCTAAACCAAGCTGAAATGTTTAATCAAGAGCTGGAACCATTTGTTCTTTAAAGCCAGTAATTATTTCCAAGGGTTTATGCAATATAATCTGAGGCAACAGCAAGTTTTCAAAAGCTCTTCAAGTTTAAAAGAAATCAAAACAAGTATTCCAGATTTCAAAGGGAATTCAGTTTCAAAGCTCTGGCTTTTTGAAATAGGTGAGTAAATAATCTTTTTCAAAAGTTAAAAAGGAAATTAAATTTGCTTTTAAATGATTTCTGAATAGAGTATATATGCATGTTTATTTATATGAATGTTCTCTGTGTGTATGTAAGAATTGAATTGTGCATGTATGATTTAAGTGTTAGTTGCTCTGTTATCTTTAATTTGAGAAAAACTCTTCTTTATAAGACCTTGAACTATATATATATATCATGATCCCAGAAGTATATATGAGATTTCCTAGAAATGTTTGAGTGCATTTTGGGTTGCATGTTTATAAATATGTAAATATAAAGATATGTATGTCTGTTCATATTTATGTCTCTGTTTATAACAGTACAGGCTTTAGATTTTAATAGAAAATTCCTATCTTCCTATTTAATTGATTTTAGTCTAGAGTTTGTAAATGAAAAGGGTTTCTAACCATGTACTCTAAATTTTAAAAATAGATTCGAGGATATGTAATAAGTATTAACTCTAAAAATTTAAAGTTTACAGTAGAACTCAATGAAATGGGTAAACTTCGAAAATGTTAATTTAAAACTTTGACTCTATAATCTGATTAGTAATTACAAATGATGAATTTAGAAAAAGAATTCAAGAATTTTAAGGTTGAAATGGTAGAGAAATTGTAAGATGAACAGAAATGACATTTTCGTCATTTTCAGACGAACGATGGGGCTGGGTTCATCGTGATTGATGTCGGAGGTAGGTTGAAGGCTGTAGATGATGGGAAAAATAGTGGATGAATTTATTATTCGTCGTGGTGGTTATTCGATGGGATTTTAGGGTTTAGTGAATGGTTTTGGTCAGTGTTGAAGTCGAGGCTTTTTCGTGGACGTGGTCGAGCTGGAAGCTACCGCACCTGGGGGAAATGAGGCGTGGGTTAGAGATGAAGCTTTGGTCGAAGTCGTGGGGATTCTGGTGGTCGGAGGAGGTCTGACGAGGTGATTCTGATCGATGGTTTTGGTTCCGGTTGTTCTAGTTTGTTCGATTTTGAATTACGATTGGATTGAATGATCTGGGTGGTCGGATTTGTTGGGGTAGTTGTCGTGGACGTGTTGGAGGTGGCGGCGGTGACTGGAGTGGCGGCGTTCGCCTGTGCACGTGCACGATCGAACGTATGTGTGTCAGTGGTTTTGAGTTGGGGAAGAAGAAGCTACTCGAGTCGTACTCGGGGAGGAACTCGTGTAGGTTAGGATTTTGCTCGGGTTTGATCTAGGGTAGTACGCGAGATTGCGAGTGATAATTGTTAAAGTTTTTAACAGTTTATTTTTTTTAAAACAACAGTTTTTTTTAAATTTACTCGGGAAGGACCTCGGGAAGATAAGGCTTGGGCTCGGGTTGTCTTCGGGTCGTTTACAAGATTTCGAGTGAGCTGCTAAGTTTCAAAACAGTTTTTAAAATTTAAAACTAAAGTCTTTTATAAAAAGAAAAGAAGAAGAAGTACTTGGTTTTGTTCAAGTACATATGGGTTAAACCCAAAGATAATGTTAAACCAGTTTTAAAAATTTAATTAAAGTAAGTTTAAAATTTTAAATAATCATGTTAAATCAAGTGTCTTGGAAATTCATTTTTTTTGTAATGAATGTTTTAGATAAAAATTAAGTTGTATGATTTTGATTAACTTAAATATATTAAATCAAAATCTTAAGTTATTTCCAAATTTAATTAGAAATGTAATAAAGTAATTATTGAGAAAATGTTTTATCTTAAAACTTAATTTAAGTTTGATAATAAATGGGATAAATAAAGAGTGATTTATTAAATTAAATTATTTAATGGTTAAGGGTAAGTAAATTAACAATTAAGGTTTTCAAGTATTTTATTTACTTGTAAATTAAGGATTGTTAATTGATAATTATAGATAAGTAATTAATGATTATTTATTTTAAAACTTAATTAATGATTTAATTAAGTAAGTTAATTACTAAGATCAAATGTTTTAATGATAATGTTTTATCTCAAGGTTAATTAAGGTTTTTAATGAGTTGAAATTAATAAAGTTAATTAAGAAATTTAAGTTTAATTAATTTATTTAATTAATTTTTGATAAGGATTAATTAAATGATTAAGAGTAAATTAAACTAGTAATTAAGTAGTACTTAATAAATTTTTATTAAATAATAATTAAGTTTTTCTTAATTAATAATTAAGAGATTATTTATCTCTGATTAAAGTTAATTAAGGATTAATTAACTGTTGTTAAGGGTTAATTAATTGTCATTAAAGATTAATTAATAGATAATTATGGATTAATTAAATTGGTAATTAAGGTTGTTAATTAATAATTAAGTTTTATTAATTAATAATTTAGAAGTAATTAATTAGTTAATTAAGTTTAATTAATTAATTATAAAAGTAATTAAGGATTGATTACTTTGTATTAAAGGATATTGATTAATAATTAAGGTTTATTAATTAATAGTTAAAGAATAATTAATCAAGGATTAATTAATTTGTTTAAAGGGTAATTAAGGATGAGTTACTCAGTTATGATTTAAGAAATGAATGTGATTTATTTAAGTTAATTAATTTGTTAATTAATTAAGGATAGTCACTTGGTAATTGATTAAGTGTAGTTACTTAATAAGATTGGTTAAGTATAATTACTTAGTGTAAGTAATTAATAAATGAATTACTATATGTAATTGGTGAATTTAATCAAAAAGGATTTATAAAAGAAATTAAAGTAATTAAGAATAGTTAATTACTGTTAATGATTATTTAAGGTTGATTAATGGAAGTAATTAATTAATGCATGATTAATTAATGTAATTAATTAAGGAATAATGTAATTAATTATAGTTAATTAATTAATTAATGTAATTAATTAAGGATCATTAATTATTGTAGTTAATGAGAGTAATTAAAGGTTAATTACTATAAATGATTAAGGATAATTAATTTGTTAAATTAATTAAAGGATAATTACTTTATGTAATTAATGGATAATTTAATCAAGAGTGATTAATGGTTAATTAATTAAATGGTTGTAATTAATTAATGGTTGATTAAGCAAGGTTAGGAATTAATTCTTAAGTAATTAATTTAATTTAAGTTGATTAAATTAATTAAAATAGAGATTAATAAATGGTTGCTTATAAATGATGGTTGAGTAGAATGTCTGATTTGGTTGATATCTATTGGATGATATACTATGATATATCTGTGATAAATGTGTGATATTTATCTATGTTAATGCTATGTGAATTCAAGTATTAAATTGAATTGAATTGTTTAAACCTTTAAACAACTTGGCCTTAAAAGATACGTTTTGGATTTCGATGAGACCGGGATCGGGTTTCCGTATACCGGATTTCCAGGTCTGGAGACCCGAATACCACATCGATCCAAATTAACGATAGGTCGTGAATCTCAAGTGAAGATGAAGATTCAGAGTGCAAGGGTTATTGTCGTTAACTCTGAGGGTGATTCCAAAACGAGTGTAACGAGATAATGCCTTCGGTTTCGTTCGAACCCGGAACGAACTTGTATGGATTGAATGCTTTCAGAACATCGTCAGGTGGACGATGAGCATTCTAAGTGATGTGTTCTGATTAAAGGTAATCGTGACCTCAAGCCTCATCAACCGGGAATGGCTAAAACAGGGGAGGTGCAGCAAGGCTTCGTGGGTAGCGCCCACTGAGAGTAAGGTCATCCCTGTCTAGATGTCCCTTTCTATTTCGACTTAGTGGTACGGTTGCAGTACACAACCGTGGGGTGATTTTATTCGGAATTATCCAGTAAGGGATGGTTCCGGCTTTGTGTTGCAGGGGAGCGGGCGTACTCCTCGGTACGGTGATCTAGGCCACGTACTGTGACGGGCGGTACCCCAGTAGCCCTGCCATTGTATGGAAATCCAACTTCCAATAAGTGATAACGGTCTTGATTGTATACTTATGTATGCTGGAATTTAATAATGTAACAATTTCGGCTATTTCATATTTATTTGAAAACCCTAGACCTATTATAATACAATCAGATTTCCTATCAAAGTTTTGGTTAGCGTAAGGTAAAAACTTTTCCATGTTTATGTGTGGGAAGTCTTACGTGATACCTTTGTTTTCAAAAGGTTTTGAAGTTAAGAAATTTAAACCGTTTACTCACACCAGACCCATGTCTGACCCAAGTGTTTATTTCTGTTTTATATAAACTCTTGGGTACTCAAATTTTTACGAGTAGCCAAGGGAGTCAGGTTTGCTTTGACGAGTTCTCTGGAGGAGCAATGGAGCAGGAGGCTTCAACGTTCATAGAGATATAGTAGTTCCGCTGTGTTGATCTCTGAGTCATTGTTTTCTGTGTTGTATCTTGTATTGTAGAAACTAGACAGGTGTTTATAACTGTCTAGTATGTGTTGTATATGTTGTGTAACTCTGATAGTTGTTGTATATGATACTATGTAATAGTTTATGTTATTAATATAATTTATTCATTCCGCTGTTTAGATTCTGATGTTGTTCCTTTCTTTCTTCTCTTCTTTTCTCTTTCTATCCCTTTCTTTCTTATCAACGATGCGTCATTCTGTGGAATGAGTGGCGGGTCGTCACATTTGGTATCAGAGCTATAGGTTGAGTGAATACCTAGGCTCTGGAATGGTGTCTATCTTGAGAGAGCGTATTTGTAATTTTTCTATATATAACTATATATATATTCTACCTATATTGTTGGGTTACCTGTTCGGGTTTTCCAATATGAGTTATAAAGGTAGATAGGGTAGTGGTGTGTGTAACACGACTACCAATGGTTGGAGTTTGAATGTTTGAGTTTGGAAGTGAATCTGTCGAGACTGTAGACCTAATACCGTCTCGAGTAAACTTTGATATGGTGTAAGGATTTCATATCTCTAAAGGAAACCTGTTAAGGTTCGGAGTCCATTATTGAAGTATAAGTTGAATCGCGCTCGTGTGGGCGGATTTTTGAGAGTTTGGATCTGTTGGTTGAACAGAAGCGAGTGATGGTATTCTGGGTATTTCAGGAATAGCAGCTGCGTGATGAGACGTAGTGACTATGGATATTTCCGAAGAAGTTTTCTTTTGGAGCAAGTTTAAGGAAGTGTGTCTACTTCGGTGTTGTGGCTGAGTTCAGCAGGATGTTTGTGTTTGGTCTGAGGTCCGGGTTCTCTAGAAGCTTTGGATAAGGAGTCTTTGTCATCCGTGTTAGCGGTGCAGCTCGAGTGTTCTGTGTTCCTGCTGGAAGATCTTTTGGCTTAGCAGTTTTTCTTAGAAGTGGAGTTCAGAAACTGCAGAGTAGATTCATTTTTCAAATGGATTGGTCAAGCAATATGACTGTTCTGATGAATTAAGAAAGAACAGTAATCTTTGGATATTGGACTGGATAGGATCGCAAAAGTGACTTGCGATAGTTTGAGTGTTCTCTTGGGAAATCTTTTGCTTGAGTTTGTGGCATCTCTAGAAGATGTAGGAGTTATAGAGTTGTCAGAGATTTTCTGGAGTGTTGATCTAGTTTGTATTCGAGTTCATAGACGACATCTAGATCAGAGTTGAGCAGCGAAAGCTTGGTAGTAGTTGTTCTAGAGTAGAAGCAACCGGAAGTTGCAGTGTTTGGATTAAAGGGTTCCTACAGGAAGCTTTTCAAGATCTGAAGGCCAGATTGGTGAGAGCATTTGTTTTGTCTTTTCTGGATAGGAGAAGTATTTGGAATCTACCGATGATTGTGGAATAGAGTTTGAGTTCTGGATTTCCGTAGATCTTGAGAGGATCCGTTTGTTGGATTGTTTTTGGTCCTGTTTATTTCGAGAAGCATCAGCGATGGTTGAGCTGATCAGGAAGGATGAAGGCAGCCCAGAATTGTCAGAAGAGTTCTGTGGATTAGAGATGGAGAACTTGGAATTCGAAGTTGGAGACTTCGTTGTTATTTCTCCAGTAAAAGGGAGCAAGTAAGATTGGGTAAGATTAGAAAGATAGCTCCGAGTATATTGGATCTTTCTGAATTTTTGTGAGGATAAGTGTTTTGGCTTCGGTATTGAATTACCAGTTTGGATTTAGTAGAGCGAGTAACCCAGTATCTGTATCGGGGAAACTCGGGATAATTTTAGGTAGTTTATCCGGATCTATGTTCGGATAGCTAGAATTGTTGTTTGTATGAATTGTTGCTTGGATGAAAAGGTTTGTTTGGATGAATGGTTGTTTGTTTGATAGTGTATGGCTGATAAGTATGCTTGAATTGTTTTAAAATGGATTGAAATAAAATAAAAATTTGGATTATCTTTTGTTTTAAATTTCGAGGACGAAATTCTTTTAAGGGGGAAGGAATGTGATATCCCGGGATTTCGAGAAGTTTAAAATGTGATAATCTCTTAATTTAAATTATTTTAATTAATAATATTGTTATTTCAAATATTTTATAACCCAATAATAATAATATGATGTTTTAATTATAGTATAGATTGATTATAATAAGAATAATAATTTAAATTGTATTATTTTATAAATTTGATTTCTAAATAGATTTATCATTTCCAAAATTAATAAGTATTGTTTAAATATGTATATATATGTCTTGAGTTGTTTTTAAATGAAATATATCAATTTCAAAGTTAATAATATGTTTATTTAAAAATATAAATGTTGAGTTGACTTTTAAATTGGATTTTTAAAAGTAAAATTTGAATTTTTAATCTGGATTTAAATTTGAATCTTTAAAAGATAATTATTTTATTTTATTTGGGTATAAAATATATGAATAAGGCTTTTATTTAAAATAAGATTTGTTTACAATATTTTCTTTAAAAGGAATTTTATTCATATAAATTTAGAAAATATTTATTTAATAGTGAATTGAATACAAGAGATATTTTTACACTTAAAAATGAATGAAATACATGTATATGATTTTATTAGGATATAAATGAGTTTTATTTTATTTTCTTTTAAAGGTTTCATTTATTTATAATATAGAAAAGCATTTATAACTAATAAATGTATTTATCTATTTAGGAAATACATATAAAAGTTTTAAAACTCTTTTTAAAAAGAATATAAATGGATAATGACAAGTGTAAAATTTCTAAACATGATAAATACATGTGTTAACTAGATAAATAGGGAAGAAGACAAGTGTCATAATTTATTTTATTTTCCTTAATTTTAAAACAAATCTAATTGAATCTATATAAATCTATATCCTTATCTCTTCCATTTCTTTGTTCATCTTCACGTTTTCAAAAATGAGATCAAAACCCTATAATCTCCTTTTAATCTTCAGCCTATAAACACTCCTCAAAACTGAAATCGTTTCAAAAGAAAATTTCTCAAATTCAAACCTGAGAACATTTACTCCAATCAAAATCAAAGCCCTGTAAACTAGGTCTGTAATCAAAAATCCTCAAACCTGAAATCTCCTCAAAACAAATCTGCAATGCAACCCAGAATCATTGTTCTCAGACCTGTAACCAATTTCCAGTTCAAAAATCTCTGTAGCCATTCTCTAAACCAAGCTGAAATGTTTAATCAAGAGCTGGAACCATTTGTTCTTTAAAGCCAGTAATTATTTCCAAGGGTTTATGCAATATAATCTGAGGCAACAGCAAGTTTTCAAAAGCTCTTCAAGTTTAAAAGAAATCAAAACAAGTATTCCAGATTTCAAAGGGAATTCAGTTTCAAAGCTCTGGCTTTTTGAAATAGGTGAGTAAATAATCTTTTTCAAAAGTTAAAAAGGAAATTAAATTTGCTTTTAAATGATTTCTGAATAGAGTATATATGCATGTTTATTTATATGAATGTTCTCTGTGTGTATGTAAGAATTGAATTGTGCATGTATGATTTAAGTGTTAGTTGCTCTGTTATCTTTAATTTGAGAAAAACTCTTCTTTATAAGACCTTGAACTATATATATATATCATGATCCCAGAAGTATATATGAGATTTCCTAGAAATGTTTGAGTGCATTTTGGGTTGCATGTTTATAAATATGTAAATATAAAGATATGTATGTCTGTTCATATTTATGTCTCTGTTTATAACAGTACAGGCTTTAGATTTTAATAGAAAATTCCTATCTTCCTATTTAATTGATTTTAGTCTAGAGTTTGTAAATGAAAAGGGTTTCTAACCATGTACTCTAAATTTTAAAAATAGATTCGAGGATATGTAATAAGTATTAACTCTAAAAATTTAAAGTTTACAGTAGAACTCAATGAAATGGGTAAACTTCGAAAATGTTAATTTAAAACTTTGACTCTATAATCTGATTAGTAATTACAAATGATGAATTTAGAAAAAGAATTCAAGAATTTTAAGGTTGAAATGGTAGAGAAATTGTAAGATGAACAGAAATGACATTTTCGTCATTTTCAGACGAACGATGGGGCTGGGTTCATCGTGATTGATGTCGGAGGTAGGTTGAAGGCTGTAGATGATGGGAAAAATAGTGGATGAATTTATTATTCGTCGTGGTGGTTATTCGATGGGATTTTAGGGTTTAGTGAATGGTTTTGGTCAGTGTTGAAGTCGAGGCTTTTTCGTGGACGTGGTCGAGCTGGAAGCTACCGCACCTGGGGGAAATGAGGCGTGGGTTAGAGATGAAGCTTTGGTCGAAGTCGTGGGGATTCTGGTGGTCGGAGGAGGTCTGACGAGGTGATTCTGATCGATGGTTTTGGTTCCGGTTGTTCTAGTTTGTTCGATTTTGAATTACGATTGGATTGAATGATCTGGGTGGTCGGATTTGTTGGGGTAGTTGTCGTGGACGTGTTGGAGGTGGCGGCGGTGACTGGAGTGGCGGCGTTCGCCTGTGCACGTGCACGATCGAACGTATGTGTGTCAGTGGTTTTGAGTTGGGGAAGAAGAAGCTACTCGAGTCGTACTCGGGGAGGAACTCGTGTAGGTTAGGATTTTGCTCGGGTTTGATCTAGGGTAGTACGCGAGATTGCGAGTGATAATTGTTAAAGTTTTTAACAGTTTATTTTTTTTAAAACAACAGTTTTTTTTAAATTTACTCGGGAAGGACCTCGGGAAGATAAGGCTTGGGCTCGGGTTGTCTTCGGGTCGTTTACAAGATTTCGAGTGAGCTGCTAAGTTTCAAAACAGTTTTTAAAATTTAAAACTAAAGTCTTTTATAAAAAGAAAAGAAGAAGAAGTACTTGGTTTTGTTCAAGTACATATGGGTTAAACCCAAAGATAATGTTAAACCAGTTTTAAAAATTTAATTAAAGTAAGTTTAAAATTTTAAATAATCATGTTAAATCAAGTGTCTTGGAAATTCATTTTTTTTGTAATGAATGTTTTAGATAAAAATTAAGTTGTATGATTTTGATTAACTTAAATATATTAAATCAAAATCTTAAGTTATTTCCAAATTTAATTAGAAATGTAATAAAGTAATTATTGAGAAAATGTTTTATCTTAAAACTTAATTTAAGTTTGATAATAAATGGGATAAATAAAGAGTGATTTATTAAATTAAATTATTTAATGGTTAAGGGTAAGTAAATTAACAATTAAGGTTTTCAAGTATTTTATTTACTTGTAAATTAAGGATTGTTAATTGATAATTATAGATAAGTAATTAATGATTATTTATTTTAAAACTTAATTAATGATTTAATTAAGTAAGTTAATTACTAAGATCAAATGTTTTAATGATAATGTTTTATCTCAAGGTTAATTAAGGTTTTTAATGAGTTGAAATTAATAAAGTTAATTAAGAAATTTAAGTTTAATTAATTTATTTAATTAATTTTTGATAAGGATTAATTAAATGATTAAGAGTAAATTAAACTAGTAATTAAGTAGTACTTAATAAAGTTTTATTAAATAATAATTAAGTTTTTCTTAATTAATAATTAAGAGATTATTTATCTCTGATTAAAGTTAATTAAGGATTAATTAACTGTTGTTAAGGGTTAATTAATTGTCATTAAAGATTAATTAATAGATAATTATGGATTAATTAAATTGGTAATTAAGGTTGTTAATTAATAATTAAGTTTTATTAATTAATAATTTAGAAGTAATTAATTAGTTAATTAAGTTTAATTAATTAATTATAAAAGTAATTAAGGATTGATTACTTTGTATTAAAGGATATTGATTAATAATTAAGGTTTATTAATTAATAGTTAAAGAATAATTAATCAAGGATTAATTAATTTGTTTAAAGGGTAATTAAGGATGAGTTACTCAGTTATGATTTAAGAAATGAATGTGATTTATTTAAGTTAATTAATTTGTTAATTAATTAAGGATAGTCACTTGGTAATTGATTAAGTGTAGTTACTTAATAAGATTGGTTAAGTATAATTACTTAGTGTAAGTAATTAATAAATGAATTACTATATGTAATTGGTGAATTTAATCAAAAAGGATTTATAAAAGAAATTAAAGTAATTAAGAATAGTTAATTACTGTTAATGATTATTTAAGGTTGATTAATGGAAGTAATTAATTAATGCATGATTAATTAATGTAATTAATTAAGGAATAATGTAATTAATTATAGTTAATTAATTAATTAATGTAATTAATTAAGGATCATTAATTATTGTAGTTAATGAGAGTAATTAAAGGTTAATTACTATAAATGATTAAGGATAATTAATTTGTTAAATTAATTAAAGGATAATTACTTTATGTAATTAATGGATAATTTAATCAAGAGTGATTAATGGTTAATTAATTAAATGGTTGTAATTAATTAATGGTTGATTAAGCAAGGTTAGGAATTAATTCTTAAGTAATTAATTTAATTTAAGTTGATTAAATTAATTAAAATAGAGATTAATAAATGGTTGCTTATAAATGATGGTTGAGTAGAATGTCTGATTTGGTTGATATCTATTGGATGATATACTATGATATATCTGTGATAAATGTGTGATATTTATCTATGTTAATGCTATGTGAATTCAAGTATTAAATTGAATTGAATTGTTTAAACCTTTAAACAACTTGGCCTTAAAAGATACGTTTTGGATTTCGATGAGACCGGGATCGGGTTTCCGTATACCGGATTTCCAGGTCTGGAGACCCGAATACCACATCGATCCAAATTAACGATAGGTCGTGAATCTCAAGTGAAGATGAAGATTCAGAGTGCAAGGGTTATTGTAGTTAACTCTGAGGGTGATTCCAAAACGAGTGTAACGAGATAATGCCTTCGGTTTCGTTCGAACCCGGAACGAACTTGTATGGATTGAATGCTTTCAGAACATCGTCAGGTGGACGATGAGCATTCTAAGTGATGTGTTCTGATTAAAGGTAATCGTGACCTCAAGCCTCATCAACCGGGAATGGCTAAAACAGGGGAGGTGCAGCAAGGCTTCGTGGGTAGCGCCCACTGAGAGTAAGGTCATCCCTGTCTAGATGTCCCTTTCTATTTCGACTTAGTGGTACGGTTGCAGTACACAACCGTGGGGTGATTTTATTCGGAATTATCCAGTAAGGGATGGTTCCGGCTTTGTGTTGCAGGGGAGCGGGCGTACTCCTCGGTACGGTGATCTAGGCCACGTACTGTGACGGGCGGTACCCCAGTAGCCCTGCCATTGTATGGAAATCCAACTTCCAATAAGTGATAACGGTCTTGATTGTATACTTATGTATGCTGGAATTTAATAATGTAACAATTTCGGCTATTTCATATTTATTTGAAAACCCTAGACCTATTATAATACAATCAGATTTCCTATCAAAGTTTTGGTTAGCGTAAGGTAAAAACTTTTCCATGTTTATGTGTGGGAAGTCTTACGTGATACCTTTGTTTTCAAAAGGTTTTGAAGTTAAGAAATTTAAACCGTTTACTCACACCAGACCCATGTCTGACCCAAGTGTTTATTTCTGTTTTATATAAACTCTTGGGTACTCAAATTTTTACGAGTAGCCAAGGGAGTCAGGTTTGCTTTGACGAGTTCTCTGGAGGAGCAATGGAGCAGGAGGCTTCAACGTTCATAGAGATATAGTAGTTCCGCTGTGTTGATCTCTGAGTCATTGTTTTCTGTGTTGTATCTTGTATTGTAGAAACTAGACAGGTGTTTATAACTGTCTAGTATGTGTTGTATATGTTGTGTAACTCTGATAGTTGTTGTATATGATACTATGTAATAGTTTATGTTATTAATATAATTTATTCATTCCGCTGTTTAGATTCTGATGTTGTTCCTTTCTTTCTTCTCTTCTTTTCTCTTTCTATCCCTTTCTTTCTTATCAACGATGCGTCATTCTGTGGAATGAGTGGCGGGTCGTCACATTTGGTATCAGAGCTATAGGTTGAGTGAATACCTAGGCTCTGGAATGGTGTCTATCTTGAGAGAGCGTATTTGTAATTTTTCTATATATAACTATATATATATTCTACCTATATTGTTGGGTTACCTGTTCGGGTTTTCCAATATGAGTTATAAAGGTAGATAGGGTAGTGGTGTGTGTAACACGACTACCAATGGTTGGAGTTTGAATGTTTGAGTTTGGAAGTGAATCTGTCGAGACTGTAGACCTAATACCGTCTCGAGTAAACTTTGATATGGTGTAAGGATTTCATATCTCTAAAGGAAACCTGTTAAGGTTCGGAGTCCATTATTGAAGTATAAGTTGAATCGCGCTCGTATGGGCGGATTTTTGAGAGTTTGGATCTGTTGGTTGAACAGAAGCGAGTGATGGTATTCTGGGTATTTCAGGAATAGCAGCTGCGTGATGAGACGTAGTGACTATGGATATTTCCGAAGAAGTTTTCTTTTGGAGCAAGTTTAAGGAAGTGTGTCTGCTTCGGTGTTGTGGCTGAGTTCAGCAGGATGTTTGTGTTTGGTCTGAGGTCCGGGTTCTCTAGAAGCTTTGGATAAGGAGTCTTTGTCATCCGTGTTAGCGGTGCAGCTCGAGTGTTCTGTGTTCCTGCTGGAAGATCTTTTGGCTTAGCAGTTTTTCTTAGAAGTGGAGTTCAGAAACTGCAGAGTAGATTCATTTTTCAAATGGATTGGTCAAGCAATATGACTGTTCTGATGAATTAAGAAAGAACAGTAATCTTTGGATATTGGACTGGATAGGATCGCAAAAGTGACTTGCGATAGTTTGAGTGTTCTCTTGGGAAATCTTTTGCTTGAGTTTGTGGCATCTCTAGAAGATGTAGGAGTTATAGAGTTGTCAGAGATTTTCTGGAGTGTTGATCTAGTTTGTATTCGAGTTCATAGACGACATCTAGATCAGAGTTGAGCAGCGAAAGCTTGGTAGTAGTTGTTCTAGAGTAGAAGCAACCGGAAGTTGCAGTGTTTGGATTAAAGGGTTCCTACAGGAAGCTTTTCAAGATCTGAAGGCCAGATTGGTGAGAGCATTTGTTTTGTCTTTTCTGGATAGGAGAAGTATTTGGAATCTACCGATGATTGTGGAATAGAGTTTGAGTTCTGGATTTCCGTAGATCTTGAGAGGATCCGTTTGTTGGATTGTTTTTGGTCCTGTTTATTTCGAGAAGCATCAGCGATGGTTGAGCTGATCAGGAAGGATGAAGGCAGCCCAGAATTGTCAGAAGAGTTCTGTGGATTAGAGATGGAGAATTTGGAATTCGAAGTTGGAGACTTCGTTGTTATTTCTCCAGTAAAAGGGAGCAAGTAAGATTGGGTAAGATTAGAAAGATAGCTCCGAGTATATTGGATCTTTCTGAATTTTTGTGAGGATAAGTGTTTTGGCTTCGGTATTGAATTACCAGTTTGGATTTAGTAGAGCGAGTAACCCAGTATCTGTATCGGGGAAACTCGGGATAATTTTAGGTAGTTTATCCGGATCTATGTTCGGATAGCTAGAATTGTTGTTTGTATGAATTGTTGCTTGGATGAAAAGGTTTGTTTGGATGAATGGTTGTTTGTTTGATAGTGTATGGCTGATAAGTATGCTTGAATTGTTTTAAAATGGATTGAAATAAAATAAAAATTTGGATTATCTTTTGTTTTAAATTTCGAGGACGAAATTCTTTTAAGGGGGAAGGAATGTGATATCCCGGGATTTCGAGAAGTTTAAAATGTGATAATCTCTTAATTTAAATTATTTTAATTAATAATATTGTTATTTCAAATATTTTATAACCCAATAATAATAATATGATGTTTTAATTATAGTATAGATTGATTATAATAAGAATAATAATTTAAATTGTATTATTTTATAAATTTGATTTCTAAATAGATTTATCATTTCCAAAATTAATAAGTATTGTTTAAATATGTATATATATGTCTTGAGTTGTTTTTAAATGAAATATATCAATTTCAAAGTTAATAATATGTTTATTTAAAAATATAAATGTTGAGTTGACTTTTAAATTGGATTTTTAAAAGTAAAATTTGAATTTTTAATCTGGATTTAAATTTGAATCTTTAAAAGATAATTATTTTATTTTATTTGGGTATAAAATATATGAATAAGGCTTTTATTTAAAATAAGATTTGTTTACAATATTTTCTTTAAAAGGAATTTTATTCATATAAATTTAGAAAATATTTATTTAATAGTGAATTGAATACAAGAGATATTTTTACACTTAAAAATGAATGAAATACATGTATATGATTTTATTAGGATATAAATGAGTTTTATTTTATTTTCTTTTAAAGGTTTCATTTATTTATAATATAGAAAAGCATTTATAACTAATAAATGTATTTATCTATTTAGGAAATACATATAAAAGTTTTAAAACTCTTTTTAAAAAGAATATAAATGGATAATGACAAGTGTAAAATTTCTAAACATGATAAATACATGTGTTAACTAGATAAATAGGGAAGAAGACAAGTGTCATAATTTATTTTATTTTCCTTAATTTTAAAACAAATCTAATTGAATCTATATAAATCTATATCCTTATCTCTTCCATTTCTTTGTTCATCTTCACGTTTTCAAAAATGAGATCAAAACCCTATAATCTCCTTTTAATCTTCAGCCTATAAACACTCCTCAAAACTGAAATCGTTTCAAAAGAAAATTTCTCAAATTCAAACCTGAGAACATTTACTCCAATCAAAATCAAAGCCCTGTAAACTAGGTCTGTAATCAAAAATCCTCAAACCTGAAATCTCCTCAAAACAAATCTGCAATGCAACCCAGAATCATTGTTCTCAGACCTGTAACCAATTTCCAGTTCAAAAATCTCTGTAGCCATTCTCTAAACCAAGCTGAAATGTTTAATCAAGAGCTGGAACCATTTGTTCTTTAAAGCCAGTAATTATTTCCAAGGGTTTATGCAATATAATCTGAGGCAACAGCAAGTTTTCAAAAGCTCTTCAAGTTTAAAAGAAATCAAAACAAGTATTCCAGATTTCAAAGGGAATTCAGTTTCAAAGCTCTGGCTTTTTGAAATAGGTGAGTAAATAATCTTTTTCAAAAGTTAAAAAGGAAATTAAATTTGCTTTTAAATGATTTCTGAATAGAGTATATATGCATGTTTATTTATATGAATGTTCTCTGTGTGTATGTAAGAATTGAATTGTGCATGTATGATTTAAGTGTTAGTTGCTCTGTTATCTTTAATTTGAGAAAAACTCTTCTTTATAAGACCTTGAACTATATATATATATCATGATCCCAGAAGTATATATGAGATTTCCTAGAAATGTTTGAGTGCATTTTGGGTTGCATGTTTATAAATATGTAAATATAAAGATATGTATGTCTGTTCATATTTATGTCTCTGTTTATAACAGTACAGGCTTTAGATTTTAATAGAAAATTCCTATCTTCCTATTTAATTGATTTTAGTCTAGAGTTTGTAAATGAAAAGGGTTTCTAACCATGTACTCTAAATTTTAAAAATAGATTCGAGGATATGTAATAAGTATTAACTCTAAAAATTTAAAGTTTACAGTAGAACTCAATGAAATGGGTAAACTTCGAAAATGTTAATTTAAAACTTTGACTCTATAATCTGATTAGTAATTACAAATGATGAATTTAGAAAAAGAATTCAAGAATTTTAAGGTTGAAATGGTAGAGAAATTGTAAGATGAACAGAAATGACATTTTCGTCATTTTCAGACGAACGATGGGGCTGGGTTCATCGTGATTGATGTCGGAGGTAGGTTGAAGGCTGTAGATGATGGGAAAAATAGTGGATGAATTTATTATTCGTCGTGGTGGTTATTCGATGGGATTTTAGGGTTTAGTGAATGGTTTTGGTCAGTGTTGAAGTCGAGGCTTTTTCGTGGACGTGGTCGAGCTGGAAGCTACCGCACCTGGGGGAAATGAGGCGTGGGTTAGAGATGAAGCTTTGGTCGAAGTCGTGGGGATTCTGGTGGTCGGAGGAGGTCTGACGAGGTGATTCTGATCGATGGTTTTGGTTCCGGTTGTTCTAGTTTGTTCGATTTTGAATTACGATTGGATTGAATGATCTGGGTGGTCGGATTTGTTGGGGTAGTTGTCGTGGACGTGTTGGAGGTGGCGGCGGTGACTGGAGTGGCGGCGTTCGCCTGTGCACGTGCACGATCGAACGTATGTGTGTCAGTGGTTTTGAGTTGGGGAAGAAGAAGCTACTCGAGTCGTACTCGGGGAGGAACTCGTGTAGGTTAGGATTTTGCTCGGGTTTGATCTAGGGTAGTACGCGAGATTGCGAGTGATAATTGTTAAAGTTTTTAACAGTTTATTTTTTTTAAAACAACAGTTTTTTTTAAATTTACTCGGGAAGGACCTCGGGAAGATAAGGCTTGGGCTCGGGTTGTCTTCGGGTCGTTTACAAGATTTCGAGTGAGCTGCTAAGTTTCAAAACAGTTTTTAAAATTTAAAACTAAAGTCTTTTATAAAAAGAAAAGAAGAAGAAGTACTTGGTTTTGTTCAAGTACATATGGGTTAAACCCAAAGATAATGTTAAACCAGTTTTAAAAATTTAATTAAAGTAAGTTTAAAATTTTAAATAATCATGTTAAATCAAGTGTCTTGGAAATTCATTTTTTTTGTAATGAATGTTTTAGATAAAAATTAAGTTGTATGATTTTGATTAACTTAAATATATTAAATCAAAATCTTAAGTTATTTCCAAATTTAATTAGAAATGTAATAAAGTAATTATTGAGAAAATGTTTTATCTTAAAACTTAATTTAAGTTTGATAATAAATGGGATAAATAAAGAGTGATTTATTAAATTAAATTATTTAATGGTTAAGGGTAAGTAAATTAACAATTAAGGTTTTCAAGTATTTTATTTACTTGTAAATTAAGGATTGTTAATTGATAATTATAGATAAGTAATTAATGATTATTTATTTTAAAACTTAATTAATGATTTAATTAAGTAAGTTAATTACTAAGATCAAATGTTTTAATGATAATGTTTTATCTCAAGGTTAATTAAGGTTTTTAATGAGTTGAAATTAATAAAGTTAATTAAGAAATTTAAGTTTAATTAATTTATTTAATTAATTTTTGATAAGGATTAATTAAATGATTAAGAGTAAATTAAACTAGTAATTAAGTAGTACTTAATAAAGTTTTATTAAATAATAATTAAGTTTTTCTTAATTAATAATTAAGAGATTATTTATCTCTGATTAAAGTTAATTAAGGATTAATTAACTGTTGTTAAGGGTTAATTAATTGTCATTAAAGATTAATTAATAGATAATTATGGATTAATTAAATTGGTAATTAAGGTTGTTAATTAATAATTAAGTTTTATTAATTAATAATTTAGAAGTAATTAATTAGTTAATTAAGTTTAATTAATTAATTATAAAAGTAATTAAGGATTGATTACTTTGTATTAAAGGATATTGATTAATAATTAAGGTTTATTAATTAATAGTTAAAGAATAATTAATCAAGGATTAATTAATTTGTTTAAAGGGTAATTAAGGATGAGTTACTCAGTTATGATTTAAGAAATGAATGTGATTTATTTAAGTTAATTAATTTGTTAATTAATTAAGGATAGTCACTTGGTAATTGATTAAGTGTAGTTACTTAATAAGATTGGTTAAGTATAATTACTTAGTGTAAGTAATTAATAAATGAATTACTATATGTAATTGGTGAATTTAATCAAAAAGGATTTATAAAAGAAATTAAAGTAATTAAGAATAGTTAATTACTGTTAATGATTATTTAAGGTTGATTAATGGAAGTAATTAATTAATGCATGATTAATTAATGTAATTAATTAAGGAATAATGTAATTAATTATAGTTAATTAATTAATTAATGTAATTAATTAAGGATCATTAATTATTGTAGTTAATGAGAGTAATTAAAGGTTAATTACTATAAATGATTAAGGATAATTAATTTGTTAAATTAATTAAAGGATAATTACTTTATGTAATTAATGGATAATTTAATCAAGAGTGATTAATGGTTAATTAATTAAATGGTTGTAATTAATTAATGGTTGATTAAGCAAGGTTAGGAATTAATTCTTAAGTAATTAATTTAATTTAAGTTGATTAAATTAATTAAAATAGAGATTAATAAATGGTTGCTTATAAATGATGGTTGAGTAGAATGTCTGATTTGGTTGATATCTATTGGATGATATACTATGATATATCTGTGATAAATGTGTGATATTTATCTATGTTAATGCTATGTGAATTCAAGTATTAAATTGAATTGAATTGTTTAAACCTTTAAACAACTTGGCCTTAAAAGATACGTTTTGGATTTCGATGAGACCGGGATCGGGTTTCCGTATACCGGATTTCCAGGTCTGGAGACCCGAATACCACATCGATCCAAATTAACGATAGGTCGTGAATCTCAAGTGAAGATGAAGATTCAGAGTGCAAGGGTTATTGTCGTTAACTCTGAGGGTGATTCCAAAACGAGTGTAACGAGATAATGCCTTCGGTTTCGTTCGAACCCGGAACGAACTTGTATGGATTGAATGCTTTCAGAACATCGTCAGGTGGACGATGAGCATTCTAAGTGATGTGTTCTGATTAAAGGTAATCGTGACCTCAAGCCTCATCAACCGGGAATGGCTAAAACAGGGGAGGTGCAGCAAGGCTTCGTGGGTAGCGCCCACTGAGAGTAAGGTCATCCCTGTCTAGATGTCCCTTTCTATTTCGACTTAGTGGTACGGTTGCAGTACACAACCGTGGGGTGATTTTATTCGGAATTATCCAGTAAGGGATGGTTCCGGCTTTGTGTTGCAGGGGAGCGGGCGTACTCCTCGGTACGGTGATCTAGGCCACGTACTGTGACGGGCGGTACCCCAGTAGCCCTGCCATTGTATGGAAATCCAACTTCCAATAAGTGATAACGGTCTTGATTGTATACTTATGTATGCTGGAATTTAATAATGTAACAATTTCGGCTATTTCATATTTATTTGAAAACCCTAGACCTATTATAATACAATCAGATTTCCTATCAAAGTTTTGGTTAGCGTAAGGTAAAAACTTTTCCATGTTTATGTGTGGGAAGTCTTACGTGATACCTTTGTTTTCAAAAGGTTTTGAAGTTAAGAAATTTAAACCGTTTACTCACACCAGACCCATGTCTGACCCAAGTGTTTATTTCTGTTTTATATAAACTCTTGGGTACTCAAATTTTTACGAGTAGCCAAGGGAGTCAGGTTTGCTTTGACGAGTTCTCTGGAGGAGCAATGGAGCAGGAGGCTTCAACGTTCATAGAGATATAGTAGTTCCGCTGTGTTGATCTCTGAGTCATTGTTTTCTGTGTTGTATCTTGTATTGTAGAAACTAGACAGGTGTTTATAACTGTCTAGTATGTGTTGTATATGTTGTGTAACTCTGATAGTTGTTGTATATGATACTATGTAATAGTTTATGTTATTAATATAATTTATTCATTCCGCTGTTTAGATTCTGATGTTGTTCCTTTCTTTCTTCTCTTCTTTTCTCTTTCTATCCCTTTCTTTCTTATCAACGATGCGTCATTCTGTGGAATGAGTGGCGGGTCGTCACATTTGGTATCAGAGCTATAGGTTGAGTGAATACCTAGGCTCTGGAATGGTGTCTATCTTGAGAGAGCGTATTTGTAATTTTTCTATATATAACTATATATATATTCTACCTATATTGTTGGGTTACCTGTTCGGGTTTTCCAATATGAGTTATAAAGGTAGATAGGGTAGTGGTGTGTGTAACACGACTACCAATGGTTGGAGTTTGAATGTTTGAGTTTGGAAGTGAATCTGTCGAGACTGTAGACCTAATACCGTCTCGAGTAAACTTTGATATGGTGTAAGGATTTCATATCTCTAAAGGAAACCTGTTAAGGTTCGGAGTCCATTATTGAAGTATAAGTTGAATCGCGCTCGTGTGGGCGGATTTTTGAGAGTTTGGATCTGTTGGTTGAACAGAAGCGAGTGATGGTATTCTGGGTATTTCAGGAATAGCAGCTGCGTGATGAGACGTAGTGACTATGGATATTTCCGAAGAAGTTTTCTTTTGGAGCAAGTTTAAGGAAGTGTGTCTGCTTCGGTGTTGTGGCTGAGTTCAGCAGGATGTTTGTGTTTGGTCTGAGGTCCGGGTTCTCTAGAAGCTTTGGATAAGGAGTCTTTGTCATCCGTGTTAGCGGTGCAGCTCGAGTGTTCTGTGTTCCTGCTGGAAGATCTTTTGGCTTAGCAGTTTTTCTTAGAAGTGGAGTTCAGAAACTACAGAGTAGATTCATTTTTCAAATGGATTGGTCAAGCAATATGACTGTTCTGATGAATTAAGAAAGAACAGTAATCTTTGGATATTGGACTGGATAGGATCGCAAAAGTGACTTGCGATAGTTTGAGTGTTCTCTTGGGAAATCTTTTGCTTGAGTTTGTGGCATCTCTAGAAGATGTAGGAGTTATAGAGTTGTCAGAGATTTTCTGGAGTGTTGATCTAGTTTGTATTCGAGTTCATAGACGACATCTAGATCAGAGTTGAGCAGCGAAAGCTTGGTAGTAGTTGTTCTAGAGTAGAAGCAACCGGAAGTTGCAGTGTTTGGATTAAAGGGTTCCTACAGGAAGCTTTTCAAGATCTGAAGGCCAGATTGGTGAGAGCATTTGTTTTGTCTTTTCTGGATAGGAGAAGTATTTGGAATCTACCGATGATTGTGGAATAGAGTTTGAGTTCTGGATTTCCGTAGATCTTGAGAGGATCCGTTTGTTGGATTGTTTTTGGTCCTGTTTATTTCGAGAAGCATCAGCGATGGTTGAGCTGATCAGGAAGGATGAAGGCAGCCCAGAATTGTCAGAAGAGTTCTGTGGATTAGAGATGGAGAATTTGGAATTCGAAGTTGGAGACTTCGTTGTTATTTCTCCAGTAAAAGGGAGCAAGTAAGATTGGGTAAGATTAGAAAGATAGCTCCGAGTATATTGGATCTTTCTGAATTTTTGTGAGGATAAGTGTTTTGGCTTCGGTATTGAATTACCAGTTTGGATTTAGTAGAGCGAGTAACCCAGTATCTGTATCGGGGAAACTCGGGATAATTTTAGGTAGTTTATCCGGATCTATGTTCGGATAGCTAGAATTGTTGTTTGTATGAATTGTTGCTTGGATGAAAAGGTTTGTTTGGATGAATGGTTGTTTGTTTGATAGTGTATGGCTGATAAGTATGCTTGAATTGTTTTAAAATGGATTGAAATAAAATAAAAATTTGGATTATCTTTTGTTTTAAATTTCGAGGACGAAATTCTTTTAAGGGGGAAGGAATGTGATATCCCGGGATTTCGAGAAGTTTAAAATGTGATAATCTCTTAATTTAAATTATTTTAATTAATAATATTGTTATTTCAAATATTTTATAACCCAATAATAATAATATGATGTTTTAATTATAGTATAGATTGATTATAATAAGAATAATAATTTAAATTGTATTATTTTATAAATTTGATTTCTAAATAGATTTATCATTTCCAAAATTAATAAGTATTGTTTAAATATGTATATATATGTCTTGAGTTGTTTTTAAATGAAATATATCAATTTCAAAGTTAATAATATGTTTATTTAAAAATATAAATGTTGAGTTGACTTTTAAATTGGATTTTTAAAAGTAAAATTTGAATTTTTAATCTGGATTTAAATTTGAATCTTTAAAAGATAATTATTTTATTTTATTTGGGTATAAAATATATGAATAAGGCTTTTATTTAAAATAAGATTTGTTTACAATATTTTCTTTAAAAGGAATTTTATTCATATAAATTTAGAAAATATTTATTTAATAGTGAATTGAATACAAGAGATATTTTTACACTTAAAAATGAATGAAATACATGTATATGATTTTATTAGGATATAAATGAGTTTTATTTTATTTTCTTTTAAAGGTTTCATTTATTTATAATATAGAAAAGCATTTATAACTAATAAATGTATTTATCTATTTAGGAAATACATATAAAAGTTTTAAAACTCTTTTTAAAAAGAATATAAATGGATAATGACAAGTGTAAAATTTCTAAACATGATAAATACATGTGTTAACTAGATAAATAGGGAAGAAGACAAGTGTCATAATTTATTTTATTTTCCTTAATTTTAAAACAAATCTAATTGAATCTATATAAATCTATATCCTTATCTCTTCCATTTCTTTGTTCATCTTCACGTTTTCAAAAATGAGATCAAAACCCTATAATCTCCTTTTAATCTTCAGCCTATAAACACTCCTCAAAACTGAAATCGTTTCAAAAGAAAATTTCTCAAATTCAAACCTGAGAACATTTACTCCAATCAAAATTAAAGCCCTGTAAACTAGGTCTGTAATCAAAAATCCTCAAACCTGAAATCTCCTCAAAACAAATCTGCAATGCAACCCAGAATCATTGTTCTCAGACCTGTAACCAATTTCCAGTTCAAAAATCTCTGTAGCCATTCTCTAAACCAAGCTGAAATGTTTAATCAAGAGCTGGAACCATTTGTTCTTTAAAGCCAGTAATTATTTCCAAGGGTTTATGCAATATAATCTGAGGCAACAGCAAGTTTTCAAAAGCTTTTCAAGTTTAAAAGAAATCAAAACAAGTATTCCAGATTTCAAAGGGAATTCAGTTTCAAAGCTCTGGCTTTTTGAAATAGGTGAGTAAATAATCTTTTTCAAAAGTTAAAAAGGAAATTAAATTTGCTTTTAAATGATTTCTGAATAGAGTATATATGCATGTTTATTTATATGAATGTTCTCTGTGTGTATGTAAGAATTGAATTGTGCATGTATGATTTAAGTGTTAGTTGCTCTGTTATCTTTAATTTGAGAAAAACTCTTCTTTATAAGACCTTGAACTATATATATATATCATGATCCCAGAAGTATATATGAGATTTCCTAGAAATGTTTGAGTGCATTTTGGGTTGCATGTTTATAAATATGTAAATATAAAGATATGTATGTCTGTTCATATTTATGTCTCTGTTTATAACAGTACAGGCTTTAGATTTTAATAGAAAATTCCTATCTTCCTATTTAATTGATTTTAGTCTAGAGTTTGTAAATGAAAAGGGTTTCTAACCATGTACTCTAAATTTTAAAAATAGATTCGAGGATATGTAATAAGTATTAACTCTAAAAATTTAAAGTTTACAGTAGAACTCAATGAAATGGGTAAACTTCGAAAATGTTAATTTAAAACTTTGACTCTATAATCTGATTAGTAATTACAAATGATGAATTTAGAAAAAGAATTCAAGAATTTTAAGGTTGAAATGGTAGAGAAATTGTAAGATGAACAGAAATGACATTTTCGTCATTTTCAGACGAACGATGGGGCTGGGTTCATCGTGATTGATGTCGGAGGTAGGTTGAAGGCTGTAGATGATGGGAAAAATAGTGGATGAATTTATTATTCGTCGTGGTGGTTATTCGATGGGATTTTAGGGTTTAGTGAATGGTTTTGGTCAGTGTTGAAGTCGAGGCTTTTTCGTGGACGTGGTCGAGCTGGAAGCTACCGCACCTGGGGGAAATGAGGCGTGGGTTAGAGATGAAGCTTTGGTCGAAGTCGTGGGGATTCTGGTGGTCGGAGGAGGTCTGACGAGGTGATTCTGATCGATGGTTTTGGTTCCGGTTGTTCTAGTTTGTTCGATTTTGAATTACGATTGGATTGAATGATCTGGGTGGTCGGATTTGTTGGGGTAGTTGTCGTGGACGTGTTGGAGGTGGCGGCGGTGACTGGAGTGGCGGCGTTCGCCTGTGCACGTGCACGATCGAACGTATGTGTGTCAGTGGTTTTGAGTTGGGGAAGAAGAAGCTACTCGAGTCGTACTCGGGGAGGAACTCGTGTAGGTTAGGATTTTGCTCGGGTTTGATCTAGGGTAGTACGCGAGATTGCGAGTGATAATTGTTAAAGTTTTTAACAGTTTATTTTTTTTAAAACAATAGTTTTTTTTAAATTTACTCGGGAAGGACCTCGGGAAGATAAGGCTTGGGCTCGGGTTATCTTCGGGTCGTTTACAAGATTTCGAGTGAGCTGCTAAGTTTCAAAACAGTTTTTAAAATTTAAAACTAAAGTCTTTTATAAAAAGAAAAGAAGAAGAAGTACTTGGTTTTGTTCAAGTACATATGGGTTAAACCCAAAGATAATGTTAAACCAGTTTTAAAAATTTAATTAAAGTAAGTTTAAAATTTTAAATAATCATGTTAAATCAAGTGTCTTGGAAATTCATTTTTTTTGTAATGAATGTTTTAGATAAAAATTAAGTTGTATGATTTTGATTAACTTAAATATATTAAATCAAAATCTTAAGTTATTTCCAAATTTAATTAGAAATGTAATAAAGTAATTATTGAGAAAATGTTTTATCTTAAAACTTAATTTAAGTTTGATAATAAATGGGATAAATAAAGAGTGATTTATTAAATTAAATTATTTAATGGTTAAGGGTAAGTAAATTAACAATTAAGGTTTTCAAGTATTTTATTTACTTGTAAATTAAGGATTGTTAATTGATAATTAGAGATAAGTAATTAATGATTATTTATTTTAAAACTTAATTAATGATTTAATTAAGTAAGTTAATTACTAAGATCAAATGTTTTAATGATAATGTTTTATCTCAAGGTTAATTAAGATTTTTAATGAGTTGAAATTAATAAAGTTAATTAAGAAATTTAAGTTTAATTAATTTATTTAATTAATTTTTGATAAGGATTAATTAAATGATTAAGAGTAAATTAAACTAGTAATTAAGTAGTACTTAATAAAGTTTTATTAAATAATAATTAAGTTTTTCTTAATTAATAATTAAGAGATTATTTATCTCTGATTAAAGTTAATTAAGGATTAATTAACTGTTGTTAAGGGTTAATTAATTGTCATTAAAGATTAATTAATAGATAATTATGGATTAATTAAATTGGTAATTAAGGTTGTTAATTAATAATTAAGTTTTATTAATTAATAATTTAGAAGTAATTAATTAGTTAATTAAGTTTAATTAATTAATTATAAAAGTAATTAAGGATTGATTACTTTGTATTAAAGGATATTGATTAATAATTAAGGTTTATTAATTAATAGTTAAAGAATAATTAATCAAGGATTAATTAATTTGTTTAAAGGGTAATTAAGGATGAGTTACTCAGTTATGATTTAAGAAATGAATGTGATTTATTTAAGTTAATTAATTTGTTAATTAATTAAGGATAGTCACTTGGTAATTGATTAAGTGTAGTTACTTAATAAGATTGGTTAAGTATAATTACTTAGTGTAAGTAATTAATAAATGAATTACTATATGTAATTGGTGAATTTAATCAAAAAGGATTTATAAAAGAAATTAAAGTAATTAAGAATAGTTAATTACTGTTAATGATTATTTAAGGTTGATTAATGGAAGTAATTAATTAATGCATGATTAATTAATGTAATTAATTAAGGAATAATGTAATTAATTATAGTTAATTAATTAATTAATGTAATTAATTAAGGATCATTAATTATTGTAGTTAATGAGAGTAATTAAAGGTTAATTACTATAAATGATTAAGGATAATTAATTTGTTAAATTAATTAAAGGATAATTACTTTATGTAATTAATGGATAATTTAATCAAGAGTGATTAATGGTTAATTAATTAAATGGTTGTAATTAATTAATGGTTGATTAAGCAAGGTTAGGAATTAATTCTTAAGTAATTAATTTAATTTAAGTTGATTAAATTAATTAAAATAGAGATTAATAAATGGTTGCTTATAAATGATGGTTGAGTAGAATGTCTGATTTGGTTGATATCTATTGGATGATATACTATGATATATCTGTGATAAATGTGTGATATTTATCTATGTTAATGCTATGTGAATTCAAGTATTAAATTGAATTGAATTGTTTAAACCTTTAAACAACTTGGCCTTAAAAGATACGTTTTGGATTTCGATGAGACCGGGATCGGGTTTCCGTATACCGGATTTCCAGGTCTGGAGACCCGAATACCACATCGATCCAAATTAACGATAGGTCGTGAATCTCAAGTGAAGATGAAGATTCAGAGTGCAAGGGTTATTGTCGTTAACTCTGAGGGTGATTCCAAAACGAGTGTAACGAGATAATGCCTTCGGTTTCGTTCGAACCCGGAACGAACTTGTATGGATTGAATGCTTTCAGAACATCGTCAGGTGGACGATGAGCATTCTAAGTGATGTGTTCTGATTAAAGGTAATCGTGACCTCAAGCCTCATCAACCGGGAATGGCTAAAACAGGGGAGGTGCAGCAAGGCTTCGTGGGTAGCGCCCACTGAGAGTAAGGTCATCCCTGTCTAGATGTCCCTTTCTATTTCGACTTAGTGGTACGGTTGTAGTACACAACCGTGGGGTGATTTTATTCGGAATTATCCAGTAAGGGATGGTTCCGGCTTTGTGTTGCAGGGGAGCAGGCGTACTCCTCGGTACGGTGATCTAGGCCACGTACTGTGACGGGCGGTACCCCAGTAGCCCTGCCATTGTATGGAAATCCAACTTCCAATAAGTGATAATGGTCTTGATTGTATACTTATGTATGCTGGAATTTAATAATGTAACAATTTCGGCTATTTCATATTTATTTGAAAACCCTAGACCTATTATAATACAATCAGATTTCCTATCAAAGTTTTGGTTAGCGTAAGGTAAAAACTTTTCCATGTTTATGTGTGGGAAGTCTTACGTGATACCTTTGTTTTCAAAAGGTTTTGAAGTTAAGAAATTTAAACCGTTTACTCACACCAGACCCATGTCTGACCCAAGTGTTTATTTCTGTTTTATATAAACTCTTGGGTACTCAAATTTTTACGAGTAGCCAAGGGAGTCAGGTTTGCTTTGACGAGTTCTCTGGAGGAGCAATGGAGCAGGAGGCTTCAACGTTCATAGAGATATAGTAGTTCCGCTGTGTTGATCTCTGAGTCATTGTTTTCTGTGTTGTATCTTGTATTGTAGAAACTAGACAGGTGTTTATAACTGTCTAGTATGTGTTGTATATGTTGTGTAACTCTGATAGTTGTTGTATATGATACTATGTAATAGTTTATGTTATTAATATAATTTATTCATTCCGCTGTTTAGATTCTGATGTTGTTCCTTTCTTTCTTCTCTTCTTTTCTCTTTCTATCCCTTTCTTTCTTATCAACGATGCGTCATTCTGTGGAATGAGTGGCGGGTCGTCACAGTTATCAAAATATATAAAATTGGATTTTTGAAAAAGAAAATATATTAGAGAATGTTTAAGTAAAGTAATTATAGAAAATTTAAATAAATTAAAGAATGAATTGGGGAAGGATAAAGTGATTTTTAAATTTTTGTAAATAAATTCCGAGTATGAAAAGGGGATTTTGAATAAAAGGGAAATCATGAATTTTAAACTTAAGAGATATTATTTAAAGGAATGAAAGATTTATTTTTTAATTAAGATTTAAAATGGTTTAGAAAGAAATAAAACAAAATCTTGGAATAAATGTGGAAATTTGTATTATCAGTTAAAGTAAGATTTTAAATCATCACAAGGAAGTTAACCCTGAAATTTATAAGTTTTGAAATAAAATTGGATAAGTAAAGAATTTATTTTTAAATGGAGTAAATTTTGGAAATCAATTTGAGAATTGATTAAGTAGTTGAAACTGGGATTTTAAAAGGAAGTTGAGACTATGAAATTTTTAAACGGGGTTTATAAAGTGAAGTAATATATCAGTGGATATTTGGAAGTATAAATTCAGGGTGAGAATTTATTAAAGGAATGGATAAATTTGGTTAAAAATAAATAGTGAATTATTTTTAAGATGTGAAAGAGAAGTATATTTCCCTGGATAGCCAAGTACGATTTCAAAGCAAATCCTTAAGTATAGGTTAAAGTTTTAAAGTTGAGTAAAGGTATGTTTTAGAAAATTTGTTATCCTTAAATGTTTAAATTTTAAAGCAAGTATTTTTCAAATTTATTTTAGTAATAATTATTTAAAAATGACTTGGTATTATGTTTTAAAAGGTAAAAATCTAGTTTTATATTTTATTAAGTAGCTTTATTTTAAATATTCTTAAAGTATATATCTTTGAATAAAGTATTAAAAATAGTTTTAATTTAAATGTTGTAAAGTATATTTTATACTAAAGTGGTTTAAAATCTAAAGTTTTTGTGCTTGGTGTTCTAGTGGAAATAAATATTTAGGAATTTATTCCATGAGAAGAGTGTGGTTTGAGAACTGTATCAAAAGAGTTGAAAATGGAAATTTATCTTGTGAAGATATTTTTGAGGTAAATATAATTTGGAAACTTATCTATGGTTGATGGATGTTTGTGAATGTTAATTGATAGTTAAATCACCGACTATCAATATTGGACAATGCGCTGATCGTTTCGAAGAGACCGAGATCGAGATAAATTTCTCGAAAACCACTTCGATCCGGTTTGTACGTTTTCGTGGGGAAAACGAGTTGGAGTCGAAGATGGAGCAGTGAAGTGTAAGGGCTAATCGCTACTAATCCTGAGGGTGATTCCAAAATGGATATAGTATAAATAGTGCCTTCGGTTCCGTTCGAACCCGGGACGGACTTGTATGGACGAATGCTTTCAGAACATCGTCAGGTGGACGGTGGGCATTATAAGTGAAATGTTCTAAAAAGGTAACGCTTAGTCTCGAGCCTCATCAACCGGGAATGACTCAAAATCAGGGGTTATGTAGCAAGGCTATGTGGGTAGCGCCCATTAGGGTGAGGTCATCCCTGTCTAGATGTCCCTTTTTATTTCGGCTTAGTGGGCGGTTGCTGATCCCAACCGTGGGGTGATCTTACTCGGAATTATCCAGTAAGGGGTAGTTCTTGTCTTGTGTTGCAGGGGATCAGGCATGGTCCTCGGTACGCTTATCTAGACCAGGTACTGTGATAGGTGGTACCCCAGTACCTAGTCATTAGTTGGAAATCCATTCTCCCTACGCGCCTGTACGGTTTTGATTGTGCCCAACTATTGCTAAAACGTGTAACGAACCGATATTTTCAACCATTCGCATCCGTTATAAGTGTATAGGTAGACACTCATGCCGGAATTGAATTGCTCAAAATACCGCGTTGTAAATAAAATTTGGCAAATCTCAGAATATACAGTAAATAAATATAATCACAGATCACAGACACAGAGTAAAATAATGCAGCGGAAGTAAAAGAAATAGTAGTTCATAAAGCTGCTATATAAATATATTAGAGTTAAATAAGATACAACAGAAGAAATAAAGTACAACATAAGTCTCAATATGATAACCAAGTACAAGCTGAATAGAACAACAGAACTGAGATAGATAAAACTAGATAAGCAGATAATCTCCAGCGATTCCAATCTCCAGAAAGTGGAATCCAAATCTGTGAATAACTCAGGCTGACCCGAGCGTAAATAAAAAATACAAACACTCGAGTCAGGACAATATATACTTATATAATGTAAACCAACTCAAGTGAACTGTAATAAGGTACAAGTAACTTAAAGAATGCTTGGGATCGCCCATTCTTTAAGGATCCGTTAAACTATTTACTATGTAGTAATATACGCTATATATAGTAGTGTATAATTAGTAAAGTATAATCATATAGAAAATAGCGTTAAGGGGATGGTGAACCTTAACACGGTCGGATCTTTGAACCAAAATCGTAGTGGGCTCGATATGGTAGGTGACACGGCACACAAGGCAATGCTAGGGTAGATATACCAATTACGCATCCGGACTGGTGGTGACGCATAGCAGCCACTACCGCCCACCTCGAACAACACTCCCAAATCAAGGGTGCGCACCAAATCAATCACAAGTAATAGAATGGTATCGAAGAAGTGTGTCCGATCAGAGGTTCTACCTCATTGGCCCGTCGATCGCTCCTGTTTTAGCCACCTTATGCCAACTCACGGGAGTTGGGTCCACGTATATACCTTAGGATCGTCGCCACCATCCTACTTCATTCTGGAAACTCCACCGCGTACACAGTTGTCAAAGTGGTTTTCGGTATCGACAGAGAGTATGTTCATATCTGATCCCGGTCTCTTTAACAACCAATCGTTATTATAACCCGTGGTTATAATTTAAAATAGTTTATACTTTAAAATAGAATATCATTTCAAATCCAAATCTTTATCAAAATCAAGATTAAATAATTCCAAACCATGTCAATATATTTAAAATATCATATCATTTCAAAACTTCATTTCAAATCATTTCAATATATCAAAATATCATATCTTTCCAAAACTTCATTTCAAATCATTTCAATATATCAAAATATCATATCTTTCCAAAACTTCATTTCAAATCATCATTTGAGTTCAAGTCCAAGTATTCAACTTTAAATACCTTTTTAAATTCAAAGATATCATTCATTTATTATCATTTCAAGTCACCTTTTAAATAGTTTATATTTCAATCAAAATAATTCATTTAAACCATTTAAAAGTGTAACTATTATACTTTCAAGTCAAGTATTCAATTTTCAAAGTTTCAAACCATTTTGAGTTCATTTGCTAAGTCAAAACCCCTAATTATTAAAATTTCAGCCTTTCACATCATTTAGAAAAAGCTGTTATAAGTTATATTTGAAACATTTTAATTCAGCAAAGATATCACTTAAAAACTGCTGTTATATCTCATTTCTAGTTGAAAAATTAGTTTAAACAACAAGGACAGCATTTCCAGAAATGCTGCGGTAGCTCAGATTTCAAAGCAAAGGTTTTATTTGATTTTAACAAAGACTGCAGACTACTACAGCATTTCTAGAGAATGCTATAATAGACCTGAGTTAAGTTTTTGCCTATTAGTTCAACTACAGCAACTGCAGCATTTCAGAAATGCTGTAGTAGCCCTTTTATTCAATTTTTAGTGTAATTCAGAACCATAGCATTTCTGAATGCTATTAAAAGTGATTTCCAGTAATTAAATAACTTCATTTTAAACTCTTTAAACATTTTAAAAATCATAATTTAACATTAAAAATGTTCCTTAACATATCATTAAACATTTTGATTTTTATTAAACCAATTTCTTATAAATAAATCCAAATTTCAATAATTCCACTTATTAGTTCAAGTGTATAATTTTCTTTTCTTCACTTTCAACAAATAAACTTAACACTTCAAATTTAAATTACCATTTCACAAATTTAACTAAATTTCCAATTTTATTTAATTAATTTAAACCTTTAATTAAAACCAAATTTACATTTCCTAGTCAAGTTATATTTTAAAATTACAATTTAAGCATTCATTTATTTGACCACTTAAATTCATAGAAAAATCAATAATACTTTAATAAATCACTTAAATTAAAATTTAAATCAAATTATCATATTTACCATTTTCCAAATATAATTAAATTTCCATTTTTATTTATATAACTTAAATATCATTTTTAACCAAATAACTAAATTCCAAACTTAAGTTATATTTCAATAATCCAATTTAACCATTCATTAATTACATTTTTAACTCATAGAAAAATTATAATTTCTTTATTTTAAAACATTTCAAAATCTATTTAAATCAAATTTCATAAATTTATATTTTTAAAATACTTAAAAATATCCAAAACACTTTATAAAATAACCACGGGCCTGTATATAGTTTTCTAACCTAGGTCAAGTGATACGGATATGTATCATTTCAATCCGCAGTTTAAAAAGAAAAATCCGGGTTCTATCATTTCAAACCCGCAATCCTAAGTTAAAGAAAATAAATAAAAACCGTTCAGGCCTATCATTTCAGCCCATAACGATTTTTTTCCTATTCTAAAGTCCGTTCGGGTATGTATCATTTCAACCCATAGTGATTCTAATCTACAGGGAACTTGCAGTGTGATAAACTGATAGAAATAACAGAATAGCATGATATAACAGTAACATATGGTATAACATGTGTAAATACAGGTGTGAACATTATATGATGATAATATAACAGTTATAATAGGATGATATAATTTTACAGATTCAAATGGTGTTAGTTTACTAGTTATATAAGTACACATCGTCTGGTGAGAATTACTCACTTGTTTAAGCTGGAGATGACGACCAAAACACACAGAATAGATTCCAGAAAGCACGACAAGCATGATACAACATGACTTTGATTCAAGTGAGAAGAGAGAGCCAAGATATGATCTTGTAAACAATACCCAAACAAGACAAAACAATATAGCACATGAATATATTTAACATAAAACAATGTTGAACAAATTGAAATACAAAGCAACAAGGAACGAGACATTGTCTTTACCATTCAAATGCTTGGCCTAGGGGTTCATGTGCTCGGCTATGATGGTTTACATGCATGTTAAGCTTGGCCATAAAGGAAGATGGCAAGGCAAAACAAGTGGAAGGTGAAGGCAAGCAAGTGGAAGGGTTTGGGTCAAGGAATGGAAGGTTTTGGTCAAGAGATGTAAGGATTTGGTGCATCTAAGGTTCAGCCATGGTCAGGTCAGAGGGGAGGCTGATGGTTAGGGGTCAAATCATGATGGTGGTGGAGCAAGGGGAGGTGGCCAAGGCAAGATATGAAGGTGGTGGTGAAGTTTAGGTCGGCTATGCATAGTTTGCAAGGTTTTTGAGATGTTTTTGTGGTGTTTTCTCCATGGGATGGTCACGGCCTGTTATGGACAGAGGAGAGGGATGGTTGAAGGCTGTGGATAATGAGGAGGAGATGATGGTGGTGGTTGGTGGAGATGGTGGTGGTTGTGGCCAAGCAAAACTAGAGAGAAGCAAGGCAAAAACATAGAAAACAATGGAAAAAAATGAAGAAAAAGAGGAGAAATGGAAGATGCCATTACTAAAATCTTTTTTTCAGAGATGATAGTCGAAAATTTTTTGAAATGAGAAGCTTTCATTCACGTGAAAACAATAAAACTCACGGCTAGCAATAAAGTTTTGAAACGGCCAAGAGAAACGAAGAGTTTAGCAAATGAAAGGTCATTGTTTTTAAAGCTTTTGTCTCTTTGATTTCCAAATTCTTTTAAACAAAATAAACTAAATAAATTTCAGTAAATACTTTTAAAAACCGAAACAAAGTGAAATAAAATGAAAATAAATAAATAAATTTTAATTATATATAATTAAATGAAGAAAATAGCAAAGAAAATGTAAACTAGGCTAGAAAATTTGAAAATAAATGCAATGGACTTTGGAAAATTTTTATATTATTGAAAAATATTTATAAATAAAGATAAGAACACCAAATAAAAATGAATTCACAAAAATAAATAAATAACTTTTAATTAAATAAAATTTAAATGAATAAAATAACAGAAAAATGGAAACTAGGCTTTATAAATTTAAATAAAATTCAAGTAAACTTTAGAAAAATTATACTATCACGTTAAAAATATTAAAAGACAAAAATATACATAAAATAATATTTTAACACATATTAAAACAAAATATGAAAATAAAAATATAATTTATATAATTTAAAATAGACAATATTGCTAAATAATCAGTTTACACACAATATTGAAATATACATAACTTTCACAATTTAACTCCGTTTCCAACGAAATGAAAAGCTGTATTCAAGTTATTAAATATATTTTCATAATAAAAGAATTTTTTTTAAGAATTTGATTATTTAAATTTAAAAGTTAAAAGTCAAAGTTTGACCAGTTTGAACAGAAATTCACTTTTCAGTGAAATATCCAATTTATACTAGTTTGAAACTATAATTCACACAACAATCAAAATTTATATTTAGAAATGAAATGTTTGAAATAAAACAAGTTTAAAATAATTTGAAATAAAATAAAGTCAAATTTAAATATATGCAGAAATCTAGGGTTGTTACAAAACGTGAGATGCAAGCATTTCAGATAGATTCTATTTTACTTTCTATAGACACTATCATAATATCAAACGAATTTGATAAAAAAAATTTGGCTATCGTAAGGTAAAACCCGACATGTTTATTTGTGGCGTGGTCTTACGAGATGCTTTTGATTTCAAAGGATTTTGAAAACTTTAATAATTCAATTGAGTGTGTTTTCTCACGCTGGTTTTCCACACTGACTCGGGTGTTATTTTATTATAATGCTCGGGTCAGACCGAGTATTATAGAGTACAGGAAATGATGCTGTGGAGCTCAGGAGACGAGCTGGATGGCGAGACGTATCACTCGTACTTGTTGTATATTCCGCTGTGTTATGTATACTGTGTATTCTATTGTGGGACACGTTAATAAAACTGTCCAGTAATGTATTATTGATTGTGTTGTACTCTTATGATAAGATGTATAAACAGATATAGTTTCTTTTGTGTAAAGATCGGTTATTATCTATTATATTTTATTCCGCTGCGATGTGAGATTCTGATGTTGTTATTTTCTATTTTCTTCTTCTACCACCTTCTTCTTTAATCCTGATGGTTCGATTTTTCGTGTATGAAAAATTGGGTCATCAGACTTGGTATCAGAGATTAGGCTGGTGATAACCTTGGCTCTGGTGGGGATTACACATAGAATAGAGTCCGTAGTACTCTAGAATGAGTTGAGTGTAATAATAGATATAAGCACTTATTTGTTAGTGAATATAAAATTTGTTTTTATACTGTGTTGATTTGTCAGTTGAGTGTTTATGGATTCTGGTCGATATGTGGGACGCCATGTCATCGATAGGGGTTTCTAAACTCTTAAACAAGATAAACCGACACAATATTGTTTTAAAAATAGGGTAAATGAAATAATTTTACCCAAATTATTTTTGTATACGAAAGAAATAATTTTCAGAAGTTATTATAGATATATATGGTTGCTTAGTTGTTAGGAAATGATAATATTAAATTATTCTCATTGTTGTGTAAAATTGAATAAGAAATTGAAAATTATAACCATAATTAAGGAATAAATTTATATAATAAATGGGATTTATGAATGTGAATTATAAATGTGAATTATAATTGAAATGAGGTAAATTCCAGAGTAATGATGAATATAGATTGAAAAATTTTAAAATCTGAAATTTTTGGAAAAGTTTAAATTCTTTTGAGTTTGGATATGGTTTTCAAAGGCTTAGAGAAATAATAGTGATATTATTTTGGAAATATCTTTGAATTGGATATCAAATCTGGAAGATTTGGAATTTAAAATTATTTGAGGGATTTTAAAGAGATAAAAGCATTGAACTCTTTTGGTCGCTGGAAAATAACTTCAGTGATGACTGCAGCATCATCGATGTTCATTTTCGAGTTTCCAAGAGAGGAATTGCTACCAAATTGTTTTAAATTGGAATTGTTTGCAAACTGGGTTTGGTTTTGAAATTCAAAGGGATAATTGAATTTGCCAAAGAAATTTGGATATAATTGATTTCAAATGATTTTTGAAATACTTAAGTGATTATTGAAGACTCTGGATTTGGTTGAAAATGGTTTTGAGTGTCTAAGTAATGGTTTAAACTATGGGGGTTTAACTAAAAATGTTTATGGATTATAAACAGGTTTGGAAATTTATTAAGTTTGAAATTTCCTGGGGTGAAATTAACTTGTAAAAAGTTAATAAAGTTAGAAAGGTAAGCAAATTAAATACAAGTAAACTAAAGAAGGATAAAATAAAATTTAACTTGGAGTAAAGTGAAGAAATTAAGTTTTGAAATTTAATAGAATGTGATTGAATTGGAAGAAAAATAAATAAATTAAGTTGGGTTTGAGAAATAAGTATTGAATTGGAATAGATAAGCTTCGGTAGCTTATAAAAGAATTGAAAAGCATTGAAATAAAGATATATAATCCCTAGTTAAAAGTAAAATGTGAATGTGTTTGACTGTAAATGGATGGAGAAGTATGAATATTAATAAGTGGGTAGCTTATAAAAAATAAAAATAAATTAAAAGGGGAATAAATAAGCCAAAATAAAGTGTTGGTATTTTGGAAATGAAATAAAAATCCAAACTTGAGATATAAAATAAAATTGAATTGTAAATTGGAAATAACTAATTTGGAATAAATTAGTAAGTCGAATTTGTTAATGCGATTTAAAGTGGTTAAATAAAAGTTGAATTGTGAGTTATTAATGGAGTTTGGAAATGAACTTGGGTTTCAAGTAAAAATTCGACTCGAAGTGTTAATAAATTAAAATATGATTGAAGTGTTGTCAAATGAAATGAAGTTGGATTAGGATAAAGATGGTTTGAAATTGCAAATAATATCCAAGTGAGTAGAAATAAATTGAATGACCTTGTTATTAATAAATTGAATTCAGAAATAAAATGTGAATGCAAATTAGAATTTATAATGGATTGAATGAGTATACTAATTGAATTAAATTAGTAAAATAAAATGGAATTGAATAAAATTCTTTGAATTGATAGAGGTAAACAAAATTGATTTTTGAATCAATTGACATAAATATGAGTTGTTTGGAATTATAAATGATTTGGAGGTAAGTAAGTGAGTTGTACATCACTTAAATTGAATGCAAGGGTAAGAAAAGCGAGTGAAAGCAATTGAATTGGTGATTGAAACCTTATTAATTACTTATAAGTGCTGTTTGGTATGTATGGCTTATGAAATCCATGTGTTAGCTATTGAAAATGAGTGAAATGTGAATAAAATTTCTATATATGGTACTTACATATTTGAATTGAGTAAGTATAGGTATAGGGAAGCCGTGTGGCTGGATTTGGTTGCGCTAATTGCTAAAATAATAAGCCGCTTGCTTAAAAATGCTAAATAGAGGTACGCCTATGCAATAAAAGATAGGAAATATGAACTGTTGTTTGTTTCCTTGTTTTTTCGACCATGTGAGTCGATGTATATATATTTATATCTCTTGTCAAATTGCAAAAGCTCCTCCGTACAAAGGGGACTCTGCCAAAAAATTTCGAAAATTTTGGGAGTTAGAAATTTTTTAAAATTTTCATTAACGACAAATGATTTAAAATTGGTAAGCAAATAGAATTGAAACTGAATATTAAAATCTAATTTAAAATTGTGTATGTAAAGTAAAGTGAAGTTGGGAAAATTAGTTCGAGGAGGACTAAAATAATTTAAGTTTGGAAACAAAACTTTTACGTTTAAATAAATTAGTAAGAGAAACTAATTTAAATAATGATATGAACCAATTGCGAATGGAAGATAGTTGATAAAATTCAATATTCAAAGTTTAAAGACAAATTGAATTCAAGTAGAATTGAAAATGGAATTCAATTTGAATATAAACTTCAGCAGTGAAGAAGTAAAATAAATATAAGAAAATTTATATTAAACTTAAGAAATGAATGGTGAAGTTCTTAAGCAAATTTGGTATTGGAAATATACTAAGTAATTTTGGAGTAGAGATTAAGTAAAGTTGTGAAAGGGGATAATTGTGGATAAGTGGATATGAATCAAAATAAATGTGAATAAAAGTGAAATTGATATTGTTAATAATCAATGGACATAAATACGTAAGATGTACGTATATTATTTTATTCGCATAACGATTTGATCCAGATTCGAGCACAGAATTTCGAGGTAGTTATATCGATCTGAGTTAGGATTTTTCACTCGATTTTTGATGGCGAACCCTAGATATGGATTTTGATTGATTCTGGATATTCTCTATCATAGTTTGTGGCTATGCAAGGAGAATGACGGTTTCTGATCAGGGAACCAGATTTGAGTTCCCATTAGGAAGTCGGGTGGACGATACTAGTTCGGAAGTGAAATTGTGTGATCGAGTAAGCGATCGGATTTGGTATTGCGTACGGATAATATATGTGCATCGTACGGGCTTAAGTAAAGCAAATATTGAAAATTTGTAAAGGAAGCGAATAAAATGATTTGGATCCTGTAATTGGATATTATTGCTAAGTAGGATATACAGGTATTTAAAAGCAAAAGGATAAATGGATGTTTTGATTTTCGAAGATAAATTTGAATTGTGCAACATAAGGTATGTATTTAAATTTCTGTATGAAATTTGATGATTTTCCGATCTAGGCAATTGGCTTTTGTTTTTTTTGGAAATCTGGGGGCCTGTTGAGGCATTTTGTAGTTGTACCGAGCTAGCCGCGCAAAGGAGACGCTGGCAATAATTTTCAAAAATTTAGGGAGCTAGAAAAATTTTGACAAAATTTTGATGATTCAAAATTTGGTTTTAAATTTAAATTTGAATTGTTAAGTAATATTGTTTGGGACTTATGGATAAGTTGGAAAGTTAGAAAGAGGGTTAGTGTGTCTTAATAAAAGATTATTTTGGAAAGTTGTTTGAAACTATTTGGATTTGAGAAAATAGTTAACGGGGATTGAATCATTTTTCCTAACTAGTAATTTCGGGGACGAAATTCTTTTAAGGGGGGAGGAATGTGACGACCCAGAATTTTTGGATATTTGAAATTGAGATATTTAATTGATTTTAAATATTTAAAAGTTAATTTTTAACTTGAATTTCAAATATCACCATTTATTGGGTAATTTAATTATTAAATTAAATAATTTGAAGTTGGGTAAAATGTTGAATCGGGAGTTTTAAGCCTGTTAAAAATAATTTGAAGGCTTGGAAAATTTACATTGATAATACTGAAGGTGATAGAACTTTTAAATTTGCATTTAAAGGTGTTTTGTTCAGTTTTAAAAATATATCGTTCAAATCGATATTTAAAAATAGTCTTCCGAGGCACAGTCTCGGAATTCGACGAAACCAGTTTCATTGGATCCGTAATATTGTATTATTATTGGATTTCAAATTTCGAAGAGTTTGGTGTTGTCATGTGATCGTACGGTAAGTAAATACGGTGAAATTTATATTGAAAATTCAAAATAATAACTGGTCCAAAAAGCTATCTTCTCTATACGATCAAATTAGAACTCGAAACCTTTTCCATTGTGTTCGAAATAGGGGTTTAACATTATAAACGCCTAGCGGCATGCCTCGATAGGAGGTCAAGATTTTGTGTTGCGTTTATCAAGACGATTAGAATTTAAATTGAATAATATATATATTCATATACCAGTCAACCTTCAGCTGATATTATGTCTCACCACAACTTTTTCCCTTTCATTTCGAAATCACTGTAGCCTTTTTCTCCAATACGCTACCATCACTTTTAAATCACATCTCTTATCCCCTTTTCTTTTCATTCATTAAAATCGTAAACCAAAGAAAAAAATGGCCGAGCAATTAAAAGAAAATATTTTCATTCGTCTCCTCCTCACTTCATTTACCCAAAATCGAATTCAAAATTTTAATGGCCGAACTTCAAAATTTTATCCCCGTTATACTTTGCATCTATCCTCCTTCACAATTGAATCCAGTCGTATTTTTCCCCTTTCCTTTTGAATTCAATCTAACTTCGGGTATTTTTAAAAAAAGAAGAAGAAGGAAGTGGCCGCTATAGAGAAATCAAAGCCGATTGTAGACGAGAAGGAGATGGCTCTTGAAAGAAGACCAGGGGATAACCCAAATCAATATCGACCCAAGCAACAGTGCGATGCCGTGAAGCTCGCGGCAAGGTGGTTTCGCATGGCGACATCGTGGGGGGAAGATCGGGCGTGAAGCAGCATTCTAGGGCTTCGAATTTGGAATTCATATTGTTCTCGCGCGATTCTCCTGAACTGGAGCTCGCGTGATCCTCGCTTAAGGAAAAGGTGCAGGCGACGAGGCAGGTGGCAGGGAAGTCGCGATCGAAGCTAGAGGGCAAGGCCAAGTCTGGGAACTTCGTGGGTGAGATGGGTTCGATTCAGTGAGGTGATAATCTATCAAATTATTTTCGAAATTTAATCTAACTATGTATATGTATATATAGTTAGGAAAAACAGAAAAAAACTTTTTAGTCAGAGAAATATATATACAGGGAAGCATATAGAAATAAATAAAAATGTACATACATATTACAATATATATATATATATATATATATATTTAGGTAGACAGTAAATATATATATATATATATAAATAGGATTTTTAGGAAAAAGATAAGATATTTAAAACCCTTATAGCTTATTTTTATATGCAGTTTGAAAAATGGAAAAAAAATACAATTTACTAATTTATTTTAGTGATTAATTTGTTAGTTAACTTATGTAATTATTTTGGTAACTAGGAAATGTTTTATTAAAAGGGATTAGTTAAAAAACTAATTATTAGTTAAATTAAATAAATAAATTGTTTAGTTAATTCAAATGTTAATAAATTGTGAATCGTTTATACAAGGTCATGAATCATGAGGAGACCGAGTCAATATTGAAGTGGATTGCAAAACAAAAATTAAAGGTGAGTTAATCTCACTCATCTAGATTATTATTTAAATTTAAATGGTTAAATTTAAATATTTGGTTTAATGATTGAATTGATTGGATGTGATATTATATATATAATAATAGTATATATATATATTGGAGTGATAGATTTCCCGCATTATATAGCGGATGAGACCCTATGCGCCGCATAATAGCGGATGATTTTATATAAACCCATATACCGCGATATTCCACCTCGAAGTGGAATTGGTATTTTATATTGTGCTAACATCTGTGGATGCAGGGAAACAGGTTGGAGTGATCCAACTGGATTCCTCAAAATTATTTGGATTGTTCTAATAATTATGTGCTATGATTTTTTATATTCTATGATGAATTATATTGATAATTGGAATATTGGATGCTATGGTTTGATTGAATATACCTTTCGGTATGCTGAGTTATCAAAATATATAAAATTGGATTTTTGAAAAAGAAAATACATGAGATAATGTTTAAGTAAAGTAATTATAGAAAATTTAAATAAATTAAAGAATGAATTGGGGAAGGATAAAGTGATTTTTAAATTCTAGTAAATAAATTCCGAGTATGAAAAGGGGATTTTCAATAAAAGGGAAATCATGAATTTTAAACTCAAGTGATATTATTTATAGGAATGAAAGATTTATTTTTCAATTCAGAGTTAAAATGGTTTAGAAAGAAATAAAAGAAATTCTTGGAATAAATGGGGAAATTTGTATTATCAGTTAAAGTAAGATTCTAAATCATCACAAGGAAGTTAACCCTGAAATTTTTAAGTTTTGAAATAAAATTGGATAAGTAAAGAATTTATTTTTAAATGGAGTAAATTTTGGAAATCAATTTGAGAATTGATTAAGTACTTGAAACTGGGATTTTAAAAGGAAGTTGAGACTATGAAATTTATAAACGGGGTTTATAAAGTGAAGTAATATATCAGTGAATATTTGGAAGTATAAATGCAGGGTGGGAATTTATTAAAGGAACGGATAAATTTGGTTAAAAATAAATAGTGATTTATTTTTAAGATGTGAAAGAGAAGTATATTTCCCTAGATAGCCAAGTACGATTTCAAAGCAAATCCTTAAGTATAAGTTAAAGTTTTAAAGTTGATTAAAGGTACGTTTTAGAAAATTTATTATCCTTAAATGTTTAAATTTTAAAGCAGGTATTTTTCAAATTTATTTTAGTAATAATTATTTAAAAATGACTTGGTATTATGTTTTAAAAGGTAAAAATCTAGTTTTATATTTTATTAAGTAGCTTTATTTTAAATATTCTTAAAGTATATATCTTTGAATAAAGTATTAAAAATAGTTTTAATTTAAATGTTGTAAAGTATATTTTATACTAAAGTGGTTTAAAATCTAAAGTTTTTGTGCTTGGTGTTCCAATGGAAATAAATATTTGGGAATTTATTCCATGAGAAGAGTGTTGTTTGAGAACTGTATCAAAAGAGTTGAAAATGTAAATTTATCTTGTGAAGATATTTTTGAGGTAAATAAATAATTTGGAAACTTATCTGTGGTTGATGGATGTTTGTGAATGTTAATTGATAGTTAAATCACCGACTATCAATATTGGACAATGCGCTGATCGTTTCGAAGAGACCGGGATTGGGATTAATTTCTCGAAAACCACTTCGATCCGGTTTGTACGTTTTCGTGGGGAAAACGAGTTGGAGTCAAAGATGGAGCAGTGAAGTGCAAGGGCTAATCGCTACTAATCCTGAGGGTGATTCCAAAATGGATGTAGTAGGAATAGTGCCTTCGATTTCATTCGAACTCGGGACAGACTTGTATGGATGAATGCTTTCAGAACATCGTCAGGTGGACGGTGGGCATTCTAAGTGAAATGTTCTAAAAAGGTAGCGCTTAGCCTCGAGCCTCATCAACCGGGAATGACTGAAAATCAGGGGTTATGCAGCAAGGCTATGTGGGTAGCGCCCACTAGGGTGAGGTCATCCCTATCTAGATGTCCCTTTTTATTTCGGCTTAGTGGGAGGTTGCTGATCCCAACCTGATGCAGCGCAAGGCATAAGTCATACACGAGATAAGGAGGTAGACTTGAGTCGTCCACGACTCAAAGAAGCACCACGAGATAACCAAGGAAATGCGCGTGTTGAAGGCCTAAGTCGGTTACGACTTAAAGGGAAGGTTTTGAGTCATCCACGACTCAGTTGGAAACCAGAGGGAGAAATTACGTTGAGTTCACAACCTAACAAAGCGGCCATAAGTCGGAAACGACTTAACGAAGATGAGGTACTAAGTTGTCTACGATTTATCGAAGCAGATGGCATAAGTCGTCCACGATTTATCGGAGTTGAAGACATAAGTCGTCCACGACTTAACTCGAGCGGATTACGACCTAAAACTACAGGAGGAGCAACACAAGTTGAAAACGTGCAAGGCTTAAGTCGGCAACGACTTAAGGGAAGTATTTTGGGTAGTGTACGACTTAAAGGGACAAGTGAAAAGTCGTTACCGAGTTACGACTTAGTTAAGTCGTCAGAAATCTTAAGTCGCTGAAGCCTGAAACCGTAGATTGTTATGCCGCTTTAATCCAGGCCATTGATTCTGCAAAGGAGCTTGAGATAGATTGCCACTGGAGTATAAGTCGTGAGTCGTCTGTTTTAGGTCGCATACGACCTAAGTTGAGTCGTGAGAAGCTGTTAGGTCGGCAACGACCTAAGTGATGTAATTTCTGTTTGTTAAGTCATCATCTGTTAACTCGTGGCATTGATAAGTCGTTGTCTCGTAAGTCGTAAGTCGTGATGATTGTCTTGAGTCGTGTACTTTGTAAATAAGTGAGTCCTGTTGTATTCTGTTAAGTCGCGTACGACTTAGGGTGAGTCGTAAGTCGGTACCGACTTAAGTGTTGAACAATTTGTTTGTTTGTGTGAGTTGTAACTTCTATAAATAGGCCAGTGGTGCCATTTGTAATAGTTTAGTTGATTGGAAATAAAACTCTTGTTTTGTTAGCTTTGTGCTTTCACCAAATTGGTAGTCGAGTGTAATCTCCTATCTCCTCTTTCGGTTAATCGACTGTGCTCGATTCAACGATTCCAGAAGCCGATTCACGGAATCTAGTGCGCTAGATCAACGTGTGAAGAATCGCAGATCTTTGAACCCGGTATCGTGCGCGATCAACGAGTTCGGGATAGCTAGAATTCAGTATCTTCGGATCAACGAATTCGGGCATTTCAGTATCTTCCAATCCATCGATTACTACATTCATCGATCTACATTGTTTTGATTAATCCGCTGCGTCAGTTTGGTATCAGAGCTTGTTTTAGCCAATCATAGCTAAATCGAGTCTTGGAGCCGATTTGTTTGAAGTGTTGATTTGTGCAGTCTTGAGCTAGGCCGAGAGCAAGTTGAAGGGAGCATCTTTGTTTTGAAGAAATCAAGTCAAGGCCGAAGTAGTTGAAGTTGTTTACATTTGTATTGAAGTTGGAGATCAAACTTGCCTCATTTTAAGAAGTTGTGTTCATCGTGTTCATCGCGGAGTTGCAACAAAGTGGGAGTTTTCGATCCATTTCATTTTGGATCAAAGTCCGAAAGGTGTCTGAATTTTGAAGTGTTGAAGAGTTTTGTGAATTTTTCAAGTATGCCGCCAAGGAGAGCTAATCGTCACCAAAACGTAGAAGCTTTATATCGAAGAGAAGAGGCTGATGAGATGGAGCAAAGAATCAATGAAAACTTTAGTGAAAAGCTTAACGAAGGAATTGGTCGGTTAGAGAAGATGATGTTAGAAATGAATCAAAATCGGAGAAGGGTTTCACCTGAACCTAACCATGGGGGAAGTAGAGTCTCACCACAATCCAATCGAGAAAGAAGTGTTGACAATGATCAAAGGCGTGGGAGGAACGTGGATGATCGTGAACGGAGGAATGTAGATAGAAGGGATGATGGTGGTAGACGTGATGGTAGTAGAGATGTGGGTGGACGAGATAGACAACGATATACATCTGATTTTGAAGAGGAGTATGATGGTGGTAGTGTTCGAGGACAAGGACGAGGACAAGGAAGAAATCACTATGAGTATGATCACAAGTGGGAGTTGGGGATGAAGACGGAAATACCGGAGTTTAAAGGAGGTATGCAAGCTGAGGAGTTTTTAGATTGGGTGGCTAATGTTGAAGAGATTTTTGACTTCAAAGAAGTTCCAGAACATCGTAGAGTGAAGTTGGTTGCTACGAGGTTGAGGGGTAGAGCTTTGGCATGGTGGCAGCAAACCAAACTTACACGTGAACGGATGGGAAAGTCAAAAATTGAATCTTGGGAGAAGATGAAGAAATTGATGAAAGCAACGTTCTTACCTTACAATTATCAATCTTTGATGTATCAACGTTTGCAGAATTTGAGGCAGGGCACAAAGAATGTTAATGATTACGCGGATGAATTTTATCAGCTTATTGCAAGGAATGATATTATGGAAACGGAAGAGCAGCTGACATCTAGATTCATTGGGGGATTGCGAATGCAGATTCAGGATATGGTTAACATGTTTGATCCCAGATCTGTAGCGGAAGCACATCAGAAAGCGTTGGCTTGGGAGAAACAGGGAAGACGAGGAGGTGGTATGTTTACAAATTCCAACAATCAAGTGAAGGGTGTTAGTGAAAGTTCTAGTATTTCAAAAGCTGTTGCGAAACCAGTTGTGAATGAGGTTGGGAAGGCGAAAGTCAATAGTGGTTTCTAGTGTTACAATTGCCAAGAAATGGGCCACAAAAGTAGCGAATGTCCAAAGCCGAAGAAGAGAGCTATGATAGCGGAGGTTGAAGATGATGATGAAGAAGCTGAATGTTCCAATTCACCACCAGATGAGGAGGAAGAAGAAGTGACGGGAGACGAAGGTTACAATCTAATGATGAAGAGGTCCTGTTTAACACCAAAGCAAGAGGAGGATTGTAGTTGGTTAAGGAGCAATATTTTTCAGTCAACATGTACCATTCTGGGGAAGGTTTCCAAATTTGTTATTGATGCTGGAAGCTGTGATAATATAATTTCTTCAGAAGCTGTAAGGAAGTTGGCGTTGAAGACTGAGAAACATCCGAAACCGTACAAGCTAGCTTGGTTGAGAAAAGGCGGGGAGGTGAAGGTTGGACGAAGGGCTTGTGTGAAGTTTTCAATTGGAAAGAAATACAAGGATGAAATCTAGTGCGATGTGGTAGATATGGATGTCTGTCATTTGTTGTTGGGGAGACCGTGGCAGTATGATAGGGCGGTGCAACATGATGGGCGTACCAACAGTTACAGTTTCATGTTTGAAGGCACAAAGATTACTCTAATTCCAAAGAAGCGACAACAGGAGGAAAACAAGTTGGAGGAGATTGAAGAGCTTAAAACTTTGTTATCTTTGAAGGATTTTGTGAAGGAAGTAGAGGAGGAGCCTGAAGTGTTTTTGTTGATTGGGCGAGAGAGCAGTGAAGAGGTTGAAATTCCGGAAGAAGCGAAGGCAGTTTTGAAAGAATTTGACGATGTATTTCCAGAGGAGTTACCAACGGAGTTGCCACCGTTGAGGGATATACAACATCAGATAGATCTTGTTCCAGGTGCTGTGTTGCCACACAGACCACATTATCGAATGAGTCCAAAGGAACATGAAGAATTGAGGAGGCAGGTAGAGGAATTGCTTGAACAGGGGCGTGTGCAGGAGAGTTTAAGTCCTTGTGCTGTACCAGCTTTATTGGTACCCAAAAAGGATGATACGTGGAGGATGTGCACAGATAGTAGAGCATTGAATAAGATCACAGTCTGTAATGATCCGGATTTTTCGCGCTCGAAAATCAACATCCGTACTTCACCTTGTACTAGAATGCCGTAGATTCGACCGTTCAAATCCAATTCGCCGGAGCTTATAACAACATTAAGTAAACAACACAGCGGAAGAAGAATATATCAATTAAATAACATTGATACAATGACAGATACAAAATCTGATACAATATGATACAACAGAATGATACAACAGATATCAATATACATCAGAGATATGATACAAGAAATAGCAGCGGAAAAGAAAATAGATAACACCAACAGTGGATAGAATATCTCCAATAGAATGCTCCAAGATAAGCAACGTAAATCCATGAACTCCAAGAACTGAACTAGCCCCAGATAATCCACTAAACCTGAATATCTGAAAAACCCAACTCTAGACTGCCCGTGTGGAAAATAGTGGGCACCCAAAGTTTAGGAAGGGAACAATAAACTCCGGATCAGTCATGGGACTGGTGTGAGCAACAAAAACAATTTATCTTTAAACAAACAACAAAAGGCTTTTAAACATTGAAATCCGCAATGCTTTTCGAAAATGAAACTACCATAAGACCTCCCACCACACACACAATGCAATCGCAGAATTGGAGGAGATTTCTCCTTATGATAGTCAAACATGCTTACTACGCAAAATCATTCGATATTATTATCATTAGTGCATAGTGTCGAAAAGCATTTCGAAAGTATAATATCAATCTTAGCCAGCATACAACATTTCATCGTATGCCTACTATAGCTACTACGTTCAATAGAAGGTTACCGCCACATTCCATAGCAGGTAATACAACTAAAACCGTACAGGGTTCGTATTGTTTCTTTGGATTTCCAACAAATGATCAGGCTAAGGAACTTCCTTACCGAAATAGAAACGCCTCTGGAAAGACGCCCCGGATCCTAACCGGATCTCTGCAAACAAAAGGCCGACGCTACCTCACGCTATACAGCTGTGACTAGGTAACTAACACACTGACGCTACCTCACGCTGTACAGCTGTAACTAGGTAACTAACACACGAGTCATGTCATCCCCCGATCGTTACCGACCTTTATCCCGGGATCCCGAAAACCAACAAAGCAACATCATACAGTAATAAATTACCGTGTCCACATGAGTTAAGTATCTGGGCTCCATACCATGATACCACCCTTTATCCAGAAGGAAATGACATACCCTAGGGGCGCTACCCCTACAAACCTTTGCCGCAACATTCCAGTTTCGACCATTACCGGGTTGTGAGGCTCGACGAAGTCTCGTCCACAAAACTACGCTTTTTCACAAAGCACGCTTTGACCAACAAATGATCATCAGCACTTCGTATGCCACATTACCAAATTGGGAATGTATCACTAGTAACCATCAACTACATAACCTCTGAGCTCGTACGTCTCAGAGAAGGGTGTTAAGCTAAGAGAATAAATTCTCCGCCACCAACAGAAATGTATTTGATAGAAACCAGCTTTACATCTCAAAGTGTAATGTCAGACACACATCCATACAAGTCTGTTCCGGGTCCGAACAGAACCGAAGGCACTTCCAAAGAAGCCCTTGCAAATCCGGGTATTCACAATCCCGATCGGATTTCCCATCACTTAAGAAATCTCTATACCGGCGCGACTCAGTGCAGAGACAATCGATAGGTCAATCCTATCGCTCTCGCAAATACCCGGTCTTCACCACCGGTCTTCAAATGCCATCCATTTACGTCGTATCACTATTCGGAATGGGATATATGACACAAAGGTCCTCTCCCGGCTAAACCGAATAACGAGCGTAATTAAAAATCATATGGAGACTGTGGTCTCAGTTAAATCACAGCTTAAAGCCCAAAACTTTTCATTCGAATGGTAAAACAAATTACCATTTCCAATCTTTTAAACAAAAAGATTCATTTCAAAAACCTTCACTGGTTTAAACAATTTCCACACTTTTAATCTTTTAAACAAAAAGATTCAATTCACAAAGTTAACCCCGTTCACAAAGATCCATTCATGGATTTTCAAAACAATTTCCATTTCAATTTGATTAACTCGTTAAATCTTCAAATCAAGATTTAACTTATAGCTTTTCAAAGATTCATTCATAGTCTTTCAAAACAATTCCAATTCAAGTTGGATTAATTCGTCCGGTCTTTAAAATCAAAGACTCATTTCATAGTTTTCAAAAACATTTCAATTCTATTTCAACTTGAAACCATTCAACACAATTTGGAAATCCTTTCTTAAAATGAAAACTATTATGATTTGAAAACAAGTAGTTTTCGTTTCGGAAAAATCCAGTTATATTTACACGAGTTAAAACCCTTGAATTTAAATTCAAATTCCCAAATCAATACTTTTAAAATGGTTTAACCCATATATAACTTGTACAACATCTTTAACCCCTAGTTTCAAATCATAGGATTCAATTTCAAACTTGAATTCAAATTTAAATCAAATTATTTAAATTTTCAAAACTCGATTAAGTTATTCGAAATAAATTTTATCTTTGAAATTCCATTTCAAAAGCTTTTCATATTAAACCCCGATTTCCAATTTCAAAATCAATTGAAATTAAAATTCCAATTTCAAAAACATCAAATTTACATCATCTGTGGCTTAACCGATTTCCACGTGAAATCCATATTTGTGTGTGTAAAAGTGTAGTCCAGGGGTTTCACACAATAGTGCACAACATCAACCATCACAGATATATCGATAAGCGGTATAATCCATAACGCTTATCTTCATTCACAGATTCATAGATAAAGCAAATTTATCAGTCATAACGATTCATCATTACAATTCGATGTGGGTTTCGGATAACCAACTGGAATCCGACTCCCTGTCGCATCGAAATTCAAATGTCGTTTACGGGTCAAGGGTTTCATATATATATATATATATATATATATATATATATATATACCGAAACAATCACAGTTCACAGTACAACATCAGGCAATTCACATCACATAGCATCACAATCACAAACAGAAATATCAATCCAGTACACAATATTCGATGATAGTCAATCATCTTTAATTTAAAGTGAAAGCGATTTAAAAGAATTAACTATATGACTATTTTTATTGACTTATTTAAATCAATGATTAAATATTCTTAAGGATAAGTTAATCAAATCCTTATTTAATTATTCCGTAATTAATTATCTTAATTAACTACTAATTATAAATTTATTAACTTTAATCATCTAATTAACAGTTTGTAATTACAATTAGATTTAAACACTTAATTATTTGATTTATTAAGCTCTGATCATTAAATTTAAAATCTAGTTAATGATCTTTAATTACAATTAAATTAATCTTAAATTAATTAACCTTTAATCCTTAATTATTTATAAATCAAGTAAATTAATTTTACTTAAAAACTGGGTAAACGTTCCCCGAGCCCATCTCTGAAAACCCCGAGCACGACTTCGGGTTTCACCACCTTCTATTTTGCTTCGAGAAAATCACCTGCTCACTCGCGCTTACACCCGAGCCCCGCCTTTCTTCTTCTTCTCCCTTTCTTTTTTCCTTTTTACTAGCTTAAGTTATAAACTGCAGTATAACGCACACTCACGAACGTACCCAGGTAATCGAAACATTTCCCCCCATCCTACTCGAGTTTCATTCGAGTCGAAACAACCTCCGAAATCGCTGACACACCCACGCCATCGTGTACGTGCACGGTGGTTCGCCGACCCTCCGGCAACCCTCACCACCACCAACAAACCCCAAATCAACTCAACAATCGAAATCAAAGCCCAGTTCGTCGCGAAGTCCACGAAATCGAAAAAGAGCCTGAAGCTCGAACGCAAATCACGAACAACCCACTGGAAATCACCACGTTCTGCCACCACACTTCACCGGAGGCAAAGCCCCTTCGCCAACGCCATGACCATACCTCCCTCGGCCTTCACCCAAAACCACTAGTCACTCGATCAAAGCATGGGGCGAAAACCAGCATTCACAGAGCATCAACAAAACGTTCAACGAAACCCTACTTTCGATCCAATTCCAAAATCCTTGCATTAAAAAAAATATTTAGCATTTTTCCTGAATTGATACATCATCAAACTTGCCTCTCACCAAATTTCAGAAATTAAATTTGTTTGAATTAACTGGAATTGGTAAAAATGCATCTTTGCTTCGTTTTCGAACTACACCTCGAATACTGTCTGAAAAATCATTATTCTTATTTTAAAAATCCTAACTTACTGTGCTAAATCCAGATATGAGATTGAATTCACGGGTTAAAACGTTTAAATTTTCGACATATTGATTCCTTTAAACTGCAACTTAAATAAACAGTTTCTATATTATGTTGTTGTGCTTCAAAAATAAACTTCCAGGCTAATAAATCAAGTTAAACAACTATGTTAGCTTAAATTCTTAGATTTAAATTGTTTATATGAAGAAGTATTTAAAATTTCCTCTGCTTTACTTTGTTCAGAACTTGGAATGTTGAAGAACACCACATAGCAGAGCTTCCAGTAAATTTTACACAGAGGAGATATACAAATGTATATGCATATCAAAGCAATCCCAGATCTCAACTTAACAAACAACAACTAAAAATACTCAGTTTAATTTAAAAGTGGTTTGCTCACCTTATTATTTTTCAGAAAAACAGAGCTTCTTCTATTTGAATCAAGCTTTTATTCTTGTTTTCCCAGGCTTTGATTTGTATTGTTGAAACTTCTTTTTGATTCTCTGGTTTGCTTTGAGTTGTTATTCAAGTTTGAATTTTGTTGAAGATTTAAATGATAATTACCTCAAGTTTTCTCAGCTTTTATGGAACGAACTAGAAATAAGAAGATGATATATATGAAAGTAAGTTTACAGGTTGATACTTTATTTTGTACAGGGTTATGTTTAATCTAGTACAAGATACTTTGTATTTGATCAGAGATTTTCTCCTATGGTGGCTGACATATCTCTCTATTGTACTCGAGACAATAGATTGTGGTAGCTTGCATTAATTGATCTTGTACAATACACTCATTTTATTATTTTCGTTCGGCTGAACAAAAGTATATGGAGATGTTTGGTGGCTTCTTTTACAAGCTTTTCTCAGGTATATATTTTGTTTTCCCTGTTTCATTCCATACTTATCATTTATTTGCTTGTACTTCTTAGTTTTCTTATACAAGTTAATTCATATTTATCTATATACATTTGTTCAACTTGAATAATAACATTGTCTTCTTTTGCAAGATCCCTACTTGAATTAATTGTTGTTAAATTCCTAGCAATTGTTTACTTTGTAATTTATTTTCATATTTCTTAAACCATTTATTTTACTATTTCTATTCAAAAATACAATTAATTATTAATTTAAATTTATATAAAATTCGGGTTCGTTACAAACTTCCCCCCTTAAAAGAATTTCGTCCTCGAAATTTGCCAAGGAGACACAAAGATAGATGAAGAATATTTCATCGAATCAAACTGAATATTTATTCTGCATTTGGCTTACCAAATCAGAATATCAAGAACGGATCTGTTTAACACTTCACAAAATACTCGGGTTATCCAGATCTATGAAATATACAGTGGCATCGGTTAGTCCGAAGGGATAACTAACCACTCGTAGAACATATCGGGACCCAAAGAATAGATAGATATATGGATACAATTTCATAACTTTCAATTTAAAACTAAAGTATACCTATCAACCATAGCAAACAAAGAAAACAATACACCAACCAACAATTTTGGCTCATTTGGAGTTTATGTCCCATATTTATATATTGAATCTTCTTTCTGGATCTACCAGAAAATACCGAAGAATTGAGAAAAGATAACGAATCAAAGAGATTGATAGAGAAAAGATTGTTTCCTCTGTTGTTACAGGGTATCGACCATTTATAGTCGTATTCTCCTGTCCCCTATCTCATCCTCTTCTTGCGCTCATACTCACTATCAGTAGATAGTAAGAGAATTTACTGAGGCATTCGAACGGATATCTGAGGAATACTCATCCTAGAGTTTACTTCACTCTATCTCTAATGAGCTACTTAACGTGTTATACTCCTGAGCTAAAGTTCAACCTTAGCTCTGATACCACTTGTAACGATCCGGATTTTTCGCGCTCGAAAATCAACATCCGTACTTCACCTTGTACTAGAATGCCGTAAATTCGACCGTTCAAATCCGATTCGCCGGAGCTTATAACAACATTAAGTAAACAACACAGCGGAAGAAGAATATATCAATTACATAACATTGATACAATGACAGATACAAAATCTGATACAATATGATACAACAGAATGATACAACAGATATCAATATACATCAGAGATATGATACAAGAAATAACAGCGGAAAAGAAAATAGATAACACCAACAGTGGATAGAATATCTCCAATAGAATGCTCCAAGATAAGCAACGTAAATCCATGAACTCCAAGAACTGAACTAGCCCCAGATAATCCACTAAACCTGAATATCTGAAAAACCCAACTCTAGACTGCCCGTGTGGAAAATAGTGGGCACCCAGAGTTTAGGAAGGGAACAATAAACTCCGGATCAGTCATGGGACTGGTGTGAGCAACAAAAACAATTTATCTTTAAACAAACAACAAAAGGCTTTTAAACATTGAAATCCGCAATGCTTTTCGAAAATGAAACTACCATAAGACCTCCCACCACACACACAATGCAATCGCAGAATTGGAGAAGATTTCTCCTTATGATAGTCAAACATGCTTACTACGCAAAATCATTCGATATTATTATCATTAGTGCATAGTGTCGAAAACCATTTCGAAAGTATAATATCAATCTTAGCCAGCATACAACAATTCATCGTATGCCTACTATAGCTACTACGTTCAATAGCAGGTTACCGCCACATTCCATAGCAGGTAATACAACTAAAACCGTACAGGGTTCGTATTGTTTCTTTGGATTTCCAACAAATGATCAGGCTAAGGAACTTCCTTACCGAAATAGAAACGCCTCTGGAAAGACGCCCCGGATCCTAACCGGATCTCTGCAAACAAAAGGCCGACGCTACCTCACGCTATACAGCTGTGACTAGGTAACTAACACACTGACGCTACCTCACGCTGTACAGCTGTAACTAGGTAACTAACACACGAGTCATGTCATCCCCCGATCGTTACCGACCTTTATCCCGGGATCCCGAAAACCAACAAAGCAACATCATACAGTAATAAATTACCGTGTCCACATGAGTTAAGTATCTGGGCTCCATACCATGATACCACCCTTTATCCAGAAGGAAATGACATACCCTAGGGGCGCTACCCCTACAAACCTTTGCCGCAACATTCCAGTTTCGACCATTACCGGGTTGTGAGGCTCGACGAAGTCTCGTCCACAAAACTACGCTTTTTCACAAAGCACGCTTTGACCAACAAATGATCATCAGCACTTCGTATGCCACATTACCAAATTGGGAATGTATCACTAGTAACCATCAACTACATAACCTCTGAGCTCGTACGTCTCAGAGAAGGGTGTTAAGCTAAGAGAATAAATTCTCCGCCACCAACAGAAATGTATTTGATAGAAACCAGCTTTACATCTCAAAGTGTAATGTCAGACACACATCCATACAAGTCTGTTCCGGGTCCGAACAGAACCGTAGGCACTTCCAAAGAAGCCCTTGCAAATCCGGGTATTCACAATCCCGATCGGATTTCCCATCACTTAAGAAATCTCTATACCGGCGCGACTCAGTGCAGAGACAATCGATAGGTCAATCCTATCGCTCTCGCAAATACCCGGTCTTCACCACCGGTCTTCAAATGCCATCCATTTACGTCGTATCACTATTCGGAATGGGATATATGACACAAAGGTCCTCTCCCGGCTAAACCGAATAACGAGCGTAATTAAAAATCATATGGATACTGGGGTCTCAGTTAAATCACAGCTTAAAGCCCAAAACTTTTCATTCGAATGGTAAAACAAATTACCATTTCCAATCTTTTAAACAAAAAGATTCATTTCAAAAACCTTCACTGGTTTAAACAATTTCCACACTTTTAATCTTTTAAACAAAAAGATTCAATTCACAAAGTTAACCCCGTTCACAAAGATCCATTCATGGATTTTCAAAACAATTTCCATTTCAATTTGATTAACTCGTTAAATCTTCAAATCAAGATTTAACTTATAGCTTTTCAAAGATTCATTCATAGTCTTTCAAAACAATTCCAATTCAAGTTGGATTAATTCGTCCGGTCTTTAAAATCAAAGACTCATTTCATAGTTTTCAAAAACATTTCAATTCTATTTCAACTTGAAACCATTCAACACAATTTGGAAATCCTTTCTTAAAATGAAAACTATTATGATTTGAAAACAAGTAGTTTTCGTTTCGGAAAAATCCAGTTATATTTACACGAGTTAAAACCCTTGAATTTAAATTCAAATTCCCAAATCAATACTTTTAAAATGGTTTAACCCATATATAACTTGTACAACATCTTTAACCCCTAGTTTCAAATCATAGGATTCAATTTCAAACTTGAATTCAAATTTAAATCAAATTATTTAAATTTTCAAAACTCGATTAAGTTATTCGAAATAAATTTTATCTTTGAAATTCCATTTCAAAAGCTTTTCATATTAAACCCCGATTTCCAATTTCAAAATCAATTGAAATTAAAATTCCAATTTCAAAAACATCAAATTTACATCATCTGTGGCTTAACCGATTTCCACGTGAAATCCATATTTGTGTGTGTAAAAGTGTAGTCCAGGGGTTTCACACAATAGTGCACAACATCAACCATCACAGATATATCGATAAGCGGTATAATCCATAACGCTTATCTTCATTCACAGATTCATAGATAAAGCAAATTTATCAGTCATAACGATTCATCATTACAATTCGATGTGGGTTTCGGATAACCAACTGGAATCCGACTCCCTGTCGCATCGAAATTCAAATGTCGTTTACGGGTCAAGGGTTTCATATATATATATATATATATATATATATATATATATATATATATATATACCGAAACAATCACAGTTCACAGTACAACATCAGGCAATTCACATCACATAGCATCACAATCACAAACAGAAATATCAATCCAGTACACAATATTCGATGATAGTCAATCATCTTTAATTTAAAGTGAAAGCGATTTAAAAGAATTAACTATATGACTATTTTTATTGACTTATTTAAATCAATGATTAAATATTCTTAAGGATAAGTTAATCAAATCCTTAATTAATTATTCCGTAATTAATTATCTTAATTAACTACTAATTATAAATTTATTAACTTTAACCATCTAATTAACAGTTTGTAATTACAATTAGATTTAAACACTTAATTACTTGATTTATTAAGCTCTGATCATTAAATTTAAAATCTAGTTAATGATCTTTAATTACAATTAAATTAATCTTAAATTAATTAACCTTTAATCCTTAATTATTTATAAATCAAGTAAATTATTTTTACTTAAAAACTGGGTAAACGTTCCCCGAGCCCATCTCTGAAAACCCCGAGCACGACTTCGGGTTTCACCACCTTCTATTTTGCTTCGAGAAAATCACCTGCTCACTCGCGCTTACACCCGAGCCCCGCCTTTCTTCTTCTTCTCCCTTTCTTTTTTCCTTTTTACTAGCTTAAGTTATAAACTGCAGTATAACGCACACTCACGAACGTACCCAGGTAATCGAAACATTTCCCCCCATCCTACTCGAGTTTCATTCGAGTCGAAACAACCTCCGATATCGCTGACACACCCACGCCATCGTGTACGTGCACGGTGGTACGCCGACCCTCCGGCAACCCTCACCACCACCAACAAACCCCAAATCAACTCAACAATCGAAATCAAAGCCCAGTTCGTCGCGAAGTCCACGAAATCGAAAAAGAGCCTGAAGCTCGAACGCAAATCACGAACAACCCACTGGAAATCACCACGTTCTGCCAGCACACTTCACCGGAGGCAAAGCCCCTTCGCCAACGCCATGACCATACCTCCCTCGGCCTTCACCCAAAACCACTAGTCACTCGATCAAAGCATGGGGCGAAAACCAGCATTCACAGAGCATCAACAAAACGTTCAACGAAACCCTACTTTCGATCCAATTCCAAAATCCTTGCATTAAAAAAAATATTTAGCATTTTTCCTGAATTGATACATCATCAAACTTGCCTCTCACCAAATTTCAGAAATTAAATTTGTTTGAATTAACTGGAATTGATAAAAATGCATCTTTGCTTCGTTTTCGAACTACACCTCGAATACTGTCTGAAAAATCATTATTCTTATTTTAAAAATCCTAACTTACTGTGCTAAATCCAGATATGAGATTGAATTCACGGGTTAAAACGTTTAAATTTTCGACATATTGATTCCTTTAAACTGCAACTTAAATAAACAGTTTCTATATTATGTTGTTGTGCTTCAAAAATAAACATCCAGGCTAATAAATCAAGTTAAACAACTATGTTAGCTTAAATTCTTAGATTTAAATTGTTTATATGAAGAAGTATTTAAAATTTCCTCTGCTTTACTTTGTTCAGAACTTGGAATGTTGAAGAACACCACATAGCAGAGCTTCCAGTAAATTTTACACAGAGGAGATATACAAATGTATATGCATATCAAAGCAATCCCAGATCTCAACTTAACAAACAACAACTAAAAATACTCAGTTTAATTTAAAAGTGGTTTGCTCACCTTATTATTTTTCAGAAAAACAGAGCTTCTTCTATTTGAATCAAGCTTTTATTCTTGTTTTCCCAGGCTTTGATTTGTATTGTTGAAACTTCTTTTTGATTCTCTGGTTTGCTTTGAGTTGTTATTCAAGTTTGAATTTTGTTGAAGATTTAAATGATAATTACCTCAAGTTTTCTCAGCTTTTATGGAACGAACTAGAAATAAGAAGATGATATATATGAAAGTAAGTTTACAGGTTGATACTTTATTTTGTACAGGGTTATGTTTAATCTAGTACAAGATACTTTGTATTTGATCAGAGATTTTCTCCTATGGTGGCTGACATATCTCTCTATTGTACTCGAGACAATAGATTGTGGTAGCTTGCATTAATTGATCTTGTACAATACACTCATTTTATTATTTTCGTTCGGCTGAACAAAAGTATATGGAGATGTTTGGTGGCTTCTTTTACAAGCTTTTCTCAGGTATATATTTTGTTTTCCCTGTTTCATTCCATACTTATCATTTATTTGCTTGTACTTCTTAGTTTTCTTATACAAGTTAATTCATATTTATCTATATACATTTGTTCAACTTGAATAATAACATTGTCTTCTTTTGCAAGATCCCTACTTGAATTAATTGTTGTTAAATTCCTAGCAATTGTTTACTTTGTAATTTATTTTCATATTTCTTAAACCATTTATTTTACTATTTCTATTCAAAAATACAATTAATTATTAATTTAAATTTATATAAAATTCGGGGTCGTTACACAGTCAGATACAGATTTCCGATGCCAAGGCTTGATGTTCTATTGGATCAAATCAGTGGGTCCATAATCTTTTCTAAGATTGACTTGAAGAGCGGTTATCATCAGATTCGCATTAGACCAGGGGATGAATGGAAGACAGCATTCAAGACGAGGGAAGGATTGTATGAATGGCTGGTAATGCCTTTTGGTCTATCGAATGCATCGAGTACATTCATGAGGGTGATGAATCAAATTTTCAGACCGTACATTGGAAAATTTGTGGTGGTTTACTTTGATGATATTCTGATCTACAGTGCTAGTAAAGAAGAGCATGTTCAGCATTTGAAGAAAGTGTTAATTATTCTTCGTGAAGAACAATTCTATGCTGCTACAAAGAAGTGTGTTTTTATGGCGAGGAGTGTTTTATTTCTGGGGTATGTTGTGTCGGAAGAAGGAATACAGGTTGACCAAAGTAAAGTCGAAGCTATCAGAGATTGGCCGCAACCCAAGACGATAACGGAAGTTTGTAGTTTTCACGGGTTGCCTTCATTTTATCGAAGATTCATTCCACACTTTAGTAGTGTGATGGCACCCGTTACAGATTGTATGAAGGGTAAACAGTTTGCATGGACGGAGGAAGTAGGGGTTGCTTTTGAGCGAATCAAAGAACTCTTGACGTCTACACCAATTCTAATATTACTAGATTTTCAGTTAGTGTTTGAACTACATACTGATGCATCCAAGGTTGGGATTGGAGGAGTATTGAGTCAGAGGGGACGTCCGATTGCATACTTTAGCGAGAAGTTATCAGGAGAAAAGATGAGATACAGTACATATGATGTGGAATTTTATGCTGTCGTGCAATCTATTAAACATTGGAGACACTATCTATTTCACAAAGAGTTTGTTCTTTACACTGATCATGAGGCATTGAAACATTTACAAGGGCAAGACAAGATTTCAGCGAGACATGCATCGTGGATTGCATATCTGCAACAGTTTACTTTTGTTGTTAAACACAAGTCAGGGGTGACGAATCGAGTGGCTGATGCTTTGAGTAGGAGGAGTCATTTGTTGACTACACTGAAGGTCTAAGTGACGGGTTTCGATGTGTTACCAGAATTATTTGTCGATGATCCTTACTTTGCAAAGTTTGTTGATAAAGTCAAGGAGGGAGTGACGGATGAGTTCGTGATAGTAGATGGTTTTCTGTTCAAAGGAAATCGATTGTGCATACCTGATTGTAGTTTGAGGATGAAGATTGTAAAAGAGCTACATGAAGAAGGACATGTTGGGAGAGATCGTACATTACAGTTGATTTCACAATCTTACTTTTGGCCATCAATGAGGAAAGAAGTGGAAAGGTTTGTGGAACGATGTCATATCTGTCAGGTTACGAAAGGAACTGCGACTAATGCTGGATTATATATGCCGTTACCTGTACCAACTAAACCATGGGTTGATGTGAGTATGGACTTTGTGTTGGGGTTGCCGAGAACGCAGCGTGGTAATGATTCCATTTATGTGGTGGTTGACCGATTTTCGAAAATGGCGCATTTTATTGCTTGTAAGAAGACGGCGGATGCTGTTCATGTTGCTTAGTTGTTTTTCAAAGAGATATATCGACTTCATGGATTGCCAGAATCTATTGTGTCGGATAGGGATACTCGTTTTCTAAGTCATTTTTGGCTAAGTTTGTGGAAGATGGTGGGAACGAAGTTGAACTTTAGCAGCGCTTATCATCCACAAACGGATGGACAGACCGAGGTTGTGAACAGATCATTGGGAAATTTGTTGAGATGTCTTGTGCAAGACAATCTGAAGAGTTGGGACGTGAAGTTATGTCAAGCGGAGTTTGCTCATAATCATGCTGTGAACCGTAGTACGGGTTTCAGTCCATTTCAGATTGTATATTCTAGTTTACCAAAGGGGCCGTTAGAGTTAACAGTCATATCACAACCCAAGAAGACAGTCAAGCAAGCCGCTGATTTTGTTGAAGGATTGACAGAGTGTCATAGGATCGTTCAAGAACGATTGGAAAAGGCAAATGAGAAATACAAACGATCCGCAGACTTGAAGCGAAGAAATGTTGAGTTTAATGAAGGAGATATGGTTTATGCAGTGTTAACAAAGGATCGTTTTCCAGTGGGCGCTTATAAAAAATTAAAAGCCATAAAAATTGGTCCTGTAGAAGTCGTGCAACGAATAAATGAAAATGCTTATAATTTGAAGCTGCCAGAGGATGTGTACACTTCTGACGTGTTCAATGTCAAACATCTCGTACCATATTATGGGGATGAACAATCAGATGTGGAAGAATTTACAAATTCGAGGACGAATTTTTCTCAACCTGGGGAGGATGATGCAGCGCAAGGCATAAGACGTACACGAGATAAGGAGGTAGACTTTAGTCATCCATGACTCAAAGAAGCACCACGAGATAACCAAGGAAATGCGCATGTTGAAGGCCTAAGTCGGTTACGACTTAAAGGGAAGGTTTTGAGTCGTCCACGACTCAGTTGGAAACCAAAGGGAGAAATTACTTTGAGTTCACGACCTAACAAAGAGGCCATAAGTCGGAAATGACTTAACGAAGATGAGGTACTAAGTTGTCTACGATTTATCGAAGTAGATGGCATAAGTCGTCCACGATTTATCGGAGTTGAAGACATAAGTCGTCCACGATTTAACTCGAGCGGATTACGACCTAAAACTACAGGAGGAGCAACACAAGTTGAAAACGCGCAAGGCTTAAGTCGGCAACGACTTAAGGGAAGTATTTTGGGTAGTGTACGACTTAACGGGAGAAGTGAAAAGTCGTTACCGAGTTACGACTTAGTTAAGTCGTCAGAAATCTTAAGTCGCTGAAGCCTGAAACCGTAGATTTTTATGCCGCTTTAATCCAGGCCATTGATTCTGCAAAGGAGCTTGAGATAGATTGCCACTGGAGTATAAGTCGTGAGTCGTATGTTTTAGGTCGCATACGACCTAAGTTGAGTCGTGAGAAGTTGTTAGGTCGGCAACGACCTAAGTGATGTAATTTCTGTTTGTTAAGTCGTCATCTGTTAACTCGTGGCATTGATAAGTCGTTGTCTCGTAAGTCGTAAGTCGTGATGATTGTCTTGAGTCGTGTACTTTGTAAATAAGTGAGTCCTGTTGTATTCTGTTAAGTCGCGTACGACTTAGGGTGAGTCGTAAGTCGGTACCGACTTAAGTGTTGAACAATTTGTTTGTTTGTGTGAGTTGTAACTTCTATAAATAGGCCAGTGGTGCCATTTGTAATAGTTTAGTTGATTGGAAATAAAACTCTTGTTTTGTTAGCTTTGTGCTTTCACCAAATTGGTAGTCGAGTGTAATCTCCTATCTCCTTTTTCGGTTAATCGAGTGGGCTCGATTCAACGATTGCAGAAGCCGATTCACGGAATCTAGTGCGCTAGATCAACATGTGAAGAATCGCAGATCTTTGAACCCGGTATCGTGCGCGATCAACGAGTTCGGGATAGCTAGAATTCGGTATCTTCGGATAAACGAATTCGGGCATTTCAGTATCTTCCAATCCATCGATTACTACATTCATCGATCTACATTGTTTTGATTAATCCGCTGCGTCACAACCGCGGGGTGATCTTACTCGGAATTATCCAGTAAGGGGTAGTTCCGGTCTTGTGTTGCAGGGGATCGGGCGTGGTCCTCGGTACGCTGATCTAGACCAAGTACCGTGACAGGTAGTACCCCAGTGCCTAGTCATTAGTTGGAAATCCATTCTCCCCACGCGCCTATACGGTTTTGATTGTGCCCAACTATTGCTGAAACGTGAGATGCAAGCATTTCAGCTAGATTCTATTTTACTTTCTATAGACACTATTATAATATCAGACGAATTTGATAAGTGTTTTGGCTATCGTAAGGTAAAACCCCGACATGTTTATTTGTGGCGTGGTCTTACGAGATGCTTTTGATTTCAAAGGATTTTGAAAACTTTAATAATTCAATTGAGTACTTTCTCACGCTGGTTTTCCAGACTGACTCGGGTGTTATTTTATTATAATGCTCGGGTCTACAGGAAATGATGCTGTGGAGCTCAGGAGACGAGCTGGATGGCGAGACGTATCACTCGTACTTGTTGTATATTCCGCTGTGTTGTGTATACTATGTATTCTGTTATGGGACAAGTTAAAATAACTGTCCAGTAATGTATTATTGATTGTGTTGTACTCTGATGATGAGATGTATAAACGGATATAGTTTCTTTTGTGTAAAGATCAGTTATTATCTATTATATTTTATTCCGCTGCGATGTGAGATTCTGATGTTGTTGTTTTCTATTTTCTTCTTCTACCCCCTTCTTCTTTAATCCTGATTGTTCGATTTTTCGGGTATAAAAAATCGGGTCATCACAATTTGAATCAATTAATATTCAATAATTGATTTTGTTGATTCAAGTTATTTCATTAAATTGATCTAATTTCAATTTATTAATTTCCTCAAACCATAATTTTATCTTATTCATTCCATTTATTATTCAGTTAACTTATTATTTCATTTATCTCTATTAACATTTTATAATCAAAATTTAAGTGTATAACATTTATTATAACCCTCAAATTTTATTTATAAATTCAATTATATTATACATTATCCAATTACATATTCAACTTCTGAATGATTTAAGTAAGTTGTATTAGAATGCAGTTGAACAATATACAAATAAAACTTTCTCAATTCAATTATTCAAGTTTAAATATTTATTCCAAATTTTTGGTTCATCTTAAATCATAATTTTAAGAATTTTAAATTTCTGATTAACTCCAAATAATTTAGATATATATATATATATATATATATGCTATATATATCAAATCTGATTTACCACCATATACCTATATATTATAAATCAAGGCATACTTTAAATTTTTTGAATCAAATTCAATTTCCAAAATAGAAGTGTAGCAAAGCTACTGAAAGGTCTCTCCATTCTGAAACTCAAAAATGAATGTCGGTGATGCGGCCGCCATCACCGAAATTATTTTCCAGCGACAAAGAGAAGAGCACTAATTTAAACATTTAAAATTCTTTGAAACGATTTCTATTTGAAAATACTTTAAATAATATACACTTTAAAACTTTAAAACCAAAGTTTGAAATCATCGGAAATTAAATTCTCAAATTCCTGATTTAAATTCATTTCAAATCCCAAATCAATTTATAAACCATGTTTATAAATTCATTTAGAACAATAAATGATAATCAAATATTATCATTTCAAACAACCAATTTAATTAACTTATTAAATTCTAGAAAATTTTACTTATATTTTTAATATAATCATACAAATTTATTTCATTTACCCAATTTGAAAATAATATTGTGTCAGTTTGCTCAGTTCAAGTGTTTTGGAATTCCTATCGATAGCGTTGATCAGACGAATCGATCGAAAACCCAAATCAACATCAACAATTCAAACAACACACTATATAAAACATTTTATATTAATACAAAAACAAATTTTCACTCCCTCACTCGATGATTCAAAGATGGATTTCAAACCAAGAATAGAGATTCAAATTAGTGGGACCCTAACCAAAAGATTTCAACTAGAAGATAGGTTCGATAGGGAGATAAATAGATCTCAAAAAGAGAAATGAATGGATGCACTTATATAAATCGCGGACAACCTTAACCGGGTCAACCGTGACTTCAAAATAAGATCAAGGTAGAATTCTGGAATAAATCGACATTCGATTGCCAGAGATAGAATTCGGGTATAACAAAAGATAGATAGCATCGTAAACCGAGGATACAGAAATCTCCGGTAAATCAATGTCTATTCTAAAGGAGTTTCAATCCTTTACAAATCATTCGAAGATTGGCGAGATCGTCGATTTATTATAGAGATCAATCGAAGTGGAGTTATGGGATACTCCAGAATCAAAAGACACGAATAGGGGAGACACAAATGGACTTTGGAACCGAAGGGAACGTTCCAAAATTCAAAGAAAACCGAGTCAAAGAAGAAGGAATTCAAGCACGAACGAAAGTGATTCTATAATCAAATTTACTACATATGCTAAGTTTTGCCTAAAACCAGAGCTCTGATACCACATGTAACGACCCAGTATTTTGGACCATTCAAATCGACAATAAATCCACACATGCCGGACTTGAATAATTCAAAACAATGGATTGTAAATAAAATTTGGCAAAACTCAGCATATACAGTAAATAAATAATCACAGAATCACAGACACAGAGTAATATAACAATAATGCTATAACGCTTATCTATATACACATAATCACAGATAGATAATATAAATGCATTATAAATAATTAAATTACATTCATCACAGCTTGAATTAAAACAATTCCAATCACAAAGCATCACACAGCAGAGATGACAAAACAATTCACAGCATTCAATAGAATACAATCATCCAGAAATAAGGTTAATTGATCATTTGATTAATTGAAACCAGATTAATAACTAATTCTGGTTGATTATATGTTAATTAATCCTCCTTGAATTAATTATCAATTAATTAATCCTAATTAATTTCAAATAAGCAATTATTCATAATTAATTAATTAAGCTTTACCATTAATTAATTACTTTTAATTAATTTATTTGTCATTAATCAATCACCTCAATTAAATTAACCTTTAAGCTAATTACATAATTAATTAACCCCTAATTATTAAATGAATAACCTTTAATTATTTTAATTATTCTTTAATTAATTAACCTTTATTAATAAATCAATAAATTAATTAAATTAATTTTCTTAATTTATTACAATAAGTGATTATCCCAAATCACTTTCATTAATCAATCCTTAAAGGTAATTACCCAAAATATTAACTTTACTTTAATTACACAAAGCAATTACTCTTATTTAATCACTTAATTACACCCTTTAATCCATAATTAATTAATTAAAACCAATTGCTCTTGCAAATTCGGTCTTTAATTGCAATCCATAACGTCGTATCATTATTCGAAATGGGTTATATAACACAAAGGTCCTCTCCCGTCCAAACCGAATAATGAGCGCTTGTTTTAAAACAAATTCAAGTGCCATTTCAAAGGCAAATATTGATAGTCGGTTATGTAACTATCAACAACATTCACAACAATCAACCAATTTAAATAATTTTCCAAAATTATTAAATTTCAAAATATCTTTACAAGATATATATTTTTCCACACTTCAACATTTTGAAATCCCATTTCAAATCACTTTTCACTCGCGGAATAAGATTCCCTTTCCTTTATAAATTCCCACTGTGGATTCAAATTTCCAAATTTTCACCGATATATGATTTTCAAATCGATTTCCAATTATTCACTTTCAAACACCAAATCAAATTCAAAATTTATTTCTCAATTTCATTTCAAACCCCAAATCAAATTCCAAATTGATTTCAAATTTACATTTCAACACCAAATCAAATTCCAATTTGATTTCAAATTCATTTCAATCACCAAATCGATTCCAAATCGATTTCCAAATTTATTTCAAACATTAAATCAATTACAAATTGATTTCCAAGTTTATTTCAAATAACAAAGCATTTATAAATTGATTTCTAAGTTTATTTCAGCACAAAATAAATTTTCATTCAAACACCAAATCAATTATCTATCTGTGATTCTGTGTATATAGATAAGCGTTGTAGGATTATATCGCTTATCGATATTATTGTGATTGTATCTGTGATGATTGAATAATGTTGTACTACTGTGTAAAACCCCTGGACCACACCATACACACATAAATATGGATTTCATGAGGAAATCGGTTAAGTCACAAATGATTTAAATTTAATGTTTGATATTGAAATTTTAATTTCAATTGATTTTGGAAATGGATTTGGGTTAAATGTTAAAGCTTTTGAAAAGGAGTTTTTAAGATAAAAGTTATTTTGAATAACTTAGTAAAGTTTTTCAATTTAAATAATTTAATTTGAATTTGAATTCAAAATTTTGAATTGAATTCCATGTTTGGAAATTATGGTTAAAGATGTTATAAATGTGTTTATATGGATTTAAACCATTTTAAAAGTATGGTTTTGAGAATTTGAATTTAACCCAAGGACTTTAACTCGTATAAATGAATCAGATTTTCCGAAATGAAACTATTTGTTTTCAAATAATAGAAGCTTTCATATAAGGAATGAATTTCCAATTTGTGTCAAAAGAATTTCAAGTTTGAAATGAAAATGGTTTTCCGAGTTATGAATAAATCTTTGTGAAAGATTGTTGAACTTTGTTTTGAAATTGGAAAGGTGTACCTTTTGTATAAAAAGGTCGAAATGGAATTGTTTTGAAAGCTATCAATTAAATCTTTGTTTAAAAAATTGGACGAATTAAATCCAATTGAAATGGAAATCGATTTGAAAATCTATGAATAGACCTTTGTGAAACTGGGTGAACTTTGTGAGATAAATCTTTTTATGTAAAAGATTAAAATGGTAATGTGTTTAAACCATTTAAAGAAAAGTTTTGGGTAAGTTGTGACTTAATTGAAATTCCATTATCCATATGTTTTTAAATATTGCACTCATTATTCGGTTTAGCCGGGAGAGGACCTTTGCGTCATATAACCCATTCCGAATAATGGTACGTCGTATATGGATTGCATTTGAGACCGGTGGTGAAGACCGGATATTTTCGAAAACGAAAGGATAACCCGTCGATTGTCTCTGCACCGAGTCGCGTCGGTATAGAGATTCCCTAAGTGATGGGAAATCCGATCGGGATTGTGAATACCCGAATTGCAAGGGCTTCTTTAAAAGTGCCTTCGGTTCTGTTCGAACTCGGAACAGACTTGTATGGTTGTATGTCTGACACTACACTTTGAGATATAAAGCTGATTTCTTTCAAATACATTTCTGTTTGGTGGCGGAGAATTTATTCTCTTAGCTTAACACCCTTCTCTGAGACATACGAGCTCAGAGGTTATGTAGTTGAAGGTTATCAGTGATATACTCCCAATTTGGTAGTGTGGCATGCTAAGTGTTGCTGTGTGTTGCTGATTATTTGTTGATCATTTGTTGATCAAAGCATGGCTTTTGTGAAAAGCGTAGCTTTGTGGACGAGACCTCATCGAACCTCACAACCCGGAAATGGTCGAAATAGGAAAGATGCGGCAAGGTTATAAGGGTCGCACCCTTTAGGGTATGTCAATTCCTTCTGGAAAAAGGTGGTATCATGGTATGGAGCCCAGATGCTTTACCTGTGTGGTTGCATCAATCTCATTTACTGTGTGGTTATTGCTTTGTGATCGAGGTGCCTCGGATAAAGGTCGCAAATGACCGGGGGTGGCATACTCGTGTAGTAGTTACCTAGTAAGAGGTAACCCGGCCTTGTGTTGGCAGAGAGCTGGTTAAGTTCTCGGGACGTCCCTCCAGAGGCGTACCCATGTGGCAGTAGGAAGTTCCTTAGCCTGACCATTTGTTGAAAAATCCAAAGAAACAATACGAACCCAGTACGGTTTTAGTTGTAGAACCTGCCATTTAAAATGGTAGCTATAGTAGGCATAGTATAATGGTACCTATGCTGGCTAAGATTAATATTATATTTTTGAAATGTTTCCTACACTATGCACTAGTAATAATATCAAAAGAGTTTTCCTTGCGTAGGAAGCATGTTTGACTATCATAAGGAGAAATCTCCTCCAATTCTGCTTTTGCATTGTGTGTGTGGCGGGAGGCCTTTTGGTAGTTTCATTTTCCAAAAAGCATATCGGATTTCTCTTTTGAACTGTTTTTATTTTAAACAACTGTTTTTGTTACTCATACCAGTCCTATGACTGACCTGGGGTTTATTGTTCCCTTCCTAAACGCTGGGTGCCCATAAGTTTCCACACGGGCAGTCTAGAGTTGGGTTTTTCAGATAGTCGGGTTCAATAGAGTATCTGGAACTAGTTTAGTGTTTGGAGTTCACTCACCGACTGTCCTTGCTTATCTTTGTGAAATGTGATGGTGGTTCGAGCTTGATGTTGGAGTTGTTGGACTCATTTTCTTTTAAAGATCGTTTGGAGTATCACTTTTGTTGTTTCGCTGTAACATTATTATTTGTCTCTGATATTGTTGTATCATATTGATATCATTGCTGTATATCATTCTGGATATTGTATTCATTGGAGTTGTATATGATATCATTCATTTCTTTCTTCCGCTGTGTTGTTATACTTAGTGTGTTATAAGCTCCGGCGAGCCAGATTCGGCGTTTGAATCTGCGGCATTCGAGTACAAGTGAAGTACGGTTGTCGATTTTCGAAGGCCGAGTCAGGATCGCTACAAATGAACCGAAACAAAAGAATAGTAGTTCATGAAGCTACTATATATATATAAATAAATAACAGAGTTAAACAAGATACAACAGAAGTCACGAGTACAAAGATGTCCCAATACAATAATCAAATACAAGATCAAAATACATCACTGAAATCAACTGAATAACTGATAGTAGAACCGATAGATAGCTGGATCTCCAAGCGAAGCTCCAACTCAAAAGGTGAGTCTCAAATGCTGTATCACTCAGTCTGACCCGAGCGTAAAGCAAAACACAAAACACTCGAGTCAGGATTAACATTCTTATATCAATAAATCCAGCTCAAATGAAATATCAACTGAAATACAAGTAACTCAAAGGATGTTTGGGATAACCATCCTCTAAGGATCCGTTAAACTATCTACTATGTAGTAATATACGCTATTATAATAATGTCTAATATACAATAAACATACTTTTAAATAGCATTAAGGCTTTACATTTTCCACCTTAACACGTAATAGTCCCAGCAGTCCATCCAGTATCAACATACCTCCAGATCGGGAGGCTACCCTAAATACTCCATGGGCTACGGGAGAAAACCAAACTCGTAGTAAAGCTCGCTATGGTAGGTGACACGGCACACAAGGCAATGCCAGGGTAGATATATCAATTACGCACACGGGCTGGTGGAAACGCGTAGCAGCCACTACCGCCCACCTCGGACACACTCCCCAAATCAAAAGTCGAAGATGGCCATCCAAACAATCACAAGGTAAGAGTATAATATCGAAGGAAATGTGCCCGATCGGAGGAATGACCTCACTTGGCCCGAGATCGCTCATGTTTTAGCCACATTATGCCAACTCACGGGAGTCGGGTCCACGTTCATACCACAATAGGATCGTCGCCACCATCCTACTTAATCTGGAATCTCCACCGCGTACGCAGTTGTTAAAGTGGTTTTCGGTATCGATAGAGAGTATGCCCATATCTGATCCCGGTCTCTTTAACAACCAATCGTTATTATAACACCGTGGTCATTTCAAAATAGTTCGTACTTCAAAACCAAAATATCATTTCATTTCAACATAACCAAGTCACTACGATATCTTTTTCACTTTCAAATATCCATTTCCGAAAATCATATCACTTTCAAAGTTATAACACTTTCGAAACCAAACACTGTAAATTATAATATTTTGGAAAACCTTAACTTTGAAATCATAACTTCCACCCTTAAATAGTTTAGATATTAATAATACTATATATAAAATAAAATATTTTATAAAGTAAAATAGTTTATATTAAAAATAGTTTAAAAAAATAAAAAAAAGATTTAAAATACTTTATATAATAAAGATAGTTTCCATAAATTCACAAATCGATTCAAATCAATTCGACCTCAAATTCAACTTAATTAAATCTCAGTTCATAAATTCTAACTCAATTCCATTTCTCAATAAATCATTTCAAATTATATTGATTTCAAATACAGATTTGAAACACAAAATAAACCATTAAATTTCAATATATTTCAAAGCTTTAAATATTTCACATTTCCAAAACTAAATTTGATAATTCCATTTATATCCCAATTTAATTTCATTACATTAAGTTTTTGAAATATTTATTTAATCATCTGAATTACATCTAAATACAACTTCAATTTACAAATTTACAAATAGTCACAGCGGAATCACTCCATAGGTCCTGCCATCCAGTACTCCTCCTGAGCTTCAGAACGTCCTTACCTGAAAATCTGTAATACTCGGTCTGACCCGAGCATTACATCAAAGTAACACCCGGGTCAGGCTGGAAACCAGCGTGAGTAAACCCATCTAACATGAAATACTAATCCAGTTTTAAAGAAACCCGGGTAACTCGAACTTCACTACCAGTTCATTACTTGTTGTGCTACACTTATGACTCAATTACTAAGTATTCTAACTTAGTTCAAAGGTTCATGTTATTACATTCCAGCTAATTTACATCACATATCAATTTATATAAAATCGAAGTGGTTTTGGGTATTACGGATTTCCGATCCCAGTCTCATCGAAACCCAAACGTGTTTTAGAGGCCAAGTTGTTTAAATTTTAACACTAGCAATTATCTAGTATTTATCATAGATAAATCATACACAAAATCAGTACAGATATATCACAGAGTATCCCAGAAAATCATAATCCAGATAAACTACTCATATAGTCATCCAACAGAAATCATCAAGTATATATTTTACTTAGTTTAATTAACTGAAATTAAATTAATTTCTAGATTGATTTAGTTTAATTTCTTAGGGATTAACCACTATTTGGATTAAAAGATCATTAATTGATCCGTAAGTTCAAATCAACAAATTAAACACTTCTTAATTATCAATTAATAAATTATTAATTTAATATTCTTAGTTATTGTTTAATTAAGACTTAATTACTCATTTATCTACCCACTAATTACTTAATTAATTACCTAAGCAACTAGTTAATAATTTTTAATCAAATTCTTAAATTAGTTAACTTGTAATCATTAATTAACTTCAATTCGTTAATTAAAATCTCTTAATTACACATGTATTAAACATCCAATTATTAATAAAATTCTTAACTACAACTTTTATTTGATTTTCAGATTCTAATTACCTTGTTATTGGTTAAAATCAAAACCTTTATCCTGCATTTAAAGAAAGGTTGTTTATAGGGTAAGTTTGGCTCACATCCCTAATAAGTTTTAAAATAGAGAAAACATCCTTTCCAAACTAAATTTACATTTCCGGTCCCTATATTCAAATTCGCGCACCCAAAAAGACCCAAATACCCTTTTATGTTTTTAACATTTCAAACGCGTATAACTTTATGTAGAAAAATCAGATCAACATACCGTTTTCACCAAAAAATCACAAATTTTATGATCTTTAAAATGAGATCTATTGTTGATACCAAAAATTCAAATTTGTAGTAAAGGTGCAATTATTTCATATATTTGCAGACAATTCAGCAAATTTTGAACACTTTCGAATTTTTTTCAAATTTTACAACATTTGCAAATAATTGCAAACATTTCTGCAACTATATGTTATAGTTGCAGAATTGTTTGCAACTATTGCATATAGTTGCAGACATTTCTACAACTATTGCATATTTGCAGAAATGCAACTATATGCAATAGTTGTAGAAATTTCTACAACTATATGATATAGTTGCAGTATAGTTGCAGAAATGTCTGCAACTATTCCATATAGTTGCAGACATTTGCATATTTGCAGAAATGCAACTATTACATATAGTTGCAGAAATGTCTGCAACTATATGGTATAGTTGCAGAAATGTCTGCAACTATTGCATATAATTGTAGATATTTCTGCAACTATTGTGTATAATTGCAGTTTTCCATTGAAATCGAGAAAATTGAGCTCGCCATTGAAGAAGAAGATGAAATAAAAAACATAAATTCGCCAATGAAGAAGAAGATGAAATCAAGAAAGATAAACTCGTTATTAAAATCAATCGTGTAAGAAGCGGAGGGGTATTTTGGGGAAAAAACAGCCGAAATGAAAAACAGGGACCTGTAAAGTATGTTTTCTTGCGGGAGGAGTTTTAGTGAATTAAGTTTGCTTTTAGGGATGCGTGCCTAATATTCACTTGTTTATAACTTAAAAATTTCAAGTTTAACATAAAACTATACCCGAGCAAACATCCCAGGTAATTCGGGTTGGATCCCGAGTCTTTTCCACGTTTCTTCGAGTTTCCTGCACCTTCCTTCTTCAACTTTTTTTTAAAAAAAAAAAATTTAAGTAAAAAAAAACCCGATACAAGTTATCTTCTCCAGGAACAACTCGGGTCAATCCCCGAGTACCCGTCCCTCATGCTCGAGCACTCCCCCGAGACACACACGAATCCATCACCAGGCATAAAAACTTCGCCGTGCACCTGTACGGTGTCTTTGATCGCCTCCGATCATCTTCGACAATCATCCCACCTCGACAAGCACTTATACCCCCTAACCCAAGCATCAGATTACCATTAAAAGCTCGAACTCAATTTCGTGTTTCAAACCAGACCTGGAACCAACCATGAACTCCACATCCATCCCTGTCAATGCCTCATTCTCGAAACACCGACCATCAACTAGTCTACAACTCCGGCCAACCCTTCACCGTCCACCATACTTCCATTTCCTCGAATTTGGTAGCACTCGATCAACCGTGAAAGACATGCCGACCAAAACATTTAACCCAGACAAACTAGGGCTACAGACCAAAATCAACCACCGCCACCTCCACAGTGCTATGATCACTACTCTGATAATTTTCCTACCATCTACGATCACTCCTCCCTAATTACTGAAGTTTCCCGACCTCCCAGATTTTAAGGATCACCAGAAATGCTCGAAACTCGCCTTCCAGTTATCACTGAAATACACCCTCAAACCCAATTTAAAAATTTTGATTTTTGTTTTAAAATTCCTTATTTTCAATATGGATTCAAGTTATAAACCTGAATCAGGAATCCATGATAATGGATTTCATCATACTTTTACATTTCCTGTTGTTCCATCTTGTTTCAGAAATATTTCAAACTGTTTTACTTAAAGCAAGTTTTAACTATACTCTAGGATTAAACAAACATATTTATTTAAACCCTAAGCTCTAATAGTGACTTAGTAAGAAGAGACTGAATTTGGATTAAATCCTATACTCTGTAACCTGAAAGCAGGGACAACATCATACACAACTATATTCAACCAAACAACAGTATCCATATTAGCTTATACACATGCACAGATAAACTTTTCCAGGAATTTATATGAAGCCTAATTTAAATTTACTTCAAAATTTCAAAGAAGAAATGGTTACTCACCTGAAAAAAATTTAACCAGAGAGTAATTTCAGTTTTCCCGATGAACACAGTCTTGATTATTACTTCCCAGAGCTATGGCCAATTTGTTTTAACTTAAATAAATTTTAAACTAAAATCTATGATGGAACAAGCAAGTTTCATTTGAAACTTAAGTTTAACAGAGATTAAATCAAGGGGTTTTGAATTTAAATCAAAACCAGAACATAAATCTGTGAACAGGGAAGTTATAGATATTCAAATGCATACATCATACATCAGGAATTTAACAATATAAATACGCAAACATATTTATAAATATGCATGATGCAATATTTATCACAGCAATAACATACAACCAAATTTTCTTTAAGTTTTAAAAGTGGAGTTACTCACCTTTCTGTTTGAACATAGCAGACTTTCAAATGAAAATTTGAAGCTGGTTTGATTCTAGATGTTGTTGAGTTTTCTGGTTCAAGCTTGCTTTTTTTTTTATATCAATACTCAGACTTTAGATGAACGAAATGGAGATGGTGTGTAAAAAAAATAGTGCAGGCTGATGTATATACAGGTACAAGATATTTTCTATGGCATTGAAAAGGATTTCTTTTTTATATAATTTTTGTCAGAGAGATTTTTCCCATTTGGAGGCTGAGATGAAAGAATTTGTGCGAGCATTAATTATGCTTGTAATAGAAGTTTATATTTATCATTTCATTTCCCACATGTACAATTTGTATTCTTGTATATTGTTCCCTTTGCCTTATTTTAGAAGCTTCTCCATATATATATATATTTTTAATTGAATTTGATAAACGAAATAAGATACAAGCTGTGATATATATAAAAGGATATGCAGGCTGTAAGATTTGATATAAGATTGTTGTTTGTACTGTAAACATTTTTATAAAGTTGTGGTCAGAGATTTTTATATACAATTGTAGGCTGAATTGATATAGTTGTGTGCTAACATTAAATGACCTTTGGCTTGTACTAGAAGCTAATACACATTTGTAACCTGCTTATGTTTTTTGTGAGCAGATTTCATATATGAGTAACTTGTCTTGTTTTAATTTTCTTAAGTACATTAATATGTTACTTAACTAAAATATGTATTTTTACATCAATGTTTATTTTATAGCTACACAACTAGCATTTCAGTTAATTTTGTTTCTACAGAAATAAACTATCCAACATAAAATTTACTATTTATTATTGTTTTTTTTAAATATCCCAAACCATATTTCAATTTACTTTTATATTTAAAGATTGATAAAGTATACTTTTATTTACATTAACTACATATAAATATCTGTTTTAGAGATAATAAGTTTATATTCATTTTATCTGATTAAAAACTCGTCAAAATAATATTGTTAAATTTTCGAGATGTCACATTCCTTCCCCCTTTAGAACTTTTCGTCCCCGAAAAGGAACGAAGCCAGTTTTATTGAAATGCTTAAAATCAGATAAATTTCTTTGATCATTTTTAAACTACTTTAAAAATCTATATAATATTTCTAAAATAGTTTTTACAAAAATACTTTTATAACTCGATGTTTTGACAAGTCCATCCTTGTTCTCACAGAAATTCGGTCATACGTTGATCAGTTGTAGGACTGAAAATCTACAAGTACTCGGCAAACTTGTTTCCAACACCCAGAAAAAATACTTTGATTTTTTTTTTTGAAAACAGTTTTGAAAATAGGGAAAATATTTTTAGTGAGAATGCTCTGGAAATCATCACACCCATCCATGGTCACAGTTACATCCTGGGTTACGTTGCCGTCGCAGCAAAAGTCCATGTAACTGTTTACACCATAGAACCCATGACAGATCGCAGTTACATCCAGAGTTACGTTGCCGTCGCAACAAAAGTCCATGTAACTGTTGGCTCTCAGCGGCACACACGATTTTCACTGTCAAAATGAAACTTCTCCACTCTTACATAGGTCTCAGTCTACCGATATAAAATCAAACGCAGACTGTTGGCTCTCAGCGGCACACATGACTTTCGCTATGTTACCATAGTGTCGCAGTCTACCGACATAAAATCAAACGCAGACTGTTGGCTCTCAGCAGCTCACGCGACTTTCGCTATGGTCTGCAGTAGATCGCAGTGACATCGAGTTACACTGTCGTCACAGCATAACCCAAATGCCTCTGTGGGCACCAGCCCCTCGACTTTCGCTACACAATAATCCTCAGGAACTAGTTTTGTCCGGACTCCTCATAGGATCAACTTTAGAACCTCCCCCTTTGAGGCTCAAGGCAGTACCACCCTGTGGCACTCCTGAGAAGTTCATTTTAAAGGAGCGCCTTTTTTCCCAGAGCCAATCTCAAAACACTTTATACTATACACATATAGTATTTTCCAAATCATACACCTAGTATGAATTCCATATAAGCTCCTTTACACAAAATCGATTCCCAAAATCGAAAATTCTCAAATTAGGCTGTTCCAAATCCCAATATTGATTTTATCCAAAAATCAAAAGCCCTTTCCAAATCCAAATGTTCCCAAAACCTTTTTCTCAAAACCATTTCCATAAAATCTTTTATATATATATTCATATATATAATTTTCTCGGGAAATCTTTAAATCACTTTTTACTTGTATAAGTTTCATTTGTATACTTCAAAACTTTCAAAAACCTTTTTCTTCTGGCAATGGATTCAATAAGGGGAGTTTTATCATATATAACAAAGATACGTAACTTTGTTTATTCCCAATCAAATATTCAAATTTGATTACTTTATAAAGTCACTTGCCAAATTTCTTCCTTTATTATAAAGTAAACTTTAACTCAGAAAAATATTCAATTTCCACTTTATTTCCATAAAGTTAATTTCTACCATAGAAATATAAATTTTAACTTTACTATTTTAGTTCCTCATATATTCACAAATATATTTCCCATTTCAAAAATCATCTTATACCCTTTTATCTACAACTTCAAAATCAATTTCCACATTTATTCATTGTCAATTTCTCAAAATATACTTTCAATTTCAAAAATCTTTTCAGTTTTATCTACAAATTTTCAATGCCAATTTCATTCAAACCCGTACGATGTCCACATATCATCCATACGCAATATCAATCTAATCGCTCACTCGATCACATAATTTCACTTCCGAACTAGTATCGTCCACCCGACTATCTAGTGCGGACTCAGATCTGGTTTCTTGATCAGAAACCGTCATTCTCCTTGCATAGTCACAACCATGATAGAGAATATCCAGAACCAATCAAAAATCCATATCCAGGTTCGCCGTCGAAAATCGAGCGAAAAATTCCAACTCGGATCGATAATACTATCTCGAAATTCTGTGTTCGAATCTGGATCACATCACTATGCGAATAGAATAATATACGTACATCCTACGTATTTATCTTCATTGATTATCAGTTAAATCAATTTCCTTTCTATTCACCTTCACTTTAAATTTTATTCACTTATTCACATTTGGCTAAATCCCCACTTGGATTATCACTTCAATTCTTATCTCAGTTGGGTATTTAATCAATAACAGTTTGAACTCCGACCAGCTTAAATTTAGAAATATAGCTTGAAAAATTTAAAAATAGATGAGTAGTTGAAAAATAATTTATTAGTTTGTAAAATAGCTATAATATAGTTAAGAAATTGTAAAATAGTTGAAAAATAGTAATTATTTATAAAACAGTTGAAAACAGTAATCAGTTTATAAAGTAGTAGAAAAATAGTAATTAGTTTATAAAACAGTTGTAAAATAGTTAAATAGTTCCAAAAGTAATTGTAAACAAGCTTAAGATAGTTTTAGGTTTTAAAAAGAAAAGTTGGATGGTAAATAGTTTGAAACATTAGATTTATATTAAAACAATTTATTTTGGAAATAGTCCAGAATCAAACTGTTTAATACCCCATCTCCGTTTCCATAAATTCAATTTAAATTTCCACTTACATTTAAATTGACTCAATCCCAATTTGAATAACTTCAATTTTCCTTAAACTTGATTTATTCCCAATTCAAGTTGAATTAGCCTCCATTCCTTTCCAAATTCAAATCAAATTCCATTTGCTTTTTAAACATATTCACTTTAATTACAATTCCAAATTATTCAAATTAGTTTAGACTAATTTCAAATCATTTCAAATTTCTATATGAATTAATCCCAATTCCCATTTTGAATTTGAACTCATTCAATCTTCAATTTTATTTCAAATTTATCCAATTCCAATTTCCCATTTGAATTTTATACTTATCCATCTTCAATCACAATTCCCATTTGTTCAAATCAAATTCAGTTTGAACTAATTCAATTTAAATCTCAATTTCAAACCATCTCGAATTATATAAATTCGAGTTAAATTTTCAAATGTTGATTTAACCCCTTAAAACAAATTAATTAATACTCCCAATCCTTAAACAATTTAATTCTGAGTCGAATTCTTAAAATTCCATTTAAATCTTCTTTACTTAACTTATTTCAAAGTTCAAATAAGAGTTCGAAACAATTTTATCTTAAAAATTCAATTTGTCACCCAAATTTTATCTTTCACTTTGAAACCAGTTCTTAAACAATTTTAATTTACACATTTAATTCTTAAGTTCAAAGTGATCCCATTTTCTCAAGTTTAATTTTTATCTTCAAAATCAAAATTACTTAAGTAATTTCAAATTAAAGTTTAATTCCATTTAATTCCAATATTGGAATAGATATTACCCCAATCTATCATCCAATTTATTTAAAACATTCATCATCCACTACCCATTCCAGATCTCAATCCTATCTGAGACCACATATAGTTCCCTACCAAATCAACCCATTTAACTTTCTTAAGTTAAATCTCAATTTCATCTTGAAATTTCCAATTCAAGTTGTTCATTCTAAACTCATTTAACTTTCCTTAAGTTAAATTCAATTTAATCCAGTCAACTATACCCAATTTAAATACCCATTTCAAATTTTAAACTTCACATTAATAATCTTATAAGTTCAAAAACTTATCACCTTGGATTTTCACATTACATTTCAAATTTAAAACTCAACATTTGGAGTTCATTACAAACTATTTTAACATCATGTATATTACTCAAATTTTAACCCACCTTTGGTCTCTTAAATCCAAAACAAATTCCCTTATCACTCTGGAACAAATTTTCAAATTCTGAATCCATATTTAAAACTTCACAATTTAGATCATCTTCAGTTCCAATTTATAAATCATACTTATCCAAATGTTTTACGTTCCTAAAACATTTCATTTTCTTACACAACAATCATATTTTATTATTAAACACAACTATGATAATGACCAAGATTATCATATGAGAAAACCAATTCATTATTATCTTATTCTGAAACCTTTCCCCAAATTCCAGTTTTAATTTCAGTTTGAATCTATTTTAAATTTATCTTTATTTAATTTCAATTTGGTTGTATTTCTATTACCACTTAATTCTCATTATTTTATTTAATTCCAATAATTTTTAACAACCAATAACTTTAACATTTATTAGTAAGAAATATTTCTTTATATATATAAAATCATTTAAAATCTTTATATAAGAAAATAACAAGTACGTTCTCTCAAATATATATATATATATATATACACACACTCTCAACTCATCCTAGGGTAATACTAACCCTATCTCCGATGAGTAAACCCATCAGAGCCAAGGTTTTCGCTTAGCCTTCGCTCTGATACCAACTGTAACGACCCGGAAATTTCGAACCCGAAAATTCTAGATAGTTATGAAAAGAAGAAGAGATAGAAGAAAAGAAACAGAAAACATAACACAGATGCTCACATTCGCAGCGGAACAAAATATAATATCAAATAATAACAGTTTACAAAAGAATACTGTATCTGTCAATTTACATTTATTTACATCAGAGTTATATTCCAATACACAACGATGGTCATATATAAATCAAATATGTCTCAGATAATCAAAAATAATAGTCACAGCGGAATCACTTCATACGTCCTGCCATCCAGTACTCCTCCTGAGCTTTAGAACGTCCTTACCTGAAAATCTGTAATACTGGGTCTGACCCGAGCATTACATCAAAGTAACACCCGGGTCAGGCTGGAAACCAGCGTGAGTAAACCCATCTAACATGAAATACTAATCCAGTTTTAAAGAAACCCGGGTAACTCGAACTTCACTACCAGTTCATTACTTGTTATGCTACACTTATGACTCAATTACTAAGTATTCTAACTTAGTTCAAAGGTTCATGTTATTACATTCCAGCTAATTTACATCACATATCAATTTATATAAAATCGAAGTGGTTTTGGGTATTACGGATTTCCGATCCCAGTCTCATCGAAACCCAAACGTGTTTTAGAGGCCAAGTTGTTTAAATTTTAACACTAGCAATTATCTAGTATTTATCATAGATAAATCATACACAAAATCAGTACAGATATATCACAGAGTATCCCAGAAAATCATAATCCAGATAAACTACTCATATAGTCATCCAACAGAAATCATCAAGTATATATTTTACTTAGTTTAATTAACTGAAATTAAATTAATTTCTAGATTGATTTAGTTTAATTTCTTAGGGATTAACCACTATTTGGATTAAAAGATCATTAATTGATCCGTAAGTTCAAATCAACAAATTAAACACTTCTTAATTATCAATTAATAAATTATTAATTTAATATTCTTAGTTATTGTTTAATTAAGACTTAATTACTCATTTATCTACCCACTAATTACTTAATTAATTACCTAAGCAACTAGTTAATAATTTTTAATCAAATTCTTAAATTAGTTAACTTGTAATCATTAATTAACTTCAATTCGTTAATTAAAATCTCTTAATTACACATGTATTAAACATCCAATTATTAATAAAATTCTTAACTACAACTTTTATTTGATTTTCAGATTCTAATTACCTTGTTATTGGTTAAAATCAAAACCTTTATCATGCATTTAAAGAAAGGTTGTTTATAGGGTAAGTTTGGCTCACATCCCTAATAAGTTTTAAAATAGAGAAAACATCCTTTCCAAACTAAATTTACATTTCCGGTCCCTATATTCAAATTCGCGCACCCAAAAAGACCCAAATACCCTTTTATGTTTTTAACATTTCAAACGCGTATAACTTTATGTAGAAAAATCAGATCAACATACCGTTTTCACCAAAAAATCACAAATTTTATGATCTTTAAAATGAGATCTATTGTTGATACCAAAAATTCAAATTTGTAGTAAAGGTGCAATTATTTCATATATTTGCAGACAATTCAGCAAATTTTGAACACTTTCGAATTTTTTTCAAATTTTACAACATTTGCAAATAATTGCAAACATTTCTGCAACTATATGTTATAGTTGCAGAATTGTTTGCAACTATTGCATATAGTTGCAGACATTTCTACAACTATTGCATATTTGCAGAAATGCAACTATATGCAATAGTTGTAGAAATTTCTACAACTATATGATATAGTTGCAGTATAGTTGCAGAAATGTCTGCAACTATTCCATATAGTTGCAGACATTTGCATATTTGCAGAAATGCAACTATTACATATAGTTGCAGAAATGTCTGCAACTATATGGTATAGTTGCAGAAATGTCTGCAACTATTGCATATAATTGTAGATATTTCTGCAACTATTGTGTATAATTGCAGTTTTCCATTGAAATCGAGAAAATTGAGCTCGCCATTGAAGAAGAAGATGAAATAAAAAACATAAATTCGCCAATGAAGAAGAAGATGAAATCAAGAAAGATAAACTCGTTATTAAAATCAATCGTGCAAGAAGCGGAGGGGTATTTTGGGGAAAAAACAGCCGAAATGAAAAACAGGGACCTGTAAAGTATGTTTTCTTGCGGGAGGAGTTTTAGTGAATTAAGTTTGCTTTTAGGGATGCGTGCCTAATATTCACTTGTTTATAACTTAAAAATTTCAAGTTTAACATAAAACTATACCCGAGCAAACATCCCAGGTAATTCGGGTTGGATCCCGAGTCTTTTCCACGTTTCTTCGAGTTTCCTGCACCTTCCTTCTTCAACTTTTTTTAAAAAAAAAAAAATTTAAGTAAAAAAAAACCCGATACAAGTTATCTTCTCCAGGAACAACTCGGGTCAATCCCCGAGTACCCGTCCCTCATGCTCGAGCACTCCCCCGAGACACACACGAATCCATCACCAGGCATAAAAACTTCGCCGTGCACCTGTACGGTGTCTTTGATCGCCTCCGATCATCTTCGACAATCATCCCACCTCGACAAGCACTTATACCCCCTAACCCAAGCATCAGATTACCATTAAAAGCTCGAACTCAATTTCGTGTTTCAAACCAGACCTGGAACCAACCATGAACTCCACATCCATCCCTGTCAATGCCTCATTCTCGAAACACCGACCATCAACTAGTCTACAACTCCGGCCAACCCTTCACCGTCCACCATACTTCCATTTCCTCGAATTTGGTAGCACTCGATCAACCGTGAAAGACATGCCGACCCAAAACATTTAACCCAGACAAACTAGGGCTACAGACCAAAATCAACCACCGCCACCTTCACAGTGCTATGATCACTACTCTGATAATTTTCCTACCATCTACGATCACTCCTCCCTAATTACTGAAGTTTCCCGACCTCCCAGATTTTAAGGATCACCAGAAATGCTCGAAACTCGCCTTCCAGTTATCACTGAAATACACCCTCAAACCCAATTTAAAAATTTTGATTTTTGTTTTAAAATTCCTTATTTTCAATATGGATTCAAGTTATAAACCTGAATCAGGAATCCATGATAATGGATTTCATCATACTTTTACATTTCCTGTTGTTCCATCTTGTTTCAGAAATATTTCAAACTGTTTTACTTAAAGCAAGTTTTAACTATACTCTAGGATTAAACAAACATATTTATTTAAACCCTAAGCTCTAATAGTGACTTAGTAAGAAGAGACTGAATTTGGATTAAATCCTATACTCTGTAACCTGAAAGCAGGGACAACATCATACACAACTATATTCAACCAAACAACAGTATCCATATTAGCTTATACACATGCACAGATAAACTTTTCCAGGAATTTATATGAAGCCTAATTTAAATTTACTTCAAAATTTCAAAGAAGAAATGGTTACTCACCTGAAAAAAATTTAACCAGAGAGTAATTTCAGTTTTCCCGATGAACACAGTCTTGATTATTACTTCCCAGAGCTATGGCCAATTTGTTTTAACTTAAATAAATTTTAAACTAAAATCTATGATGGAACAAGCAAGTTTCATTTGAAACTTAAGTTTAACAGAGATTAAATCAAGGGGTTTTGAATTTAAATCAAAACCAGAACATAAATCTGTGAACATGGAAGTTATAGATATTCAAATGCATACATCATACATCAGGAATTTAACAATATAAATACACAAACATATTTATAAATATGCATGATGCAATATTTATCACAGCAATAACATACAACCAAATTTTCTTTAAGTTTTAAAAGTGGAGTTACTCACCTTTCTGTTTGAACATAGCAGACTTTCAAATGAAAATTTGAAGCTGGTTTGATTCTAGATGTTGTTGAGTTTTCTGGTTCAAGCTTGCTTTTTTTTTTTATATCAATACTCAGACTTTAGATGAACGAAATGGAGATGGTGTGTAAAAAAAATAGTGCAGGCTGATGTATATACAGGTACAAGATATTTTCTATGGCATTGAAAAGGATTTTTTTTTTATATAATTTTTGTCAGAGAGATTTTTCCCATTTGGAGGCTGAGATGAAAGAATTTGTGCGAGCATTAATTATGCTTGTAATAGAAGTTTATATTTATCATTTCATTTCCCACATGTACAATTTGTATTCTTGTATATTGTTCCCTTTGCCTTATTTTAGAAGCTTCTCCATATATATATATATTTTTAATTGAATTTGATAAACGAAATAAGATACAAGCTGTGATATATATAAAAGGATATGCAGGCTGTAAGATTTGATATAAGATTGTTGTTTGTACTGTAAACATTTTTATAAAGTTGTGGTCAGAGATTTTTATATACAATTGTAGGCTGAATTGATATAGTTGTGTGCTAACATTAAATGACCATTGGCTTGTACTAGAAGCTAATACACATTTGTAACCTGCTTATGTTTTTTGTGAGCAGATTTCATATATGAGTAACTTGTCTTGTTTTAATTTTCTTAAGTACATTAATATGTTACTTAACTAAAATATGTATTTTTACATCAATGTTTATTTTATAGCTACACAACTAGCATTTCAGTTAATTTTGTTTCTACAGAAATAAACTATCCAACATAAAATTTACTATTTATTATTGTTTTTTTTAAATATCCCAAACCATATTTCAATTTACTTTTATATTTAAAGATTGATAAAGTATACTTTTATTTACATTAACTACATATAAATATCTGTTTTAGAGATAATAAGTTTATATTCATTTTATCTGATTAAAAACTCGTCAAAATAATATTGTTAAATTTCCGAGATGTCACAACATATCTTTAAAATTTCAAATTTAATAAATTTCAAATTTAACTTATTTAATTATAATTCATAAATAAATATAATTTCAAATCAATCTCAAATTTATCTTTCCAACCTGAATCATTATAAACTAAATATTTGAAAAATATAGATATTAAATAAATACTTAAACATATTATATATCAACTTTACTAAATCAGCTTTAATAAATCTTTAAAATCATTATTTATTAAAACCAAATATTTCTTTTCAAAACCATAGAAATTATTTCAAAATATTTATATATAGACCAACGGTGTCTGTATATAATTTTCTATCCTATGGTCAAGTGATACAGATATTTATCATTTCAATCCGCAATTTAAAATATATACGGGTATATATCTTTTCAACCCACAATCCCAAATTCAATTCAAATGAAAATCGCTTGGGTTTATCATTTCAACCCATAACGATTTTCTCCAATTCTACAGATCGTTCGGGTATGTATCATTTCAACCCATAGTGAATTCTATACTAACAGGGAACTTGCAGAGTGATAACAGATACGATAACAATATAACAGACATATAACATCAATATAAATAACAGATAATGGTGTCAGATGTCACAGGTGAACAGATACAAATTATAGCATATATAACAATGTAAATAACTAACAGTAGTATATTTCAATTGTCGTTTCAATTGAAATCAAATTTAATAAATATAAGAACATTAATCTGAGTGATTACTCACCTTTCGAGGCTAGAGAAAGACGAGAGAAGATGGAAATGGGCACGAACAAACACAGATAATTGACAAATCATTGAACTGATGTGGATAAGCACGAAGTGACAACAGGATAGCGGCACATCAAAGCAAGTATATTCAAATTCGATGAAAACACAAATCAGAACACCCCGATATAAAGGAATAACTACATATATATATTAAAATTTTGATTTTTCATTTAAACTCCATATCAAAATAAAATCGCTATATATATATTATTCTAAAATCGTTTCTTTCTGACAACTCACCCAATAAAACAAAATATCTATATGTATATAAAACATTTTAAAACAATAACATTTGTACTTATCCTATTATAATATAATATAATATATTTTAAAACTTTATATATTTCTAAAGCAAATCTAAATATCAATACATTTATGTCATGTATATAAATGGGCAAGTCGATATGTACATGTAAACCAAATAAGACCCTTTTAAAAATATACTTCGAAATCAATAACAAATCAATATATGAACAAATGGACTCATATACATACACAACTAACAGATGGTAACATATTTTATAAACTATAAAAATATATACAACATACCGATGGAGATCATAAAACAAACAAAATAAGTAAACAAATGAAACAAATTGTATGCAGACATATTATGTACAACAAAATACAAACCTCGATATTGCGAACACTTAACAATATATATATATATATACACGAATAAACAAAGCTTTATATACTATTATTTTATACCTACCTACTATAGAATATAATATACTACACAGGCACCATAACTATAAATCTATATAATGTAGATGTTGTTGTACATATCTTACAGAAATATTGTAACGACCTGTAAATTTTAACTGTTTTAATAACGTAATTAGTTGAAATTTTGTGAAATTTTTGTAACGACCCTAGATTTTTATTTAATTTAAGTTAATAATTAAATAAATTTTTGGATAAAGATAGTAAAATAAATCGATAAAATGGAGCGAGTTTCCCCGGATTCAAGTATATTCTGTATGAATCATTTCAATTTAAAATATTGTAAGTATATATAGATATATATTTGACTTGAGTTTAAAGTATAAATAAATAATTGATAATAATATTTAACTATTAGAATTGATGGTTAATAATAATTTGAAATTGTAAATTAAATATAAGATAATAAATATATTAACTAAAATCTAACATGGTAGAATAAAAATAGAAATTGTTTATAGTATAAAGTAGAGTTTTAAATTCAATAAAGAAAAGAAATTCAAATAAATAAACAAAGGATAAACATGATGGTACAAACAAATAAATGCAAGTATCTTTAGCCACCAAAATGTTTTCATATCAGCCGAAATATAAAGAAGAAAATATGATTCATAAGAATGATTTCCAGCTTCAAATATAGATCTGCATAGGATAAAACAATGTTTGAATATGATATATATACCTGCAAAACTTAAGAGCAATATGAATCAAAGAAAAATATAAAATAGGCTTGTGGCTTGTAGATGAAGACTCAGGCAAGTATAGAAAGAAAAATATAAGATAAGTATAAAATGAGGACATCAAGTACAAATAACATTTAATGCTCTCATTTCCTTTCAGCAAGCAAAATCTGTTCGAGTGTATAAAATGTGATTTCAGCCACCAACAATAAAATTATCTCTGATAATTGTACAAACTTGTACACCATTTTGTATAAAACATGTTATATCCTGTAACCTGTTTTATACTTCAACCTATAAGCATTTTTCTCCATACCAGCTTTCATTTTCATTCGAACTCAATACAAATTGTAATGGAAGCTCATTTGAAAACTTAAAACAAATCTCCATCTAAACATCATCAGCAACTACAACTAAAACAGAAGAAAGTTGTTTGGCAGGGTGATCTACAGAAAAACATTTTCCAGTTCAATCTGTTTACAACACAGTGCCCTGTTCTTTTTCTAAAAGCAAGGTGAGTAACATCACATTTTCAAAATCTTAAATTGGTTATGGTTGTATGCTTAGATCTGGTATGAAGTATGTGATGGATTTCTATATATATATGGATGCGAAGCTATGTGTGTATGTTTCATTTGTCATTTCTGTTAACAGTTTTCAAGTTTAAGACTTGATTCAAAATTCACATTCTCTTAAAACCATTGAAGTTAGTACTTACCATTTAAAATAAAATTTGTTGTTATGTCTTAGAGATGGTTTTAAAGTTTTGCTTAAGTTAAATTTAATTGGAAAGCTCACTGGAACTATAAAAAATCAGTGAATGTTAAAATATGTGAAACTTCAAACTGAATAATTTATAAATTCAGTATTGTGAATTAAATACTAAGATCAAAACATGATTTTTAGAACAAAAATCAGGATTTTAAGTTAAAGGGTTAGAGGGCAGTTTTGTGATGAACAGAAAAGGGAATTTTGGAAGTTGCCGGTGATCAACGTGAGGGTTGAGGACGTGCTCGTGGTCGAAGCTAGCTATGGCATCGGGGATGAAGGGAAAAATGTTAAAAAAAATTTCAAATGGCCGAGGTGATCAGTCTCGATCGAACTAGGGTTTTAGGTGGTACACGGCTGGACTTGAATGTCGCGACATTTGCGACTTGGATATGGGATCGGAGGCGATCGCGAGATGGGGGATGGAGGTGTAGTGGTACGGCGTTGCTCTAGTAGGAGGGCCATGTGTTCCAGGCGTCGCGATGGTCGGAGTTGGATGGGTTTATAGTCGAGAGTGTGTCCAGTTTTTCGATCAGAGATCGAAATTTTCAATCACGAGTTTATTGATCGAACTGGGGATATCTTCGAGTTCGCGTGAGGTCATGTGGTCGGAGGGAAGCGTCGCTCAGTTCATCGTTGGCCAGAAGGGGCGGTGCACGTGCACGTGTGCATCTGAGTATCTGGGTAGTTTTAGTTTGGGGAAGACGAAGTTTCTGTTGCTCGAGTTTTGTGGAGTTCGACTCGTGAGTGTCTCGGGGGTTCTGGGGTTTAACTCGAGTTCGTACTCGAGAAATTTGGAGGGGATAGGCTACAGTTTTAAAACTGTGAAATTTATCTAAGTTTTGGTAATAAAGGGGAAGAAGGGAGAAGGAACGGGTACTCAGGGAAGTGACGAGTAGCACTCGGGGATGTACGTGAATTTCTCGAAGCCTTGCTCGAGAAAAGTTAGGGTTGTCACGGGTTTTGTTTCTACGTGAAACAGCCTAAATACGTAAAGTATTTTGTTATACAAAGTTTAATATTAATTTGGTAAATATTGTTGGTTAGTGTTAAGTTAAGAGTTGATGTAAAGAAATGTAAAGGTAAGACGAGTAATTAATGAATATGAGGTAATTAAAATGTTTAAAGTTAAACATCTTTGAATTGTTTTTAACAATGGGATTAAGTGAGAAATTAAAGGATTATTTAATTAAAGGATAATTAACCAAGGGTAATTTATTAATTAAGGGTTAATTATGTGATTGACTTAAGAATGATTTATTATGATAATTAATTAAGGATAATTAATTAAATGGTAATTAATTAATGTGGTTAATTAATAAATGTGATTAATTAACGGTAAATTTGTTAAGATAATTAATTAAAGAATTAATTTATAATTAAAGGTTAATCAATTTATTTTTTGAAGGTTAATTAATGATTAAAGGATAATTAATCAAAATGATTTGTAATTTATTAATGTTAATTAACCAGGATTAGTAATTCATAAGAAATTAATCTGATTTGAATTGATCAGACAATTAACTGATTTTACTTATGAATGTTTGGATTCTGTTGATTGTCGAATTGTTTGATATCCCTGATATATGATGTTTTGTGATACATCCTGATTTATGTTGTGATCTGTAATTTACTTATCTGTGATGTATATATTGTTATGTGAATATGAAACCCTTGGCCCGTAAAACGATACTTGAATTTCGATGCGACAGGGAGTCGGATTCCAGTTGGTTATCCGAAACCCACACCGAATTATAATAGTTAATCTTTGTGACCGATAAATTTATTTTATCTATGAATCTGTGAATGAAGATAAGCGTTATCGATTTTACCGCTTATCAATATATCTGTGATAATTGATGTTGCACTATTGTGTTCAACCCCTGGACTACACTCTTACACACACAAATATGGATTTCACGTGGAAATCGGTTAAGTCACAGATAATGTAAATTTGATATTTTGAAATTATAATTTTAATTTCAATTGATTTTAAAATTAGAAATTTGGGTTTAAAGTGAAAAGCTTTTGAAATGGAATTTCAAAGATAAAAGTTATTTTGAATAACTTAATCGAGTTTTGAAAATTTAAATAATTTGATTTAAATTTGAATTCAAGTTTGAAATTGAATTCTATGATTTGAAACTAGGAATTAAAGATGATATAAATGTGTTTATATAAAGTTAAACCATTTAAAAGTAAAATTTTGGGAATTTGGATTTAACCCAAGGATTTCCACTCGTATGAATGAATCGGATTTTCTGAAATGAAACTGTTGTTTTAAAAGAATAAAAGCTTTCAGATAAGAAATGAAATTCCAGTTTAATTAAAGGAATTTCAATATTGAAGTGAAAATGGTTTTCCAAGTTATGAATGAATTGTTTTGAAAAGCTATGATTTGAATCTGTTATTTTTAACAGGTTTAAAATAATGATTTATCTAAACCATCCGAAATGGAATTGTTTTGAAAGCTATAAGTTAAATCTTTGATTTAAAGATTTAACGAGTTAATCAAATTGAAATGGAAATTAATTTGGAAAATCTGTGAATGAATCTTTTGTTTAAAAGATTAAAGTGTGGAAACTGTTTAAACCGTAAAGGTTGAATCTTTTTGTTTAAAGATTTAAAATGGTAATTTGTTAAACCATTTGAAAAGAAAGATTTTGGGTAATAAGTTGTGACTTAATTGAAATCCCATATCCATATGTTTTTAAATATTACGCTCACTATTCGGTTTAGCCGGGAGAGGACCTTTGGGTCGTATAACCCATTCCGAATATGTGATACGACGTATATGGATAGCATTTGAAGACCGGTGTTGAAGACCGGATATTTTTGAAAACGGAAGGATTACCATCGAGTTACTCTGCATCGGCTGATCCCCGATATAGAGGTTTTATCACCCTTAGTGACGGGAAGTCCGGACGTGATTGGAAATTATCCGGATTTGCAAGGGCTTCGTGAGAAGTGCCTTCGGTTCTGTTCGAACCCGGAACAGACTTGTATGGATTGTATGTCTGACATTACACTTTGAGATATAAAGCCGATTTCTTTCAAATACATTTCTGTTGGTGGCGGAGAATTTATTCTCTTAGCTTAACACCCTTCTCTGAGACGTACGAGCTCAGAGGTTATGTAGTTGAAGTTATCAGCGATATATTCCCAATTTGGTAATGTGACATGCTGAGTGTTGCTGTGTGATGATCAGTGTTTGATCATTTGTGATATGATCATTTGTTTGATCATTTATCTTTGTGATCATAGGTTGATCATCTGTTGACCCAAAGCGTGGCTTTTTGAAAAAGCGTAGCTTTGTGGACGAGACTTCGTCAGGGCCTCACAACCCGGAAATGGTCGAAACAGGAATGTTGCGGCAAGGTTATGAGGGTCGCGCCCTTTAGGGTATGTCATTTCCTTCTGGAAAGGGGTGGTATTATGGTATGGAGCCCAGATACTTACTCATGTGGATACACTTTCTTTATGATGTGTGATGTTGGATATCGAGCGCTCGGATAAAGGTCCCAAAGGACCGGGAGGTGGCATATTCGTGAGTTACTTGTTACAGGAGTAACCCGGCCTTGTTGGCAGAGAGCAGTTTGTCTCTCGGGACGTCCATCCAGAGGCGATCCCATGCGGCGGAAGGAAGTTCCTTAGCCTGACCATTTGTTGGAAATCCAAAGAAACAATACGTGACGTGTACGGTTTTAGTTGTATTACCTGCTATGGAATGTGGCGGTAACCTACTATTGAACATAGTAGCTATAGTAGGCATACAATACTGGTCGTATGTTGGCTAAGATTAATATTATACTTTCGAAATGTTTTCTACACTATGCACTAATAATAATATCAAGATGATTTTACGTAGTAAGCATCTTTGACTATCATAAGAAGAAATCTCCTCCAAGTCTGCGTTTGCATTGTGTGTGTGGTGGGAGGTCTTATGGTAGTTTCATTTTCCAAAAGCATTGCGGTTTTCAATGTTTAAAACCTTTTGTGTTTGTTTTAAAGATAAACTGTTTTTGTTGCTCACACCAGTCCCATGACTGATCCGGAGTTTATTGTTCCCTTCCTAAACTCTGGGTGCTCATAATTTTCCACACGAGCAGTCTAGAGTTGGGTTTCTTTTCAGATATTCAGGTTGAGTAGATTATCTGGAGCTAGTTCATTCATCGGAGTTGCTTATCTTGGAGTTGTGGATTCATTCTTGTCTGAAGATCATTTTGGAGTTATCATTTCTATTGATATTGTTCCGCTGCTGATGTTATCGTTTTCTTTTCCGCTGCTATTTGTTGTATCATACCTCTGATGTATATTGATATTCATTGTATCACTCTGTTGTATCAGATATTGTATATCAATGTATTATTCTTTTCTTCCGCAGTGTTATTTACTTAATTGTGTTATAGCTCCGACGAATCGGATTTGAACGGTTGAATCTGCGGCATTCTAGTACAATGTGAAGTACGGATGTTGATTTTCGAGCGGGCAAAACCCGAGTCGTTACAATTTTAAACGATAAAATTTTGAAATAAAAATTTGATATTCGGAATGCGTCTAATTAATCATAGCAACTGGTAAATTTTCATCAGATAATTTGGAAGTTTATTTTTTAGTGTAATTTTATTCCAATTTATATCAGTTAAAATTGATGATAATAAAATGTTTTCCAAACATGAATATTTTTCTATAGAAAATTTGTAAATCATCTTCTGAGTGAGACGTCATATTTTGTTTCTTCAAATTTGGACTGTTATTGTTCCGTCGATCTTATTTTCAACGAAATAGCAGCATTTTCGATACCGAATATCGACTTTTGATCGGATGATCGTACCACTAATATCTATATACCGTTTTGATCATCTCGTCATGCTGATCTCTATGGTATATCCAACTTTCAATTTCGACGACCGGTGCACAGCAAAACTGGGAGATGGTAATCGGTATCGGTACCGTTTGAACTTTTCGAATTCTTGTGTCTGTTCGTTTATCCTCCGCGTGAGATAGCTGTCGGTCACTAGCAATAAATATTTATTGAATTCATCAATGGACTATTGCTATTCACTGTTTTGGTTTTATATACTCTGGTTTAGTAGTCGGGTCTCTCTCTTTCCTTTGCCTATTTTATTCGAAATTTTTTTCTTTCTTTCAAAGTCATGGTTCCCTGACTTGAAGCCTACTCCAGACTTTCGACACTTGCTCCCCTCCGATCCTCCCCTTCTCCATCTCCTTAGTCACGTGAAAACCCAAGGCTGAAGCCTACCACCAGGAAGCATCTTGCAGCCTCTGTACCAACCATCTTCATCTTCTTCTCCACTAATCTTCGGCATCTGCCACTTCTGCCCCTCTCCATCTCGAGCTCGCCAACCCATCCCATGAAAAGCTTACCTAGCTCCGCCATAAAACCCAGTTGAGCAATGCACCGTAGCCGTGCCTCTCGCGTGCTCCGCTCTGCCATACAAATTCCTCCTCATCTTCCCATCACCGCCGACCCGCTCAGCTCACCTCTCATCAACCGGTCCTTCATCATAGCTTGCAGCATACAGGGATATATGCGTGTATGCGTATTCTTGTGTACATTTAAACTCTAGAGGTAAATATTGTTATATATATTGGTTTTGCTGTATATATATATAAATATATATGTTGTTTCGATTGAAAAAAAATTCCTTTAGATAAACAAATATGTTTATATTATAGTGTATATGTTATATATTATATAAAGGAGCAATATTACATATTATATTACAAAGTTGTTGATTGGTATATTGGTTAATATAGCCTTTGTTTTGTTTGGTACAGCAGTAATATAGTATGTGTAAAGTATTATTTATATTCAGTTATATTATGGGTTAGTGTATAAATATACTTATACCTTTGTTTATATACAAGCTAATAAGTTTCGACTTATTTTTATTTTAACATTGGTTTTATATAAAATTGAAGTTCTCCACCTGTACAGTCAAGTGTATATGTTACATACATATTTTCTTTGCACTATTTTTAAAGTCTGCAATATATAGTTGTATTAGTATATATATGTTAGGTTTCATATTTTGTTTTCGCATATTGTATTTGTTTGAAGGCTGCAGCTCCTTTTAGGTACAAGTTTTATTTAAAAAAAATATATATTATAATAAGTAGTCATATATATATATATTCATTTGATAAGTATATGTTTTTAAGCTGTTTGCGTATACTAGTTTTGTAGTATCTGTTAGTTTATGTATAAGGGTTGTTTATATATATCTACATATAGTTGTATACTGTTTATATGTAGAGTTTAACTATTTATGGGTATGCATATTTTGATCAGGTTCAGCTATTTTGCAATAGGTATATCTTAATAACATATATTTCTAAGCATATAAAATAAAGTGTAATGTATTTGAATGAAAAGTGAGCCATGAATATAACCTGTTTATAGTATATATAGGATTGGACTGGGTTCTATTATATATATAAGTTAAGTTAGTATAACTATTGCAAAGACATATATTTGTCTGTGTGTTTGATGTTTAATTTGTATAAATATAAGTAAGTATTGATATACTGATTTTGCTGTTATATATATATATAAATATATTAAGTGGTTTCGGTTGTATAGTTTTGTGTCTTAAAGTTGTGATAAACGTATGTATATATATATATATATATACTTGGTTAAATGTGTACAGTTTGTTTATATGGTAAGTTTATACATTCTGTATTCCTTCTAGTTGCATGCTTTTATGATATATTTATATAAATATGGAACTTTTATTTATTTATTTATTTGTTTGTTTGAAATAAATTTTGATTTGAAATATATTTGTTAAAATTTATTTTTTTGAAAAAAAATATATATATTCTTTATATATCAATTTGATTCTGATGGTTCTCATCGATTTCCATTTATCAGCTCTGTTCGTCAAATTCGAGTCCAATCTTGATTTTTCTTTGGAATTCGTGGCTGGATTCATAACCCATCTCATTCTCGTTCACCTCTAGCCACGAAAGGTGAGCAATCACTCACGATTAATGTTCTTATATTTATTAAATTTGATTTCAATTGAAACGACAATTGAAATATGCTGCTGTTAGTTATTTACATTTGCTATATATATGCCATTATCTGTATCTGTTCACCTGTGACATCTGACACCATTATCTGTTATTTATATTGCTATATATATGCCATCATCTGTATCTGTTCACCTGTGACATCTGACACCATTATCTGTTATTTATATTGCTATATATATGTCATTATCTGTATCTGTCCACCTGTGGCACCTGACACCATTTTCTGTTATTTGTATTGATGATATATGTCTGTTATATTATTATCATATCTGTTATCACTCTGCAAGTTCCCTGTTAGTATAGAATTCACTATGGGTTGAAATGATACCCGAACGATCTGTAGAATATGAGAAAATCGTTATGGGTTGAAATGATAAACCCAAGCGATTTTCATTGAATTGAATTTGGGATTGCGGGTTGAAAAGATATATACCCGTATATATATAAATTACGGATTGAAATGATAAATATCCGTATCACTTGACCATAGGGTAGAAAATTTTATACAAACACCGTTGGTCTATATATATAAATATTTTGAATAATGATTTCTATGGTTTTGAAAGAAATATATGGTTTTAATAAATATTGATTTTAAAGATTTATTAAAGTTGATTTAATAAAGTTGATTTGAATCAATATAAAATATGTTTAAGTATTTATGTAAAATTTATATGTTCAAATATAGAGTTTATAATGTTTCAGGTTGAAAGATAAATTTGAAATTGATTTGGAATTCTTAATTATTTAAGAATTATATTTAAATAAGTTTGATTTGAAATCTATTAAATTTGAAATTTTAAGATATGTTTTATAACTCGAATTTGATTAAAAAGTGGCTTGAATGAATATTTCAAACTTATATAAATTTAAATGGATATTTTGTTTATATAAATTTGTAAATTGAAGTTGTATTTAGATGTATTGAAATGATTAAAGAAATATCTCAGAAACTAAATGTAATGAAATTAAATTGAGTTATAAATGGAATTATCATATTTAGTTTTGGAATTGTGGAATATTTAAAGCTTTGAAATATATTGAAATTTAATGGTTTATTTTGTGTTTCAAATCTGTATTTGAAATCGATATAATTTGAAATGATTTGTTAAGAAATTGAATTGAGTTGAAATTTAAGAATTGAGATTGAATTAAGTTGAATTTGGAAGTCGAGTTGATTTGAATTGATTTGTGAATTTGTGTAAACTATCTTTATTATTAAAGTATTTTAAATTTTATTTAAAACTATTTTATATTATTTTTCATATAAACTATTTTTAATATAAACTATTTTAATTATACTAATTATTTTAATATATATATATATATTGTTTAACTTATAACTATTTTATATAAATTATTTTATTTTATAAACTATTTTATTATATATACTATTATTGATATCTAAACGGTTTAAGGGAAATGCTATAATTTCAAAAATGCTATGATTTCCAAAATGCTATGATTTCAAAGTTCTATGAATTTCAAGGTTTTGGTTTCCAAAGTGTTTTGATTTTAAAAGACTTGCGATTTCGGAAGTGATATAACTTTGGAAAGTGATATGATTTTGGAAATGGATTTATTTGAAGTGAAAATGATATCGTATGGATATGGTTTTGAAATGGCAATGATATTTCGGTTTTGAAATATAAACTATTTTGAAAGTTTATTAAATGACCAATCGGTGTAATAATTACGTGGTTATTGAAGAGTCCGGGATCGGTTAGGGACATACTCTCTGTCCAAACCGAAAACCACTTTAATAACTATTATACGCGGAGTGTGATCCAGAATGAAGTGGTTGGAATGATGACGTTGCTGGATTTGAAGAAAGAGAACGATAATGGATGACCTTGACACTTGTGTCAAATTGAAAATGACTTAAACAGGAGTCATGCCGGGACAGTGAGGTTAGCTACCTCTAGCGGACACACTTCTTCGTAAACTACTCATTACTTGTTTTGATTGGTGCGCACCCTTGATTTGGGAGTGTTGTTTCACGGTGTTGCGATCGTTGCGGCGATGCGTTCTCACCAGTCCGGATCAGGAAAACGGTAGTTTCACTACCTTGGGTATTGCCTCATGTGCCTTGTCATACTCGTATCCCTATGCGCGACCACTACGATTTGTTTCGTGTTATACCTATGGAGTACTCCCTGATAGCCCACTAGTTTACGGTGGAGTTTACAGTGCTGTATAGACTATGACGCTTATATAAAATGTGTTAAGGGGGATAATGGTAACGCCTTAACGCTATTTTGATACTTTATATTACTGATAGGCATTATCTACTTAGCGTACACTACTATATATAAATAGTTTAATGGATCCTTAGAGGATGGTTATCCCAAACATCCTTTGAGTTACTTGTATTTTCAGTTGTTATTTCACTTGAGTTGGATTTATTGATATAAGAATGTTAATCCTGACTCGAGTGTTTTGTGTTTTGCTTTACGCTCGGGTCAGACTGAGTGTACCAGTATTCGAGACTCACCTTTGGAGTTGGAGCTTCGCTTGGAGATCCAGCTATCTATCCAGCTTTCAGATATTCGGTTGATTCCGGTGATGTATTCTGATCTTGTATTTGACTATTGTATTCGAGACTTCTGTTGAATCTTGTTTAACTCTGTTATATATATAGTAGCTTCATGAACTACTATTCTTTTGTTTCTGCTGCACTATTGTTATATTACTCTGTGTCTGTGATCTGTGATTATTTTATTTACTGTATATGCTGAGTTTTGCCAAATTTAAATTAACAATCTGATATTTTGAGCAATTCAAATCCGACATGTATGGATGCGAATGGTTGAAAATTTCAGGTCATTACAAATATATAACTATATATATAATTTAAACTCAACGTTCATATAGACTTAGGAAACTATATACATAGAAAATCAGACCTAACTTATATACGCATATACTCGAAATCCATATATAATTATTATAAACAGATATATATATAACTTACTTATATAAATATTAAATATATTTACCTTAAATTTTTTGGAAATAAAAGTATTCTTGTAGACTGAACAAGACTCACGCACTGATGTAGACAAATATATATATATATATATATATTTACTCTATAATATAATACACGGTAAACAATACCGAGACCGATCTGCATACTATCTTAATGCATAGGAAATGTGTTCATATGTTTCAAAGATTAAAACCTGTATATAATTTTTTTTAAACAATATAAGATAGCCTTGATGTAAGAACGTATAAAATAAATAATCATAGATAATAAGCATTCATATAAATGGTTTGACAGTATAAGGTATAACATTGTAACCTACAAGCAACTGTATGAATGTATACAACTGAATATTACTTATAATATATAAACTGTATAAAATCGAACAACAAACATATATATATATATATCTCTCTAAATATATACCCAGAAAATAGCTTGTACATTATCATACATATACAAACACTGATACATATCAAACATTCACATAACCAAAACATATGATATATATATTTTTATATAAAAGAGAGAAACATATAAATACAAATATATATCTTACCCAACTATACAAACCAATGCAAGGCGGTGCACGACCAAGGTAAGGAAGGGAAGACGCAGATGAGGGGAGGAATGAGACTCGGTCCGTCTTGGTGCTGCGGCTCTTGGTCGCAGTTGGGTTGGAGGTGGAGACGTGGACGCGGGAAGGTGGGTCGCTTGAGGGTCGCTGAAGATTGGGCAGGCGGTGATGGGTTGGTGGGAAGCACGAGGTGATGAACAACGGGTGTTATGAAGAATGCGAAGGGAATAGGTAGCGATGGTTTTCATGCAAATACAAACTATATGTATAAATTTTAATTTCAGCCGATCCAAATAAAAAAAATCAAGATAACAGAAAGAGGGGAGTGGTGATAAGAAAGAAGAACTGGCTAAGAAGATCAACCGGTAGTCAAAATACACGTTATATATATATATATATATATATTATATTTTCTTCAAATATAGAACAATGAAAAGTGGAGCGAATGGAAAGTTGAACGGCACTAGAACCGGTAGAACATTAAAAGTCAGAAAATAAATTTTGGAGTAAAAGGCAAGTGGCTATTCAGTTTTACACATTGGTTAAATGAAAGGTCACGGAAGTCAAAAGTCCAAAAACGGTTACCGATACGGTAATCGTTTTACTACTTTCATGATGTACCAGACCCCGAGATATACAAACGAATACATTGCGGAGATCAGCACGACGAGACGAACAGACTGGCATACAGATATCAGTGGTACGATCATGCTATCAAAAGTCGATAATCGTACCGATAAACGCTGTTATTCCGTACGTAAAAATCCAAACGGAGCTAGAAACGTCCAAAACTTGCGAAACGAATTATGCAGTCTTATTCAGAGTGTTCTTAATAAATTTTCTCATGTTGACATATTTAGGTTTCAGAACACTTTTATTATCATCAATTTTTAACTGATATAAATTGGAATAAAATTATACTAGAAAAAAAACTTCCAAATTTTCTAATGAAAATTTACCAGTTGCTATGTTTAACTAGACGCATTTCAAATATTAAATTTTATTTCAAAATTTAATCATTTAAAATTTCACAAAATGTCAGTTAAATATATTAAATAAACGAATAAAAATTATTTAAAATTTATGGGTCGTTACATTCGGAGCAAGTCATTTCAAAAATAGTAAAAAGAAATTTGAAAATACTATGGTATCTAATTTTAGTATTTTCCAAGAAGGTCAATCAAATGCATGACCCCCGCTGTTCACTGGGATTAACTATGCATTTTGATCCACTGTAATGGGAATTTATATGCAGCTTAATAGTTACGCTATCTGGAACGTGGCTCAAACTGAGTATAAACCACCACTATTGACTTTATTACATGGACCGCTCAACAACTCACATTTGTTGAAAATAACTCTAAGGCCATGAATATTTTATTTTGTGCATTAAAAATGAGTTAAATAGAGTTAGTGTGTGCATGTCTGTATATGAAATATGAAAAACTTCGAAAATTAATCATAAAGGAACCAACAAAGCAAAACAAAGCAAAATTTCCATGTTGAAAAGTAAATTGCAATTATCTAAGATGAAGGATAATGAGTTAATATTGAATACCACGTATACAATATATTATATCTGCACTCATGCATTAGGAGAAAATATTTCTAAATTTGACATTGTTTCAAAAATATTGAACTCTTTAAAAAATGAGTGGGAAAGAATAATGTTAGTTATTAAAGAAGCCAACAGTCTTTCCAAACTCAAAGTTGAAGAGATAGTTGATAATCTCATGTCATACAAAGTAAATTTGCAGGTTAAAAATAGCACGAGAAAGAAATGAAAAAAATTGCACTTCAAACCAAGGAGGATTTAAATATCGATTTCAATGATTTTCTTACCTTGGTGTTTCAAACACATGATGGGAAATGCCAACATGCTTACAAATATCACATTTAAGAAAGGAGGCACCTTACTTTTGGTGATAATTCCAAAAGATATGTCATTGGTAAAGGGGATGTTAGCATTCTCAGTATCCAAAACTCTGCTCTAATTACAAATGTTTTAGTAGTTAAAAATTTAAAACGTAATCTTTTAAGTATTAGTACATTATGTGATAAAGGCTTTTGAAATTGGTTTTAATAAGGATAAATGTAACATTTTTGATAAAAATAATAAATTAATTTTTGAAGGTATTCGAAAACGTAACATTTATATTTTAAATATAAATAATTATGATAGTGACATGCGTCTTGATACAAATGTGAGTAATCCATGGCTATGGCATAAACATTTTTGTCATATTAACTTTAAGTACTTACATAAGCTTTCAAAGTATGAAATTGTTAAAGACTTGTCAGGAAAAATGTTTCAAATTAATTATTTATGTAACAACATCTATCAAACGGAAAAGCTTAAAAAATCATCTTTTAAACCAGTAATTGAAATCTCAACAAAATTACTTCTGGAATTATATCATCTTAATTTATTTGTTCCAACCAAGGTACAATCAATAAATCATAATAAGTATGTTTTGGTAATTGTCGATGATTTTTCAAGGTATACTTGGATTCTATTTATAAAATATAAAAGTGAAGCCTTTGAAATGTTTAAATTTTCGCCAAAACAATTTAAAATTTAAAAGGTTTGAAATTGAAAAAAAATAAGAAGTGATCATGGCATAGAATTCAAAAATGAAGCATTTATAAATTTTTGCAAAAAGGGTATTAGTTATAATTCTTATTTCCCCCATATACAATAGCAAAATGAAGAAGTGGAAAGAAAAAATTGGACTTTACATGAATGTGCTAAAACATTATTAAGTAGTAGCTCATTACCACAGAACTTTAAGGCTAAAATGGTTGCTACTTCTCATTACGTTTTGAATCGTGTTTCTGTAAGGCCAATTAAAAATACACGCTACAAACCTTTTAATGAAAAGAAACCAAAGGTGTTATATTTTTGACATATTCGGTTCAAAATGTTCTATATTTAATACAAAAGATAATTTATGCAAATTCAACCCGTAAGCTAATGATGGAATCTTTGTTGGATCTTCAAAGAAAAGTAAAACCTATATAATTTTAAAAAAAGTACTAACATTATTAAGGATATAGGAACCGAGCCAGTCAATTGTAGGTGAAATGGATAGACTTCAAAAAATTCCCTATTTGGTTCATAGTAGGCCTCTGAAGTCTAATGGTTTTCACAAGGTCAAATCCAAATATTAAAAAAGTCATATTTATTTAAATTTATTGTATATTTTTTGATTAATCTTATTAATTAATTCAACTAAATGTTTAGTTTTGAATGTATTATATATGCACTCAATAATATAACAATATAACATAGTGTAATATAAACATGCGTATAACTACACACACACACGCATGCATGAACATATAGATATTAGATTTATATCCCTTGTATATACATATAGATTATACTTACATATACATATAATAAATCCACATGCATATTAGGAATATAAATGCCTAAGTATATACATATGTCTGAGTATAATATACTATTTGTATACGGTTTGTATACACCTATTGGTAATACCATATATGTGTGTGTGTGTGTTTGTGTGTATAGTTTAGACATATGTATACACATATGTGATATTTTGTTGCCACTTATTTATATATTTTTAATATATATACATCTATAATATCATAAGAACAAATCTGTATAAAAAATTTGATATTTTAGAACAAGAGAACGTTTGATTGAAAGTGAAGATGGAAATGAAATTTTATATTAGATCCAGATCTAATCAAATTAGAACTTTAGAGGAAATAGAATATAGTAACGTTTTCGATTTACCCTTTTACAAACACTAACTAGTAATAGATTCGATATCATATAAAATTCCATGTTTAGCCATAAAAAATCCAATCTTTAAAATTACAACTGAAAATACACAGTCAATATGAAGAATTAAAATTATTGTCATAATTTTTTGTATTGCTCTAATTACATAATTAATTCTAAAACATTACACATATACATATACATAAATGTGTATATAGTAAATTAAGATTTGATTTCAAAACATACAATTGACTAAGAATTCAACTTGAACACATTAATTCAAAATAAATTAACCTGACTAAAAGTTTAACTTGATGTTGGTTTACAATTTTAAAAACATGAAGATGATGAATACTGTAACGATCCGTAATTTAATCACTTTAAAATGTTGATATTTGATGTATTCTTAAATATTTAATTAATGGATTTTATAACTCAAATAAACATCTTTTAAATAATAACTGGTGATGATGAAGTCATTTTAGAAATTAGTTTACAAAAATAATTACTTTGAAGAAAAATCGAAAATGTGATCAAAATTCGTTTTTCGAATTTTCGACTTTTCATCGTCTAACAGTTATCAGAAAACGTTCTGTACACTAGAGTATACATATACACCAATACATATATAACATTTTCCTTGGTAAAAGAAGCAGATAAGATTAAAAAGCTAAAAGGTTATTTACTTAGGTAAATAAGGTAAGATTTGACCTTTCTTTTTCAAAAAATTAGAAAAGGAAAAATATATAAGGTAACTTAACATCACAGAAGTGATGATGTGATGGAATGAGGTAGAGGGTGCTAGGGGACTTACGTGTTCATGAAGGAAGGGAGGCTGTGTTAGTATCAAGGTAGGGAGGGTAAAGGACTAAGGGGCGAACGGTGTAACGACCACGACTTTCTCTCCATAGAAAGTCGTATCGCTAATAAGAAAGAAAGGGATAGAAAGAGAAAAGAAGAGAAAGAAAGAACTAAACAATATCAGAATCTCACAGCGGAAACGAACAAAATATATTATATCACATAAATATTACATAGTATCATATACAACACTTAAAAGAGTTACACAGATTACATATCATATACTAGACAGTTATAAACATCTGTCTAGTTATTACATCTCAATACAAAACAAAGATCTAAACAAGATCAACACAGCGGAAACTACTATCTATATCTACAACGCTGAAGCCTCCTGCTCCATTGCTCCTCCAGATTACTCGTCAAAGCTAACCTGAATCCCTTGGCTACTCGTAAAAATTTGAGTACCCAAGAGTTTATAAAACAGAAATAAACAACTTGGGTCAGACATGGGTCTGGTGTGAGTAACAGGTTAAACTTGTTTAACTTCAAAACCTTTTGAAAGAAAAGGTATCACGTAAGACTTCCCACAAATAAACATGGGTAAGTTTTTACCTTACGCTAACCAAAACATTTGATAGGAAATTCGATTGTATTATAATAGGGTCTAGGGTTTTCAAGTAAAATACAGAAATAGCTGAAATGCTTACATCTCACATTTCAACATAGTTGGGCACAACTAATACGTACGGCACTTATTGGAGTTTGGATTCCATACAATGGCAGGGCTACCGGGGTACCGCCCGTCACAGTACGTGGCCTAGATCACCGTACCGAGGATCACTCCCAATCCCCTGCAACACAAGGCCGGAACATCCCTTACTGGATAATTCCAGCACAAGATACCTCACGGTTGGGATCAGCAACCGCACACACTAAGCCGAAATAAGAAGGGACTTCTAGACAGAGGTAATCTTGTCCTACTTGGGTGCTACCCACTAACCTTGCTGCACCTCCCCTGTTTTACCCATTCCCGGTTTGTGAGGTTTGAGGTCACGATTACCTTTAAATAGAACACATCTATCTTAGAATGCTCATCGTCCACCTGACGATGTGCTGAAAGCATTCAATCCATACAAGTTCGTTCCGGGTTCGAACGAAACCGAAGGCATTATCTCGTTACACTCGTTTTGGAATCACCCTCAGAGTTAACGACAATAACCCTTGCACTCTGAATCTTCATCTTCACTTGATTCACGACCTATCGTTAATTTGGATCGATGTGGTATTCGGGTCTCCAGACCTGGAAATCCGGTATACGGAAACCCGATCCCGGTCTCATCGAAATCCAAAGCGTATCTTTTAAGGCCAAGTTGTTTTAAAGGTTAAAACAATTCAATTCATTATCTTTATACACAAAGAAAGATAATTCACAACAGATAATCAACATTATCAGATAATCCATACAATTCAACTAACATCCATATCACACAGCATATATCTCATCAGAGATATCAATCAAAGTCAAGTATCCAATACTAACACCCATTCATAAGTAATGATTTATATCTGTAAAGACCCGCAATCCGTCTTCCGAAAACCCGACACTGCTACGTCCACTGTAGCAATTGCCGAACAATCGGATGGCGAAAACGCGAAACTTTAATATTTAAAAGAAGAGGAGGAAGAGAAGATAGAATAAAAAGAGAAGAAGAACAACAAAACAACAACAGATACAGAACAGAGACAATATCAGAATCTCACATATCGCAGCGGAACAATATATAATAGATAAATGAATATCATTTAAAAACAAAAGAATTATATCTGTTATTACATTACATCACATCATATCATCAGAGTCAATAAACAACAATGGACAGTTATATAAACTTGTCCTTATACAGAATACACAGCGGAATAAATACTATCAGATACAAATACTACGTCTCGTCCTCCAGCTTATCTCCAAAGCTCCAGAATATCCAGAATATCCTGATAATCTAACTCTAGGCTGCCCATGTGGAAATTGGTGGGCACCCAGAGTTTAGAAGGGAACAATAAACTCCGAGTCAGTCATGGTGACTGGTGTGAGATCGTAAAACAGTTATTTATCTTTAAAATAAACAACAGAAGAATTTTAAAGTAAATTCGAAATGCTTTTGGAAAATGAAACTACCATAAGACCTCCCACCACACACACAATGCAAACGCAGAATTGGAGGAGATTTCTTCTTATGATAGTCAAAGATGCTTACTATGCAAAATCAAATCATTTTTGATATTATTATTAGTGCATAGTGTAGAAATTATTTCGAAAGTATAATATTAATCTTAGCCAACATACGACCAGTATCGTATGCCTACTATAGCTACTATGTTCAATAGCAGGTTACCGCCACATTCCATAGCAGGTAATACAACTAAAACCGTACAAGTCGCGTATTGTTTCTTTGGATTTCCAACAAATGGTCAGGCTAAGGAACTTCCTATCCACGATGGGTACGTCCCTGGAATAGATGACCCGAGAACCTAACCGGATCTCTGCCAACACAAGGCCGGGTTACCTCTGCAAAAATAGGTAACTACTGACACGCGCATGCCATCCCCCGATCGTCACCGATCTTCCCGAGGATCCCCGATTTCCAACAAACCACATAGATAATAATAATGCAGTAACCACAGAGGTTAAGTATCTGGGCTCCATACCATGATACCACCTTTATCCAGAAGGAATGACATACACTAAGGGGCGCTACTCCCTAGAACCTTGCCGCATTCGTCCTGTTTCGACCATTTCCGGGGTGTGAGGCTCGATGAAGTCTCGTCCACAAAGCTACGCTTTCTCAAAAAGCCCTGCTTCGGGTCAAACAAAATGATCAACCTATGATCACAAAGATATAAGATCAAACAAATGATCATATCACAAATGATCAAACACTGATCATTTCACAGCAACACTCAGTATGCCACGTTACCAAATTGGGATATATCGCTGATAAATTTCAACTACATAACCTCTGAGCTCGTACGTCTCAGAGAAGGGTGTTAAGCTAAGAGAATAAATTCTCCGCCACCAACAGAAATGTATTTGAAAGAAATCAGCTCAATATCTCAAATTGTAACGTCAGACACACAATCCATATAAGTCTGTTCCGGGATCGAACAGAACCGAAGGCACTTCTCACGAAGCCCTTGCATATCCGGATAATTTTCAATCACGTCAGGACTTCCCGTCACTAAGGGTGATAAAACCTCTAAATCGGAGATCAGCCGATGTAGAGTAACTCGACGGTAATCCTTCCGTTTTCAAAAATATCCGGTCTTCAACACCGGTCTTCGAATGCAATTCATAACGACGTATCACATATTCGGAATGGGTTATACGACCCCATGGTCCTTTCCCGGCTAACCCGACTAGTGAGCGTTTATTTAAAAATAAGTGTGGCATTCAAATTCATCCAATTCACAACAAAACATCCATTCAGGGTAATTATTGATAGTCGGTTATTTAACTATCAATAAAGATGCGCAACATCATCAGATTCCAAATAATTTTCCAAATTATTTTATCTTCCAAAATATCTTACTAGATATATAATTTTTCCACACTTCAAAAATAAATCAACGTTTATTTTTAAAACGAATTCCCATTCCTTTATAAATTCCATATTGAATTTATATTTCAAAATATCTTCTGATATACGATTTTCAAATCGTTTTTCAATATTCAATTTCAATTTATCTTTTACAAAGATAAATTCTCAAAACGTTCATTTCATTGGAAAAGCATTTCCATACTTATTTAAAAATAAGTGTTTCACAAATCTATTCATTTTCAACACTTGAAAATATTCGATATACTTAAATCAAATTAAGTATATATTCATCCTTTAAGGAAAATATTCTTTTAACACATTTATTTGAGTCAAAACGAATGTTACGTAAAACATCGTTACGACGACTCGAAATCACTAGTATAGGGATTCGAAATTAAGATAGATATATAAATCCCAATACTATATAAAACATTTCCTTCCGGAAATCATTTACTATAACAACAGTGTTATAGTCCATCATTTCCTTAAATTTCTCGAAAACGTCTATTTCAACAAGAACTGTTGAAACCTATGATTTCGATATTTCACACGTTTTAAAACATCTTTTAAAACAATCACTTCATTTCAAATATCGCTTTCCCGAAACATATCCATTTTATTTAATAATATATTCACTGTCCAAAATCGTGAATATACTTCAATAATTATATTTCAATCTTTTCTACACGTTTTATTCCAAGAATTATCCACTATCCAAAATCGTGGATAAAATTTCCTTAATAACTTCTATATTACATTCATCAAATTTGATTGATTTCAAATTCATAAAACAACGTTTATAAATTCACCTTTATATTTTCTAACAACTTCGATTTACAAAATTTCCTTTTATTGACTTCTAAATTTACTTATCAAAATAAGTGATTTCAGATTTATAAACAACGTTTATAAATCACATTTATACTTCATAACAATTTCAACTTATGAAATCATTTCATTTGGCAATTTCTATTTATATCCCAATTACGTGCAAAAATCTAATTTATAAGTAAATTACTTATAAATCGTTTATCCTACAACATCTATTCACTTTATAACTTCACGTTATAAATCTATTTATTTCGTTTACTTATGGAATCCTTTTTTACTTCTTTTTAACACTTATAAAAATTCGTTTTATAAGTCCAATATTTTGATTTACAACATATCAATTTTATAAATCTTTCTATACAAATCGTTTTATAGTTATTCAAAATCCCAACTTAAACCATTTTATAAATAAATCGACCTTTATTTCAAAAACGACACTTCGGTTATATTTCACTAAAAATTATAACTTTTATAACTTTAAAATTTTACGTTTATAATCGATTCAAAAAATTCCATAAAACGTATATTTTCAAAAATCACTTTAAAAACCCTTTTAAAGTAAAAGTCGTTATTTTTACATTTCAAAACTGAATCCGATGATGCCACAACACCAACCAGTCCATCACAACAGTCAAATATCATATATCATCATATGATAACAGAATATATCACAATATCTGTAAATAAGTAAATACAGTTGAGGAATCCAGTTGGATCCCTCCAACCTGTTTCCCTGCATCCAAAAACGTCAGCACAATACCAATTCCGCTCCAGTACGGAATTATCGCGGTATATAGGTTTTTATAAATCCGCTTACTAACGGCGCAATAGGGTCTCATCCGCTATACGAGGCGGGAAATCAATCAATCCAATATATACATATGCCAATATGTATATATTGCTATATATAGATATATCCTATAATATCTAATATCACATCCAAACAGTCAATCATCAATCAATAACTGTAAAAAATTCCACATTCAAATTTGAGTGAGAAGATCTCACCTTGATTTCAATTCCGTTTTCAGCATTTATTTTCGAATAAAATAAACAGACGTTTGATTTCATCCAAAATTTACACTAGCTCCAATTGGCTCCAATTCAGTTGCACAGCGAAGTGCTCGACGAAACGAAGACAACGCAACTGGTTTCGTTATTTTCTGACAATATATGACAACGTTATAGCAGTTTGAAGTTAATACGATTTTAAATAAAATAAATATACAATTTCTTTTTTTTTTTTTTCTTTACCCTATTCAATCCTGGCCATCCATTTCAAAGCAATCAGATCTGGGCCGCGAGACCATCTTCCCTCTTCATTCACGTACGCGACCCAGGTTCAAAGAGAACCCACTTGCCGCCTAGTTCATCGAATTGCTGCGACTCCACCTCGACGTTAGAAACTGATCGACTACTTTCATTGTGGAGCTCGTCACGAGAGCAACTCACGACCAAAACCTTGAGGAACTCGGTCCCCCAATTCTCCTCGCAATACGCGCACGAACGGCCAGCTTTGAGCCATGATCTCGACCACCACGAAGCGCCAAGGATGATCACAACCGTATGGATCTATAGTGCTCGACGAGTACTTCGACTTTCCAGTTGATGATTTTCGCTAACGATGCATGGGTTTGGAGGATTTGGAGGAGAAAGAACGTGATTTCCTGGCCCTTGGTTTTAAGAGATGGCAGCCACGAACATAATAAAACCCTAGCTAATAATTTTTCTTTTATTTTATGATTAATCGTCTATTTATAGCAAATATCGAACACTATTCATCCGGTTTTCCCAAACTCCAATCTACGCGCTGTAACTGGCATTTCTGGGGTTTATCCCGCGTTCCGGACACAATGGAACAGGTTTCGGAAGCTAATTCGGACTTCTGTGCGAGATACGGAGAAAAACGATCAATTTAAATTAAACCGATTTAAATCGATTTCGAGGCGTTTTGGCTTGCCCCGGACAAATGGTAAATCCAAAAATTACGAAATTTGAAATCTTACAATAATATCACATTACGGATCCGATGAAACTGGTTTCGTCGAAATCCGAGACCGTTTGAAAAATGACTATTTTAACTCGACGATTTAAAATTAAAACGATATCGATGCGTTTCGAGTTGCCAGGGTCAAACGACAACTCCGATTGATACGAAAATTGAAATCCGATAATAACTAACTATTACGGATCCAATGGAACTGGTCTCGTTCAATTCTGAGACTGTTCGAAAATTGGCTATTTTTACAGTCGATAATTAAATATTAAAATATTCAGTTTTCACAGATTAACTCCAAATTCAATCCTGAAAGTTCTATAACCTTTCTATAACTCCAGTATGATTAAATAAAATTTTACAAATCATTTTCAATCATTTTAACTCGATTTTCAATTATCCCTGAGATTTCACTATTTAATTTATCGATTTAATTATCAAATTAAATCCAATATCCGAAAAATAAATCATTCGACTTCTAAATTCCATTTATTAATATTTAAAATTAATTAAATATTCGAATTTTAATTATCAAAAATTCTGGGTCGTTACAAACTTCCCCCCTTAAAAGAATTTCGTCCTCGAAATTACAAGTTAGGAAGAAAGGTCCTTAACTCGTCTACTATTTTTCACAATCTAAATAGTTTTATCAAATTTTCAAAACAAATCTTTCTACTAAAGATTCGTTATTCATCAACTAAATTTCAACTTCAACTCTAAGTTTCAAAACAACATTGTTTAACTTCTCAATTCAAATTTAAGTTTAAATTCAAATTTCAACTTTCAAAATTTCTCTAAATTTTCTAACACTCGAAATTTTCGAAAAATTTCGCCAGCGTCTCCTTTGCGCGGCTAATACGGCACGACTACAAAACGTCCCTACGGACTCTCAGATTTCAAAAAGAAAAGAAAAAGCCAAGCGGCTAGACAAGAAATCATCAAAAACTCATATTATAATTCAAATACTTACCTTTTGTCGAGCAATTCAAATTTATTTTTGAAATCAAAATCCCAGTTCCTTCATAAACCTGTATATCCTACTAGCCATAATATCTAGTTACATATATTCAAACCATTTTGTACATTCAATTACAAAATTTTCAATATAACTACTTATATTATCTTTAAGTTCGCTATTGCAGTTTCATATTCATTCAATTTCACATTTCAAATTTCATTTGAATTTAATTCACGATTCCAATCTAATTTGGATTCCGTTTAACTTCTGAATATTGAATTTTTATCAATTAACTTTGGTTCACTTCAAACTAATCTCAAAACTTCATTTAATTTCGCACAATTCACATTTGTTTTCAACATTCAGTTTCAATTCCAGTTTTTATTCACTTTTGTTCATTCCCAAAATTTGATTTCAATTTACCCTTTGGTTAAATCTACTGTCATTTAAACTGGATTTCCAATTCAAATTCAATTTACATTTCTTCAAATTTTATCAATTCAACTTCATTAACACTTAATGAATTTATATACAATCAACTAACAATCATCAAACAATCAATGCATATTCAACATAACCATTATTATTTGATTTCCATTCAATTTAGTTCAACACCTTTAATTTCAATTGACTTACATTCAATTTATTCAATTTCCTCAATGAATTAACATTTACATTCAATTGATTCATTAGTTCAATAGCTAATCCATTTCACATTTCAAGTTGAAGTTCATTTATATAACTCAAGTTCATATTCATTTAATTCATTTTGATTATTTACTTCGACACCAAAATCAATTCCAATCAACACTTAAGTTATATCCCACTAAACATCGTTTGTTTAACTTAACTTACATTTCCACTTATAAATCCAAAATTCAAATTTCAATCCTATTTAACTTTTACCAAGGTCAAATTTCTTCACTTATTCAAAATTCATATTAAATCCAGATTTCATATTCCACAATCTCAACTTAGATTTAATTGATTCACTTATACTTACTTTAATTTAACTCCATTCTTTAAGTTAAATTTATTCTATCAACATTCAATTTGTATAAGTTATCAACTTAATAATATTTCATAAATATGGTATTCCAGAGTCTTACCAACATTTCAAAAATCTCTTTTGAAAACAATTCAAATCATCCTTTGAATTTTCTAAAACAAAATCCAAATTTTCAAAACAACTTCCATTTGAAACAATCGGCAGCAATTCCTCTTTTGGAAACCCGAAAATGAACATCGGTGATGCCGCGGTCATCATCGAAGTTATTTTCCAGCGACCGAAAAGAGTTTAGAGCTTTTATCTCTCTAAAATACTTTTCAAACCTTTGAAATTCATTTCCAACTCCAAAAAGAATTTTAAACTTTCTAAATCTCCAAAATTTTCAAAAAATTTTTTTCAAAACATTTCCAAATACTTCTCTGGAATTCCATTTTAAATTACAAATCACATTTATAATTTGTATTCTTAAATTCCTTTCGTATGTGAATAAATTCCTTAACTTTGGAGTTATGATTTAAGTTTCAATAGTAATGATAACATTTCAATATTATCACTTCCTAACATCCATGCAACCATATACTATAATAATTCATAGAAAATGATTTCCTTTCTATACAAAAATAGTTTTGGGTAAAATTATTTCATTCACCCTATTTAAAACAATACTGTGTCGTCTTGCCTCGTTTAAGTGTTTAGAAATCTCTATCGATAATATGGCGTCCCATATACCGACCAAAACTCATAAACATCTCAACGGATAAGCAAACACAATATAAAACATTTTTATATTCACTAACAAATACGCACTCGTATCTATTTGTGACGACCCGGCTTTCATCGACCAGAAAGTCGTATCGCTGATAAGAAAGAAAGGGATAGAAAGAGAAAAGAAGAGAAGAAAGAAAGAAACAACAACAGAATCTAAACAGCGGAACGAATAAATTATATTAATAACAAAAACTATTACATAGTATCATATACAACAACTATCAGAGTTACACAACATATACAACACATACTAGACAGTTATAAACACCTGTCTAGTTTCTACAATAAAAGATACAACACAGATAACAATGACTCAGAGATCAACACAGCGGAACTACTATATCTCTACAGCGCTGAAGCCTCCTGCTCCATTGCTCCTCCAGATAACTCGTCAAAGCAAACCTGACTCCCTTGGCTACTCGTAAAAATTTGAGTACCCAAGAGTTTATATAAAACAGAAATAAACACTTGGGTCAGACATGGGTCTGGTGTGAGTAAACGGTTTAAATTGCTTAACTTCAAAACCTTTTAAATCAAAAGTATCACGTAAGACTTCCCACACATAAACATGGGTAAGTTTTTACCTTACGCTAACCAAAACATTTGATAGGAAATTCGATTGTATTATAATAGGTCTAGGGTTTTCAAATAAATATGAAATAGCTGAAATGCTTACATCTCACATTCCAACATAGTTGGGCACAACTAATACGTACGGCACTTATTGGAAGTTGGATTTCCATACAATGGCAGGGCTACTGGGGTACCGCCCGTCACAGTACGTGGCCTAGATCACCGTACCGAGGAGTACGCCCGCTCCCCTGCAACACAAAGCCGGAACCATCCCTTACTGGATAATTCCGAATAAAATCACCCCACGGTTGTGTACATCAACCGCACCACTAAGTCGAAAATAGAAAGGGACATCTAGACAGGGATGACCTTACTCTCAGTGGGCGCTACCCACGAAGCCTTGCTGCACCTCCCCTGTTTTAGCCATTCCCGGTTGATGAGGCTTGAGGTCACGATTACCTTTAATCAGAACACTTCACTTAGAATGCTCATCGTCCACCTGACGATGTGCTGAAAGCATTCAATCCATACAAGTTCGTTCCGGGTTCGAACGAAACCGAAGGCATTATCTCGTTACACTCGTTTTGGAATCACCCTCAGAGTTAACGACAATAACCCTTGCACTCTGAATCTTCATCTTCACTTGAGATTCACGACCTATCGTTAATTTGGATCGATGTGGTATTCGGGTCTCCAGACCTGGAAATCCGGTATACGGAAACCCGATCCCGGTCTCATCGAAATCCAAAACGTATCTTTTAAGGCCAAGTTGTTTAAAGGTTTAAACAATTCAATTCAATACTTGAATTCACACAGCTTTAACATAGATAAATATCACATATTTATCACAGATATATCCAATATCATATCACAGAATATCATAGTATATCATCCAATAGATATCAACCAAATCAGACATTCTACTCAACCATCATTCATAAGCAACCATTTATTAATCTCTATTATAATTAATTTAATCAACTTAAATTAAATTAATTACTTAAGAATTAATTTCTATTCTTGCTTAATCAACATTAATTAATTACAATCCATTTAATTAATTAATCATTAAATATTAATCACTCTTGATTAATTATTCATTAATTACATAAAGTAATTATCCTTTAATTAATTTTACAAATTAATTATCCTTAATCATTTATAGTAATTAACTTTTAATTACTCTCATTAATTATAATAATTTATATCCTTAATTAATTACATTAATTAATTAATTAACTATAATTAATTACATTAATTAATCAACCTTAAATAATTATTAACAGTAATTAACTAATCTTAATTACTTCTTAATTATTTATCATTTATTTCATAAATCCTTTTTGATTAATTTTACCAATTACATCCAGTAATTCCTTTTACCAATTACTTACACTAAGTAATTACACTTAACCAATCTTATTAAGTAATTATACTTAATCAATGACTAAGTGACTATCCTTAATTAATTAACAAATTAATTAACTTAAATAAATCACATTCATTTCTTAAATCATAACTGAGTAACTCATCCTTAATTACCCTTTAAACAAATTAATTAATCCTTGATTAATTATTCTTTAACTATTAATTAATAAACCTTAATTATTAATCAATATCCTTTAATACAAAGTAATCAATCCTTAATTACTTTTATAATTAATTAATTAAACTTAATTAACTAATTAATTACCTCTTAATTATTAATTAATAAACTTAATTATTAATTAACAACCTTAATTACCAATTTAATTAATCCATAATTATCTATTAATTAATCTTTAATGATAATTAACTAACCTTAATAACAGTTAATTAATCCTTAAATAACTTTAATTATAAATTAATAATTTCTTAATTATTAATTAAGAAAACTTAATTATTACTTAATAAAACTTTATTAAGTACTTCTTAATTATTATCTTAATTAACCTTTAATCATTTAATTAATCCTTATCAATAATTAATTAAATAAATTAATTAATCTTAATTTCTTAATTAAATTAATTAATTTCAACTCATTTAAAAATCTTAATTAATCTTAAGATAAAACATTATCATTAAAACATTTGATCTTAGTAATTTAACTTACTTAATTAAATGTCATTAATTAAGTTTTAAAATAAATAAGTTGATTACTTATCTTTAATTATAAATTAACAATCCATAATTACAAGTAAATAAAACACTTGAAAACTTAATTGTTAATTTACTTATCCTTAAACATCAACGAATTTAATTAATAAGTCACGCTTTAATTATCTCATAAACTATCCAACTTTAATTAAGTTTTTAAGATAAAAACATCTCCTTATTAATTAACCTTTATATTAAGTTTGAAAATAACTTAAGATTTTGACTTAATATATTTAAGTTAAATAAATCATACAATTTAATTTATTTAAACAATTTATTACAAAGTAATAAATTTTCAAGAAAATTGATTTAACTTAATTATTTAAATTTACAACTTACCTTTACTTAAATTTAAAAACTAGTTTAACATTTACTTTGGTTTTAACCCATATGTATTTAAATCTAAGCCAATACATCTGCATCTTTATTAAACAGAGATTTAATTTTAGAATTTAAAACTGTTTTGAATTTAAAGAAATTTAAACTGCTAACAGTTTTCACTCAGCTCACAACGACCCGAAGGCAAACCCGAGCCAAAACCTAATCTACCCGAGACCTCGCTTTGAAATTTAAACTGTTAAAAACTTAACAGTTATCACACAAAATACTCGTGTACCTCCCCACCATATACCCGAGCCAAAAAGCTTCTTCCTCGATACCTACTTCGAGGAAAACACCCACGAAACCCAAACCCAAATCAACACTGACACGCTGTGCCACTGTGCACCGTGCACCGCCAACGGTGATCCTCCGACCATCGCCAAAGCTTCCCACACACCCACGAACTCTCCAGCAACCCATCGAAATCATCCAACCACCATCAGAAGCCACGATTCAAAATCGAGTACCCAGGGTGAACTGTAACCCAAACCCATCACCAGAAATTGGTTCAAACTTCTCGTCTCCGATCACTGGAGTCACAGCGATCCCGGCTACATCTTCTCTAGCATTCCAAGCCACTATCTTCAAGATATAACATCACTCGATCACTCGAGATACCATAATTCCCTCATTTCCAGATTCGTACACTTTTTGGGTTTTAACCCTACTTTGATGAACTGCCGCCACCACGGTGAAGATAAAAACCCTCTACCATTTTTCCCTGCAACTACGAGCAACACTCCATCACCAGAAAAGCTACTGGCCACCCAAACTTCCTAGATCGACAGGGAAGACCAAAAACCCACTTTCTAATCAATCGTGAATATCTCATTCAATACTAACTTAAAATTTTTGATTTAACTCTTAAAAATCATTATCTAAGACAAGGATTCAGATTATAAAAGAAAATCACAAGATTATATAGTTTGAATTTTAACATTTATTAAAATTCCTACTGTCACTTTCTTTCCCAAGTGATGTTTAAATCATCCTTACTTAATTTTAATTCCAGAACTTAGATTAGGATTTAATAACAAATCCTATTTGAATCCTAAAGCCTAACAGAGAATTTATGAAATGATTTTGATTTTAGATCAAAACTTCAATCTCTGAAAAATAAACAGAGATATGCTCAAACAACAAACATGTACACATGGTTTCAATAATTCATGTATTTAAAAACAGACATGCATAATATATTTCAGACATACATTCAAATTTATTCCAACATATATTATCTGTATCAAATCTAGGGGGAATTTATTGTTCACAGTTATAGGCAGAATATTGAACTAATAAGTAGATACTTTAAAACTTAACAGATATACACATTTTTTTTTCAAATATACAAGAGCATACATAATTTCAGACATGCAAAGTAATTACCAACTCATTAATTCACATGCAATTTGATACTTAGATTTTTATTCAAAAGTTTACTCACAGTTTTAAAAAAAAATGAACAGAGCTAACATAGATATATAACATGCACATTTCAATTATTCAGACATCTAATTCATCATCATGCAAACAATATTTATATCAACATTGATGATTTATTTAAGCAACCAGATTTAAGACAAACAAGTTGGGTTTACTCACAGTTTAAAGAGGCAAAGATTTTGGGAAAACTGGATTTGAAACTTGACTGCTTTGATCTCTTAAAAACAGGAAAGCTTGCTTTGAAAACTGTAATGCTAGCTTTGAAAACTTGAAAACCATGGCCTCTGGAATTTGTAAGCTTCGAAAACTTGCTTTGATTTACTTCAGATTTACTTGCATGCATTAATTACTGGTCTTGAAGAATAAATGTTTACAAGCTTGAAGGATGATTGTCACAGGTCTTAAAAACATTGCAGGTTTGTTTTGAACTTATACAATGTTTAACAGGGCCTTGATTTGGTTTGAAATAAGATTTCAGGTCTGAGAACAATGGCTTCAGGTTGTATATTTTTGGTTTGAGAAATGAATTTAGCTTTTGGTTGTGAGATGATTTTGGTTTGAATAATTATCTGGTTTTGGTTTTGAAGATGATCATTTCAGTTTGTAGATTCTTGGTTTGGAAATGATTTCGGTTTGAGATGAATTTCAGTTTTGGTTTGAGAAGATTATTTCAGATTTGGTTTGGAGGAGATTTCGGTTTGAATAATTTTCTGATTTTAGTTTTGTCTTTGTTTAGAAATGAGATTAGAAAAGAAAAAGGAAATAGAGATGTAGGCTTTTATAAACTTAATTTTATGGTTTATTAAAAATCAAAGAAAATGATAATAAAATGACACTTGTCTCATACCATTCTTATTATGTTAACACATGTTACTTAAGATGTTTAGAACTTAACACTTGTCCTTATTTATTTTTATATTATTATTATTTTTTTTTTAAAAGATTTTAAAAGCTTTTATATTTATTTCCTAAATAGATAAATACATATTTTATTTAATAAATGCTTTCCTATATTATAAATAAATGAAATCTTTAAAAGAAAATAAAATAAAACCCATTTATATTCTAATAAAATTATATACAATGTATTTCATTCATTTTTAAGTGTAAAAATATCTTTTGTATTTATTTACTATTTAAATAAACACTTTATTTAGTTTGAAATTGATATAAAACAACTCAAGACAATATATATATATATTTAAACAATACTATTAAATATTGGAAATGATAAATCTATTTTAAAATTAAATTTATAAAATAACATAATTAAATAATTATCCTTATTATAATTCAATCTATATCATAATTAATACATCACATTATTATTATTTGGTTATTTATATTTGAAATAACAATATTATCAATTTAAAATAATTTAAATTAAGAGATTATCACATTTTAAACTTCTCGAAATTCCGGGATATCACATTCCTTCCCCCTTAAAAGAATTTCGTCCTCGAAATTTAAAACAAAAGATAATCAAAAAATTTAAATTTATTTTCAAAAATCCAAGCATACACATCAACCATACACTATCAAACAATCAACCATTCATCCAAACAAACAATTTCATCCAAGCAACAATTCATACAAACAAACAACTCTAGTTATCCGGACATAGATCCGGATAAACTCCCTAAAATTATCCCGAGTTTCCCCGATACAGATACTGGGTTACTCGCTCTATTAAATCCAAACTGGTAATTCAATACCGAAGCCAAAACACTTATCCTCACAAAAACTCAGAAAGATCTAATATACTCGGAGCTATCTTTCTAATCTTACCCAATCTTATTTGCTCCCTTTTATTGGAGAAATAACAATGAAGTCTCCAACTTCGAATTCCAAATTCTTCATCTCTAATCCACAGAACTCTTCTGACGATTCTGGGCTGCCTTCATCCTTTCCTGATCAGCTCAATCTTCGCTGACGCTTCTCAAAACAAACAGGACCAAAAACAATCCAATAAACGGATCCTCTCAAGATCTACAGAAATCCAGAACTAAAACTCTACTCCACAATCATCGGTAGATTCCAAATACTTCTCCTATCCAGAAAAGACAAAACAAATGCTCTCACCAATCTGTCCTTCAGATCTAGAAAAACTTCCTGTAGGAACCCTCTAATCCAAACACTGCAACTTCCGGTTGCTTCTACTCTAGAACAACTACTACCAAGCTTTCGCTGCTCAACTCTGATCTGGATGCCGTCGATGAACTCGAACACAAACTAGATCAACACTCCAGAAAATTTCTGACAACTCTATAACTTCTACATCTTCTAAAGATGCCTCAAACTCAAGCAAAAGATTTCCCAAGAGAATTCTCAAACTATCGCAAGTCACTTTTGCGATTCTATCCAGTCTAATATCCAAAGATTACTGTTCTTTCTTAATCCATCAGAACAGTCTAGTGCTTGACCAATCCATTTGAAAAATGAATTTACTCCGCAGCTTCTGAACTCCACTCTACGAAACTGCTAAGCCAAAAGATCTTCCAGCAGGAACACAAAACACTCTAGCTGCACTACTGCCACATATGCCAAAGACTCCTTATCCAAAGCTTCTGGAGAAACTCGGACCTCAAACCGAACACAAACATCATGCTGAACTCAGCCGCATCACCGAATGCAGATATACTTCCTTAAACTTTCTCCAAACAGAAACATCGTCTGAGATATCCATAGTTACTGCATCTCATCACGCAGCTACTACTCCTGAGTTACCCAAGATACCATCACTCGCTTCTGCTCAACCAACAGATCCAAACTCTCAAAAATCCGCCCACATGAGCGCGATCAAACTTATATTTCAATGATGGACTCCGAACCTTAACAGGTTTCCTTCAGAGATCAGAGAAATCCTTATATCATATCAAAGTTTACTCGAGACGGTATTCGGTCTACAGTCTCGACAGATATATTTCCAACCTCAAACATTCAAACTCCAACCATTTGTAGTCGTGTTTACACACCACTACCTTATCTACCTTTAGAACTCATATTGGAAAACCCGAACAGGTAACCCAACAAATAGGTAAAAATAAATATATATAGTTATATATAGAAAAATTACAAATACGCTCTCTCAAGATAGACACCACTCCAGAGCCTAGGTATTCACTCAACCTACAGCTCTGATACCAAATGTGACGACCCGGCTTTCATCGACCAGAAAGTCGTATCGCTGATAAGAAAGAAAGGGATAGAAAGAGAAAAGAAGAGAAGAAAGAAAGAAACAACAACAGAATCTAAACAGCGGAACGAATAAATTATATTAATAACAAAAACTATTACATAGTATCATATACAACAACTATCAGAGTTACACAACATATACAACACATACTAGACAGTTATAAACACCTGTCTAGTTTCTACAATAAAAGATACAACACAGATAACAATGACTCAGAGATCAACACAGCGGAACTACTATATCTCTACAGCGCTGAAGCCTCCTGCTCCATTGCTCCTCCAGATAACTCGTCAAAGCAAACCTGACTCCCTTGGCTACTCGTAAAAATTTGAGTACCCAAGAGTTTATATAAAACAGAAATAAACACTTGGGTCAGACATGGGTCTGGTGTGAGTAAACGGTTTAAATTGCTTAACTTCAAAACCTTTTAAATCAAAAGTATCACGTAAGACTTCCCACACATAAACATGGGTAAGTTTTTACCTTACGCTAACCAAAACATTTGATAGGAAATTCGATTGTATTATAATAGGTCTAGGGTTTTCAAATAAATATGAAATAGCTGAAATGCTTACATCTCACATTCCAACATAGTTGGGCACAACTAATACGTACGGCACTTATTGGAAGTTGGATTTCCATACAATGGCAGGGCTACTGGGGTACCGCCCGTCACAGTACGTGGCCTAGATCACCGTACCGAGGAGTACGCCCGCTCCCCTGCAACACAAAGCCGGAACCATCCCTTACTGGATAATTCCGAATAAAATCACCCCACGGTTGTGTACATCAACCGCACCACTAAGTCGAAAATAGAAAGGGACATCTAGACAGGGATGACCTTACTCTCAGTGGGCGCTACCCACGAAGCCTTGCTGCACCTCCCCTGTTTTAGCCATTCCCGGTTGATCAGGCTTGAGGTCACGATTACCTTTAATCAGAACACTTCACTTAGAATGCTCATCGTCCACCTGACGATGTGCTGAAAGCATTCAATCCATACAAGTTCGTTCCGGGTTCGAACGAAACCGAAGGCATTATCTCGTTACACTCGTTTTGGAATCACCCTCAGAGTTAACGACAATAACCCTTGCACTCTGAATCTTCATCTTCACTTGAGATTCACGACCTATCGTTAATTTGGATCGATGTGGTATTCGGGTCTCCAGACCTGGAAATCCGGTATACGGAAACCCGATCCCGGTCTCATCGAAATCCAAAACGTATCTTTTAAGGCCAAGTTGTTTAAAGGTTTAAACAATTCAATTCAATACTTGAATTCACACAGCTTTAACATAGATAAATATCACATATTTATCACAGATATATCCAATATCATATCACAGAATATCATAGTATATCATCCAATAGATATCAACCAAATCAGACATTCTACTCAACCATCATTCATAAGCAACCATTTATTAATCTCTATTATAATTAATTTAATCAACTTAAATTAAATTAATTACTTAAGAATTAATTTCTATTCTTGCTTAATCAACATTAATTAATTACAATCCATTTAATTAATTAATCATTAAATATTAATCACTCTTGATTAATTATTCATTAATTACATAAAGTAATTATCCTTTAATTAATTTTACAAATTAATTATCCTTAATCATTTATAGTAATTAACTTTTAATTACTCTCATTAATTATAATAATTTATATCCTTAATTAATTACATTAATTAATTAATTAACTATAATTAATTACATTAATTAATCAACCTTAAATAATTATTAACAGTAATTAACTAATCTTAATTACTTCTTAATTATTTATCATTTATTTCATAAATCCTTTTTGATTAATTTTACCAATTACATCCAGTAATTCCTTTTACCAATTACTTACACTAAGTAATTACACTTAACCAATCTTATTAAGTAATTATACTTAATCAATGACTAAGTGACTATCCTTAATTAATTAACAAATTAATTAACTTAAATAAATCACATTCATTTCTTAAATCATAACTGAGTAACTCATCCTTAATTACCCTTTAAACAAATTAATTAATCCTTGATTAATTATTCTTTAACTATTAATTAATAAACCTTAATTATTAATCAATATCCTTTAATACAAAGTAATCAATCCTTAATTACTTTTATAATTAATTAATTAAACTTAATTAACTAATTAATTACCTCTTAATTATTAATTAATAAACTTAATTATTAATTAACAACCTTAATTACCAATTTAATTAATCCATAATTATCTATTAATTAATCTTTAATGATAATTAACTAACCTTAATAACAGTTAATTAATCCTTAAATAACTTTAATTATAAATTAATAATTTCTTAATTATTAATTAAGAAAACTTAATTATTACTTAATAAAACTTTATTAAGTACTTCTTAATTATTATCTTAATTAACCTTTAATCATTTAATTAATCCTTATCAATAATTAATTAAATAAATTAATTAATCTTAATTTCTTAATTAAATTAATTAATTTCAACTCATTTAAAAATCTTAATTAATCTTAAGATAAAACATTATCATTAAAACATTTGATCTTAGTAATTTAACTTACTTAATTAAATGTCATTAATTAAGTTTTAAAATAAATAAGTTGATTACTTATCTTTAATTATAAATTAACAATCCATAATTACAAGTAAATAAAACACTTGAAAACTTAATTGTTAATTTACTTATCCTTAAACATCAACGAATTTAATTAATAAGTCACGCTTTAATTATCTCATAAACTATCCAACTTTAATTAAGTTTTTAAGATAAAAACATCTCCTTATTAATTAACCTTTATATTAAGTTTGAAAATAACTTAAGATTTTGACTTAATATATTTAAGTTAAATAAATCATACAATTTAATTTATTTAAACAATTTATTACAAAGTAATAAATTTTCAAGAAAATTGATTTAACTTAATTATTTAAATTTACAACTTACCTTTACTTAAATTTAAAAACTAGTTTAACATTTACTTTGGTTTTAACCCATATGTATTTAAATCTAAGCCAATACATCTGCATCTTTATTAAACAGAGATTTAATTTTAGAATTTAAAACTGTTTTGAATTTAAAGAAATTTAAACTGCTAACAGTTTTCACTCAGCTCACAACGACCCGAAGGCAAACCCGAGCCAAAACCTAATCTACCCGAGACCTCGCTTTGAAATTTAAACTGTTAAAAACTTAACAGTTATCACACAAAATACTCGTGTACCTCCCCACCATATACCCGAGCCAAAAAGCTTCTTCCTCGATACCTACTTCGAGGAAAACACCCACGAAACCCAAACCCAAATCAACACTGACACGCTGTGCCACTGTGCACCGTGCACCGCCAACGGTGATCCTCCGACCATCGCCAAAGCTTCCCACACACCCACGAACTCTCCAGCAACCCATCGAAATCATCCAACCACCATCAGAAGCCACGATTCAAAATCGAGTACCCAGGGTGAACTGTAACCCAAACCCATCACCAGAAATTGGTTCAAACTTCTCGTCTCCGATCACTGGAGTCACAGCGATCCCGGCTACATCTTCTCTAGCATTCCAAGCCACTATCTTCAAGATATAACATCACTCGATCACTCGAGATACCATAATTCCCTCATTTCCAGATTCGTACACTTTTTGGGTTTTAACCCTACTTTGATGAACTGCCGCCACCACGGTGAAGATAAAAACCCTCTACCATTTTTCCCTGCAACTACGAGCAACACTCCATCACCAGAAAAGCTACTGGCCACCCAAACTTCCTAGATCGACAGGGAAGACCAAAAACCCACTTTCTAATCAATCGTGAATATCTCATTCAATACTAACTTAAAATTTTTGATTTAACTCTTAAAAATCATTATCTAAGACAAGGATTCAGATTATAAAAGAAAATCACAAGATTATATAGTTTGAATTTTAACATTTATTAAAATTCCTACTATCACTTTCTTTCCCAAGTGATGTTTAAATCATCCTTACTTAATTTTAATTCCAGAACTTAGATTAGGATTTAATAACAAATCCTATTTGAATCCTAAAGCCTAACAGAGAATTTATGAAATGATTTTGATTTTAGATCAAAACTTCAATCTCTGAAAAATAAACAGAGATATGCTCAAACAACAAACATGTACACATGGTTTCAATAATTCATGTATTTAAAAACAGACATGCATAATATATTTCAGACATACATTCAAATTTATTCCAACATATATTATCTGTATCAAATCTAGGGGGAATTTATTGTTCACAGTTATAGGCAGAATATTGAACTAATAAGTAGATACTTTAAAACTTAACAGATATACACATTTTTTTTTCAAATATACAAGAGCATACATAATTTCAGACATGCAAAGTAATTACCAACTCATTAATTCACATGCAATTTGATACTTAGATTTTTATTCAAAAGTTTACTCACAGTTTTAAAAAAAAATGAACAGAGCTAACATAGATATATAACATGCACATTTCAATTATTCAGACATCTAATTCATCATCATGCAAACAATATTTATATCAACATTGATGATTTATTTAAGCAACCAGATTTAAGACAAACAAGTTGGGTTTACTCACAGTTTAAAGAGGCAAAGATTTTGGGAAAACTGGATTTGAAACTTGACTGCTTTGATCTCTTAAAAACAGGAAAGCTTGCTTTGAAAACTGTAATGCTAGCTTTGAAAACTTGAAAACCATGGCCTCTGGAATTTGTAAGCTTCGAAAACTTGCTTTGATTTACTTCAGATTTACTTGCATGCATTAATTACTGGTCTTGAAGAATAAATGTTTACAAGCTTGAAGGATGATTGTCACAGGTCTTAAAAACATTGCAGGTTTGTTTTGAACTTATACAATGTTTAACAGGGCCTTGATTTGGTTTGAAATAAGATTTCAGGTCTGAGAACAATGGCTTCAGGTTGTATATTTTTGGTTTGAGAAATGAATTTAGCTTTTGGTTGTGAGATGATTTTGGTTTGAATAATTATCTGGTTTTGGTTTTGAAGATGATCATTTCAGTTTGTAGATTCTTGGTTTGGAAATGATTTCGGTTTGAGATGAATTTCAGTTTTGGTTTGAGAAGATTATTTCAGATTTGGTTTGGAGGAGATTTCGGTTTGAATAATTTTCTGATTTTAGTTTTGTCTTTGTTTAGAAATGAGATTAGAAAAGAAAAAGGAAATAGAGATGTAGGCTTTTATAAACTTAATTTTATGGTTTATTAAAAATCAAAGAAAATGATAATAAAATGACACTTGTCTCATACCATTCTTATTATGTTAACACATGTTACTTAAGATGTTTAGAACTTAACACTTGTCCTTATTTATTTTTATATTATTATTATTTTTTTTTTAAAAGATTTTAAAAGCTTTTATATTTATTTCCTAAATAGATAAATACATATTTTATTTAATAAATGCTTTCCTATATTATAAATAAATGAAATCTTTAAAAGAAAATAAAATAAAACCCATTTATATTCTAATAAAATTATATACAATGTATTTCATTCATTTTTAAGTGTAAAAATATCTTTTGTATTTATTTACTATTTAAATAAACACTTTATTTAGTTTGAAATTGATATAAAACAACTCAAGACAATATATATATATATATTTAAACAATACTATTAAATATTGGAAATGATAAATCTATTTTAAAATTAAATTTATAAAATAACATAATTAAATAATTATCCTTATTATAATTCAATCTATATCATAATTAATACATCACATTATTATTATTTGGTTATTTATATTTGAAATAACAATATTATCAATTTAAAATAATTTAAATTAAGAGATTATCACATTTTAAACTTCTCGAAATTCCGGGATATCACACTATTATTACACTCAACTCATTCTAGAGTACTACTGACTCTATCTCTAATGAGTAACACCCAACAGAGCAGGGTTGTCGTTTAACCATATGCTCTGATACCAACTGTAAAGACCCGCAATCCGTCTTCCGAAAACCCGACACTGCTACGTCCACTGTAGCAATTGCCGAACAATCGGATGGCGAAAACGCGAAACTTTAATATTTAAAAGAAGAGGAGGAAGAGAAGATAGAATAAAAAGAGAAGAAGAACAACAAAACAACAATAGATACAGAACAGAGACAATATCAGAATCTCACATATCGCAGCGGAACAATATATAATAGATAAATGAATATCATTTAAAAACAAAAGAATTATATCTGTTATTACATTACATCACATCATATCATCAGAGTCAATAAACAACAATGGACAGTTATATAAACTTGTCCTTATACAGAATACACAGCGGAATAAATACTATCAGATACAAATACTACGTCTCGTCCTCCAGCTTTTCTCCAAAGCTCCAGAATATCCAGAATATCCTGATAATCTAACTCTAGGCTGCCCATGTGGAAATTGGTGGGCACCCAGAGTTTAGAAGGGAACAATAAACTCCGAGTCAGTCATGGTGACTGGTGTGAGATCGTAAAACAGTTATTTATCTTTAAAATAAACAACAGAAGAATTTTAAAGTAAATTCGAAATGCTTTTGGAAAATGAAACTACCATAAGACCTCCCACCACACACACAATGCAAACGCAGAATTGGAGGAGATTTCTTCTTATGATAGTCAAAGATGCTTACTATGCAAAATCAAATCATTTTTGATATTATTATTAGTGCATAGTGTAGAAATTATTTCGAAAGTATAATATTAATCTTAGCCAACATACGACCAGTATCGTATGCCTACTATAGCTACTATGTTCAATAGCAGGTTACCGCCACATTCCATAGCAGGTAATACAACTAAAACCGTACAAGTCGCGTATTGTTTCTTTGGATTTCCAACAAATGGTCAGGCTAAGGAACTTCCTATCCACGATGGGTACGTCCCTGGAATAGATGACCCGAGAACCTAACCGGATCTCTGCCAACACAAGGCCGGGTTACCTCTGCAAAAATAGGTAACTACTGACACGCGCATGCCATCCCCCGATCGTCACCGATCTTCCCGAGGATCCCCGATTTCCAACAAACCACATAGATAATAATAATGCAGTAACCACAGAGGTTAAGTATCTGGGCTCCATACCATGATACCACCTTTATCCAGAAGGAATGACATACACTAAGGGGCGCTACTCCCTAGAACCTTGCCGCATTCGTCCTGTTTCGACCATTTCCGGGGTGTGAGGCTCGATGAAGTCTCGTCCACAAAGCTACGCTTTCTCAAAAAGCCCTGCTTCGGGTCAAACAAAATGATCAACCTATGATCACAAAGATATAAGATCAAACAAATGATCATATCACAAATGATCAAACACTGATCATTTCACAGCAACACTCAGTATGCCACGTTACCAAATTGGGATATATCGCTGATAAATTTCAACTACATAACCTCTGAGCTCGTACGTCTCAGAGAAGGGTGTTAAGCTAAGAGAATAAATTCTCCGCCACCAACAGAAATGTATTTGAAAGAAATCAGCTCAATATCTCAAATTGTAACGTCAGACACACAATCCATATAAGTCTGTTCCGGGATCGAACAGAACCGAAGGCACTTCTCACGAAGCCCTTGCATATCCGGATAATTTTCAATCACGTCAGGACTTCCCGTCACTAAGGGTGATAAAACCTCTAAATCGGAGATCAGCCGATGTAGAGTAACTCGACGGTAATCCTTCCGTTTTCAAAAATATCCGGTCTTCAACACCGGTCTTCGAATGCAATTCATAACGACGTATCACATATTCGGAATGGGTTATACGACCCCATGGTCCTTTCCCGGCTAACCCGACTAGTGAGCGTTTATTTAAAAATAAGTGTGGCATTCAAATTCATCCAATTCACAACAAAACATCCATTCAGGGTAATTATTGATAGTCGGTTATTTAACTATCAATAAAGATGCGCAACATCATCAGATTCCAAATAATTTTCCAAATTATTTTATCTTCCAAAATATCTTACTAGATATATAATTTTTCCACACTTCAAAAATAAATCAACGTTTATTTTTAAAACGAATTCCCATTCCTTTATAAATTCCATATTGAATTTATATTTCAAAATATCTTCTGATATACGATTTTCAAATCGTTTTTCAATATTCAATTTCAATTTATCTTTTACAAAGATAAATTCTCAAAACGTTCATTTCATTGGAAAAGCATTTCCATACTTATTTAAAAATAAGTGTTTCACAAATCTATTCATTTTCAACACTTGAAAATATTCGATATACTTAAATCAAATTAAGTATATATTCATCCTTTAAGGAAAATATTCTTTTAACACATTTATTTGAGTCAAAACGAATGTTACGTAAAACATCGTTACGACGACTCGAAATCACTAGTATAGGGATTCGAAATTAAGATAGATATATAAATCCCAATACTATATAAAACATTTCCTTCCGGAAATCATTTACTATAACAACAGTGTTATAGTCCATCATTTCCTTAAATTTCTCGAAAACGTCTATTTCAACAAGAACTGTTGAAACCTATGATTTCGATATTTCACACGTTTTAAAACATCTTTTAAAACAATCACTTCATTTCAAATATTGCTTTCCCGAAACATATCCATTTTATTTAATAATATATTCACTGTCCAAAATCGTGAATATACTTCAATAATTATATTTCAATCTTTTCTACACGTTTTATTCCAAGAATTATCCACTATCCAAAATCGTGGATAAAATTTCCTTAATAACTTCTATATTACATTCATCAAATTTGATTGATTTCAAATTCATAAAACAACGTTTATAAATTCACCTTTATATTTTCTAACAACTTCGATTTACAAAATTTCCTTTTATTGACTTCTAAATTTACTTATCAAAATAAGTGATTTCAGATTTATAAACAACGTTTATAAATCACATTTATACTTCATAACAATTTCAACTTATGAAATCATTTCATTTGGCAATTTCTATTTATATCCCAATTACGTGCAAAAATCTAATTTATAAGTAAATTACTTATAAATCGTTTATCCTACAACATCTATTCACTTTATAACTTCACGTTATAAATCTATTTATTTCGTTTACTTATGGAATCCTTTTTTACTTCTTTTTAACACTTATAAAAATTCGTTTTATAAGTCCAATATTTTGATTTACAACATATCAATTTTATAAATCTTTCTATACAAATCGTTTTATAGTTATTCAAAATCCCAACTTAAACCATTTTATAAATAAATCGACCTTTATTTCAAAAACGACACTTCGGTTATATTTCACTAAAAATTATAACTTTTATAACTTTAAAATTTTACGTTTATAATCGATTCAAAAAATTCCATAAAACGTATATTTTCAAAAATCACTTTAAAAACCCTTTTAAAGTAAAAGTCGTTATTTTTACATTTCAAAACTGAATCCGATGATGCCACAACACCAACCAGTCCATCACAACAGTCAAATATCATATATCATCATATGATAACAGAATATATCACAATATCTGTAAATAAGTAAATACAGTTGAGGAATCCAGTTGGATCCCTCCAACCTGTTTCCCTGCATCCAAAAACGTCAGCACAATACCAATTCCGCTCCAGTACGGAATTATCGCGGTATATAGGTTTTTATAAATCCGCTTACTAACGGCGCAATAGGGTCTCATCCGCTATACGAGGCGGGAAATCAATCAATCCAATATATACATATGCCAATATGTATATATTGCTATATATAGATATATCCTATAATATCTAATATCACATCCAAACAGTCAATCATCAATCAATAACTGTAAAAAATTCCACATTCAAATTTGAGTGAGAAGATCTCACCTTGATTTCAATTCCGTTTTCAGCGTTTATTTTCGAATAAAATAAACAGACGTTTGATTTCATCCAAAATTTACACTAGCTCCAATTGGCTCCAATTCAGTTGCACAGCGAAGTGCTCGACGAAACGAAGACAACGCAACTGGTTTCGTTATTTTCTGACAATATATGACAACGTTATAGCAGTTTGAAGTTAATACGATTTTAAATAAAATAAATATACAATTTCTTTTTTTTTTTCTTTACCCTATTCAATCCTGGCCATCCATTTCAAAGCAATCAGATCTGGGCCGCGAGACCATCTTCCCTCTTCATTCACGTACGCGACCCAGGTTCAAAGAGAACCCACTTGCCGCCTAGTTCATCGAATTGCTGCGACTCCACCTCGACGTTAGAAACTGATCGACTACTTTCATTGTGGAGCTCGTCACGAGAGCAACTCACGACCAAAACCTTGAGGAACTCGGTCCCCCAATTCTCCTCGCAATACGCGCACGAACGGGCAGCTTTGAGCCATGATCTCGACCACCACGAAGCGCCAAGGATGATCACAACCGTATGGATCTATAGTGCTCGACGAGTACTTCGACTTTCCAGTTGATGATTTTCACTAACGATGCATGGGTTTGGAGGATTTGGAGGAGAAAGAACGTGATTTCCTGGCCCTTGGTTTTAAGAGATGGCGGCCACGAACATAATAAAACCCTAGCTAATAATTTTTCTTTTATTTTATGATTAATCGTCTATTTATAGCAAATATCGAACACTATTCATCCGGTTTTCCCAAACTCCAATCTACGCGCTGTAACTGGCATTTCTGGGGTTTATCCCGCGTTCCGGACACAATGGAACAGGTTTCGGAAGCTAATTCGGACTTCTGTGCGAGATACGGAGAAAAACGATCAATTTAAATTAAACCGATTTAAATCGATTTCGAGGCGTTTTGGCTTGCCCCGGACAAATGGTAAATCCAAAAATTACGAAATTTGAAATCTTACAATAATATCACATTACGGATCCGATGAAACTGGTTTCGTCGAAATCCGAGACCGTTTGAAAAATGACTATTTTAACTCGACGATTTAAAATTAAAACGATATCGATGCGTTTCGAGTTGCCAGGGTCAAACGACAACTCCGATTGATACGAAAATTGAAATCCGATAATAACTAACTATTACGGATCCAATGGAACTGGTCTCGTTCAATTCTGAGACTGTTCGAAAATTGGCTATTTTTACAGTCGATAATTAAATATTAAAATATTCAGTTTTCACAGATTAACTCCAAATTCAATCCTGAAAGTTCTATAACCTTTCTATAACTCCAGTATGATTAAATAAAATTTTACAAATCATTTTCAATCATTTTAACTCGATTTTCAATTATCCCTGAGATTTCACTATTTAATTTATCGATTTAATTATCAAATTAAATCCAATATCCGAAAAATAAATCATTCGACTTCTAAATTCCATTTATTAATATTTAAAATTAATTAAATATTCGAATTTTAATTATCAAAAATTCTGGGTCGTTACATATATCATCTTAATTTAAATTGAATTAAATTAATTACTTCATTTTATAAATCCTTCTTACTTAACCATTAATTAATTACAATCAATTAATTAATTATCCTCTAATAATTTATTTCAATTAATCATCTTGATTAATTATCTTTTGATTACATTCAAGTAATTTATTCTCAATTAATTACTTAAATTAATTATCCTTAACCACTTATTGTAATTAACCTTTAATTACTTCATTAATTAATTTACTAAAATTAATTAACTTAATCAACTATAATTAATTACATTAATCCTTAATTAATTACATTGATTAATTTCTTCATCTATTAATTATTACTTAATTAACCAATCTTAATTACATCATTAATTATATTAATTAATGATCCTTAATTACAACTTAATTATTAATTACTTAATTAAATTAATTACATTAAGTAATTAATCTTAATTAAACAACATTTATTAATCACCTTTGATTAATCTTCAATCAGTAATTAACTACCCTTAATTACTTTCACTAACTAAATTAATTACTCCTTAATTAATTTCTTAATTAATCCCTTGATTAATTCACAAGTAATTAAACTCAAATTACTTCCATTAATAATATCATTATTCACTTAATTACTTCCAGTAATTATTTATTATTAACTTCCCTAAATAATCTTACCTTAATAATTACATTAAGTAATTATTTATCAAATCAACTCTTGATTATTCTAAATTAATTAAACTTAATTAATTAACTTAACTAATCAAATTAACTTCAATTAATTACAATAAGTAATTAATTCTTAATTACTTCCATTAAGTAATTCCATTTAAACAATTTCACAAATGATTATCTTTAAATTAATTAATCTAATTAATTATTAAAATTAATTACATAAATTAATTATTTAATAATCCATAGTTAATGACCTTCATTAACAATTATTTAATAACTTTTCTTAAATAATTAACTTATATTAATTATTATTAATTTCAAATTAATAAATCTTAATAACCAATTAATTAAACATTAATTATTTAATTAATTAAGTATTAACCATAACTTAATTAATCTTTAATTACTTATTAATTAATTCCTAACCATTAATTAATACTCTAATTTATAATCCTTAATTACAATTTAATTATTCTAATTAATAAATCTTAATCATTAATTAATTAGTATAAACCTTTAATTACCTATTTAATTAATCCAAATGATTAATTAATCAAACAGTTTAATTATCCATTAAATTTCCTAATTAATTTAATGAACACAAATCTTTAATTACTTTAAGATAAAACTTTATTCTTATTGATAAACAAGTTATCATTTACCATTCATATTTGAAACATCCATTTCAAATTTAACTTTTAAATTTCAATTTAAATTCTAGATTTAAAATGAATACTAATTTGTTTAAACAAAGTTTAAATACCAATTTAAAGCTTCTACATGTTGAAGAATTATATTTATAAAAGAATTTTACAAAGGGTTTAAATCAAATTCCTTTTTAATTTAAAATATTTAAATCTAACTAACATTTAAAACATTTATTTCCAATCTAAGTTTTAAAAACAAACTGGAATCTATACATTAAAACTTTGATTTAAATCCCTGTTTAAATTTTGCTTCAAACTTTAAATTAGATTTAAATTGAACTGACAGGTTTCTTAAAACCTGGTAACACTAAAATACTCGCGTCCCCACTAACCACTTCGAGTCGCAGTCTTAAATTTCCCGAGTCTTCCCCGTAAGAAATACGAAAATCACGAGACCCTCTTCTTCTAAAATCCAGACTTCACCCAGAATTTACTCGAGTTTTTACAATTTTACTTTGAGTCGCCTGCCTAAAAACTTCGAGCGTCACTCGACCAAAACTCGAGAAAACCCAGACCTCTCCACTGCTACCATTCCAGACTTCACCCAGACACATACCATCGCGTGCACGTGCACATCCACTAGCGGCGTCTCCGACCATCCACGACTTCCCCCACCAGTCGACGATCAACCATAAACCAAACTACGATCATCCAATCTTCGATCTATACTCGAGATCGAAATTGAGAACTTCGAGCACTAAACTGGAACACAGACCACCTCCAAAACCTGGCAACAACTCCTCGTCCTCCCACTTTCGATCACCAGAACGCCAGCAAATCCAGCGACGACTTCGTCCACGTCACGACTATCATTTTCTAGAGTTTCGTCGAACTCGATCCATCCTAGACGAAATGATGCTCGATTCCTCTAGACTGGTAATAACTAGGTTTAAAAATTTAAAACTTAAATCATTTCTTCCTCACTGCCTTAATTCGATTTCTAATAATTTTCCTTATATCCATGATCATCCCACTACCATTACTAAAGATTTTGAACTTCCAATTTCACTGAGATGATCAAAATCACCAGAACTTCATCTCTAACATTAACCAGAACTGCTCTTATTAAACTAAACTAAAAACTATGATATTCATGCTAAAAATCATATTATCATCTATGTTTTCAATTTATACATTTGAATTTATAAATTACAGAGTTCAAATTTTCACTTTATAAAACATGTCTCTGTTGTTTTTGTTTACAGAGGCACTCAGACTAAATTTTGTCTTAATTAAATCTTTTAATCTTTAGTTTACTAGGGAACAACTAATTTTACTTAAACCTTAGATCTACACTTAAAACTAGATCATGAGATATGATTTATATCAAAAACAGTAGCCTAGAATTCAAGATAACAGGGTCACACTGATACAAATAACATACACATCTATATACATTCATATACATGCAGAGTCATCTATAAACATCCATATCAAAACAATATTTATCACAGAATTAGGCATGCATCATAATTACTTAAGTTAATTTTAAGTAAGAATGTTACTCACCTATTTAATGTTGAACAGAGAAGTGATATACTGTAAGCTTTGAAAAACTGAATTTGCTTTGAATTCATCTGCTTGTTTTGAAAACTGAAAACACTTGCTTATGTTTTGAAACTGAAATGCTTCTTGCTCTTGACAACTTGAAAATGACATGCATGCTTGCTTTAGATAATTTCCAGATTGGAAGAAAATGCTTGCAGTTGCATGCACTTGGAAAGGATCCAGACTTGGAGAACATGGTTACAGATCTTTTGAACTTGAGACTTAAGCCAGGCTTTTGGTAGATTTCAGGCTTTTGAATATTCCAGGTTTGAGAAATTTAATCTATAGATTTTTGTTAAACAGGCTTGCAAGAACAAAGGGTTACAGGTCTGATTGTTTTACAGAGCACTGATTTTTGATTAGAGGAATATTTTCAGGTTTGAGGAGATTTTCAGGTTGAAGATGAAATGATCTCAGTTTGGTTTGAGGATTTGATTTTAGTTCCGGTTTGAGATGATTTCAGTTTTGATCTTTGTTTTTGAAAAAATGGAATTAGAAAAGAAAAGAGAAATGAGAGATAGGCTTATATAAACTAAATTGATGGTTTATTAAAAATCAAGGAAAATGAAAATAAAGTTGACACTTGTCTTCATCCATTCTTATTATGTTAACACATGTATTTTACATGCATATAAAATTAACACTTGTATTATTTATTTTTATATTATTTTTAAAAAGATTATAAAAGCTTTTATATGTATTTTCTAAATAGATAAATACATATCTTTTTAAATAAATGCTTTTCTATATTATACATAAATGAAACCTTTGAAAGAAAAATAAAATAAAAACCCATTTATATTCTAAAATCATATACAATGTATTTCATTCATTTTTAAGTGTAAACATATCTTTTGTATTCATTTACTATTAAATAAACACTTTCTAAATTTATATGAATAAAATTCCTTTTAAAGAAAATATTGTAAACAAATCTTATTTTAAATAAAAGTCTTGTTCATATATTTTATACCCAAATAAAATAAGATAATTATCTTTTAAAGATTCAAATTTAAATCCAGATTCAAATTCAAATTTGACTTTTAAAATCCAATTTAAAAATCAATTCAACATTTATATTTGACATAACAATATTATCAATTTAAAATAATTTAAATTAAGAGATTATCACATTTTAAATTCCTCGAAATCCCGGGATATTACATTCCTCCCCCCTTAAAAGAATTTCGTCCTCGAAATTTAAACAAAAGATAATCCAAATTTTTTTTATATTTATTTTCAAAAATTCAAGCATATACATCAACCATACACTACCAATCAAACAACCATTCATCTAAACAAACAATTTTATCTAAACAAACAACTTTAGTTATACAAACAACAATTCTAGTTATCCGAACATAGATCCGGATAAACTACCTAATATTATCCCGAGTTTCCCCAATACAGATACTGGGTTACTCGCTCTACCGAATCCAGACTGGTAATTCAATACCGAAACAAAAACATATATCCTCACAAAAAAATCAGAAAGATCCAATATACTCGGTGCTATCTTCCTAGTCTTACCCAATCTTGTTTGCTCCCTTTTACTGGAGAAATAATAATGAAGTCTCTAACTTCGAATTCCAAATTCTCCATCTCTAGTTTACAGAACTCTTCTGCCGATTCTGGGATGCCTTCATCCTTCTTGATCAGCTTAACCATCGCTGATGCTTCTTGAAACAAACCGGATCAAAAACAATCAAATAAACGGATCCTCTCAAGATCTACAGAAATCCAGAACTCAAACTCTACTCCTCAATCATCAGTAGATTTCCAAATACTTCTTCTATCTGGACAAGACAAAACAGATTCTCTCACCAATCTGACCTTCAAATCTTGAAAAGCTTCCTGTAGGAACCCTCTAATCCAAACACTGCAACTTCCGGTTGCTTCCATTCTAGAACAACTGCTACCTATCTTTCGCTGCTCAACTCTGATCTAGATGTCGTCTATGAACTCGAACACCAACTAGACCAACACATTTCAGAAGATCTTTGGCAACCCTATAACTCCAATATCTACTAGAGATGCCTCAAACTCAAGAAAAAGATTTCCCCAGAGAATACTCAAACTTTCGCAAGTCACTTTTGCGATTATATCTAGTCCAATATCCAAAAATAATGTTCTTTCTTAATCCATCAGAACAGTCTATGCTTGACTAATCCATTTGAAAAATGAATCTACTCTGCAGCTTATGAACTCCACTTCTAAGAAAGTTAAGCCAAAAGATCTTCCAACAAGAACACATAACACTCGAGCTACACTGCTGACACAGATGCCTAAGACTCCTTATTCAAAGCTTCTAGAGAAACTCGGACTTCAAACCAAACAGAAACACCATGCTGAACTCAGCCACAACACCGAAACAGACACACTTCCTTAATCTTGTTCCAAAGAAAACATCTTCAGGAACATCCATAGTCACTGCATCTCATCATACAGCTACTATTACCTGAGGTATCAAGGTACCATCACTCACTTCTGCCTCATCGACAGATCCAACTCTACTCATCCACACTTCAAAGATAAACTCCGAACCATTACAGTTTCCTTCGGAGATCGATGAAATCCTTCACCACAGCAAAGTTTACTCGAGACGGTATTGGGTCTACAGTCTCGACAGATACACTTCCAACCTCAACACTCAGACTCCAACCATTGGTAGTCGTGTTACACACACCACTACCCTATCTACCTTTATATCCTATATTGGAAAACCCGAACAGGTAACCCAATAAATATGTAGAAATACATAAATATATATATTTAAAATGATACTTTTTTATATAGAAATTATATCTGGGTAAAATTATTTCATTTACCTCTTTAAAACAATATTGTGTCCGTTGGCCTGGTTCAAGTGTTTAGAGATCCCTATCAATAACGTTAGCTACTCGTATTGACCAGAATCCATATACCACTCAACCGATCAATTAACACAATATAAAATCATTTTTATATAACTAACAATTACGCGCTCTCAAGATAGACACCACTCCAGAGCTTAGGTACTCACTCAACCTAATGCTCTGATACCACTGTAACGACCACGACTTTCTCTCCATAGAAAGTCGTATCGCTAATAAGAAAGAAAGGGATAGAAAGAGAAAAGAAGAGAAAGAAAGAACTAAACAATATCAGAATCTCACAGCGGAAACGAACAAAATATATTATATCACATAAATATTACATAGTATCATATACAACACTTAAAAGAGTTACACAGATTACATATCATATACTAGACAGTTATAAACATCTGTCTAGTTATTACATCTCAATACAAAACAAAGATCTAAACAAGATCAACACAGCGGAAACTACTATCTATATCTACAACGCTGAAGCCTCCTGCTCCATTGCTCCTCCAGATTACTCGTCAAAGCTAACCTGAATCCCTTGGCTACTCGTAAAAATTTGAGTACCCAAGAGTTTATAAAACAGAAATAAACAACTTGGGTCAGACATGGGTCTGGTGTGAGTAACAGGTTAAACTTGTTTAACTTCAAAACCTTTTGAAAGAAAAGGTATCACGTAAGACTTCCCACAAATAAACATGGGTAAGTTTTTACCTTACGCTAACCAAAACATTTGATAGGAAATTCGATTGTATTATAATAGGGTCTAGGGTTTTCAAGTAAAATACAGAAATAGCTGAAATGCTTACATCTCACATTTCAACATAGTTGGGCACAACTAATACGTACGGCACTTATTGGAGTTTGGATTCCATACAATGGCAGGGCTACCGGGGTACCGCCCGTCACAGTACGTGGCCTAGATCACCGTACCGAGGATCACTCCCAATCCCTTGCAACACAAGGCCGGAACATCCCTTACTGGATAATTCCCGCACAAGATACCTCACGGTTGGGATCAGCAACCGCACACACTAAGCCGAAATAAGAAGGGACTTCTAGACAGAGGTAATCTTGTCCTACTTGGGTGCTACCCACTAACCTTGCTGCACCTCCCCTGTTTTAGCCATTCCCGGTTTGTGAGGTTTGAGGTCACGATTACCTTTAAATAGAACACATCTATCTTAGAATGCTCATCGTCCACCTGACGATGTGCTGAAAGCATTCAATCCATACAAGTTCGTTCCGGGTTCGAACGAAACCGAAGGCATTATCTCGTTACACTCGTTTTGGAATCACCCTCAGAGTTAACGACAATAAACCTTGCACTCTGAATCTTCATCTTCACTTGATTCACGACCTATCGTTAATTTGGATCGATGTGGTATTCGGGTCTCCAGACCTGGAAATCCGGTATACGGAAACCCGATCCCGGTCTCATCGAAATCCAAAGCGTATCTTTTAAGGCCAAGTTGTTTTAAAGGTTAAAACAATTCAATTCATTATCTTTATACACAAAGAAAGATAATTCACAACAGATAATCAACATTATCAGATAATCCATACAATTCAACTAACATCCATATCACACAGCATATATCTCATTAGAGATATCAATCAAAGTCAAGTATCCAATACTAACACCCATTCATAAGTAATGATTTATATCATCTTAATTTAAATTGAATTAAATTAATTACTTCATTTTATAAATCCTTCTTACTTAACCATTAATTAATTACAATCAATTAATTAATTATCCTCTAATAATTTATTTCAATTAATCATCTTGATTAATTATCTTTTGATTACATTCAAGTAATTTATTCTCAATTAATTACTTAAATTAATTATCCTTAACCACTTATTGTAATTAACCTTTAATTACTTCATTAATTAATTTACTAAAATTAATTAACTTAATCAACTATAATTAATTACATTAATCCTTAATTAATTACGTTGATTAATTTCTTCATCTATTAATTATTACTTAATTAACCAATCTTAATTACATCATTAATTATATTAATTAATGATCCTTAATTACAACTTAATTATTAATTACTTAATTAAATTAATTACATTAAGTAATTAATCTTAATTAAACAACATTTATTAATCACCTTTGATTAATCTTCAATCAGTAATTAACTACCCTTAATTACTTTCACTAACTAAATTAATTACTCCTTAATTAATTTCTTAATTAATCCCTTGATTAATTCACAAGTAATTAAACTCAAATTACTTCCATTAATAATATCATTATTCACTTAATTACTTCCAGTAATTATTTATTATTAACTTCCCTAAATAATCTTACCTTAATAATTACATTAAGTAATTATTTATCAAATCAACTCTTGATTATTCTAAATTAATTAAACTTAATTAATTAACTTAACTAATCAAATTAACTTCAATTAATTACAATAAGTAATTAATTCTTAATTACTTCCATTAAGTAATTCCATTTAAACAATTTCACAAATGATTATCTTTAAATTAATTAATCTAATTAATTATTAAAATTAATTACATAAATTAATTATTTAATAATCCATAGTTAATGACCTTCATTAACAATTATTTAACAACTTTTCTTAAATAATTAACTTATATTAATTATTATTAATTTCAAATTAATAAATCTTAATAACCAATTAATTAAACATTAATTATTTAATTAATTAAGTATTAACCATAACTTAATTAATCTTTAATTACTTATTAATTAATTCCTAACCATTAATTAATACTCTAATTTATAATCCTTAATTACAATTTAATTATTCTAATTAATAAATCTTAATCATTAATTAATTAGTATAAACCTTTAATTACCTATTTAATTAATCCAAATGATTAATTAATCAAACAATTTAATTATCCATTAAATTTCCTAATTAATTTAATGAACACAAATCTTTAATTACTTTAAGATAAAACTTTATTCTTATTGATAAACAAGTTATCATTTACCATTCATATTTGAAACATCCATTTCAAATTTAACTTTTAAATTTCAATTTAAATTCTAGATTTAAAATGAATACTAATTTGTTTAAACAAAGTTTAAATACCAATTTAAAGCTTCTACATGTTGAAGAATTATATTTATAAAAGAATTTTACAAAGGGTTTAAATCAAATTCCTTTTTAATTTCAAATATTTAAATCTAACTAACATTTAAAACATTTATTTCCAATCTAAGTTTTAAAAACAAACTGGAATCTATACATTAAAACTTTGATTTAAATCCCTGTTTAAATTTTGCTTCAAACTTTAAATTAGATTTAAATTGAACTGACAGGTTTCTTAAAACCTGGTAACACTAAAATACTCGCGTCCCCACTAACCACTTCGAGTCGCAGTCTTAAATTTCCCGAGTCTTCCCCGTAAGAAATACGAAAATCACGAGACCCTCTTCTTCTAAAATCCAGACTTCACCTAGAATTTACTCGAGTTTTTACAATTTTACTTTGAGTCGCCTGCCTAAAAACTTCGAGCGTCACTCGACCAAAACTCGAGAAAACCCAGACCTCTCCACTGCTACCATTCCAGACTTCACCCAGACACATACCATCGCGTGCACGTGCACATCCACCAGCGGCGTCTCCGACCATCCACGACTTCCCCCACCAGTCGACGATCAACCATAAACCAAACTACGATCATCCAATCTTCGATCTATACTCGAGATCGAAATTGAGAACTTCGAGCACTAAACTGGAACACAGACCACCTCCAAAACCTGGCAACAACTCCTCGTCCTCCCACTTTCGATCACCAGAACGCCAGCAAATCCAGCGACGACTTCGTCCACGTCACGACTATCATTTTCTAGAGTTTCGTCGAACTCGATCCATCCTAGACGAAATGATGCTCGATTCCTCTAGACTGGTAATAACTAGGTTTAAAAATTTAAAACTTAAATCATTTCTTCCTCACTGCCTTAATTCGATTTCTAATAATTTTCCTTATATCCATGACCATCCCACTACCATTACTAAAGATTTCGAACTTCCAATTTCACTGAGATGATCAAAATCACCAGAACTTCATCTCTAACATAAACCAGAACTGCTCTTATTAAACTAAACTAAAAACTATGATATTCATGCTAAAAATCATATTATCATCTATGTTTTCAATTTATACATTTGAATTTATAAATTACAGAGTTCAAATTTTCACTTTATAAAACATGTCTCTGTTGTTTTTGTTTACAGAGGCACTCAGACTAAATTTTGTCTTAATTAAATCTTTTAATCTTTAGTTTACTAGGGAACAACTAATTTTACTTAAACCTTAGATCTACACTTAAAACTAGATCATGAGATATGATTTATATCAAAAACAGTAGCCTAGAATTCAAGATAACAGGGTCACACTGATACAAATAACATACACATCTATATACATTCATATACATGCAGAGTCATCTATAAACATCCATATCAAAACAATATTTATCACAGAATTAGGCATGCATCATAATTACTTAAGTTAATTTTAAGTAAGAATGTTACTCACCTATTTAATGTTGAACAGAGAAGTGATATACTGTAAGCTTTGAAAAACTGAATTTGCTTTGAATTCATCTGCTTGTTTTGAAAACTGAAAACACTTGCTTATGTTTTGAAACTGAAATGCTTCTTGCTCTTGACAACTTGAAAATGACATGCATGCTTGCTTTAGATAATTTCCAGATTGGAAGAAAATGCTTGCAGTTGCATGCACTTGGAAAGGATCCAGACTTGAAGAACATGGTTACAGATCTTTTGAACTTGAGACTTAAGCCAGGCTTTTGGTAGATTTCAGGCTTTTGAATATTCCAGGTTTGAGAAATTTAATCTATAGATTTTTGTTAAACAGGCTTGCAAGAACAAAGGGTTACAGGTCTGATTGTTTTACAGAGCACTTATTTTTGATTAGAGGAATATTTTCAGGTTTGAGGAGATTTTCAGGTTGAAGATGAAATGATCTCAGTTTGGTTTGAGGATTTGATTTTAGTTCCGGTTTGAGATGATTTCAGTTTTGATCTTTGTTTTTGAAAAAATGGAATTAGAAAAGAAAAGAGAAATGAGAGATAGGCTTATATAAACTAAATTGATGGTTTATTAAAAATCAAGGAAAATGAAAATAAAGTTGACACTTGTCTTCATCCATTCTTATTATGTTAACACATGTATTTTACATGCATATAAAATTAACACTTGTATTATTTATTTTTATATTATTTTTAAAAAGATTATAAAAGCTTTTATATGTATTTTCTAAATAGATAAATACATATCTTTTTAAATAAATGCTTTTCTATATTATACATAAATGAAACCTTTGAAAGAAAAATAAAATAAAAACCCATTTATATTCTAAAATCATATACAATGTATTTCATTCATTTTTAAGTGTAAACATATCTTTTGTATTCATTTACTATTAAATAAACACTTTCTAAATTTATATGAATAAAATTCCTTTTAAAGAAAATATTGTAAACAAATCTTATTTTAAATAAAAGTCTTGTTCATATATTTTATACCCAAATAAAATAAGATAATTATCTTTTAAAGATTCAAATTTAAATCCAGATTCAAATTCAAATTTGACTTTTAAAATCCAATTTAAAAATCAATTCAACATTTATATTTGAAATAACAATATTATCAATTTAAAATAATTTAAATTAAGAGATTATCACATTTTAAATTCCTCGAAATCCCGGGATATTACAAACGGGTAATTTAAATATTTCATTTTATATAAAACACAGTTTCTTTTCTTCCAATTTTCATTTTCATTTTCATTTCATTCACTCATTTTTAAAACTTCTACTTCTTTTCAAAAGCTCTCACTTTTATTCCATGGCTTCCCATGAATTTTCAAGTTCAAAATCTTCTTTTTCATACTTTAAATTCTTATAACCCATTTAAAAATACTCCATTTCTTTTCTACACCTCCTCTCTTTCAAAAACAAGCCAAACTCACCCTCTCAAAACTAGACTGAGCACAAACAACCCTAGGCCAAACCCTTTACGCTACTTTAGGCTTATAGAAATCCAACTTTTACAAAGAAATTCTAAGTCCGGGTGTTGGTGCAAAGTGATAGCAATTTTGGTTTGAAATTCGGTTGATTTTGGTGAGTAAAGCTTAACTTTTTAAAGCAAAGTTTTAAAATTTTATTGTTTGTAATGACCCACCTTTTCGACCATCGAAATTCGACACAAAATACATTCACGGTATTCAAATGCCGAACATTCAATCATTGGAAAGGCAGATTGTTAGGGTAGAATAAAAAGAAAAGAACAGAGAACATGGAAATCAGAATCTCAAAGCGAATTCGACAACATATAGTATAAAAAAATGGTAAAAACTATCACTCCAAAATACATAGTACATCAGAGTTAAAAACAAACCTTATGAGCTGGAATGTTATATAATTCCGACCTTACAAATTGCTGATAGGTATAACATACGATACAGTGGAAAATAAGACACTATGATAGGTGAACATCCATCTCTTCTTCAATAACTCCATATCACCAAAGCCAACCTGGGAAAAACTCGGTCTGACCTGAGCATTATAATAAAATAACACCCCGATCAGTCTAGAAAACTAGCGTGAGAAAAATAAAGTAGTATGATGAACATATAAAAATTCTATGAGACCACGCCGCTAATGTGGAACGGGTTTTTACCTTATAAGAATAACATCCATAAATGTAGAAATGGAAAACAAATCAGAACAACAATCCAATCAAGAAAGAATGGAATTAAACAACAGAAACAATCCAAATAAAAAGGGTGGGTACTAATAAGAACAAATCTCATACTGAATGAATGGGCATAAACCATATCAAATTCCAGACTTGAAAAAATGGTCACCATTAATTGAACATAGAGAAGAGCACAAGCCAGTTCTCCATGCAATTAAGGAAACAATTCAAAGATTTGAATTAACAACAAGGGAAAAGGAGAAGTTTTTCCAACAATGACTAGGAAGGTGCACCCCCCTTACCAAAAGTATTTCGCTAGAAATATACTTAAGAACACCGATGGCTCTCGAACACGTCCAAGCCGGACCCCACCAACGGTTACCGAGAATCCGATTATTTCACATCTCAATGCGCAAAACCAATTCCGATCTTGAGTGGATGTGAAAATACCCTAATGGGAGCAACCCCACATAGCTTGGCTTCCACTCGCTCTTTTGATTTAGTCATTTCCGACAAAGGATAACTAAGCTCAAATGAGCAACACATCGTCTTAGAGTGACGAAATATAAAGAAGAAAGCAGAATCAAAGTCGATAGTCGATAAATCAACTATCAGGAATGATAAGATGGTTGTTTTCACTTGCGCTTGATTTTTCACATCATAATACTTTTAAGGACACTTTAAAACACTCTTTAAAACATTCTTTTAAAACGGAAAATTATATTTTCTAAGTGTGTTAAAACCAAGGTCAAAACAAATGTTAAATCAAATGTCAAAACATTGTTTATTATAAACCCAAACAATTGACAATTAGCTTTATTTCGATACAATTCCTTTTAAAAAGATTTTTTTTCATTTATAAATTATTATATTAAATTTCTTTAACATTTATTATCCCTAAAGATAATAAATCAATTAAATTATTTTTACAAATTAAAACAAATGTTAATCTATCCCGAAGGATAATTTATAAACTGTTTTTATTATTTCAAAACCATATTAATTTTTTTCGAAGAAAATAAATAAAATTTAAAATCCTTTTATAAATTTAAACCAACACTAATTATCCTGAAAGATAATTAATCACATTGATAATCTTTTATAATTATAAAAAAATATTAATTATCCCGAAAGATAATTAATCAAAGTTATAATCTCTTTTAATAAATTAATCAATTATCTTTATTTAAACAGTTAATTATTTCTAAAACACTTTTATTTAAGTGAATATTAGGCTCATGTCCCTAATAAGTTTCAAAATACACAAAAACCCTAGTAAAAAAAGGAATGTAAATTAGGTCCCTAGAATTAAGTTACTAAGTAATTGCATATAGTTATGCAATTATTCGCTGAATAATTACATAACTATATGCACATTTATGCAATTATATCCAAAAGTTGCATAAATTTATGCAATTTTTTCGGTGAATAATTGCGAAAAATTTTGCAATTTTTTGGTGAATAATTGCGGAAATTTCAGCAATTTTTTGAAATAATTGTGGAAATGTCTGCAATTTTTTGATATAATTGCATAAATGTCTGAAATTATTCACTGAATAATTGCATAAGTGTATACCATTATTCGGTATCTTAATTCTATGGACCTAATTTACGTACTTTTTTTTACTGGGGTTTTTATGTATTTTGAAACTTATTAGGGACCTGTGCCAAACTGTCCCTTTATTTAATCAGTAAATTAACTTTAAAATCTTTATTAAATCAGCTAATTAACCTTAAAACACTAAATCAGTAAATTCACTTTAAAACACTTTCACTAAAATAGTTAACTTGCTTTAATCACTTTTGTTAAATCAATTAATTTACTTTAAAACTAATTTATTAAATTACTTAGCTAACTTTTAAAACACTATTAATTAAAAATATTAACTAAATTCAAATATCATTAATTAAAATGATAAATTAGGTTCAAACATTGTTAAATTAAACGACTAAGTAAATTTAAAACATCATTAATTAAAATAATTAATTAAACACAAATATCATATTTAAAATGATCAATTACTTTCAAACATCATTAATTAAAATAATTAATTAAACTCAAATATCACTAATTAAAATGATTAATTACTTTTAAAATATCATTAATTAAAACAATTTATTATTTCAAATAATCATTAATTAAAATGATTAATTAAATTAAAATATCATTAATTAAAATGATTAATGAATTTTAAACATCTAATTTTGTGAAATACAAGCTCAAGTTCAACATACACAAAGAGTTAGGAGATCATAATCAATAATTGACGATATAGCAAAAATTGCTATAACGACACTTTAACAATTTGAATAGAATATCACAATTAATTACAACTAAACATCAATATAAGCAGTATAAGAAAATAAATAACAAGTATTGGCGAGAAACCCCCTTCGGGTCACTCTACAAATATTCACTACAAAACAATGGTTATAGACAATATATATAATTATATGGGTTCACAGCAATTAAGTTAATATGTCGTCCATTTTCCAAAATGAGATTTTTAACCAAACAAATGATCAAACAACAATAATATCTAAACTATCAATCAAGCATTCAATAATAAATTTAAAGCTAATTTAAAGGTGAGTAAACTCACCGAAATTCCAGTTAACACTAAAACGTTTCGGTTTGAATTAGAATCGAACGACGTTCGATTTTAGCTCAAAATTCCATTAGTTTCGATTTCTGCCAAACCAATTCCTTCGCATAGCTAATGATCCCAGGAGTGCAATGCAACTGACCGCGTTCGATTTGGACCTCGTACGAGAAAGTTACATATTTTATAAGTTTCGAACTAATTATATATAATTAAACACTAATTAAAATTTTAATTACCATTATTATGATAAACCTTCTTCTTCCTTGATACCTGCTTCCAGCCTGCACACGAGATCGTGCATCCAAGGCGTGCACGCACACGATTACATCACCTCCAGTCCACCATTTAACAAGCCGTCTTCGCCGATGGGTTGCTGTCTACGAGCCCGACACATAGATGCCAACCATCATGCCTCTGCGTGGTCCCAGAAAATTGTGGGATCTGCACAGTAACCCCTTAACCATGCACGATCGTTAACCTATCACCACCACTCGACTAAGAAATCGCACATCGATGATTGCAAATGATATCTCACTACCTCCTCATCGTAACGCACACCTAAACACCCCAGCTCGATCACCAAAAACAATTGCGACCTGCTTACTGACCGCGTCCAGATCCCATAAATTGCGACTCATAATTAGTTATCGGATCCTCCCCAAAAGTCCCCACGAGTATGTCTTCGGCCCAATAACATATCGCTCCACTCTAATGTGCTTATCATCGACCCTATCCTCGCCTATCTCGAGCCCTAGCTTTACTGGATTTTCGAACATCCCAAACAACAACTGAACTCCATCCAACCCATATAGGAATGTAGATCTTATCGATACGATATCAAAAAAACGAACTTTATATTTTTTCGTGGACTACAACTTGAGATATTAGTTTTTTTTTGAAGTTTTGGATGTTCGTTCCGTTTATTAGACATTTACAAATAAAGAGAAGAAGAGAGAAAGTAGGGGAGAATGAGAGAAAAAAGGTATAAGTGAATTTATTTGATTTTATAATCAAATTAATAAAAAGATAAAATTATTATTTCTACTTTTTACTGATCAAAATCAATTTCTTGAGCCAACAAAACGTCCAAGCAAGGACAAACAAATATATGTGCAAAGATTTGTGACTGCCGGTATTTCGCCACATAGATTTTTATTCGTGTACGGACCCCGAACAACCAAAACAAAAATACGATCACGCTCAAAAGTGTGACACGATGTCTAAACAATTATAAAATACACTGGATTTCATATTTTGCAAAACCACAAAAGTACCAACGTTTGCCGAAAAATCGTCAAACGACAATTTAATTATTTTCCAAATTAAAAATTATGGAAAAATCCAATAAATTTAATCAAAAATACGTTATAAAAATCAAGTCATTTTATTAACAAATAAATATTCACATTATTATTTATTAATAAAAATGGATTAAATATTGTTATTAAATTCATTCAATCAATATTAAAGTCACAAATCCAAATGTTTGAAATTCAAGTTATTAAATTCCAAAACCAATTATTTAGATATTTAAAATTAATTAAATATTTAAAATTCAATGACCAAAATTCTAAGTTGTTACATTGTTAGTGCTAATAAATTGTAGTTGTTTGGTTTAGAGAGTAATATTTGCTTGCGTTTATACATACATACGTACGTACGTACGTAGGTACATACTCACATACTTACATATATTTGATTGTATGTGTTGATTGGTTGTTGACTTGAAATTATAGTCGAAGTGTTAAGTGGTTATGAGCAAGTGATGGTCTTTATTTGTTTATGAATGCTTTTTACGTAAGAATATATGTTTGAGCATATGTATATGGTTAGTTGTATGCTAATTGGATAGTACAACACTTGGATTTGTGTACTTTGTGACATCGAGATCCCGTGGTGTTTAAACTTGTCTACTTATTTATTTTCTAGAGAAGTTTTATAAAGTTTTCGAAACTTTTACTTTTTGTTTCCAAAATTTTATACAAAGTTTATAAAGTAATTTAAACATGAAAGGAAAGGGTTTTTAAAGTTACTTTGATTTGTAAGTAAATTTTAAGGTTATAGTATTTATAGCGATGGTCGCTATGGATGCAATTTGGAAAACGATAATTTTTGTGTAAACTAAAATGGGTTTTCACTTTTGATATTTCTGAAGAGTCTTTAAAACTATATTATGAGTATTAAAATGGTTTACGATTATTTAATTAATTAAGGAGATAATGATTATTTAATTAATTAAGTAAAGGTAATTAATAATTAAGTAAGGTTATTATCAAATTATTTAAGTATTAATTAAGGTTAACTATTAATTAATTTAATTAAGTAATGTTTTAAATTAATTAATTATTATTTAAATAAGGTTTAATCATTAATTAATTATTAATTAAGTAAGGTTTAATTATTAATTAATTATTAATCATGTAAGGTTTAATTATGACTTAATTATTAATTAAGTTATGTTTTAATTAAAATTTAGTTATTATTGAATAAAATGTTTAAACTTATTATTAATTAATTAAATATAGGCTTTTAATTTTTAATCACTTTATTTTGAAGGATCGGTTTTTTCAAAAGCAAACTTTCTTTTACAAAAGATGATTTTGAAATACAAGGGATTTCTTTGATGGTGCCATTAAGTAGCCAAACAAATATGATAAGCTATGCTAAAAAGTTGACATGTTTTATTGGAAGTAAGTCATCTTGTATTTAGCACTAAAAGCCAATGAGTATTTTTTCCTTTATCTGTGAGATTAGAACTTGAGTTTCTTAGCGAGGGATAGAGAAGACGAAATGTCAGAAACGTGATAAATATAAGGGAATTAATTCCGATAAATAGATTATGATAAATTAAGTATATGGAAGATACTTCATTGTATACTTAACACTAAATTCATAGGTATGGAAACTCGTCTCTATCCCAAGAAGTAAGAATGTACGTCGAATCAAGGTTAGTTTTCTAACTTGTCCGACTTCATTGTTAATCAAGGGATAGTACTGTTTGAAATCAGAAAGTAAGGATAAGTATATGATGTCTTATTTTTTATATGCAAATCTATACACACCCCAGATAGTGGATTTGTCCTTTATTGATAACTTAGCCCATTTTAAAATTTACGAATGTTGGTCTGAAGATACCAAGATTGGATAGCATGAGTTATTTGAAAACCACTTCGAACCAACGTAAGCGTTTTAATTGGAAACACCTTGAAGATGACGAAATATAAGATGAAGATCTTTGATGTTCAAGGGCTACTTACTACTAATCCCAAGGGTGATTCCAAAATGGATGTAGTAGAAGTAGTGCCTTTGATTTGTTCATATCCTGATCAACTTGTATGGACGAATGTTAGCATTGCATTGTCGCCTAGAGGGCAATATTAGCATTCCAAGTGGGATTTGCTACATAAAAAGGTAAAATGTAGCCTCAAGCCTGACAACCGGAAATGACTAAAACAGAGGATATGCTTCAGGGCTATGTTTGTCGCAGCTATTAAGGTATTGGTCATCACCCGATCTAGATCATTATTTATATATCTATGTTTGCTTTAGTGCCCAGTTCGGTTGTTGATCACAACTGGGGTGATGACATATTCGGTACTATCCAGTAAGGGGTAGGCCGGTCTTGATTCGTAAGGGGTCCATGTATGGCCCTCGGTTCATTTTATCTAGAGTTTTACTGTGGCAGGCGGTACCCCGGTAGCCTTGTCATTGATGGAATCCAATCTCTAATATGTGCCCTTATGGACTTAGTTGTATACATATTATGCTGGAATGTAATTCATGTAACCATTTCAACTATGTTCAATAATTACTTTAAACCATAGAAATTATGATAATATCGCAGGATTTTCTATTGAAATGTTTTAGTTATCATAAGGTAAATATCCATCCATCTTTATGTAAGGCGAGGTCTTATGAGATACCTTTATTAAAAGGTTTTATAAGTATAATAGTTTTTTTTGTTTGGTGTTTACTCACACCAAACTGATGTCTGATCCGGAATTTTCTTTCTTTCCATAAAATACTTGGGTACTCGAATTTGTACGAGTAGTTAAGTAGTTTAGGTTTCGATGGATGTATTTGGAAGAGCATGGAGCAAGAGGCTTCAACGTTATCTAGTTATCTATTTTTATTTCTACTGTGTATGTATATTTCGTATCAGCATTATGGGGGCTAGCAGTTATAATTGTCCCTGGCTGAAGTTAGTACATGTTGTGACTTTGATGTTTCATTTTGGAAGGGACCATATGTACTCTTTTGTGTTCTATTATATCTGATTACCTTCCACTGTGAGATTATGTGTTTTTTCTTCTTGTCTTTTCTTTTCTTTTTACCCCAACGGCTTATGTTATCCTGCCTTTTAATCAGGCAGTATATGGATAAACTTGGCAAGTCAAACGTCAAAGTTATCAAGGCAAGACGCCTGGAGAGACAACCACGAAGCACAAAACTCAAGTGCAACCAATATCACAAAGCGAAGATAAAGTCACCACAAAAGGAAAGAGACCACGATCCATCAAAGTGGTGGATCGATACCGATCTAACATCTTGGATCTGTACCGCTCCATAATACTTTGTCCAATCTTTCCCAACTTCTCCCTGTCTATGCTACTTGATGCTAGATGCCTATTCCAGGTTTTATTTTGGCAATCTCGTGTAATTCTATATCGATCTTTACGAGCACTTGAATCAACAACTTCATTAATCCATAGATCCATCATTTGGACTTAGAAACAGGCTAATGGTGTAAACAAGTTTGGAATCACGAAGCTAACGACCAATCGAGCCAAGACAAGGAGTTGAATGCCATCCATACGAAGATTTTACGGATCAATACCGATCCAAGGCTATGTATCGGTACCGATCCACGATTATTGTTGAGATGTCAGCCTATTTTCTTGGAGAAACAGTCTACGGTGTGGAAAACATGGTGGAGATCATGGAGGCGAGTTTCTAGGCTTCCTACGTCTATAAATAGAGGGGCAAGGCTCATTTTTATGGATCTTTTTCTAGATCTCTTACTCTAATTCTTATAGTGACTCATGGAATTATACCAATCCGTAACGAATTTCTACCAATCCGTATAAACTGTACTTGAAAAACAACAGTATAATAGAAGGAAACTTGAAGTGGACTTAGTTTGGAGTACGCCGAACCACTATAAATCTGTGTGTTCTATTTCTTGCTTGTTTTTCATTTATTTTCTTCAACTTTTATTTTCTACTCAATCTATTAGGAATTTGTGCCATTTTTGGTTCAACTTCAAACATTCGAACACCTAGATGATCGGCACATGAATACCGTGGATGTATTAAGTGTCGTCTTTAGAAGTAAGAAAGAGGGACCGTTAAAAGTTGTATCAGAGCCAGGTTGAGCGAAAACCTAGGCCTTGGTTGAGGTAAATTCATTAGAGATAAGGTTAGTAACACCCTAGAATGAGTTTAGTCTATGAGAGCAGTTGTAATTTACACACACATACATACATATTCGAATTATTTCGATCAGTTTTGATTTGTTTGATTCAGTATCCTTTTCCTTTAAGATTGTCTCGTCTAATTATTCTGAAGATATCTTATTATATCCTCATAGTAAGAATGAGTAATAGGGCAAGATGAGGTAGGGGACCTAGTAGCCCCATGACCACCAATGGTCGAGGTCCGAATGATGGAAGAGTTGGAGTAGTTGAAGAGGCAGCACCAGTGCAGCGCAATGTGAACTTTGCAGCTCTGTGCAAGGATTATACTAATCTGGGAGGAAACCATTTAAGGGCATGAAATCCTTCGTCGAAGTCCAAGCTTGGCTTCGATCTTGCAAGAGATTTTCAAGGGGCTAGATATTTCGAATGAGCGAAAGTGTTTGATTTAGCGACGACATGGTGGGACTACGTTATAGTGAATGTTCTAGAGGATGAATTTTCTTGGGTTAGATTTAAGAAGGTGTTTGATGACCAGTTTATGCCCGTTCCAGGGAAGACTCGTATTTATAGGAGTTTCTTGGATCTTAAGAATGGAGTTTTGTCCGAAGCGAGATATGAAACCAAGTTTAATGAACTATCGCGATTTGGCCCAGAGTTGATTGATACCCCTCTTAAGAAGAATGAGATGTTTGTGATGAGGATGAGGAAAGGATTTCAGGAAAAGATGCTCATTTGAAAGGATCTTTTGTGGATTTGGTAATATGGCTTTGAGATATGAAGTTCTTGAGTAGTGGAAGCCGGCAACAGCACTAAGCAGCAATAGCAGCAACCCAAACAAGTGGAAGTTTAACCTGCAATGGAAGAAGCGTTGGAAGTGAATGTTGGGAGGAGATCAATGGAATAAGTACAAGGATGCTGAGTGTTATCAGTGTAAGAAAAAGGGCATCTAGCAAGGTTTTGTAAGAATTCTGAACCTTCGAAGCAGTAGGCGGGGCTTATCTCTCTGATGGTTCAGAAGACACTTTGCTACAACTGTCAACAACCAGGGCACATGGTGAATGATTGCCTGTTACTGAAGAAGGGTCAGAAAGTCAAGTATGCCATCAAGGATTAACCATCGACCTTAAGGGATGTGAAAGGGAAAGGTGTGCTTGAAGGTACTTTAATCATTAATGGCATTTTTGTTCGAGTATTGTTTGATGCCGCAGCTTTCCAAAGTTTCATTTCTATAGAATTGGTAGATAGATTGCAACTTTCCCCAAGAATTATAGAGACCCCTATCCGTGTGGCTAACCCCATAGGAGGTACAACTAATCTGTGTAAGATTTGTGAAGATAAACTGATTACTTACCTTACCCACCATTTTTTTGTGACCTGTTTGTTTTGAATTTTAAAGGGTTTGATGTTATACTTGGTATGGACTGGTTATTAAAATATGGAGCTACATTGGACCATCTCAAGCGAATAGTAGTGTTGTAAGCCGAGTCTAGAGGGATATCAGAAAGGATATTATGTGAGTATCCTAGTAAGCCAATGAGTAGTTTAGAGTCATCCCAAAAATATTTAGGGTCTATATTAACTGTTAAGGATTTTCCTGACGTTTTTGAAGAAGGTAACTTTCTACCGTCATATCGGAAGATTGAGTTTCGTATAGACTTAATTCCTGGCTCGAGACCCATTATTCAACCTATTCATAAAATGAGAAGAAGAAGTTAAGGGATCAGACAGATGATTCATTGAGAAGATGGCTGATTAGACCAAGTCATTCAAGTTGGGGTGCAGTGGTGGTTTTTATTGCAAAGTCTGATGGTTATTTGAGACTTTGTATGGATTATAGGGAGCTGAACAAATAAACAATTCAGAACAAGTATTCCTTGCCCCATATTGATGACATGTTTGACCAATTTCACAGTGTTCAAGTATTTTTCCAAATGGACCTTGTTACAGGATTTCACCAGTTAAGGGTAGCGAAGGATAGTATTCCCCTAACTGCATTTAAAGGGCCAAATTTTTTTGGAGTGGTTGGTTATGCCTTTTGGGTTAACCAATACACTCGGTTATTTTGTAGATCTTATGAACTGCGTTTTTAAGGATATTCTTAATTAATCTGTGTTGGTTTTCATAGATGATATCTTGATTTACTCTAAGACCGAGGAAGAATACAAACACCATTTGGAAGTGGTGTTAGAAACGTTAAGGAAACACATTACGAAGGAAAATTTTTATAAGTGCCATTTTTGGCAGTCAGAAGTATGATTCCTAGGACATGTTATGTCGAGGGATGGAATTTCGATTGATCCAGCAAAGGTGCGACTGTTTAAGAATGGAAGACATCGTAGACTCCCACAGAAGTTTGAAGTTTCTTAGGCCTGGCATGATATTATAGGAGATTCACCCAGGACTACTCCAAGATCGCCTCACACCTAACCTAGTTGGCGAAGAAGGATGAGAATTTTGTTTGGACTCCAAAGTCTGAAGAAGCATTTGTTAAATTGAAGAGGAGGTTGACCAGCACTCCGGTTTTAGCTATTCTCGATTGAAGTGGAGGATTGACTATATACACAAATGCTTGTGGTGTAGGATTGGACGCAGTTCTGATGCAACATGAGAGAGTCATTGCTTATGCTAGCAGGTAACTAAAACCTTATGAGAGGAATTATGCAACACAAGATTTTTAGTTATTAGCTGTTATGTTTGCACTGAAGATGTGGAGGCATTACCTGTTGGGTGAAAAGTTCGAGCTCTTCACAGTTCAAAAGTCCCTGAAGTACCTTTTCACGCAAAAGGATCTGAATATGAGGTAGTAGCAATGGTTGAAATTTCTAGTGGTATACGACTTGGATATTTTGTATACACCAGGAAAAGCAATTGTAGTGGCGGATGCTCCAAGTAGGAATGCGGTTTTGGCTCTCTTGGAAGTTAGTTCGACAATTCTGGAGAGGATTGCGAGCAAACAAAGGGAAGATAGCTGCTTAATGGAAATTATTAAGGATGTAGAGGAGGGTCATTGTTCGAGCTTTGAGATAGATCATTAGGGTGTAATGCGGATGAATATGAGGATATGTGTTCTTAATATTGATGGCCTTAGGCAGGATGTTTTAACAGAATGTCATCAATCCAAGTTAAGTATCCATCCAGGTGTTTCGAAGATGAATCGTGATATGAAGTGGGTATCCTTGTGGAAGGGATTGAAGAGGGATATCTCTATCTATGTGAGCAGATATGCAAACTTCCAGCAAATCAAGGGCGACCACCAAAGGACTGCTGGGCTTCTCCAACCACTGGAGATTGCAAATTGGAAATGGGAGCTGATATCAATGGGTTTTGTCAATGGTTTACCTAGACCGAGAAATGGTAATGAAGGGGTTTGGGTCATTTTGGATCGGCTAACCAAGAGTGCCCATTTTATTCTAGTAAAGCCGACAAGGACTATAATAACTTTGGCGGAGATTTATATGAGAGAGATCGTCTGATTACATGAAGTTCCAGTGAGCATTGTAAGTGATCGAGATCCAATCTTTACCAGCCAATTTTGGAAGCATTACAAGTATCTTTGGGGAAAAAGATAAATTTGAGCACAGCCTACCATCCTCAAACGGATGGTCAAACAGAATGAGTTAACCGAATCTTTGAAGATCTATTAAGAGCATGTATCTTGGGCTTTGGGGGATAGTGGGAAGATCATATGCACTTGGTGAAATTCTCTTACAATAATAGTTATCAAGCAAGCATTGGCATGACACCCTATTAAGCTCTGTATGGATGGCCATACAAGTCTCCAGCGTGTTGGGTGGAGACTGAGGATCGTTTAGTGCTTGGACCTGGTATGATTTGGAAAGCTATAGAGAAGATTGCCATGATTAAGAGGAGGATGAAAGAAGCTCAAGATCAACAAAAGAGTTATGCAGATCGGAGGCGAAGGGATTTGGAATTTACAATTGGAAATTTTGTGTTCGTGAAGATTTCCCCGATTAGAGGAGTTGTTCGATTTGGAAGAACACGGAAGTTGGCACCAAAATATGTTGGAGCTTTTCTAATTCTTGAAAGGATTGGTCTGCTTGCCTATAAAGTTGAGTTGCCGGAGAGGTTGTCAGGAGTTCATAATGTTTTTCATATGTCACAATTGAGGAAGTATATGCATGATCCATCGCTAATTGTTGAGCCATCTGTTCAAGAGGATTTAAAGGTGGAACCGACCCTGACTATAATAAGGCATCCAATTTGCATTGTGGATCATGATGTGAAACAATTGCGTAATAAAATGGTGAGATTGATTAAGATTCAGTGGAGTGAGGACCCCAGAGACAATAGTTGGAAGACGGAAGATAACATGAGGGAAGTTTATGTTAGTACCTTAGGTTTTGGTTTTGATGATAACAATTATAGGACATTATATAAAATATAGATACTAATGTTTTATCAAGATATATATAGTATATAGTGTAGGATATTAGACAGGCATTGATTAAGAAGACTGTACACTATCAAGATGCTGATATCAAGAGTAGATTCTAGATGCTGATATGAAGTTTCAAGAGTTCAAGAATGAAGACTCACGAGTATCGAAGAGTTCAAGATTTCAATATATTCTTGATAAGTTATAGAGTCGTAGAATTTATGTTAAAACCATGATAGCACTTTCCCGATCTCTCTCGCCTTCTCTAATTTTGTTTTAAATTGTTTTTCAAATATCCTGGTTTTAAAATAATCTTTTCAAAATATTTCTCAAAATGATTTTCAATCTCTTATATATATACTTATAAAGATATTGTTTTAATGTTTTCAAGTTTATATATATATATATATAGAATTTTTGTTTATACTTTAATAATTTATAACTATATTGATTTCATATATATTACTTACATTATATTAATATTCTTATTAAATCTTTCAAAATTATTGTATAAAGTTTTGTTAAGTTTTAATATAATTAAAATATGTATAAACTATGTTTAAATGTTTGTACAAAGTTTCAAAATATTTACAAAACAATTTTTAATAAGTGATTTTTCAAAATACAAAGGGATACGTCAACATATCCTGTAAATATATTGACATACTAGCCGTAAATTTCAAATTTCAAATTTTGAATGGAAGTGTCTTTTCGTCATATCTCTTCATGAATGGACATGACCGTCATTTCCCTATATATACCAGACTTCCAAACAAATTTTTATTTATTACTTTCTTATTCTTCTCTCCTCTTTTCACTCTCTTGATTTCTAAATTAATTTTTACCAAAACTCTGCAGAACTTCAACCAGAATCAAATTCAACTATTACTAATTTGATTCTCCTTCATCCACTCTATGACTTCTCTCATCTCTCTCAACATTAAAGTGCTTTTCAAGAGTTATAGGATGAATTGTAATCAAGATCGAAGATCCAAGTCTGTAAACTCTATCAAATCATACTCTTATACTTTGTGGTGTGCTTGGTATCTCTGAAATCCAAGCAGGTGTGATTGTAGCCTGTAAAATCAATTAGATGTTCTTAGTAGCTTGTAAATCTAGTGGGTGTGATTTTAGCCCAAAAATCAAGTGACTCTACCTAGAGGTCGGGATTCTGGAGGGTGGGTCTCGTAGCCTTGAAATTGAGATTGTATTTGCATTTACTAGTTGAAAAGAAGTTCGTACAAGGAATCGTGCGGGGCTGGATGTAGGGTAACTCCAAACTAGTGTAAAATCATGATGTGTTTTTTTCTTTTTACCTTTACTGGATTTATTTTTATCTGTACTTTGATTCTGTTCTATGATTGTTGATTATATCATTTCAAGTAGAATCTTAAAGAGTTTGAAAATTATTCATATAATCCATTAAACACCATTTACTCCCTCTCGAAGGTTAATTTATCCTTAAGATCCCTATTCCACTAACTCACATTAGGTATCAGAGCATTGGTTTTCAAAATATTCATCACCTGATTTTTGAAAAAGTTTAAATGGCTACCAACACTAGTAATAGGACTGTTAGTAACACTACTAATACACTTGTTAGTAACTCATTTGTCAAAGGACAATCTACTGCTAGAACTCCACTTTTTAATGGCAATGATTACATATATTGGTCATGTAGAATGAAAATTTATTTACAGTTAATTGGTTTAGACACTAGGAATATCACACAAACTAAGTACACTGAACTTGAGACTAATTTTGCATGGTGGATTGCTAACCAAAAAGCAGTTGCACAAAGTAACTCTAAGGCTATGAATATACTATTTTGTTCACTAGATAGAAATGAATTTAATAGAGTATCTATAAGTAATTCTGCATTTGAAATTTGGAGAATTTTGTAAGTTACACATGAAGGCACAAGTAAAGTTAAATAGACCAAAATTTTCATGTTAACAAACCAGTTTCAGTTATTCAAAATGAGTCCAAATGAGTCTATACTGATATGTATAGTAGATTTCAAGATATAGTACACTCACTTATTATTGCACTAGGTAAAAGTTTTTCTAAGGAGGATCAAGTTAGAAAAATCCTCAACTCACTTACTCCTGAATGGGATCAAAAGACTCTTCCAATCGAAGAGGCTAATGACAGTAGCACTCTAAAAATTGAAGAGTTAATTAGGAATTTAATGTCTTTTGAAGCGCAAATGCAAGGCAGGAGAGAAAGCAAAGCAATAAAGAAGAAATCTATGGCTTTTAGTGCAATGATGGATAATCTGGATTTAGACAGTGATGATGATGAAGAAATTGCTTTCATGACAAGGAACTTTAGAAAATTTTCAAATTATAGGAAGATGGACAATTTCAAAAGAAATGACAATAAAATTCTAGGAAGCGAAAGTGGAAACGAAAATGGCATTAGATGTTATAACTATGATGACCCTAGCCATTTAAAATGAGATTGTCCATATCTCGATAAATTGAAAAGTATACCCAACACTAATTCATTAAAAAAATGGAGAAGAGCCTATATTGCAACATTAGATGATTCAGACACATCCTCAAGTGAAAATGAATCAGATACAGAAATTGTTAATATGTGCTTCACAACAATATAAAATTCAGAACAAAATGGTGAAATGGATCAGAAAAAGGTACGCTTTAATATATCAAAAGTTTTAATTTCTTGAATTCTTCTTCTTTGGTTGCTTTATTGGTTATTAGGAATATCCTATAGATTAAAAATAATATTGGTTGAATATTGTGTGATTATATTTTAATATAAATATTTTATACATTTTAATAATAAAATAATAATATAAAATATATTTTAAATTATTTTAAAATTATTTGTCTGAAAATAGAATAACTATAAATAGATCTATACAATAAAATAGGATATAGTTAAACAAAAATCATTTTTGAAAATTTCGACCTATATGTCGACATACCCTATGAGCATATGTCGACAGATGTAGATAGATTTTGAATTTCAAAATTTGAATTTCCCTTCACATTTTCACCAATTCCTATGTTCTGAAAAGTTTTCTTTGGACTAGAGAACATGTCCTTTGATTTTCTATCTACTTACTCTATCTCCACCTATTCATTTCTCACTTTCAATTTCAAATTCAAAAATCATAAACTATCTTATCTCTTCAAACTATTCTTCAATGGCATCCTTAAGCAATACTAAGGCAACCATGAGGCTTTTTAAGAAAATAAAAGAATATCTTTTCAATGATCAAGGAGCAATTCCATCTTATATTGAGTGTTTATCTTTCGGAAAAGTCTTTCTCGGAAGATTTGCTATTTTTGAAGATTTTCCTACGTATGATCTTTTCAATCTTTGTTTACAAAATGAAATTCTTGGTTAATCAATGATTCACAAAATGATTTCATTTATTATCCAAAATTAGTAAAGATATTTCATGCAAATTGAAAAGGAAAGTTTTATGATGGTAGAGAAGGAGAAGTTTGGAGTAGTGTCAAAGGGACACAAATTGTTTTAAATTGTGAACTTTTGGGTCACATTCTTGGATGCAAATCTAGTGGAATGGTCCTTTCATCTTTTCAAATTGATTTTCAAAATCGTAAAGTATTTCATGATATTTTCGAAAGTGATGATGGATTTTGAATTTTTAAAAAAAAATTTGCATCCGAAAGCATCAATTTTAAGCCTTGTTTTGCAACAAAGTATCACTCCTAGAACGGGTATTTATAATAACCCGACTCAAAAAGTTTTCAAAGCTTATTTTGCAATTTATGGTCAATACGACATAAATTGGTCTTAAGTCATTTTAGATGAAATTTTTCCTTAGAATCTTTCTAAACAAGAAAACACACTATTTCATGGCGTGTATCTTACTTGTGTTTTCAATTATTTTGGTCTTGACCATATTTTTCGAGGAAACAATTCCCCAAAAAATATTTAACAAGGCCAACATTTCACTTATGCATATTTCACTCTTTTTCGAGCGTTATGAAATGCTTGCGGAAAAGGAACAATGGTTGGCTCGGGAAGAAGAGAATGAAATAAGAGAAAAGGAGGAAGAGAAAGAGGAAGAGGAAGAAGAGGAAATGGAAGTTGAGGAGGAAAAACAAGAAGAGGAAGAGGATACTTCTTTGGAAAGTATCAATATGCCACCAAATCCATCCAATAAAGATCTTCTCAAATATCACAAAAAATCATCCATAGCCAAAGGAAGCTTAAGAAATCATTTTCAAAGAGATTTACTTAAATTTCCAATAAAATGGATAAATTCTTTGCAAAGATCATCCGCAAGCTTGGTGGTTCTTCTTCATCTTCATCTATATCTTTCTGGTTGTTTGTTTAAACGATCTTTGTATTTGGATTTTCTAGTTTTAGTTTATATTAAATCTCATGTATCTTTCTTTTATTTCTTGTACTCATCCTTATTACCAATTAAAATTCTATTTCTTACTATTATCCATTGTTAACTATCTCTGGAAAGTCGTAGAAATATAAGAGTATAAGCCAAATACAATAGAAAAGTAAAATAAAGTGGTTTTGAAAATTATATTGCATATGTCGACATATGCCAAGCATGTGTGTCGACATATAACGACCAGTTTTCAATTTTTTTTGAAAATTAGAAAACAATAACTACCAATTACTAATTCATTTCAAACAATTTCTTAACCCTATATGTACATAATCACTCTAGAAAATCATTATTTTAAGTTTCTATCTTCTCTCCTTTCCATTCCTAAACTCTAATAAAAATCAATGTCTTCTCACATCCAAAAACTAGTCGAAAACCTCGAACAAACTTTTGAATCATTCAATAACATTCTTATTTCATCCTAAGAAACCAGAGGTACTTAGAATTGAGTCAAATGCAAATGATCAAGGAGCAAGAAAGGCATTTCGATGCAATTCGGTGGATGATTTCTGCTTGAATAAAGAATAACCAACCACCAATCAAGAGTGTACCATCAACAAAAATGATGAAGATTTGGATGCTATCAAAGGGATCCAATCTTTGGCACTGATGGATGGGTTGAAGTTGCTCGAAATGTCAAGTTTAATTAGGTTTAATTGATAAAAATACTAGATTTGGTTTAGATTTGATTGGTTTTCTTTGTGTGGATTTGTTTGAATGTGGTGTGACATAAACTTTGTTTTATTAGATGAATATTTGGATTGATTATTTCATGATTATCTAATTTTACATATCATTTATTGTTTTTATATAATCTTTCTCATCACCATTATATATAATTCTTATACATATTGATTAGTATTTTATTTAGGAGGAGTTAGAGTTAGAATTAGAGCAAGAGTTAGTGTTAGATTTATAGTTTTAGTTTGTTATTTTTGTTGATGACAAAGGAGGAGAAATGTATAAAATCCAAGCATAGATTAAGGGGGAGTTTTGTAACTCAGGGGGAATTATATTATATTATATATATGTAATTGTCATCATCAAAATGGGGGAGATTGTTAGTATCTTAGGTTTTGGTTTTGATGATAACAACCATAGGACATTATATAAAATAAGGTACTAATGTTTTATCAAGATATATATAGTACATAGTGCAGGATATTAGGTAGTATTGATTAAGAAGACTGTACAATATCAAGATGCTGATATCAAGAGTAGATACTAGGTGCTGATATAAAACTAGATGCTGATATAAAGTTTCAAGAGTTCAAGAAGGAAGACTCATGAGTATTCAAGAGTTCAATATTTTAAGATATTCCAGATAAGTTATAGAGTCATAGAATTTATGTTAAAACCTTGATAGCACTTTCCTGATCACTCTCGCCTTCTTTAATTCTGTTTGAAATCATTTTTCAAATATCATGGTTTTAAAATAATCTTTTCAGAATATTGCTCAAAATGATTTTCAATCTCTTATACGTATAAAGATTCTTTTAATGTTTTTAAGTTTATATATATATATATATATATTGAATTTTTGTTTATAACTTAACAATTTATAACTACACTGATTTCATATATATTACTTATATTATATTGAATATTCTTATTAAATATTTCAAAATTATTTTATAAAGTTTTATTAAGTTTTAATATGATTAAAACATGTATAAACTATGTTTAAATGTTTGTAAAAAAATTCAAAATATTTTACAGAACTTTATATTGTTAAAATAATTTTTTAAGTGATTTTTGAAAATATAAAGGGATATGTCGACATATCCTCTGTAAGTATGTCGATATACTAGTTGTAAAATTCAAAATTCAAATTTTGAATGGAAGTGTCTTTTCATCGTATCTCTTAACCAGTGGACATGACCGTTGTTTCCCTATATATACCAGACTTCCAAATGAATTTTTATTAACTACTTTCTTATTCTTCTCTCCTCTTTTCACTCTCATGATTTCTAAATCAATTTTTACCAAAACTCTACCGAAATTCAACCATAATCAAATTCAATTATTACTAATTTGATTCTCCTTCATTTACTCTCTGATTTCTCTCATCTCTCTCAAAATCAAAGTGCTATTCAAGGTTATAGGATCAATTGTAATCAGGATTGAAGATCTGAGCCTGTAAACTTTATCAAATCATACTCTTATACTTTATGGTGTGTTTGGTATCCTTGAAATCCAAGAAGGTGTGACTGTAGCCTGTAAAATCAATTGGGTGTGCTTAGGAGCCCGTAAATCTAGTGGGTATGCTTGTAGCCCGAAAATCAAGTGACTCTACCCAGAGGTCGGGATTTTGGAGGGTGTGTCTCATAGCCTTGAAATCGAGATTGTATTTGCATTTACTAGTTGAAAAGAAATCCATACAAGGAATTGTGTGCGACTGGATGTAGGGTAACTACGAACCAGTATAAAATCCTAGTGTGTACTTTCCTTTGTACTTTTACTACATTCACTTTTATCTGTACTTTGATTCTGTGATTGTTAATTACATCATTCCAAATAGAATCTTAAAGAATTTGAAAAATATTCATATAATCCATTAAACTCTATTCACCCCATCTCTAGTGTTAGTTTAGCCTTAAAATCCCTATTCCGCTGACTTCATTCTTTATCCCGAGTTGATGTTAGGATACTTATTTACTTGTTGTATGGATTGTGTACTCACTGTTTATGATGTAGTTTCTTTGCATGTATCTCTTGTATATGTTTCATTGTTTATAATATATGCCTTCTTGAGTTATTTTGAGTTAACTTTTGTATGCTAGTTTCAGCACCAAATTCTTTTAAGGGGGAGAATGTAACGATCCGTAATTTAATCACTTTAAAAATGTGGATATTTGATATGTTTTTAAATAATTAATTGACGGATTTTATAACTCAAATAAACCTCTTTAAATAATAACTAATGATGGTGAGGTTTTTTGGGAATTTAGTTTACAAAAATAATTTGTTCGAAGAAAAAACGAAAATGTGACCAAAAATCGTTTTTTGGATTTTCAACTTTCCATCATGTAAAAGTTGTTAGAAAACATAGTGTACACTAGACTATATAAACACACACATAAATATATAACATGTGCCTTGGTAGAAGAAGTAGATAGGGTTAAAAAGCTAAAATTTTATATACTTAGGTAAATAAGGAGAGATTTGACCTTTTTTTTCAAAAAATTAAAAAGGGAAAACTGTAAAAGGTAACTTAACATCACAAAAGTCATGATGTGATGGAATGAGGTTGGAGTTTTAGTGTGCTAGGGGACTTGTGTGTTCATGAAGGAAGGGAGGGTGAGTTGGCATCATGGTATGGAGGGTAAAGGACTAAGGGGAAAAAAAGGTAATTTACATATTTCATTTTATACAAAACACAATTTTCTGATTTTCCAATTTTCATATTCATTTCATTCACTCATTTTTCAAACATTTACTTCTTTTTTTTAAAAAGCTCTTATTTTTATTCAATGGCTTTCCTTGAATTTTCAAGTTAAAAAACTACTTTTCCTACTTTAAATTTATATAACCTATTTAAAATTACTCCATTTGTTTTCTACACCTCCTTTCTTTCAAAAACAGTCCCAAACTCACCCTCTCAAAGCTAGGCCAAGACCAAATAACCCTAGGTTGAACCCTTTATGCCACTTTAGGCTTCCAAAAATCCAATTTTTACAAAGAAATTTCAAGTCCGGGTGTTGGTGCAAAGTGGTAATGATTTTGTTTTGAAATTCGTTTGACTTTAGTGAGCAAACCTCACCTTTTTAAAGCAAAGTTTTAGAACTTAATTGTTTTTTCTAATGAATTGTTAATTTTTTGGTTTGGAGAGTAATATTGCTTGTGTTTATACATATTTATTGTGACGACTCGACATTTCAACCTTCAAAAATCGACATCAATACATTTACTGTATAGCATGCCGAACAATCGAGTGCCAGAAAGACAGATTATTAGGGGAAAAGAAAGAAGGTAGAAAATTGAAGAAACTAAACAAATACAGAATCTCACAGTGGACTGAATAATATATAATATCAATAGCTCTTTACACAAATGAAACTATAATATACATACCTCCAATCAGAGTATATAAATCAATAATTATCTGCCTGGACAATTATAACAGGTTGTCCTCACAATTGCTGATAATTTCAACAAACACTGTAGTGGAATAAAACAAGTACGAGAATACTTCTCAGTCTCCAGCTCGTCTCCTGAGCTCCAAAGCAATCCAAATCTATATGTATAATATGCTCGGTCTGACCCGGGCATTATTATAAAATAATAACACACGGATTAGTCTGGTAAACCAGCGTGAGAAAACACACTCATTTTGATTTATTAAGTTATAAAACCCTTTCAAAATAAAGATATCATAAGACCACGCCGCACATAAACACGGTCGGGTTTTTGCCTTACGATCACCAAACCATTTCTATAGAAAATCCAGTGATATTATAATAATGTCTAAGGGTCAAAATAATAATAATCAAGTAACTATGATGCTCGTGTTGTGTACATCACAACAATACTAGTATAAAATCAAAACTCGATAAGGCTCGTTCGCTAATTGTGTAGGATTCCACGGAGGTACCCTCAGTACTTCGAGAACGGTCCTCCTACACAAGGATCGGAGTTATCCTTCCGAAGCATCATACCGCTCTAGCCGGGGTATTATAGGAAAAACATAACTGGTCTTGCTAAGACCGAGTGCATCGCTCTGACATGCCAAAAACAACTGAAGGTATCGGTATTGCTAGAAAAAGGAGCCAATTACACCCTATGGGTTTGCCAAACCTACTGGCCATGCCTCCTATCTCTGGTTTTAGTCATTCTACTGATGAGTCTACGTCCGGCGTTCCAACTTATGCACCGCTCCAAAAATAGATCGCGGAATCCCATATGGATTCCCACACCACAATGGCCTTGGAATCGCATACAGGTTCCCACATCTCAAATAGATCTTGGAATCACACACGGATTCCCATACCCAACGGTCTCGGAACCACACATGGAATTCAACAATCTCAATATAACATGAAACTCCTCCATAGAATTGTATATGGTTTTGGAGTGGTAACGGTTCCGAGTCATCTCTTACTAGTACACTCTCTCACTTTCCGGGTGCTCCATAAACCATTTGTCGATTTTTCGGAATGCTCAAGACCAGTTCTTTAGGAAATAATCTGACAATGCATAAGGGCGATGATCACCCCCTAACCGTTTAAGTGGATGGGTTTCCTTATCATTTATCCTAGAAGAACAACGAGTTTATATGTACAATATAGCACCACCGATGGTAACTGTACCATATAATTCCTGTGTTTCTCCTAGATATTTCCTGAGTTAAAATCCCTCGGTGTTAAGTAGGAAATCGTTTCCTACCACCAAAATTAAGAAGGATTACATATTAGAGCCAAGATTTGATAGTCGGTTATTTAACTATCAAATAAACAAACATTCAACCGTATATCACATTTCCCACTGAAATCACTAAACCTCATTTAATTTAATCTCAATAAATCGAATCTCCTTATTAAAACACTCATATACTTATTTCATCGGAATAAGTATATTCACAAATCCTTTCTTTCAAAAATTCTTGAAAATTATTTGAAAAAAATGGATATGGAAGTGCCATTCGGTATCGACCATGGATCGCAGCTTGATGGTTGCGTCTCTATCCTAGAAAAACCAAACTTAACTTGGGCAACCTCTGCCTCCCGATTTCCTCCATGCAATCAATCATAGATCGCAGTTTGCACAATGGTTACATCGCTATCTCAGCGAAAACATCGCAAACTGTAGGCAACCTCTGTCCTCGAATTACTCTATAAAAATATACCATTACTTCCCAAAATCTTTTGTTTGAAAATAAGTTTCCAAAGTTCATTTGTAACTACAAATCTTTGCATGATATTAACTTCTGGACTATCTGACTTTGAATAACATCATTAAATTACAAAGGGGCTTTAAACAATAACTAATTAGTAAACAAGAATTTGCTTTTAAATAGATTATTAATAAAGGACTTTGAAAATGATTAAGGAAGATTTTAAAACAATTTAGATATCAATAATAATATCATTTGGAACCTTTTACAGAATTATTTACTAATATATCATAATAACTTCCAATTTTTTTTTTAACATACACTTACGTAATTAATTTTAAACAATATATTTCAAACAAAGTAATTGATATTTAAATAATAATTTATTAAATAATTATATTTCCATAAATAAATAATTCGACTTCCCAATCTCGAAATAATTTTGAAAAAAAACATTTAAGTGAAATAACTAACATTACTATAGGAACCATTTACAAAACATTTGTAAATGATAAATTTTAAACAAAACCTTTGTATATATTTACTAATAAAACATTTCACTTCAAATTATACAATCTGATGTTAAACCAAAAACTTGTAACTTTCCAATGTTATACCAAGGCTCGAAAATCCCAATGGTACTTATAACTTACCATTCAATTTAATTTAACTATCAAAGTAAAATTACAAGCATTTACATAACAATTATATATGTAAATCAAATCCACACTTAACAACGATTAGTTAACATACCAATTTTTCAATATTAATCAATTAGCATTTGAACAGTGTCCAATTTATCAAATAGCTGGATAAGAATTGATTCTGCTAACTGAATATCATTCACAATCAAACTCTTTCATTTATTATCCAACTGTGTTTATTTGGCCAAATATATCACACCAATATTTTTCGATTCAATTTACGTTATTATTTAACAAAGTAATTTAAACAATCATTTATCAATTCCGTCCATGATCAATTACTGGGAATAAGTTTAAAAATAAACTCAAACATTTTAATAACAATTCGAGATGTTATACCGTGATCCTAGATCTGGTTCAACCAATCTAATAGCATTTCAAGATGCTATATCGTCATCCTAAATTAATTACACAACCACCAATTTTCAATAATCCAAACAACATAATAAATTTTACTTGTCATAAAACATTACCGATTAACCAAATGAGTGAGTTTAACTCACCTTGAGTTTCCAATTTTACCAAACATTCCGATTTTAAATTAAATCGAACGACATTCGATTTAACCTAAAATTTTAGCTATTTCCCATCATCTCCAAATCAGTTCTAGAATGTAGTGCTCATCGCCATGATTCTATCGCCGCTTGTTTCGTGTCGATCGGACCTCGTAAGGAGAAGTTATTCACAATATAAGATTTACACGATTTATAATATAATTAATTTACTTTTTTTTACCCTTAACGAATCTAGGCCGTTGAATTGAATGAGGAGACCTCAGCCGCAACTTCCTTTCTTCCCTCTTTCATTCACCTTCCCATTCGAATAACCCCTATGTGCGCCATTCCCGCTAGATGCCGCACCCTCATACGAGCAGCCGAAAGTTGATCGACCACCCCCGAAGCACAAGCCTACCCACAACACACCTCCAGTCCAAGTTCTGTCGCCTCTCTCCTCGCCGTTGGTAAGAAATCAAGCCCAAACAGTGGCAAGAACACGACTACATCACAGCCACCATGCTGCGCCATTTCAAATCACGACCGTTGATACCGTAAGGCTCAAGGAGCTTGACGTTTTCCTAGTTGAGAGTTTTCGCTAAAAGTCAATGGATTGGAAGGAATCGAGGGTGGAAGCTTGGCTATTTTCGGCAATAGAAATATGATGGAGGCGCAGTAGGGTTTCTAGGTGTGAATACGCGTATATACATATATATATATATATATATATATATATTATTATTATTATTATTTTTAGTGTTCACGTACTTTTCCGGACGAACTCTAGACGAGGCGTGCCGCCTGGCGTTTATAATGTTTTACCCCTATTCCGAACACAATGGAACATGTTTCGGAACCTAATTCAATCGTATAGAGAAGATAGCTTTTTAAACCCAATTATAATATTATATTTTCGATATTAATTCCAATGCATTTCTATCACGTACGACCAAACGGTAAGTGCAAACGCTACGAAATTTGAAATTTGATAATAATACACTATTACAGATCTAGTGGAACTGTTTTTGTCGAATTCCAAGACTGTGCCCTGGATCGCTATTTTAATACGTCGATTTAAATCGACGATTTCAAAAATTGGTGAAATCACTAGAAATTCTGGTTTTAAAAACTTACTAACTCAATTATTATTCTAATAGAATTTATATTCATATTAGAAACCATTTCGATTCATATTAAATCACAAATTCAATTATTTACACTATTGCAACCATTAAATTTCACTATTTTCGTATTACGATAAATCGCTATATTTGAAATTTAAATCAAATTCACCCATTTAACCAAAATCTCCATATTCAAAATCAATTAATATTTCATATTCAACATTTAAAAATAAATTAAACGTTCAAAATCAAATGACCAAAATTCCAGGCCGTTACATTCCTCCCCCCTTAAAAGAATTTCGTCCCCGAAATTGCCAAGGTAGGAAAAATGCTCCAACCCATTAGTTTCTCAAAACCCATTTGGTTAAAATTATTTTATTTCCATTTCCTAAGTCTTTCAGTCCCACCCAATCCACCAATTCCTGTTTATTCATCAAATTCCATTATTTCAAGCTATAATTTCAAATCAAATTTAGTTAACAAAAATTTTCCAAAATTTTCCGTAAATTTTCTAACTCCCTAAATTTCCGAAATTTTTTGACAGAGTCTCCCCTGTATGGAGAGCCTTTTACAATATCAAAAATATGATAAATATACTATACATCGACCCACACGGTCGAAAACACAATATATATCAATATTTATCTCATTTTCGCTTTTAATGCGTAAGCATACCTTAAATTAGCGTTATTAAGCGAGTCCGCTTAATTTATATGCAATTACGCAACCAAAATCTATCCAAACAGCTCCCTGTACCCGTACTTACTCAAATGAAGCACATAAGTTTCATAACCATGAAATTTTTATAACATTACACTCATTTAACCAATCTAAATACAAGTTTCGTAAAGCAAACATGTCATATCATGTATTTTAGAATGCATATTCAATTACAGGGTTCAAACATTCAATTATAAACTTTCAAATTGATTTTCATACCATTTATTAAATTTTAAATTTATTCACACACTATTCCATTGCATTCTATTCACATTCACACTTATTATAGTCGTATACATCTTATTAAGCTTCAATTTATCCAATTAAATTGATTCTAAATCAATTTATCTATTTTCCATTGATTCCCATTCAAGTTATTCGCCAAAATTTGTTAGCTTCATTTTATATTAAACAACATTCCAATCCATGTTAATTAATTTATGAATCATTTCATAAATAATCACTTAAGTTAAGTTTCCATGGCAATCAAATTCCATTTCATTTTAAATTGATTCTCATTCAATTTATTCGCTTCCAATTACTTAGTATATCCAATTTATACTATATCACTTGGGAATCATTCCATTAATTCATTTCAATCACTATCAATTTTATTTGACTCATTTCAGGAGTTCGCTTCATTACCTTGCTTCTTAAGTGATTTATATTCAATTTACTCAATTCCAATTCACCCTCCATTTAAAATTCAATTTTTTTTTGAATTTCCATTCCTTTACGATAATATCAAACCATTTTCATTTTGGTTTTCCCATTGCATTTCTCAATTCATTAGTTCAAGTACTTATTTACTTAAAATCTCATATTGCTTACTTGAGTCCATTCACATCTTATAATCATAACTCTGGATTATATATATATATATCACTTTATAGCTTAAGTGTATCCATTCCATTCAATAATCATAACTTATAGTTATATAATTATTTTACATTTCAAACTTTATATTCAATTCAAATCCAATTCAATTTTATTTAACTAATCTTGGGTTAAATTTCAACCCATATTATTCATTTTAACTTACTCAAGTTAAACTTTAATTCCAGGATTAAAATTCACACTTTCCTTTCTTATCTATATCAACTCCATATTATAAGTTCAATAACTGATTTTCTCCTGACTTCACAAATCCTTTAAATGGAAATCCCAGAATTCAATCACCCGGTTTTATTTCAAATCATTTTGAAATCATAAATATACATATATTCAGTTTTGTATATCAAATCATACTTTTGGAATTTTAAAACAACTTGGTTTTTCCCAAAACAATTTCCTTTTTGGAATTTCTAAAACAAAACTTGTTTACCAAACAAGTCCAAAGTAAATAATCATAGCCAATCACTACGTAGCAATCCGTCACTTAGAAACTCGAAAATGAACATTGATGATGCGGTCATCATCATTAGAATTATTTTCCAGCGACTGAAGTGAGTTAAGTGCTTTCTTACTTCTAAAACCCAATTTAAAACAATTTCTATTCAGAAATATCTCCAAATAATACTCCATTATTCTTCACAAACCACTTTGGAAATCATTTCCAAAATCTCTAAGACTTAAAATTCCCAAATACTTAGTTCAAATTCATTTAAAACATTTCCCAAAATTTCCGGGATTTAAATTTCCAAATTCTAGTTTGAATCCACTTTTAGTTACAACTCATATGTATAATCATACTTATACAATTCTATTTGGTTATATAAACCATTTCAATATTTATAATCTTGTTTTGATTATAATATTAACAACCAAACATTCTAGTTATACTATAATAATTTCATTAAATTATTTCTTTTATATAAAAATATAATTTGGGTAAAATTATTTCATTTACCCTCTACAAAACAATACCGTGTCGGTTTACCTTGTTTAAGAGTTTAGAAACCCCTATCGATACGGTTGTACTTCCCGTACCGACCAGAATCCATAAACACTCAACCGATAAGTCAACACAATATAAAACATTTTTATATCACTAACAAATACGCGCTCATACATATAATACACTCAAACTCATTCTAGGGTACTACTAACCCTATCCCTAACGAGTAATTCCCACCAAAGCCTAGGTATATCGCCAACCTAAGATCAAATACCACGTGTGACGACCCGACTTTTCGACCATCGAAAATCGACATCAATACGTCCAATGTATAGCATCCCAAACAATTGAGTGCCGGAAAGACAGATTGTTTGGAGAAAAGAAAGAAGGTAGAAAATAGAAGAAACTAAACAAATACAGAATCTCACTGCTGTTAGCACCAAAATTGGTCACTAACACCCTAGAGTAGATTTATGTAGCGAGATAAATAAAGAAAGTAAATGGAAAATGAGGAATAACACAATATAATGCAAAAAGAACAGTAAAAAACAAAAACAACAGAATTATAGTGGTTCGGCGTAACTGCCTACGTCCACTTTGAGTGTAATCTTTTTTGTTTTTTCAACTGTTTAAATAAAAATACAATCCACAAAGAGTAGCTTGAATTCAATTTGGAACAAAAGGAAATGAGTACAGAAAATGGCAGAGTCTCCTCCTCGTTTCTCCAAAAAAGGTCCTCTAAAATGGAACCCTGCCCCTCTATTTATAGATGGAGATAACCTGGCTTCTCTGAGCTTGCATCTCTTTCCAGTCCTTCAGGCCCACGACCAAGAGAGTTTGGCCCACAACTGGTAAGCTAGGAAGACCGACCTAAGCATGCCAACCCCTCAAAGCCGACCCAGGGTTTCCTGGGTGTTGACTCGAAGTAGGCCCAACTTTGGCTTGAAGCAACCTGGACTGCGACTCGAAGTAACTCACTCCCTTGCTTATGCCGATCCACTCCTCCCTTCCATAATTCCGATCTGAGTTAGCCGACCCGAAGTGACCGAACTGAAGTGGCTGACCTGCAATAGCTGACTCGAAGTGACCGATTTGAAGTGACCGATCCGAAGTAATCGACCCGATCCAAAAGTACCGACCCCAAACATAAGTGCTACCTCTAAACGATTATGCTGACCTAAAATCTTCCTCCAATGACGATCCCTTTTTTACATTGAGCCCTTGCAAACATGTCGACCTTATGTGACGCAGCGGATTATACAAAAACAAAGTAGATCGATGAAAGTAGCAATCGGTGGATTGATGAATACTGAAATGCCCAAATTCGTTGATCCGAAGATACCAAATTCTAGCTATCTCTGACACGTTGATCACGCACGATACCGTGAAAAGAGATCTTCAATTCTTCGAGCGTTGATCAAGCGCACTTGATTCCGCGAATCGGCTTCAACAATCGAAGATTCGAGCGCACTCGAATGTCGAAGGTGGAGATTACACTCAACTACCGATTTTAATTGAAAGCCCAAAGCTAACAAACAAGAATTTTATTCAAAAATCAACAACCTTACAAAATGACCACACATGCCTATTTATAGGTTACAACTCAATACGCCAAAACAGACAACACATAAGTCGGCCACGACTTACGACTTACCATAGGTCGACCACGACTTACGACTTACCATAGGTCGGCCACGACTTAGCATCAATACAAAGAAATCAATACAGTACTTACAATTCCACACTTACAATACAACATATAGATCGTCTACGACTCAACATACACGACCTAAAAACAAACGACATAAGGAAATACAACTCAACGCTTTACAACACATAGGTCGGAAACGACCTAAAACTTCATGACTTAACACTTGAACGACTTATCAGCAGTGAGCGACTTAAAAGCATGCGGCATTGCTTCAGCGACTTAACTTAGGTCGGTAACGACCTAAAACATGTAACGACTTATCATGCAGACGACTTAAGATACAACCAGTTTCATACGACCTAACTCTTAAGTCGGTAGATTCCTTAGGTCGTGACTCGGCACAGTTAGCTCGTTCGAGCACCTTTCCCTTTAGCCCGTTAACTCGCGAATATCCACTAAGTCGTTGTCGATCTTCACTAAGTCGTTAGAACGACTTAAAGCACTTGTTAGGTCGGAGCTCGTGATCCTCGAACTCGTTAGGTCGCATACGACATAAAACTTCAACTTCCCATGACTCTTCACCAAGATTTAGCCCGTTAGCCTCCTCCTTAGGTCGTACCCAACTTACCAACATGTTAGGTCGTACTCGACCTAAATCTTCATCTTTCTGGGCTGCATCATTATGCCAAATGATCCCTAGGCCTAAAGCAATACCGATCCCATCCGTGTGCCGACCCCTAGTAGGTGATTCTCACTGACTCGAAGTCGATGACGAGACAACCCGGAGTAAACACTCTTGTGATTTGAAGTAAACTCCTCCATGACCTGAAGTGGATTAACTCTTGACTCTACTCCCATCAACGTTCAACCATAGCTTTTGCAAATACCGTTTTGTAGTCGGGCCAAGGTACCGGGTAACATTTGCCCCGCAAAGTACGTCTTGTTGCATACATGACGTGCTTTGAATCGAAGAAAGTTAGAGTCTCCAGAAAGAAATCCATCATGTTTGCTGAATAGTCATTATCCTTCAATTTTATCCCCCCAAAGTGTCGTATCCCTCTTTGGTCGTCGTGACGCTTGGCCAATTCCCAATAGTATAAATTCAGGATTGTATTCCATCAGTGGCCATCTATGCCCGGTTCTACAGGACTAATAAGCTTCGGCTATCTGATCTAGTCTTTTCTTTAATAACTCGAAGTCAAAATTCAATTTCTTTCGATTTCAAGAAGTCGAGTTTTTTGAATATACACATGCACGTTCAGGTGCATGTTCTTGCCATTGGCTCCAGATGCGTTTTATATGTTCATGAGTCATCACCAATTCCTTCTACTTTAATTGCAATTCGATTGCAATTCCTTATTTATATTTTTTGTGAAATAGGTGTTGTAATTAGCCACTCGATGAGTAGGGACTTCAAGTTCTGCATGGATGATAGCTTCGGAGCTGTAAGTAACGGCGAATGGAGTATGGCCAGTCGCAGACTCATGATTGGTTATGCAAACCATAATGCTATTGGGAGCTCATTCGCCTATTTACCTCTAGCCTTTTCCAAACCTCCTTTAGAATGGACTTTATAATTTTGTTCACAGCTTCAACTTGTCCATTTGCTTAAGGGCGAGCAAATATCACAAATCTCTTTTCAATATGATGCCGACGGAAGAAGTTTTCAAATTTAGTGCTATCGAATTAGGCTTCATTACCAGTTATAATGGTTTATGGAAGGTCATAATGACAGATGACATTCTGGACAATGAAGTTGATTATTTTCTTCATCTTGGTCGTGGTTAAAAGTTCTACATCTGCCCATTTGGTGAAGTAATCAACTGCTATGATGGCGTATTTCGTACCACCTTTAGGATCAGCAAGAAGACAATGATGTCAATGCCCCCAAGTGCCAAACGACTATGGATTAGCCATTTGAGTAATTCCCATCGGCGGGTCTCTCAGAATTTTGGAAAACATCTTGCACTCATCGCATTATCTAGCGTGATCAGCTGCATCTCGATTGACAGTTAGCCAATAATACCCGTAGCAGAGTAATTTCTTTGCCAGGGTTTACCCCATGCTGTTCATCGACTTCTCTCAAGACTCATTTGGTATCATCATGGGTGATACACCGATGCGGGGGAATGGAGAAAGTCCTTACTATACATGACTTCTTCTTGGATGATTCGACGTGAAGGTTTGAGAAGGATATGTCATTTTCCATTCCTCCATTCAGGATCCTCATTGTAGATAGTCTTTGATAGGAGTCATCCATGATCCCTTTTCTAGCTCCGTCTCCAAGATCTAATCAATCTCTATCTGTCAATGCTTGGAATATTAAGTACTTCAACCGGGACAAAGTCTATCTGTCATGCATCCCAGAACTAGCCAGCTTGGCCAATGACTCGACTTTTTCATTTTGTTCTCTAAGGATGTGTGTAATGGTGTGATACTCAAAGTCGGCTAGTAGCTCTTAGACCCGGCCAAGATAAGGAGCGAGACAATGCCCCCTGGAAAGATTAACTTCCATGACTTTGCATGCTACTAATCAGGAATCACAAAGGATATGCAAAGTTTCCACTCCAAGTTCTCTAGCAAGTTTGAGGCTGGCGATCAAGGTTTCATACTTAGCTTCATTGTTCGTTGCAGGGAAATTGAGTTTCAAGGCATAGCAGATCATTTGTTCCTCATGAGTTATTAACACAACTCCTGCACCAGAACACTGACCATTGGATGCTCCATCCGTGTACATTCTCCATCTGTTGGTTGGTCCTCCACTACTCTTCGAGTAGTGGTCTGATGCGGTGAATTCAAATATAATGTCTCCGTCCTTAGATAGCTCTTTGAGGAAAATAAGTGATATAGAATTGGCTTAGTTCGATATTCTATTTGAATAGTCTTCCAGACTTCTCAGGTTGTTGTATGCCCTGTCATAACGGCTGGTAGGCATAGACATTAATGGGGTGAGCCTGTCAATAGCTTTCTTACATCAAATATTGGTCTTCGAATCTGTTTCTCTTCACATAGCATTGCGATGCTTATTGCATGTACCGGCATAGCTAAATAGATGTGTAAGTTATTATGATCCAGTGGCTTGGATAGGACATGAGGTCTCTCTAAGTGATGTACTAGAGCTTAAAACACATCTATGCAATCCTGCAATCATTCATAGTTTCTATCTCCTGATTAGGTCGAAGAAGAGAGTACACTTACCAGTGGCCTTGGAGATGAATTGACATTGGACGTTGACTTTCCTATTTAGGCTCTATACCTACTTGACGGTCTTTGGTATTTGGATGTTTCGAATTGCTTGAATCTTCTCGGAATTGGCTTCAATTCCGTGAGAGTCGACGATGAAACCCCGAAATTTCCCGTTGTGGTCATTTGATTGTCGTGACTCCACGAGCATATCATCCACATATACTTCCGTCGATTGCCTAATCTGGTCTTTGAACATCCTGTTGACCAGTCTCTAGTGAGTATCTTCAACGTCATTTAGTTCAAATGGCAACACAAGATAATGATATAATCCTGGATCGGTAATGATGTTGGTGTGCTCCTGGTCGAGGATATGCAACAGGATCTCGTTGTACATGAAGTACACATCCATAAATGAAAGTAGTTCATATCCAGCGGTTGAGTCTACCAGCTGGTCGATCCTCGAAAGTGGAAAGCTGAATATTGGGCATCCCTTGTTTAGGTCTGATTAGTCGACGCATGACCACTACTTTCCATTAGCTTCTCTCATAAGAACTAGATTTGATACCCACTTTTGGCAGAGGGTGTCGCGGGTAAACTTGTTGTTTTTGAGTTTATCCACCTCCTCTTTAAGTGCAGCGAATCTTTCCTGACCCATATTCAATGCATGGCTCGCAATATTTGGTGAAATCACACGCATGCCATAATGGGTCCAAGAAAACGCATCAAGGTTCATTCAGAGAAAACCAACTAATTCCTTCAACATCATTGCATTGAGCTGTGATCCGATCTTCAGCCCTCGTGAAGGGCCACCATGGATGATTATAATGTCGGTTGTCGGTTCTGTTGGTGCAGTCTTAGATTCTTTGAGTTCAAATGTAACTATTTCGCGTAACAATCAACGTGAAATCTAGTTGGGATGGCCAATGACGATGGTTACTCCAGTCGAATGCCAGAGTCTTGTCATGAGTTGTTAAGTCTAATAGTGAAAGGCACTGAATGCTTTCAGCGATTATCTGCAAATGGCCAAAGATCAGGCTTAGAAGCATGTTGAAGAAAATGTCAAGTAGAGGTCAGCCTCGAGTTGCATGTAGCTGCATAGCTAGCTCTTGCTTTGAGTTTGAATTTGCTTGTGTATTTGAGTAATGTGCTCTTGCTAAGACCGAGTGCATCGCTCCGACATGCCAAAAACAACTGAAGGTATCGGTATTGCTAGAAAAAGGAGCCGATTACACCCTATGGGTTTGCCAAACCTATTGGCTATGCCTCCTATCTCTGGTTTTAGTCATTCTGCTGATGAGTCTACGTCCGGCGTTCCAACTTATGCACCGCTCCAAAAATAGATCGCGGAATCCCATATGGATTCCCACACCACAATGGCCTTGGAATCGCATAAAGATTCCCACATCTCAAATAGATCTTGGAATCACACATGGATTCCCATACCCAACGGTCTCGGAACCATACATGGAATTCAAAAATCTCAATATAACATGAAACTCCTCCATAGAATTGTATATGGTTTTGGAGTGGTAACGGTTCCGAGTCATCTCTTACTAGTACACTCTCTCACTTTTCGGGCGCTCCATAAACCATTTGTTGATTTTTCGGAATGCTCAAGACCAGTTCTTTAGGAAATAATCTGACAATGCATAAGGGCGAGGATCACCCCCTAACCGTTTAAGTGGATGGGTTTCCTTATCATTTATCCTAGAAGAACAACGAGTTTATATGTACAATATAGCACCACCGATGGTAACTGTACCATATAATTCCTGTGTTTCTCCTAGATATTTCCTGAGTTAAAATCCCTCGGTGTTAAGTAGGAAATCGTTTCCTACCACCAAAATTAAGAAGGATTACATATTAGAGCCAAGATTTGATAGTCGGTTATTTAACTATCAAATAAACAAACATTCAACCGTAGATCACATTTCCCACTGAAATCACTAAACCTCATTTAATTTAATCTCGATAAATCGAATCTCCTTATTAAATCACTCATATACTTATTTCATCGGAATAAGTATATTCACAAATTCTTTCTTTCAAAAATTCTTGAAAATTATTTGAAAAAAATGAATATCGAAGTGCCATTCGGTATCGACCATGGATCGCAGCTCGATGGTTGCGTCTCTATCCTAGAAAAACCAAACTTAACTTAGGCAACCTCTGCCTCCCGATTTCCGCCATGCAATCAATCATAGATCGCAGTTTGCACAATGGTTACATCGCTATCTTAGCGAAAACATCCCAAACTGTAGGCAGCCTCTGTCCTTGAATTACGCTATAAAAATATACCATTACTTCCCAAAATCTTTTGTTTGAAAATAAGTTTCCAAAGTTCATTTGTAACTACAAATCTTTGCATGATATTAACTTCTGGACTATCTGACTTTGAATAACATCATTAAATTACAAATGGGCTTTAAACAATAACTAATTAGTAAACAAGAATTTGCTTTTAAATAGATTATTAATAAAGGACTTTGAAAATGATTAAGGAAGATTTTAAAATAATTTAGATATCAATAATAATATCATTTGGAACCTTTTATAGAATTATTTACTAATATATCATAATAACTTCCAATTTTTTTTAACATACACTTAAGTAATTAATTTTAAACAATATATTTCAAACAAAGTAATTGATATTTAAACAATCATTTATTAAATAATTATATTTCCATAAATAAATAATTCGACTTCCCAATCTCGAAATAATTTTGAAAAAAAACATTTAAGTGAAATAACTAACATTACTATAGGAACCATTTACAAAACATTTGTAAATGATAAATTTTAAACAAAACCTTTGTATATATTTACTAATTAAACATTTCACTTCAAATTATACAATCTGATGTTTAACCAAAAACTTGTAACTTTCCAATGTTATACCAAGGCTCGAAAATCCCAATGGTACTTATAACTTACCATTCAATTTAATTTAACTATCAAAGTTAAATTACAAGCATTTACATAACAGTCATATATGTAAATCAAATCCACACTTAACAACGATTAGTTAACATATCAATTTTTCAATATTAATCAATTAGCGTTTGAACAGTGTCCAATTTATCAAATAGCTGGATAAGAATTGATTCTGCTAACTGAATATCATTCACAATCAAACTCTTTCATTTATTATCCAACTGTGTTTATTTGGCCAAATATATCACACCAATATTTTCCGATTCAATTTACGTTATTATTTAACAACGTAATTTAAACAATCATTTATCAATTCCGTCCATGATCAATTACTGGGAATAAGTTTAAAAATAAACTCAAACATTTTAATAGCAATTCGAGATGCTATATCGTGATCCTAGATCTGGTTCAACCAATCTAATAGCATTTCAAGATGCTATATCGTCATCCTAAATTAATTACACAACCACCAATTTTCAATAATCCAAACAACATAATAAATTTTACTTGTCATAAAACATTACCGATTAACCAAATGAGTGAGTTTAACTCACCTTGAGTTTCCAATTTTGCCAAACATTGATTTTAAATTAAATCGAACGACGTTCGATTTAACCTAAAATTTTAGCTATTTCTCATCATCTCCAAATCAGTTCTAGAATGTAGTGCTCGTCGCCATGATTCTATTGCCGCTTATTTCGTGTCGATCAGACCTCGTAAGGAGAAGTTATTCACAATATAAGATTTACACGATTTATAATATAATTAATTTACTTTTTTTTACCCTTAACGAATCTATGCCGTTGAATTGAATGAGGAGACCTCAGCCGCAACTTCCTTTCTTCCCTCTTTCATTCACCTTCCCGTTCGAATAACCCCTACGTGCGCCATTCCCGCTAGATGTCGCACCCTCCTACGAGCAGCCGAAAGTTGATCGACCACCCCCGAAGCACAAGCCTACCCACAACACACCTCCAGTCCAAGTTCTGTCGCCTCTCTCCTCGCCGTTGGTAAGAAATCAAGCCCAAACAGTGGCAAGAACACGACTACATCACAGCCACCATGCTGTGCCATTTCAAATCACGACCGTTGATACCGTAGGGCTCAAGTAGCTTGACGTTTTCCTAGTTGAGAGTTTTCGCTAAAAGTCAATGGATTGGAAGGAATCGAGGGTGGAAGCTTGGCTATTTTCGGCCATAGAAATATGATGGAGGCGCAGTAGGGTTTCTAAGTGTGAATACGCGTATATACTTATATATATATATATATTATTATTATTTTTAGTGTTCACGTACTTTTCTGGACGAACTCTAGACGAGGCGTGACGCCTGGCGTTTATAATGTTTTACCCCTATTCCGAACATAATGGAACAAGTTTCAGAACCTAATTCAATCGTATAGAGAAGATAGCTTTTTAAACCCAATTATAATATTAAAGTTTCGATATTAATTCCAATGCGTTTCTATCACGTACGACCAAACGGTAAGTGCAAACGCTACGAAATTTGAAATCTGATAATAATACACTATTACAGATCCAGTGGAACTGTTTTTGTCGAATTCCAAGACTGTGCCCTGGATCGCTATTTTAATACGTCGATTTAAATCGACGATTTCAAAAATTGGTGAAATCATTGGAAATTCTGGTTTTAAAAACTTACTAACTCAATTATTATTCAAATATAATTTATATTCATATTAGAAACCATTTCGATTCATATTAAATCACAAATTCAATTATTTACACTATTGCAAATATTAAATTTCACTATTTTCGTATTACGATAAATCGCTATATTTGAAATTTAAATCAAATTCACCCATTTAACCAAAATCTCCATATTCAAAATCAATTAATATTTCATATTCAACATTTAAAAATAAATTAAACGTTCAAAACCAAATGACCAAAATTCCAGGTCGTTACATTCCTCCCCCCTTAAAAGAATTTCGTCCCCGAAATTGCCAAGGTAGGAAAAATGCTCCAACCCATTAGTTTCTCAAAACCCATTTGGTTAAAATTATTTTATTTCCATTTCCTAAGTCTTTCAGTCCCACCCAAATCCACTAATTCCTGTTTTTCATCAAATTCCATTATTTCAAGCTATAATTTCAAATCAAATTTAGTTAACAAAAATTTTCCAAAATTTTCCATAAATTTTCTAACACCCTAAATTTCCGAAATTTTTTGACAGAGTCTCCCCTGTATGGAGAGCCTTTTACAATATCAAAAATATGATAAATATACTATACATCGACCCACACGGTCGAAAACACAATATATATCAATATTTATCTCATTTTCGCTTTTAATGCGTAAGCGTACCTTAAATTAGCGTTATTAAGCGAGTCCGCTTAATTTATATGCAATTACGCAACCAAAATCTATCCAAACAGCTCCCTGTACCCGTACTTACTCAAATGAAGCACATAAGTTTCATAACCATGAAATTTTTATAACATTACACTCATTTAACCAATCTAAATACAAGTTTCGTAAGCAAACATGTCATATCATGTATTTTAGAATGCAAATTCAATTACAGGGTTCAAACATTCAATTATAAACTTTCAAATTGATTTTCATACCATTTATTAAATTTAAATTTATTCACACACTATTCCATTGCATTCTATTCACATTCACACTTATTATATTCGTATCCATCTTATTAAGCTTCAATTTATCCATTTAAATTGATTCTAAATCAATTTATCTATTTTCCATTGATTCCCATTCAAGTTATTCACCAAACTTTGTTAGCTTCATTTTATATTAAACAACATTCCAATCCATGTTAATTTATTTATGAATCATTTCATAAATAATCACTTAAGTTAAGTTTCCATGGCAATCAAATTCCATTTCATTTTAAATTAATTCTCAATCAATTTATTCGCTTCCAATTACTTAGTATATCCAATTTATACTATATCACTTGGGAATCATTCCATTAATTCATTTCAATCACTATCAATTTTATTTGACTCATTTCAGGAGTTCGCTTCATTACCTCGCTTCTTAAGTGATATATATTCAATTTACTCAATTCCAATTCACCCTCCATTTAAAATTCAATTTTTTTTTGAATTTCCATTCCTTTATGATAATATCAAACCATTTTCATTTTGGTTTTACCATTGCATTTCTCAATTCATTAGTTCAAGAACTTATTTACTTAAAATCTCATATTGCTTACTTGAGTCCATTCACATCTTATAATCATAACTCTGGATTATATATATATATCACTTTATAGCTTAAGTGTATCCATTCCATTCAATAATCATAACTTATAGTTATATAATTATTTTACATTTCAAACTTTATATTCAATTCAAATCCAATTCAATTTTATTTAACTAATCTTGGGTTAAATTTCAACCCATATTATTCATTTTAACTTACTCAAGTTAAACTTTAATTCCAGGATTAAAATTCACACTTTCCTTTCTTATCTATATCAACTCCATATTATAAGTTCAATAATTGATTTTCTCCTGACTTCACAAATCCTTTAAATGGAAATCCCAGAATTCAATCACCCGGTTTTATTTCAAATCATTTTGAAATCATAAATATACATATATTCAGTTTTGTATATCAAATCATACTTTTGGAATTTTAAAACAACTTGGTTTTTCCCAAAACAATTTCCTTTTTGGAATTTCTAAAACAAAACTTGTTTACCAAACAAGTCCAAAGTAAATAATCATAGCCAATCACTACGTAGCAATCCGTCACTTAGAAACTCGAAAATGAACATTGCTTATGCGGTCATCATCATTAGAATTATTTTCCAGCGACTGAAGTGAGTTAAATGCTTTCTTACTTCTAAACCCCAATTTAAAACAATTTCTATTTAGAAATATCTCCAAATAATACTCCATTATTCTTCACAAACCACTTTGGAAAACATTTCCAAAATTCTAAGACTTAAAAATTCCCAAATACTTAGTTCAAATTCATTTAAAACATTTCCCAAAATTTACGGGATTTAAATTTCCAAATTCTAGTTTGAATCCACTTTTAGTTACAACTCATATGTATAATCATACTTATACAATTCTATTTGGTTATATAAACCATTTCAATATTTATAATCTTGTTTTGATTATAATATTAACAACCAAACATTCTAGTTATACTATAATAATTTCATTAAATTATTTCTTTTATATCAAAATATAATTTGGGTAAAATTATTTCATTTACCCTCTACAAAACAATACCGTGTCGTTTTACCTTGTTTAAGAGTTTAGCAACCCCTATCGATACGGTTGTACTTCCCGTACCGACCAGAATCCATAAACACTCAACCGATAAGTCAACACAATATAAAACATTTTTATATCACTAACAAATACGCGCTCATATATATAATAAACTCAAACTCATTTAGGGTACTACTGACCCTATCCCTAATGAGTAATTCCCACCAAAGCCTAGGTATATCGCCAACCTAAGATCTAATACCACGTGTGACGACCAGACTTTTCGACCCTCGAAAATCGACATCAATACGTCCAATGTATAGCATCCCAAACAATTGAGTGCCGGAAAGACAGATTGTTTGGAGAAAAGAAAGAAGGTAGAAAATAGAAGAAATTAAACAAATACAGAATCTCACTGCTGTTAGCACCAGAATTGGTCACTAACACCCTAGAGTAGATTTATGTAGCGAGATAAATAAAGAAAGTAAATGGAAAATGAGGAATAACACAATATAATGCAAAAAGAACAGTAAAAAATAAAAACAACAGAATTATAGTGGTTCGGCGTAAATGCATACGTCCACTTTGAGTGTAATCTTTATTGTTTTTTCAACTGTTTAAATACAAATACAATCCACAAAGAGTAGCTTGAATTCAATTTGGAACAAAAGGAAATGAGTACAGAAAATGGCAGAGTCTCCTCCTCGTTTCTCCAAAAAAGGTCCTCTAAAATGGAACCATGCCCCTCTATTTATAGATGGAGATAACCTGGCTTCTCTGAGCTTGCATCTCTTTCCAGTCCTTCAGGCCCACGACCAAGAGAGTTTGGCCCATAACTGGTAAGCTAGGAAGACCGACCTAAGCATGCCAACCCCTCAAAGCCGACCCAGGGTTTCCTGGGTGTTGACTCGAAGTAGGCCCAACTCTGGTTTGAAGCAACCTGGACTGCGACTCGAAGTAACTCACTCCCTTGCTTATGCTGATCCACTCCTCCCTTCCATAATTCCGATCCGAGTTAGCCGACCCAAAGTGACCGAACTGAAGTGGCTGACCTGCAATAGCTGACTCGAAGTGACCGATACGAAGTGACCAATCCGAAGTAATCGACCCGATCCAAAAGTACCGACCCCAAACATAAGTGCTACCTCTAAAAGATTATGCTGACATGAAATCTTCCTCCAATGCCGATCCCTTTTTTACATTGAGCCCTTGCAAACATGCCGACTATATGCCAAATGATCCCTAGGCCTAAAGCAATACCGATCCCATCCGTGTGTCGACCCCTGGTAGGTGATTCTCATTGACTCGAAGTCGATGACGAGACAACCTAGAGTAAACACTCTTGTGACTTGAAGTAAACTCCTCCATGACCTGAAGTGGATTAACTCTTGACTCTACTCCCATCAACGTTCAACCATAGCTTTTGCAAATACCGTTTTGTAGTCGGGACAAGGTACCGGGTAACATTTGCCCCGCAAAGTACGTCTTGTTGCATACATGACGTGCTTTGAATCGAAGAAAGTTAGAGTCTCCAGAAAGAAATCCATCATGTTTGCTGAATAGTCATTATCCTTCAATTTTATCCCCCAAAGTGTCGTATCCCTCTTTGGTCGTCGTGACGCTTGGCCAATTCCCAATAGTATAAATTCAGGATTGTATTCCATCAGTGGCCATCTGTGCCCGGTTCTACAGGACTAATAAGCTTCGGCTATCTGATCTAGTCTTTTCTTTAATAACTCGAAGTCAAAATTCAATTTCTTTCGATTTCAAGAAGTCGAGTTTTTTGAATATACACATGCACGTTCAGGTGCATGTTCTTGCCATTGGCTCCAGATGCGTTTTATATGTTCATGAGTCATCACCAATTCCTTCTACTTTAATTGCAATTCGATTGCAATTCCTTATTTATATTTTTTGTGAAATAGGTGTTGTAATTAGCCACTCGATGAGTGGGGACTTCAAGTTCTGCATGGATGACAGCTTCGGAGCCGTAAGTAACGACGAATGGAGTATGGCCAGTCGTGGACTCACGATTAGTTATGTAAACCCATAATGCTATTGGGAGCTCATTCACCCTTTTACCTCTAGCCTTTTCCAAACCACCCTTTAGAATAGACTTTATAATTTTGTTCACAGCTTCAACTTGTCCATTTGCTTGAGGGCGAGCAAATATCACAAATCTCTTTTCAATATGATGCTGACGGTAGAAGTTTTCAGATTTAGCGCTATCGAATTAGGCTTCATTACCAGTTATAATGGTTTATGGAAGGTCATAATGACATATGACATTCTGGACAATGAAGTTGATTATTTTCTTCGTCTTGGTCGTGGTTAAAAGTTCTACATCTGCCCATTTGGTGAAGTAATCAACTGCTATGATGGCGTATTTCGTACCACCTTTAGGATCAGCAAGAAGACAATGATGTCAATGCCCCCAAGTGCCAAACGACTATGGATTAGCCATTTGAGTAATTTCCATCGGCGGGGCTCTCAGAATTTTGGAAAACATCTTGCACTCATCGCATTGTCTAGCGTGATCAGCTGCATCTCGATTGACAGTTGGCCAATAATACCCGTAGCAGAGTAATTTCTTTGCCAGGGTTTACCCCATGGTGTTCATCGACTTCTCTCAAGACTCATTTGGTATCATCATGGGTGATACACCGAAGCGGGGGAATGGAGAAAGTCCTTACTATACATGACTTCTTCTTGGATGATTCGACGTGAAGCTTTGAGAAGGATATGTCATTTTCCATTCCTCCATTCAGGATCCTCATTGTAGATAGTCTTTGATAGGAGTCATCCATGATCCCTTTTATGGCTCCGTCTCTAAGATCTAATCAATCTCTATCTGTCAATGCTTGGAATATTAAGTACTTCAACCGGGACAAAGTCTATCTGTCATGCATCCCAGAACTAGCCAGCTTGGCCAATGACTCGTCTTTTTCATTTTGTTCTCTAAAGATGTGTGTAATGGTGTGATACTCAAAGTCGGCTAGTAGCTCTTAGACCCGGCCGAGATAAGGAGCGAGACAATGCCCCCTGGAAAGATTAACTTCCATGACTTTGCATGCTACTAATCAGGAATCACAAAGGATATGCAAAGTTTCCACTCCAAGTTCTCTAGCAAGTTTGAGGCTGGCGATCATGGCTTCATACTTAGCTTTGTTGTTCGTTGCAGGGAAATTGAGTTTCAAGGCATAACAGATCATTTGTTCCTCATGAGTTATTAACAGAACTCCTACACCAGAACACTGACCATTGGATGCGCCATCCGTGTACATTCTCCATCTGTTGGTTGGTCCTCCACTACTCTTCGAGTAGTGGTCTGATGCGGCGAATTCAAATATAAGGTCTCCGTCCTTAGATAGCTCTTTGAGGAAAATAAGTGATATAGAATTGGCTTAGTTCGATATTCCATTTGAATAGTCTTCCAAACATCTCAGATTGTTGTATGCCCTGTCATAACGGCTGGTAGGCATAGACGTTAATGGGGTGAGCCTGTCAATAGATTTCTTACATCAAATATTGGTCTTCGAATCTGTTTCTCTTCACATAGCATTGCGATGCTTATTGCATGTACCGACATAGCTAAATAGATGTGTAAGTTTTTATGATCCAGTGGCTTGGATAGGACATGAGGTCTCTCTAAGTGATGTACTAGAGCTTAAAACACATCTATGCTATCCTGCAATCATTCATAGTTTCTATCTCCTGATTAGGTCGAAGAAGAGAGTACACTTACCAGTGGCCTTGGAGATGAATTGACATTGGACGGTGACTTTCCTATTTAGGCTCTATACCTACTTGACGGTCTTTGGTATTTGGATGTTTCGAATTGGCTTCAATTCCGTGAGAGTCGACGATGAAACCTCGAAATTTCCTGTTGTGGTCATTTGATTGTCGTGACTCCACGAGCATATCATCCACATATACTTCTGTCGATTGCCTAATCTGGTCTTTGAACATCCTGTTGACCAGTCTCTGTTGAGTATCTTCAACGTCATTTAGTTCAAATGGCAACACAAGATAATGATATAATCCTGGATCGGTAATGATGTTGGTGTGCTCTTGGTCGAGGACATGCAACAGGATCTGGTTGTACATGAAGTACACATCCATAAATGAAAGTAGTTCATATCCAGCGGTTGAGTCTACCAGCTGGTCGATCCTCGAAAGTGGAAAGCTGTATTTTGGGCATCCTTTGTTTAGGTCTGATTAGTCGACGCATGACCACTACTTTCCATTAGCTTCTCTCATAAGAACTGGATTTGATACCCACTTTTGGCAGAGGGTGTCGTGGGTAAACTTGTTGTTTTTAAGTTTATCCACCTCCTCTTTAAGTGCAGCGAATCTTTCCTGACCCATATTCAATGCATGGCTCGCAATATTTGGTGAAATCACACGCATGCCAAAATGGGTCCAAGAAAACGCATCAAGGTTCATTCAGAGAAAACCAACTAATTCCTTCAACATCATTGCACTGAGCTGTGATTCGATCTTCAGCACTCGTGAAGGGCCACCATGGATGATTATAATGTCGGTTGTCGGTTCAGTTGGTGCAGTCTTAGATTCTCTGAGTTCAAATGTAACTATTTCGCGTAACAATCAACGTGAAATCTAGTTGGGATGGCCAATGATGATGGTTACTCCGGTCGAATCCCAGAGTCTTGTCATGAGTTGTTAAGTCTGGTAGTGAAAGGCACTGAATGCTTTAAGCGATTATCTGCAAATGGCCAAAGATCAGGCTTAGAAGCATGTTGAAGAAAATGTCAAGTAGGGGTCAGCCTCGAGTTGGATGCAGCTGCATAGCTAGCTCTTGCTTTGAGTTTGAATTTGCTTATGTATTCAAGTAATGTGCTTTCCATTTACTGTACTGGAGAATTGTTGCTCGTCGTTCAGGCTGGAATGATAGTTAGTTGCCTATGAGCTTGGGCATCGATTTGATGATTCTACCTTTAGGCTTCCTTTAGGTCATAGCCTCGAGTGGTTGTAAACACTATATATAAGTTACAATATTGCACTATTGTCGCCAATTTTTGGACGATCACTGTAACAACCCGGGGTTTTGCGCCGATTAATTATCGTCATTGGACGATTAATGTTGATAGCTAATTGTTGTTGGGAATTTTTAATCGGTTGAAGTTCTTTTAATAATTTTGTTATGGGGTTATGTGGGCTTTATGAAATTCAAACTTGGCCCATGTTCCTTTTGCTTGGTGCCGTGATAACAAAGACCCGTTCCTCCACTCCATTTTCATTTCATTCGCAAGCCCAAAAAAAACAAACGAGAGCAAAAGGAAATCGATAATGGCCGCCGCTAGGGTTTTGATTTTTGACTTCGATCGGCTTCGTGGTGCCACGGCTTCGATTTCGGTTGTTCGATCTACGTTCTTCTCTGAAGCTTAGGGCTTTTCGAAGCATCGTTTTAATTCGAGCGAATCAGTGACGGATTGGTCGCGAGTTGCCTTGCTCGATCGATTCTTCGTTGCACTTCGACTGCTTCTATTTGCTTTGAAACAAAGGTGAGTGACCCTCACGTCTAATTCAATACCATGCTTCGACAGTTGATTTTGTTTTGATGTTGATTTTGAACTGTTTGTTCTTCTTTGTCATCACTGTTCGATTTTGATTTTGACGATATTGGTTTCCTTTGACTCTGGTCAATTGCTTATAGCTTCGACTTGAATTTTGATCTGTAAATCGAATTCGGCCAGTGCTTTGATATTGAACTGTTATTACATTTGATTCTCTGGTCTTTGACTTGTGAAACGCCTTCATGTATTCATTTTGTCTTGTGCATTTTGTTGCAGCCTGTACCTGTGCGTTTCATACATTTATGTATATACTTATGTGCATTGTTTGGTTCATGTTGCTGTTGGTCTTCACCGCACTTGATTGTGATATTGTGGTTCACTATTTGGTTAGACTCGGTTGGACATTGAACTGCAGTTGTTACTTGTTAATTACTACTTTGATTTGTATTTTTGTTGAAGTCGCTCTGGCTTGTTACTCTGACCACTTGTTGTTCACTGGTCTGCATTGGCCCAGTGTCTTCACCTGACTTCGACTTTGGTTACTTTGTTGCTTTTGGCTTCAATGAATCTTTATTGATTTCTATATTTGAATGTATTTGACGATGTTGATTTCTTTTGTGACTTCGGTCTTGACTTCTGATTCTTCTCTATTGACATGTGTTTTGTCTTTGACTTGGCCATACTATGTTGTTGGCTTCGACTTGTATCATCTTAAGTTTCCTGTGTGCTTCGACTCTGATGCTCTGTTGCATATACATGTATTCATTATGAACTGGTCGACACACTTCAAGTAGCTTGAGTCATGTAGTTTACTTTGATAATCATGTTTCCAGGCTTATGCATGTTGTTTCAAGCTAGTTCATTCATGTTGTATTTGGTTGAGTCACTTATATCAGTTCTCAGCCATTTTACATTCTTGGTCGAAACTGGTCATTCATGTTGTAGTTGTACACTTTTCTTGGTGGAGTTACATCTCTGGTCATGCTCTTGTAGTCTTCACTATGGCCATACTGCACTGGCACTTGCAGTGTACCATGCTGGAGTGTTTTCTGATCAGGTTGCATTCCATATGTGTACATCATGCATATTCACTTGGTCGTGCTCATTTTATAGCTTGACTTTTACATGCTGTCTTGTTTTGCTTTAAGCCCATTTCTGGTTTGTATTGAGATTATACTTGTACATTTGAGTTTGCTTTTTGGAAATTTCACCTGAGTTGAATCCAGCTTAAACGCTCGGGTTTGACCTCGTGCTCGGTTATGAGTTTTCATTGTGCATTCGTGTGCATTTCGTTCATTTGATGATTGCTGGGTGGATGCTTTGCAGTTCCATCTGGTTCATTTTGAGTTGAGTTGGTGTCAATTGCTTTTGATTCATTGAGCTTTTGTGTATTTCATCACTGGTGTGGCGAGGTAGTGCATGCGTGCGTGTACTGTAGCCAAACAGAAGTGACGTTTTAATTGATAATTCAATTGTTTGAATTGTTTTGTGTTCAATTCAATATTTGAAATTGTATTTTGATTTGGTTTGACTGGATCATTTTGTTGTTGTCTAATTATCTATTTGATATTTAGATTATGAGTTTCTAATTATTTATTGAATAATTAGATTTTGTTGTAAATTGCTGTTTAGGCAATTTTGTGGTTTTCATATTATCTTCATTGATAATCTTTTTATTTATCCTTGTTAATGATTTGAATTTGCTGATTTGTTATTCAACACTGTTTCATGTTATATCTACCGTTATTCGATTCTCTTATTGAAGGGTTGGATATACGAGATTTATTGTGACTGTCGTCTATTTGATTATTTAATTATAATTGCTTCCGTGCATTAATAACTGAGTTTGAATTAGACTGACCTGTGTATTATTTTCTTTTGAATTTAATACTCGGGTCAGACCGAGTTATTTCAGGTTGTTGATATCTTACTTTGGGTCGCTGCTTGAGCTATGAAGTCTTTTCATATCTTTTGGAGTAGTCGTTGTCATAGTATAGGATGATATGTATTCATGTATATTATTCGATAATGTACTTGTATATGTAACTTCCACTGTCGACAGTTGTAGTTGTATCATATGTATTGTATGACATGTATTGTAACTGACTTCAGTTATATATATATGAGATTTTATATTATCTGTGTTCTACATTTAGCTTATCTGTGTTATTATTATATATGTTGTCCTAAACTATTATGAATCATCGTAGTTCGTTTTATACTGGAATTGGGTATATACCACTCCTGTCGAGGTAACCAATACTAGTGTAAGGCCTAACTACGGATGGCCGCTCCTATCCAGCCTTATTCTTAGTAATAACAGACAGTATTTCTTTTAATACTCTTTTGTGAGCATAGAGGTGTGACGCCCCACCTCTATGCTCACAATAACAAAGAGTATTAAAAGAAATAATGTCTGTTATTACGAAGAATAAGGCTGGATAGGAGCGGCCATCCGTAGTTAGGCCTTACACTAGTATTGGTTACCTCGATAGGAGTGGTATATTTATTTTTCTTTAATCTCTGTTTATTACTCCCATCGACATACCCAATTCCAGTATAAAACGAACTACGATGGTTCATAATAGTTTAGGACAACATATATAATAATAACACAGATAAGCTAAATGCAGAACACAGATAATATAAAATCTCATATATATATATAACTGAAGTCAGTTACAATACATGTCATACAATACATATGATACAACTACAACTGTCGACACTGGAAGTTACATATACAAGTACATTATCGAATAATATACATGAATACATATCATCCTATACTATGACAACGACTACTCCAAAAGATATGAAAAGACTTCATAGCTCAAGCAGCAACCCAAAGCAAGATATTAACAACCTGAAATAACTCGGTCTGACCCGAGTATTAAATTCATAAGAAAATAATACACAGGTCAGTCTAATTCAAACTCAGTTATTAATGCACGGAAGCAATAATAATTAAATAATCAAATAGACAACAGTCATAATAAATCTCGTATATCCAACCCTTCAATAAGAGAATCAGATAACGGTAGATATAACACGAAACAGTGTTGAATAACAAATCAGCAAATTCAAATCATCAACAAGGATAAATAAAAAGATTATCAATGAAGATAATATGAAAACCACAAAATTGCCTAAACAGCAATTAACAACAAAATCTAATTATTCAATAAATAATTAGAAACTCATAATCTAAATTTCAAATAGATAATTAGACAACAACAAAATGATCCAGTCAAACCAAATCAAAATACAGTTTCAAATATTGAATTGAACACAAAACAATTCAAACAATTGAATTATCAATTAAAATGTCACTTCTGTTTGGCTACAGTACACACACGCATGCACTGCCTCGCCACAACAGTGATGAAATACACAAAAGCTCAATAAATCAAAAGCAATTGACACCAACTCAACTCAAAATGAACCAGATGGAACTGCAAAGCATCCACCCAGCAATCATCAAATGAACGAAATGCACACGAATGCACAATGAAAACTCACAACCGAGCACGAGGTCAAACCCGAGCGTTTAAGCTGGATTCAACTCAGGTGAAATTTCCAAAAAGCAAACCCAAATGTACAAGTATAATCTCAATACAAACCAGAAATGGGCTTAAAGCAAAACAAGACAGCATGTAAAAGTCAAGCTACAAAATGAGCACGACCAAGAAAATATGCATGATGTACACATATGGAATGCAACCTGATCAGAAAACACTCCAGCATGGTACACTGCAAGTGCCAGTGCAGTATGGCCAAAGTGAAGACTACAAGAGCATGACCAGAGATGTAACTCCACCAAGAAAAGTGTACAACTACAACATGAATGACCAGTTTCGACCAAGAATGTAAAATGGCCGAGAACTGATATAAGTGACTCAACCAAATACAACATGAATGAACTAGCTTGAAACAACATGCATAAGCCTGGAAACATGATTATCAAAGTAAACTACATGACTCAAGCAACTTGAAGTGTGTCGACCAGTTCACAATGAATACATGTATATGCAACAGAGCATCAGAGTCGAAGCACACAGGAAACTTAAGATGACACAAGTCGAAGCCAACAACAAAGTATGGCCAAGTCAAAGACAAAACACATGTCAATAGAGAAGAATCAGAAGTCAAGACCGAAGTCACAAAAGAAATCAACATCGTCAAATACATTCAAATATACAAATCAATAAAGATTCATTGAAGCCAAAAGCAACAAAGTAACCAAAGTCGAAGTCAGGTGAAGACACTGGGCCAATGCAGACCAGTGAACAACAAGTGGTCAGAGTAACAAGCCAGAGCGACTTCAACAAAAATACAAATCAAAGCAGTAATTAACAAGTAACAACTGCAGTTCAATGTCCAACCGAGTCTAACCAAATAGTGAACCACAATATCACAATCAAGTGCGGTGAAGACCAACAACAACATGAACCAAACAATGCACATAAGTATATACATAAATGTATGAAACGCACAGGTACAGGCTGCAACAAAATGTAGAAGACAAAATGAATACATGAAGGCGGTTCACAAGTCAAAGACCAGAGAATCAAATGTAATAACAGTTCAATATCAAAGCACTGGCCGAATTCGATTTACAGATCAAAATTCAAGTCGAAGCTATAAGCAATTGACCAGAGTCAAAGGAAACCAATATCGTCAAAATCAAAATCGAACAGTGATGACAAAGAAGAATGAACAGTTCAAAATCAACATCAAAACAAAATCAACTGTCGAAGCATGGTATTGAATTAGATGTGAGGGTCACTCACCTTTGTTTCGAAGCAAATAGAAGCAGCCGCAGTGCAACGAAGAATCGATCGAGCAAGGCAACTCGCGACCAACCCATCACTGATTCGCTCGAATTAAAACGACGCTTCGAAAAGCCCTAAGGTTCAGAGAAGAACGAAGATTGAACAACCGGAATCGAAACCGTGGCAGCACGAAGTCGAGCGAAGTCAAAAATCGAAACCCTAGCGGCGGCCATTATTAATTTCCTTTTGCTCTCGTTTGTTTTTTTTGGGCTTGCGAATGAAATGAAAATGGAGTGGAGGAACGGGTCTTTGTTATCACGGCACCAAGCAAAAGGAACGTGGGCCAAGTTTGAATTTCATAAAGCCCACATAACCCCATAACAAAATTATTAAAAGAACTTCAACCGATTAAAAATTCCCAACAACAATTAGCTATCAACATTAATCATCTAATGATGATAATTAATCGACGCAAAACCCTGGGTTGTTACAATCACACTTCTGCTCCCGGTCCTAGGTTGATAAATGTACTACATGGATGGTCGAGTCTCGTTCTAGATATGTTTATACTCCCAATTAAGCTCCAAAGACATGGAGTTGATCGTTAAATGGTCGGTTCACATTCATCTTATTTCTCGCTCGTACCCTTAAGCGTGGGGCATAAATCGATAAGTAGGAAGGCAAACCACGTCCAATTTGGCTTTACACTCTTTCCAGTTGAATCGCAGTATCAGGTTGGTTGATGGAAGGCTAAATCTCGCCTGTCCTGGATTGTATTCTGGTTTTTCCTTCCAGCGGGAATACTTTGATGCTTTGTCAGATTTTGAGGATGAGTTGGGTACTGGACGGTCAACCACATCCACTTTAATTCATATTTTGTAATTAGATCTAGGGGTAAAGTTGGCTCAAGTGCAGTCGGGTGATGCTCATCTAGTTTCATACTTCTCCTGACGGATCGAAGGAGGGTGTTGAAGAATTAATGATCAAGACTTCGTGGTTTATTTTCCTTTCCACACTCTGGTGATCACAGTTTTTCGAGGGACATCCGGGTCACATCCATTTGTTTTCGGTAAGGATCAATATTGACCCTCGATTGGATGGTACGATATAGTCGATCACCCATCGTTTCGATTGATTTTGTATTGAGGCCTCCTTTGTAATCGTTTCCTTAAGTTGTAAAGAACACCAAGCCAGAGATACAATGAGCTATTGTATTCAGCTTTTGTTGATTTGTACTCCTGCCCTCAGCATTGATTTGGCGAGGCTATAAGTCGGACGGTCGAATTCCAATCCTTAGCGACTTTATACTCCTCCTGTCGATTTCAGGCCAGAGTTTGTGGAATAGAGAACGGTTGAAATCCACTCATCTATTCATCCGTGTTTATACACCAGTCCACATTCTGGGGACGTAGAGTTATTCTGTGTGTCGTCGACTCACGCCCAATTTGTGTTCATACTTCGGTCCGTGTTCCATGGACTTAGAGATTTTATCGAATGCTTATACTCTAGCACATGCTCCGGGACTTAGAGTACTCTAGCCCGTGCTCTGGGGACTTGGGGATTTTGGTTGAAAAGTTTATACTTTAGTCTGCGCTCTAGGGACTTAGAGTACTCAACTCCGCGCTTCAGGGACTTAGATATTTTTGTCAAATAATTTATACTCTAGTCCGCTTCAGGGACTTAGAGTACTCTAGTCCGCGCTCCGGGGACTTACAGATTTTTGTTGATTCGTTTATACTCTAGTCTGCTTCAGGGACTTAGAGTACTCAAGTCCACTTCAAGGACTTAGAGTTTTTTGTCAAGTCGTTTATACTCTAGTTCGCATCATGGACTTAGAGTACTCTAGTCCACTTCAGGGACTTAGAGATTTTTTTCAAGTTATTTATACTCTAGTCCGCGCTCCGAGTACTTAGAGTACTCTAGTCCGCTTCAAGGACTTAGAGATTTTTGTCAAGTCATTTATATTATAGTCCGCTTCAGGGACTTAGAGTAATCTAGTCCGCCTCAGGGACTTAGAGATTTTGTCAAGTCATTTTTACTCTAGTCCCCTTCAGGGACTTTGAGTACTCTAGTCCGCTTCAGGGACTTAGAGATTTTGTCAAGTCGTTTATACTCTAGTTTGCTTCAGGGATTTAGAGTACTCTAGTCTCCTTCAGGGACATAGAGATTTTTTTTCAAGTCGTTTATACTCTAGTCCGCGCTCCAGCGATTTAGAGCACTCTAGTTCGCTTTAGGGACTTAGAGATTTTTGTCAAGTCGTTTATACTCTAGTCCTCACTCCGAGGACTTAGAGTACTCTAGTCCGCTTCAGGGACTTAGAGATTTTTGTCAAGTCGTTGATACTCTAGTCCGCTTCAAGGACTTAGAGATTTTTGTCAAGTCGTTTATACTCTAGTCCACGCTCCATGGACTTAGAGTACCCTAGTCCACTTCAGGGACCTAGAGGTTTTTGTTGAGTGCAATCGTATTTCTACCCGTTTGATTAGTACCTCATTTACCCTGTCGATGCGAAAGCTATCGAATGAACGGTCGGACCACGTTTGCTCATGGAATGGGATTCTGTCCCCAGTATTCAGGATGAAACTTGGCAATCAAATGGTCGATTCTTGTCTATATGGTAGTTGTGCCTCTTCCCATTAAGTCGAGGAAAAAAGCAGGTGATGAATGATTGGATCACATCCATGTTGGGATGGGATGATCGAGTCTTGTATAATTTGCTTCGTATTCTTTCTAGCAAATGAAGGATAATGGATTATCAAGATGACAAATTAAGTCACATACGTTTCAGGATGCAGTCATGTCCATGTATTGAGAGTGGTGGTTGACGAGTAGGCAGTTCATCACAGCTACTCCAAGTCGGGATTTCTAACTGCCTCTTGTGTTCAGGGCAGGAGTTGATGTGTAGATGATCAAATCACGTCCACTCTAGTTAGATCCCGACATCACTGAGCTTCAGGAGAGGCATATGTATTTTGTCAAACTTTATTTTATGATTCGAGGAGTGAATGATCGGGCCACATTCGTTCCAAGCCTTGCTTAGATCCCTAAGTCGAATATGGAGGTCGATGAATGGACGGTCAGTCATGTCCGCTTCGTATTGGGTTCAGATTATGATGAGCTTTTCCATTTCTAGTCCTTGGCCCTAAGTCAGAGGCACAAGGTAGCTGATGAGCAGTCGAATCACGCTCGTCTTGATGAAACTCCACAGGTCCGATCACGGTCTCTAGGGGTTGGATGGCGGCCAACTCTGAGTACTTGGTCACCTGCATCGTTTTGGAAGTTGTTTAGTTCAAGTTGGTCGTAGTTTACACCATAATTGAAATTGAAATAAAAATAAACTAATTAAAGAAGAACGGAATATCTCATTGATAAACGAAGTAGCGTCTTTTCCTCGCTATTACACTTTGCCCCTAGCTCCTTTCAACGGGATGTCGACCATCAGCGGTCCAATTGATAATCAAAGTTCTTTATTAATAGGCATCAGATGTTGCCTGCCCGCCATTCTACAGGGCTTGCACATGCTGTTGAAGCTTTTCTTTTCAAATCATCTTTCTAATCACATCTCGGAGGCGTTTGTAATCGCGAGTGTTAGGACCGTATGCATCTTGGAATATACAACATTCCTCGAATTTTCTCTAGGCTTTGGTGGACTCTCTTAAGGGAGGTTTTTAGCTGAGTCGTGAGTCTCCATGTAGAGGCTATCAATTGAATCGTTCAAAGGAGCATATGAGTTGAATTTTGAGATCTTGGTTCATCTACTAGAATCTGAGTCCTTAGCCATTGGTCCTATATTGTTCTTTCTCCTAGTCTGCTCTACCTCTGGTTCTGATTCAATTTGTACCTGAGATGATCCAAGGTCATAGGATGCTCTCAAGCTAACTTGCTGCCAAAATCATTCAAGGGGTTGATTCCCCTCATCAACGCCATCAGTATGATATCCTTGTTAGGATTGCTCGCTCTAGTGACGATGACATTGAACCTCTACAGGAAGTCTTTGAGTGGCTCAACTTGCATTTGGAATAAATTAGGTAATGACATCATATCATTGGTGTGAGTCGCAAGCACTCTAAACTACTTGACAAACTTCTAATCCGATTGATTGAATGAGGAGATGGGTTTGGACAATAATCGCATAAATCGCATGATCGATACAACTTCGAGGAATATAGAAGAGCGTCTGCATTCAATGGCACTATTACTCCTGCGGAATTCATATGCCAATCCAATTTCACGAAATGTAGTCCAGGGTTTGTGCTTCCAGAACAAGCCAACATGGTTGGCATATTGAATTTCCTTGGATATTCTGCACACTAAACGGCTTCAATGAATATGCTTCGACTGGGGGAGATGATTCAGTCATCGTCGATATGGTTCGTTTTTAGGTTATAGCTACTTGTTATGCTTGTGAATGATTTATGCATGCCCGAGATATGAGCAAAGCAAGGTGGACCGGTATTAACGGATCAGTGGTAAGCTACTTGGAGTCGCACTTGAGAAAATCTGCTAATTGCTTGGAGTCAATTGTTGGTTTGCTAATTGCACCGGTATTTAGAGCCATTTTCTTAAAATTTAGGTCGTACTCGAAAATGTTTTTTTTGAAAAAAGGGGTCATACCCGATCCATTTTCTTGGTATTTGGATCAATCAGGCGATTTTTTGAGAGAGGGATCGGCATTGTAGCATTCGGCTAAAATGCCTTGGTGATGGATCGGGAGATATACTGTGAGGGGTCAGTATATACCCCTTGGAGAGGCGTCGGTATAATACTAGAGAGGGATCGGCATATACCCCTTATAGAGGGGTCGGTATATACCTCTGGAGAGGTATATACCGAGGCTCAGAAATTCCAATGGTACTAATCAACTACCATTGGGTTCAATTTAACTATCAAAGTTAAATACAAGCATGTACATAATATTCATATATGTAAATCAAATCCACACTTAAAAATGATTTGTTAACATATCAATTTTTGAATATAAATCAATTAGCATTTGAACAGTGTCCAATTTATTAAATAGCAGGACAAGAATTGATTCTGCTTATCGAATATCATTCACAATCAAACTCTTTCATTTATTATCCAACGGTGTTTATTTGGCCAAATATATCACACTAATATTTTCCGATTCAATATACGTTATTATTTAACAACGTAATTTAAACAATCGTTTATCAATTCCATCCATGATCAATTACTGGGAATAAGTTTAAAAATAAACTTAAACATTTTAATAGCAATTCGAAATGCTATATCGTGATCCTAGATCCGGTTCAACCAATCTAATAGCATTTCAAGATGTTATATCGTCATCCTAAATTAATTACATAACCACCAATTTTCAACAATCCAAATATCATAATAAATTTTCTTTGCTATAAACATTACTGATTAACGAAATGAATGAGTTTAACTCACCTTGAGTTCCCAATTTTGCCAAACGTTCCAATTTTAACATAAACCGAACGACGTTCGATTTAACCTAAAATTTTAGTTATTTCCCATCATCTCCAAATCAACTCTAGAATGTAGTGCTCGTCTCCACGACTCCATCGACGCTTGTTTCGTGTCAATCGGACCTCGTAAGGAGAAGTTATTCACAATATAAGATTTACCCGATTTATAATATAATTAATTTACTTTTATTTTATTTTACCCTTAATGAATCTGGGCCATTGTATTAAACCAGGAGATCTCGGCTGCACCTTCCTTTCTTCCCCCTTTCGTTCATCTTCCAGTTCGAATAACCCCTACGCGCACCATTCCCACTCGATGCCGCACCCTCCTATGAGCAACAGAAAGTTGATCAACCACCCCCGAAGCACGCGCCTACCCACGATACACCTCCAGTCCAAGTTCCACCACCTCTCTCCTTGCCGTTGGCAAGAAATTGAGCACAAACAGTGGCAAGAACGCGACTACATCATGGCCACCACGCTGCGCCATTTCAAATCACGACCGTTGATATCGTAGAGTTCGAGGAGCTTGACGTTTTCCTAGTTGAGTGTTTTCGCTAAAAGTCGATGGATTGGAAGGAATCGAGGGTGGAAGCTTGGATATTTTCAACCATAGAAATATGATTGAGGCGCGGTAGGGTTTTTGGGTTTAAATACGTGTATATATATACGTGTGTATATATATTATATTATTATTTTTATTGTTAACGTACTTTTTTGGACGACTTCCAAAAGAGGCGTGCTGCCTGGCATTTATAATGTTTTACCCCTATTTCGAACACAATGGAACTAGTTTCGGAACCTAATTCGATCGTATGGAGAAGATAGCTTTTTAAACCTAATTATAATATTAAATTTTCGATATTAATTTCAACGCATTTCTATTCCGTACGACCAAACGGTAAGTCCAAACGCTACAAAATTTGAAATTCGATTATAATACACTATTATGGATCCAATGGAACTATTTTCATCGAATTCTTAGACCGTGCCTCGGATTGCTATTTTAACGCGTCGATTTAAATCGACGATTTCAAAAATTGGTGAAGTCACTTGAAATTCCAGTTTTAAAAACTTACTAACTCAATTATAATTCAAATAGAATTTATATTCATATTAGAAACCATTTCGATTCATATTAAATCACAAATTCAATTATTTACACTATTCCAAATATTAAATTTCACTATTTTCATATTACGATAAATCGCTGTATTTGAAATTTAAATCAAATTCACCCATTTAACCAAAATCTACATATTTAAAATCAATTAATATTTCAAATTCAACATTTAAAAATAAATTAAATGTTCAAAACCAAACAACCAAAATTCTGGGTCGTTACATATATGATTGTTTGTTATGATTGGTTGTTGACTTGAAATTATAGTCGAAGTGTTAAGTGGTTATGAGCAAGTGATGGTCTTTGTTTGTTTATGAATGTTGTTTACATGGGAATATTTGTTTGAGCTTATGTATATGATTGGTTTATGCTAGTTGGAAAGTGAAACACTTGGGTTTGTGTATGTTGTGACATCAAGATACCATGGTGTTTAAACTTGTCTACTTATTTACTTTCTTGAAAAGTTTTATAAAGTTTTCAAAACTTTTAATTTTTGTTTACAAAATTTTATAAAATTTTGTATAGTAATTTAAACATGGAAGGAAAGGGTTTTTAAAGTTATTTTGATTTGTAAGCAAATTTTAGCAATAGTAGCTATGGATATAGTTCGAAAAACGATAACTTTTGTGTAAACTAAAATGGGTTTTCACTTTTGATATTTTGGAAGAGTCTTTAAAACTATATTATGAGTATTAAAAAGTTTTAATGATTAATTAATTAATCAATTGAGTAAGAAGTTAATGATTATTTAATTAATTAATTAAGTAAAGGTAATTAATAATTAAGTAAGGTTATTATCAAATTATTTAAGTATTAAGTAAAGGTTAATTACTAATTAATAATTAATTAAATAAAGTTTAAATTAATTAATTATTATTTAAATAAGGTTTAATTATTAATTAAGTAAGGTTTAATTATTAATTAGGTAAGGTTTAATTTTTACTAAATTATTAACTAAGTTTTAATTAAGATTTAATTATTATTAAATGAAAGGTTTAATTTTATTATAAATTAATTAAATAAAGCTTTTTAATTTTTAATCACTTTATTTCCAAGGATCGGTTTGTCTCAAAGAAAACTTTCTTTTACAAAAGATGGGTTTTAAATACAAGGGATTTCATTGTCTGTGCCATTAAGTAGCCAGATAAATATGATAAGCTATGCTAAAACGTAGACACGTTTTATTAGAAGTAAGTCATCTTGTATTTAGCACTAAAAGCCGATGAATAGTTTTTCATCTATCTGTGAGATCTAGAACTTGATTTTCTAGGTAAGGGATTGAGAAGACGATATGTCGGAAACGTGATAAATATAAGGGAATTAATTTCAATAAATGGGTCATGATAAATTAAGTATATGAAAGATACTTCATTGTATACTTAGCACTAAATTTTGAGGTATGGAAACTCGTCTCTATCTTAAGAAATAAGAATGTATGTCGAGTCAAGGTCAGTTTCCTAACTTGTTCGACTTCATTGTTAATCAAGGGATAGTACTGTTTGAAATTGGAAAGTGGGAATAAGTATAGGTTGTCTTATTTTTCATATGCAAATCTATACACACGCCAGATAGTGGATTTGTCCACTATCGTTAACATGGCCCGTTTTGAAATTTATGAATGTTGGTTCGAAGAGACCAGGATAAAATATTATGAGTTATCCGAAAACCACTATGAACCAACATAAGCATTTGAATTGAAAACGACTTGAAGATGATGAAATCTAAGATGAAGACCATTGAAGTGCAAGGGCTACTTGCTACTAATCCCAAGGGTGATTCCGAAATGGATGTAGTAAAAGCAGTGCCTTTGATTTGTTCATATTCTAAAAAACTTGTATGGATGAATGCTAGCATTGCATTTTCTCCTGGAGGCAGTGTTAGCATTCCAAATAGAATTTTCTATATATAAAGGTAAAACGTAGCCACAAGTCTCACAACCGGGAATGATTAAAACAAGGGATATGCTTTATGGAAATTTAGGTAGCACCCATTAGGGTATTGGTCATCACTCGATCTAGATCGATATTTATAAATCTATGTATGTTTCGAGGCCCAGTTTGGTTATTGATCACAATAGAAGTGATGACATATTCGGTACTATCAAGTATGGGGTATGCTGGTCCTGATTTGCAGGGGTCCATATAAGGCCCTCGGTACATTTTATCTAGAGGTGTACTGTGGCAGGCGGTACTCTAGTAGCTTTGTCATTGATGGAATCCAATCTCCAACAAGTGCCTTTAAGACTAAGTTGTATACATATTATGCTGTAATGTAATTAATGTAACAATTTCGGCTACGTTCAATATTACTTTAAACCCTAGACATTATGATAATATCATTTGATTTTCTGTTGAAATGTTTTAGTTATCGTAAGGGAAAAACTCGTCCGTGTTTATGTGCGACGAGGTCTTACAAGATACCTTTATTTTCAAAAGGTCTTATAAGTATGATAACTCGGTTGTTTGGAGTTTACTCGCAACAGACCCATGTCTGACCTGGAGTTTTCTTTCTTTCCCTAAAACGCTTAGTTACTCAAACTTGTACTAGTAGCCAATAATTCCAGGTTCTGACAAATGCACTTTTGAGGAGCATGGAGCAGGGGGCTTCCACGTTATCTATTTTAATATCCGTTATGTATGTATATTTTGTATTAGCATTGTAGGGGAAGGTTGTTGTAACTATCCCTGGCTGAAGTTAGTTCCTGTTATGATTCTGATGTTCCATTTTGGAAGGGGTCATATGTACTATTTTATGTTCTATTATATACGATTGCATTACACTGTGAGATTTTGTGTTTCTTTCTTCTTTTCTTTTCTTTTCATTTTACACCCAACGACTTGTCTTTTGGACATCTAGATGATCGACACATAACTACCATGGATGTATTAAGTGTTATCTTTAGGAGTAAAAAAAGCAGACCATTACAAATACGAAAACACACACACGGAAAATTTAGTTTAACTAAATATTAAGTCCATGATTATAAGTGAATTAAATTATAATTACAATAGTAAATTTTATTACAACAAATTATATTAACATAAACTCATAATCTTAGATCCAACAAACAAAAAATATAGTTTTAGAACATGAACTGGTTTTAATTAAACAAATAATTGATTAAAATTGTGATAATAAAATAAGTTTTACAGCAAATCAAAACAATATCGACTAATGATTTCTGATCTATTTAGAACAATATCAATACTCAAAATAAAACATGTCTAAGATTGATTTTGCATTTAATTGACAATACCCAAGAAAATTTCAAAATCGATCCAATAAGTAGCATATACATATATGTGAATTATATTAGGTTTAAACATCATGAATGAATTCCAAAATCAAACCTAAAAGGTTTTGTCCTTTGTAACACCTTGAATTGTGACTTCTCCATAATCTTCAAATGAATCTACACCCAATTTTGCAAGAGAACGATGAACCACCTAAATTTTAATTTCCTTTGATGTGTTATAATTTGAAGCTGTTTTTTTCACTTGAGGGAAATGACAACCATGGATTTAGGGAGAGAGGATGAAGTAAATTTTCTATAAAAAGAAATAAAATGAAGAGATTTATTTTTAATGAGAAAAAGTAATCTTTCGCACTCTCCTCATTAAACTCCCTTATTGAATTCCCTTTCAAAATTTCAATCAATCCATCTCCTTATCTACTTTAATTATAGCCGGCCCTAGCTTTCAATTTGCAAGGAGCAAAGTTTCTAAAAACCCTACCCATTATTATTTATTATTTAAACCGTGATACACCGATATCGTATTTCAATATATGCAAGTATAACTATTATACATGCATTTAAATAAGAACTAACAACATTCAGATATAAAATAAATTAATTATAATTAATATTTTCAAATATTAATTAAATTAAATAATTTATAACATTTTATAAATGAATAAATCGTGTGGTTTTTCAAAGAATTCACAAATGCAGTTGCGTGACTCAGAGGTGTGAATTCATTCAACAATTAATATTAAATAATCTAAATATTAACGTTCACACGTCACCTTAGCTAGTGTTATGATAGTTTGACTAAATTCATTGCTTATATACCTTTTTAGTAGAATCATATTTTATATCATCTTAAGCGGTACCAGGGGTGACATAATTTACACACATTCTCTTCGTCAACACCATATTACTTTTGGATTTATGGAATTTGGTTTTGGTCAAAATTCTAATATCACCTTTTCAATTTAGTTAGTCCATAAACTATGTTCTAGATAAATAATAACATTTATTATTAACCATACTACATAGCCAGAAATTTCGACTTTGGGTTGACTACAATTGACCATGATATTAACCTTATACAACAAAGGAATTGAATTCTGTATTGAATAGTTTTCATTTCCAGTGCTTCAACTCAGACCCAACTATAGTTTCTCGATGGATCACCATACCATGATTTAACTATATTCAAAGTGAGGTACACACATTGAAGTTTCACGGTATTCTCAAGTCAAGGAAACTATGTAACATTGCCACCCTAAGATTTCTTTTTTGACCTAGTTGTTATAAACTAACAAGAAACTCTCAGAAAAGTCATCAATAGTTATCCAATAAATAGAAGTATGTAACTATGTGGTGCCCCCACCAGCCATGTGCAATACATTGCCCATCATTCAGAGAGCATTATACACTCTGGTCTCAACGATGTCTCGATATCCTTTATCAAACATCTTATCCGAGAATATTTAAAATAAAATGTTATTTCATATTATGTTTATTTTCTCATGATTACAACTCCTTGTATTTATTATCATATAACATATCATTTAAGGTCTACACTAATATACTTAACTTAATTACTTAATTAATATATCATAGTATGAAAAGTATATAATAGAAAGTTAAACATCCTTATTACGAACAAGATTGGTTATATAGCTAAATATATGTAAAAAATTATATAATTACCCCTGGGGCATACCAACTCTCTCAGTCTCCCACTTACACTTCGGGTCAATTATAGAATCTCAATTCCATTCCCTCGATTAATTTTCTCAAAGTGATCGAGCTAGTCCTTTAGTGAACGGATATGCTACATTGTCTTGATTGCCTATTATTTCACTGAACTCTCTCCCACGCTGATAAACTACTTTTAACATACGAAAAGTTCAGAGTATATGTCTAGATATCTTGTGAGCCATAGTTTCTTTTATGATAAGCATCACAACATTGTTTTCACAAAACAACATCATGGGAGTCTCAACATTTGGTATCACCCTTAGCTCAGTTATAAATTTGTGTAATTATATTTATATTACATTCATTGTAGTGCTATGCAAAGTGATGTACTTAGTCCTTCAGTTGAATCAAGGATCGTCACTTTTTTGGAACATTTCCAACTCAAAGTTCCTTAATTATGGTTGAATATGAATTTAGCATTGACATAATATATTCTATATCACTAATGATGTTTGAGTCCAAATACCCCATCATAAGGAGTATGTTGATTCCATAAACAATTCTCTAGTACTTTGTAAATAATTGTGAATACTTATAACTACCATTTAGCTATATCAATTTGCACTTCATACTCACTCAACGCGTTAATTAAATAAGCAAACAAAGATATAGTAGATAATATAGCATATATGATAGTTCCTATTGGGTATGCATAAGGAATCCATTTCATATGCTCCACATTAAAAAAATATGATGTCTATGTATGTCATTTTAGACAATCCCAACATCCTTACTTATTGTTTTATAAATATTTCACATTTTTAATATTATTTCTTACAAACACAGGCTTCTATGCATTTTTACTGATAATTAATCTATTCGACTTCTTTGTCAAAATGTTTGCTTAGTTTAATGCTTGTCGAATGATACTGCCATATCAGTTCTTAGATCTTATCCAACACTTACAAATTCAATTATCGCTTCCACTGACATCTTGACATTTTGGTTATCACGTGCGACCAATTAATTCCAAATCATTATTTGGAATTTCCATTTCAAAAGATTTACCAAAATTAAAAATCATATTAGGAGATGCTATTGCGAGTAGATTCTGAATCAACTCAATTACGTTGACTGATGAATTTGCTACACTAGTTTCAACAACTGAAATTAAAAGGTTATTCTCATTAATGTTGCATACTATATTCCAACTAGATTGGTCTTCTTTTTGAAGACACACTTATGGCTGATGGCCCATATCCCTTCGGGTACCATTATGAAAATCATATTTTGATAGTGTACTTGGAATCTATTTTAGATTTAAGCATCATGCCATCTGTTAGAGTCTATACTCTTCATGGCTTATTGACAATTGAGGAGATTATTATCACTAATAATCCTTTTGTCTCAACATTGATAAGAAACTCACAGTTTCTATTTAATGTGTGAGGATCCTTTTGGACGTTCTAATGTGTCGTGTCCTTTTTAGGCATGCTTATTATTTTCCCATCTTATTTAATCAGTTTCTATGTTAGATTCTTTGGATCGTATCAACCTCCATTGTAATACCACTAATTTATAAAAAAAATCCTTCACGAAGAAATAGGCCTTCAAATACATTTTATGAACAACCTTTATATTTACATAAAATCGATTTAGTTTTTGGTTTACGAAACTTATGCTCATAAAAAAGACTAGACAACCCCATATCTTAAACTATTTAAGATATGAGTCTCTTATCAACTAATATCTTATATGATTTAATGAATTATGCTTTAGATAAAATTATGTTTAATATATGTACTCTTAAATATATATCCTAATAGAAAGAGTTTAACTCAACTTCACTCACCATCAATCGTACTTTGTCCAACAAGTTTGATTACACTTTATCGATACATCATTACATATCATAGGAAGGAGTAAATTGAGATTGAATCATGTTCATCTTTAGGTACTTTTAGAACCCATTTCGATATACTCACATATTTGATTAAATCAAATTATTTTATTTCCTTTGCATGTTGTGTTTCTTACTTCGTTGTACATTCTATGAATTCGTCAAAGATATACTACTTATGTATCAAATGCAAATTTTCATTTCTCTGATAATACATCAATGATTCAATGAAGTAAGTGGATCAATTTTGGTATCATTGGACTTTGGAATTGTGACAACCCGCATCCCTTGACGCACCAATCCAAAACCTAGGTGACTTTCGAACTCGCATCGATGCCAAACGGTACGAGCTATCAGGTTTTTATAACATTACAGAGATAATAAATAAATAGATATTATAACATCCTCTATCTTGAGGCCCAAAGCTAAGCGCTGCAAATGTTGCAATCATCTATAGTATTAACTTCTGGCAACAAAATATGATAATGTTAATGGTATCCATAATATCAGAAGCACATGAATATGAAACAAAATCACAGATTCAAAAACAACTTTTCTGATTACATTTCACAAAACATGTTTCAAAATCACAGATGCCCCCTTGGTTGATCAAAGTACTAAATAGTCATAACTGACTTAATACAACACATCGAAAATAAAACAAAATAACTCCTAAACATGGCTAACATCACTCTCATGCTCGTCTCCAGAAGCTTTATTCATCCACCTACTAAAACTTGTAAACCTTAACTCTCAACCTACTCAAATCAATTTTGAGCACCCGAGAGTTTAAGGGGAAAAACATAAACTTCGAGTCTGACATAAAGCCTGGTGTGAATAATACTATACATCTCGGTTATATGAAATTAAGTTAGACCATGCCGCTTAGCGGAATGGGTTTCCCCTCAACAATATCCTTTTAGAAACATTTCTTTCGCAAATCTGAATCCTGCAACCAAACTAGTTAAAAAATAATAGCAATATCATGCATGCATACAAATCAGGTAATAAATGGACTATTTGTCCGAACACTATAGTTTTGTTTGGCTAACTACTATCCTTTAGCTGACTCGGGCCTACCAAACAAAATAAACAAATACTCTAACTTCTATTAGATGCACTTCTGGATGGTTTGTCTCTAACTTAGTTCTCCCATGGTCAACTGAACTTAATGGTTTTGCGGGCTCACCAATAACCTATCCTTACTCTGTATATTCCTTTCTATGTGTAACATCATTTTAGTCTTACCCGTGACAAAGCCCTACACACTAGAATTTTGGACTTATATTAACAAGGGGCTACTAGCTAAAGTATAGGGTGCGACCCTATACCAGTCCCATCTGGTATTCTAATATCCGAGTCATTTTACTTAGGGTCATCTACCCTTAAAATTTTCCTTGAAAACCTATCTTTCAAAATGATTTAACCCTTTTAAAATCATACTTAAACAAGGAAAATATTCTATGCTTTACTCAAATCAGTTAGCCATGTTATATATATATATATACTTTACACAAAACATTGTTGATGAAAACTTTCAAAATCTTTGATAGTACCCCTTTCAAAACCATAGAAAGTACCCCTTCGATACAAGTAAACTACTTTACTTTATAACCTTGGTCGAAGGCCAAAACACACCTTTCAAAACCATTTACATTAAAACTTTCAAAAACATTGAAATCACCTCTTTCGAAAGCTTTATAAAACCATAGACATCCTCCTTTCAAAACACTTTAAACATGCCTTTCAAAACCATTGGAAACCTTCCATTTAAAACCTTTCAAAAACATTAGGGAACCACCCCTTCGAAACCTTTATCTTAAACCTTTCGAAAGCATTAAGTTCTTTACATAAATGAAACCTTTCGAAAGCATTTGGGTTCAAGTAAAACATGTCGAACAACCTTTCGAAACCATTTAAAACCATTCCTTTTGAAACATTTGGGTTTAACTTTCTATAGAACAAAGAGTCTAAAACAACTAAGTCGAAAGCACTCTTTTAAAAGCAATTTCCTATGTAAAGAAGTGGATGGTGTCGAAACAAATCCCTTCGAAAGCATTGGAGAAGCGACTTAGATTTTTAAAGCAAAAGCACCTTTTCAATGGCATTGCTTCGAAAGGTTGAAGGTGGCAACAAGGGGTTTCGACCCCTTCGAAAGCTTCTCTATAAAACAAAAGGCGCAACCTCTTTTGAAACTATTCTTTAAAACCATTTGACCAAGTTGAAAGCTATCTAAGTCGAAAGCATTCTTTTCAAAAGCAAAGCTGGCACATTTCCTTTTAAAAGCAAAGCAAGGTCTCGACCCCATCGGAACCCCTTGTTTTGACTCAATACCATTCGCCTATGTCTAATCCACTACGTACCAAGTATTTGATACCATGTGTATTGGTTTCGATGGAGATGGAGGCGGAAGTAATAAATATTAAACTAAAAATTTCCAATTAAAATCTCAATTTAACAATTTATATTTCATTCTAAACTAACAATTTAGATTAAACTTTAATGATGAATTTATGCATTTAATATGATTGATAAAACGTTTGTCAATTAACATTATATAACATGCAATTAGAATTATTAGTAAGTATATATTATATTTCTATTTGTCAACTTTCAATTCATTCCTAGTCGAAAGGTAAGTGCCGAAAGTGGCGAAACAGCAAAAGTATGGTAAAACTGAATTTTAACTTTAAAAAGTAATTCTTTTTAACTACCCTGCTTTGTTTGTCAACATATGATTGGTTGCTAATTTCTTTTTTAAATTCTTTTCTGAAAGTTCTGCCGAAATTTAAGAAGTAAATAATTTATAATGTTTACAAAATGCCCCTTCTCCTTTTATAAATATATAAAACATTTAAGTCCCATACCTTAAATTATTTTATATACTTATTAAATCATTTAGGAAAATTCTACAAAAATTCCCATAAATCATTTTTCATATGTTTTCTAACATATATTAATTTCTGATCCAAAAACAATATAAATTAGTCGTAATTAATTTTAAACCCAATTAAACATTTTCCTCACTAGAAAATTAATAATAAATCCACATTAATTCAGAAAATTATGAAATTTGAAACCCATCTCCAAAATATTATTTTTGACCTTATATAAAGATCGCAAGGCATTTCAATTTCATTTAATAGTGTTGTCACATTAAAACTTATCATAAAATCCATATGAAATATTATAAATTATCAACAAGCTTATATATCCATTTTAACAATCAAAATATGGCATATACTTTGCAAAAATATTCGGATATGATCTAGAAAACAAAAACATCAAAAATATGAGATGTAACCTATTATTCACCTGAGCTTTGTGATTAAGGAGTTGAGATTTGATCTTGGATTAAGTTGCTTAAGCTTCTTCCTCTTATCTTCTTCTTGCTTTTCCCTTAATGGTGGCCAGCCTCACTTATATTTTATTTTTGTTTTGAACGTGTAAAATGAATGGGCATGAAGGGTTTAGGGTATTAGAACATGTCTTATTCCTACTTTGCCCCTTATCTATTTGCCTTACCTATTTCATTTTAGATTCCCTTAGTTCATTGTTTTAAATTGGCACGGCTACCTCTATTAACACAAATCTCAATCCCTTAACCATTTCATTTAATTTAACTAATTAAATGTCCTAAATAATGTTAACCAAAACTAGGGCCGTTACAGATATGATCTAAGATATACTACACTTTTAGAACTCAAAACGGAATGGAACAAAATATAAATACTAAAAATATTTATCTCAAAAAATATTCCAAAACACAGTCTCAGAAAAAAAGTACATAGTCGAATGAAGAGTACATAGAAATACCACTCAAAGTTTGATAATAGAAATACGAAGTATTGATAAGATAAATAGTTACATGGAGAGTAAATAAATAATAAGCAACTCCTATGATGAGCTTGCCTCTCCACGTACTGAAATCAGGTCAAATCACCTGATGTCCTGTCCTCTTGTGGAGGGGAAGGAAAGGAAAAGGTGGGTAAGACAAAAGTCTAGTGAATGAGCATAGGTTTAATATATGGTGATATTATGCAGTTAACTTTAATTCTACCCTATGTGACCAAGGGTGTCTTACAAGTGTTCGTACATTCCAAGGGTCCATTACTTAAGAGTTTTCATCCAACACGCACCTACGCTACAGCTTGTGCAGGCTACTACAAGGATCAAACTACGGACCGAACCTTAATAACTAACGATTGGCCACCGCTCCTAGAGCTACTCAATATGGAAACACCGCGATTAGAGCTACTTAATATGGGAACACTGCTACTAGAGCTACTCGATTTGGAAACACCGCTACTACTGCTACTCGATATAGAAACACCGCTGCTGGAGCTACGTGGGAATAAATTTCCCACAACTGCAACTACACGTAAACCAATTACGCATCGAGGGGGAGCATGCAATGCCAACTCACTGGTGTCTCATCATCTGCATTCATGTCCTCCTCTTGATTGTCGTATACGCCTCTTATTGCACATGTCAGGATCCATCAACGATACAGTATCATCAGAAGGGAGTCTCGTTGTGCCAGGCCTACACACTTCATCAGGCATCAGTCAATGTTGCGCATCCACTGTAGAACTTCCTGTGAGTGCCATTATCTATAGAATTTTCCTTATTGGGTAAAGTGTATCTACCCAATCCCACAACGTCCTAGCGTCATCTCATAGGGAACTAGCCTCCCTACTCCTAACATCTGTATATATATACATTATATATATATATATATTCTAAATACCTTTATATTTTAACCTAGGCCTCAGGCGAAGGTTCAGATTATGCATTTTAGCCTTTATCCGATCGACCACTTGCGGTCGACCTCTCAGGGTAAACAGTTGACCGGTCGCATCATAAAATTTAGGGTTTTCTAATTCTTGTTTTTTGATTTTAATTATTTATTAATTTCATCTATTCCGTTTGAGTGAACCCTAACTATCAGTTTATAATGACTAGTCTTTGCAAATTTTACATTTTAATTCCATAGACTTATGCCAAATTAATTATACTTGTTAAATTCAAGGTTAACAAATTTTTAGGGTTTCAATTCAATAATAAAGGGGTTTAACTTGGATTAAATAAAAAAAGATTAGCCAATTTATACCAATTTCAATCTCTAATTCAAATCTCAGGTTTAAAAATCAGGGTTTATGGTTTAAAACAACTTAGATCAAATCAAATAGGTTAAAATTAACTATAAATAATCATCTTATTAAACTTATTCCTACTCACATAGAATCCAAGCTCTAACTCTAAATTCTAGTGGAGAATCGTCACCTCTTAGTTCGCCTCTTCCTTGATCCGATCTAATAGTGCTCTTTTACTTTGTTTTTAATTTATTTTTAAAGAGGTTTTATAGGTGGAGAGAAGAAATTTTGGTAGATTTCCAGTACGCAGTAAGTTTTGTAATGAAATTAGGGTTAGCTTAGGTTTTAATTTATAGGGTTTAGGGATTGATTTAGAGCATTGTATTTACCCGATGGAATCTTTGTTCTCATCTTAACCGCATATTAAAAACTTGGCCACAAAGAAAAATATTTGATGCAAATATCTCCGTCCAATCAGCATTTCAATACTATAATTACACATCAACAGTCGACTACTAGGGTAGACTGTTGACCACTTCGTGTCGACTGGCGCAACTTAAGGAGTCGATTGGTGACTAATTTTTATTAGAAAAGTCATATTTTCCTTTTTATTCTATTTTCAAATTTTCAAACATCCGTAACTTCTTTGTAATAACTCCGATTTCAAAGTATTATATATGAAAATTGTCCAGAAAATCACTATAAACACAATGATGCAAGCTTCGTAGCCAGATTCAGATGTTTGTGAAAATTTCATTTTAGCCCTTGTTTTATTTAAATTTGATTTTTATTAAATTTTCTGCTAAATTTTTTGGGGCGTTACATTCCACCCTAAAAAGATTTCATCGCCAAAATCTCAAAAGATGGATAAATGTAACTCATACACGCAACAAATAATAGTTACAACCATCTACTCATTCATCTTCCATGGGCAATCATTATCCTTAATAAATTTTTCTAATGCAATATGTATATATGTAAGTATGAAATGCACTTGAACCTTTACTAATGCAAAGAGTAGGTGGTCTCCTGATCTAGTCAACCTCCTGTCTTGCAAATGCTCATGCCATAAATCCAAAATGTATGCAACATCCTAAGTAAGTATACTTACAATTCAATATGTATGCTCAACCACTAAATCCATATGCATAATTATCAACAAGATAAGCAACAAACCAAAGATAATATGAGTTTTGCATACTATCTAGAGGATATACTATCCTAAACGTGTAAAAGTAACAATCCAAATAATACATCCACTAGCATCTATCATCCAACACATATTCTAATGATACGTTTACAACCATCCCTACCATACAATGGTTTCCACCTAAAGGGTATACCAAGATAAGTCCTAATGCATAAGTAATTTAAACCATATACTTAAATTAGTAACATACCAAAAAAGAGTTGTGGGTGGGTAACTCAGATCTTCTCCTCGGGCTCTCATGTATCTCTGTTGGATCATCTCCCCATTGGACCTAAACAAGTTTTATTTATTTATTACGGAGTCGTCTTATACCATGCTCAGGAATACAAGTGGGAGCATGACAGACAAGCGAATCCCTCTCTACCTCCATCTCCTCTAGTTGACGTGGATCGACTATGGTAGCTGAATCATGCGGCACTTTTGCAAGCGCAACACGTAGAAAACATCATGTACTCCCGCCAACTTCTCAAGAAGCCCTACTCTATACGCTAATTTCCCTATCCTCTATAAGAAAAGGTCCTACAAACCTTGGTGCTAGCTTCCCCAAAATACCAAACCTCATGACATGCCTAAGCAGTGAGACCTTCACAAACACCATGTCGCCCACTGTGAACTCTAACTCCGTTTGTCTCCGATCAGCATAAGATTTTTATCTATCTTGCATGGTTTTCATTCTTCTACGGATCAAGTCTACTTTCTCAGATGTCTCCCTCATGATATCAGGCCCAAGAATAATCATATCCATAGCGTCCTACCACCATGATGGTTATCTACAAGGTCTATCGTATAACGCCTCAAATGGTGTCATCCTAATACTCGCCTGATAGCTGTTAATATAGTTAAACTCCACCAATGGTAAATGATCCTCCCAAGAGCCACCAAAATCGAAAATACACATCCAAAAAAGGTCCCCAAAACTTGATTCGCTCTCACATTTCCACTGAAGAACATCCAATGGCTGCAACAATCCTTTCGACTTCCTCTACTCTACCTTTGCCCTCTCATAAGTCATACATTAAGCTATATACTCTACCACATGCTTCTTCATACCGGGCCAATGAATCTCTTCATGTCACAATACATTTTTGCCTCCCCCAGGATGAATGTTCATCCTCAAAAGATGAGATTCGGCTAGTACCATATCAATCAACTAAATAATCAGAGGAACATATAATCTACTGTCTCTCCACAACCATCCCTTCAAGTCAATGGCATAATGCCTCAAATGACTTGACTACTCTCCTCTACCAAGCTTCTGTAAGATATTTACTAGCTTCTTATCTTTCTTTTGATAGGATCCAATACGTTCCATAAGTGTAGACCGCACAACTAAGACTGTTAGCAATCTCGAGGTAATATCTGACGATGGTCGGAAATCAAATGTAGAAATAAACTCCAAATGCCTCCATTCTAATAACAAAGAACTCAAACTACATGTTTTCTACTCAAGGCGTCAGCCATTACATTTCCTTTGCCTGGGGTATATAAGATATCAAAATCGTACGATGCCAAAAACTTCATCCACCTCTACTGCCTTCAATTCAAGTCCTTCTAGGAGAACAAATACTCTAGAGACTTGTGATCCATATACAGCTCAAACCGCTCTCCTAAAAGATAATTCCTTCATGACTTGAGCGCAAAGATAATAGCCACTAACTCAAAATCATAGGTATGGTAATTTCTCTCATGGACCTTCAACTGTCGACTAGCATACCTCACCACCCTTCTGTCTTGCAACAAGACCGTGCCTAACCCTATACCACATGCATTGGTATATACTATGAATACATTTGCACCATCGGGTAATACCAAAACAGGTGCATTAGTAAATGCCTTCTTTAGCTTAATAAAAGCATCCTCACACTTCACATCCCATGAGAAAACTAGATTCTTCTTGGTAAGACGAGTTAGAGGGGTAGAGATTTTCGTAAAATCCTTAATGAACTTTTGATAGTAGCCTACCAAACCAAGAAAAACCCTCACTTTCGTGGCATTCAATGACACATGCCAATCTTAAACTGTTGCAAATTCACTGGGACAACCACTAGCCAAGTTTCTAAGACAACGTGTCTTAAAAAGCGTACCTCATCTCTCCAAAAGTGACACTTCGAAAAAATTTCCTTTAGCTTATGCGCACATAGTGTATTGAGCACTTCTTCTAAATGCAATGCATGCTCTTCCTTTCTCTTCGAATAGACTAAAATATCATCAACCAATACCATGATGAAATTGTTAAGCAACCCTTTGAAAACTCAGCTCATCAGATCAACAAAATAGGCATGTGCATTGGTCAATCTGAAGGGCATGACTAACCACTCTTAAAGTCTGTTGGGTATACGAAAGATAATCTTATGGATACTATCCTCAACTACACGCAACTAGTGGAATCCAGTAGCCAAATCAAGCTGTGAGAACACCCTACTATAACCAACTAATCAAAGAAATCATCTGTATGGGGAAATGGATACCGATTCTTCTTTACCAGTATATTCAGATCCTTATAATCAATGCAAAGTCTCAGAGAACCATCGGCCTTGGTGGCAAAGATGACCGGTGCTCCCCACTCAGAAATGCTCCTCTTAATGAAGCACTTCTTCAATAACCCATTTACTTGCTTATTCAACTTGTATCTCTTCTTGGGAGCCATATGCCTCAAGGGTAAGGCAACGGGTCTGGCATTCTCTTCAAGGTAAATTTGAAACTCGATCTCTCTAAGGGTTGGGTGATCGGTAACCTCGAAAAAGACATCTGGATAATATCTAACTATAAGCACCATATCTAGCTCATCATGTGATAGGTCTAAAGAATATAAGTAATTCAATATAACTAATTCTCAAGATTGCAATAAACCTTCAGGCTACGACCACTACACATACTCAATTTACCATCCTTTCTATCATAATCTAATATAACCCCATACATCGTCATTCAATCCATACTCAATATCAATCCAAACCTAGAAAATCCGAAGACAAAAGCATCACAATCAAACTCGATCTCCAAATGAATAATTTCAAATCCCTACATTCCATAGACAAATAGGCCGACCCTTCTATAGGGTTTGATACAACTACAGGGTCCGTAACTATGCTAATGTCTAGGTGTAACTCATCTATAGGGCTGCTAGATATAAAAGAGTGTGGTGTCCCCATGTCACCTAAAGTGCGAATAGATAAACCAGATAAAGTCAACACACCTTCGACCATGACCTTCTTCCCCTTATCTGCAAATGGTGGCGTACTCGAGCTTGGTACCGCGTCTAGTGCATGCACTATAACTATCTGGGAAGAGGTCTTCGGAGGTGTTGGACGCTCTTGCTTGATATGCCCACACTGATTGTAATTATAACACTTGACCTTCGAACCCTATGATCTACACTCCTTCGCAAAATGTCCCTTCTTTCCATACTTCCTACAATGCATATCATGTTCCTTAAGCTTTCCCCTCAAGGTCCAAATCCTTCCTTACCATGATTCTGTTGTTTCTCTTTTCCTCTAGTCTTCTTGGGTTCTTCATTTGCTTCCTTCTTACAGACATTATTTAGCAAAGCCATCTCCACTAAACCCACATATGCAGCACCTATGGGAATATGACTTAGAGCTAAACCTTAAAGGCGTTAATTCAGCCTTTTAACAAGTTTCAAAGCCTTTTATATGGGGTATCGATCAGTCCTATCCCAAATCTAGCCAGTTCATTGAATTGGTTGACCTACTCCTCTACTAACATGTCTCCTTGCTTCAAGTGAATAAACTTCTAACTATACTCCTCCCTCAGCTCTAGAATGAAACTTCATCTCAAAGCATCTCTGAAACTCTCCCTAAGTGATCTCTCCTCCGTCAGTCTCTGCCTTAACTACCTCCCATCAACTAAGAGCCTCACCTTCTAACTACCAAGTAGCTAACTGTCCCCACATCTCATCAACAAGACCAATCAACCCAAAGATCCTCTCAAAAGAAATAATCCATGTCCTTAAATCTATATATGACCCAGTCCCCACATACGGCTTTCCTCTAAGGCTAGCAAAGTCCTTACATAACCTAACAAAATTTGTGATAGGTAGGCAGGCAGGAACTGCACCTGTCGCTCTCTTTATATGTCCTGTAGTAGTATTAAACTCGGCTTGTTCCCTCGCCTGAAGACACCGGCGAACCAAATCAAGATGTTCATATCCGGAATCTTAGTTGTGTCGCCTATACCTGAACCTATGGGCTCACACATCTTCTATCTGTGATTTTAAGAATTTTAATAGCAAATTTCTACATATTGTATAGGCACGAATCAAAGAGTAAGAGATTATGATATAAAAATTTTGGAAAACTTTTTGAAACCATTTATATATATACACACCCACACTTTGGAAACCTATTTTTAAAACTTTATGAAAAACATTTTGAAAACCTTCTTCGAAAAAACCATTTTCTTTTCCATAACATTTCAAGTACGTTCCCTCAATATGCTCCTAACACCTAAAGAACTTTGAACCTATGCTCAGATACCAAATGTGACAACCCGCACCCCTTGACACACCGATCCAAACCCTAGGGTGACTATCGGACTTGCATCGATGCCAAGAAGTGTGAGCTATCGGGTTTATATAACATTATAGGGACTAAAATAAATAGATATGATCTAAGATATACTGCACTTTCAGAACTCACAATGGAATGGAACATAATATACATATTGAAAATATCCATTTAGAAAATATCCCAAAACACCAAATAATGGTAGGTAGTTAAATACAGAGTATACAGAAATACCACTCAAAGTCTGATTGTTAACCCAAAAAAATGGATCAACACCCTGGAGTGTGATGGGAAAGCACTAGCCCTGTTAGAATAGAGCAAATATAATACAAAATTAGTGAAAAGGTAAATAAACACTGAGAATTTTATAGTGACTGGGCTGTTAGCTTAGTCTACGTCCACTTATAGCTTTGATTATTGATTGTATAAATTATAAAGTGTTTGAGATTGAACAAGTCACAAGTACATGTGTTAGACCAATTCTTAGTCCTAGAATTGCCTATAGGAACTACCTTGGTGATTATTGAGTAGAGAGAGAGAGTTGAAGAATAGGTGACATCCAGCTTAGTGTTAGCTGAATCCCCAACCTTTGTTTGTTGCTCTGTGGATTGTATTTATAGTGGTAGCAGTCGCAATGGGCCAAATGAAGAGTTGGAGTAGAGTTTGGAAGTTAGCACAAAAGAGTGAGAAACCGCGACCTTATCCTAATTAACCATAGATTTCGGTACCAACATGAGGTACCGACTTCTCATGTCGGTACCAATCTTTGTGGTTAATTCCAAGGAGGTTTGCACTTGTCTTGCTACTTGACTTTGGGTTGTTCTATGTATTTTGTTTGGATATTTGGTTAATAGTGGTGATGGTTCCTTCATCACTTGGTTTATTCTGCTTTTCGGATTGCTAACTCTTTAATCTTAGTGTTCAGGTGATCAGAATCCTTTAATATTGCTTGGGCGCATATGAAATAGGTAAAGAAGAGCCCCTTCAAAGTTTGAGTGAGAAATATGGAAGTTTGGGATGTCTCCACCAACCTCTTCAAGTCATCACCAACTTCTCATAGTTGATCCTCTTGGATTGAAACTTCGCTGGGTTGTTTCTCTAGCCTATCTAGGTGTGTTTGTAAGATTTCACGTCGAGTCTTCGTCTCAACGTTCAAACTCCTATTGATTTCTGCATGGTTAAAAATCCAATTAACATTTTCCCTGCAGAGTATGCTTTCGTTGAAAACAAAGTGTGCACGGGAATGTGTCAAGTTCTGAATTGCTATTCTACGAATTCTGATTGATTACTTAAGTGCCATTTCGAAGCGTTACTTTAATTTGGCTTCAACTGACCGATATTTATTCATTGTTTACTTAAATCTTGGACTGGAAGTTCTATTCTTGATGTTGCATATACAATTTGGATACTGGAATTTGCTTGTGACTTAGCGTTGCTGATTGGTTCGGTTATGGGAAGTTTGACACATTCAGGCTATACATGTGATGTCAGTACTGACCTCTGATGTCGGCACCGACATCCACACTTAAGCAAATTTCAGTCGATTTTCTTTTATGTACCCGCATGCCTTAACACTCTTCTCATATCAACTCATCATTTTCCAAGTCTTTATTTCTTCCAACCGAGATCCTCAAGCACCAATTTGCTTCTACTTGCCACTTCGAGTTCACCACTGACCTGCTCATACCGATCCACCACCTATCGATGCCTTCTCTAGCATCTCGCTGCCTCTTAAGACAGCCCCCACCTTCGAGTTTGTCACTAGTGATTTTCGGCTCCAAATTCTTCAAAACCCTAGTTCGAATTCCTTTGAATTGATTTAGAGGTAGGTAGTGATGGATACTAGGACAGAGAGGATGGTCATTGAGGTGATAGAAACTTGGTTAATGCTACACATGTGATGGTCAAATGGGAATGCGACTTGTTTCCTTTGATTGTTTTCTTCATAAGACTGACAAGTCCAGCCTCTGAGTGGATGTCGATGTGACCATTAATTTCTGAATTCGGGCATACCGGATGATTCCATCTTTTTGACCCTTTTATTTTGCATTTCCAATAACCCTGAAAAGAGAGACTTTCCACGTCGTTGCGGACAACGGATTCGTTATCGATTGTTGATCGATAACGGGTTAGTATAGAAAGACAATCTCAAAGGGTGATATAGATTGTTACTCAAATGCGAGCAAGTTATCTACACTAGATGGTTCGTCCACAGTGTTTAGGGTACTGGATTCATTTCATGTAGACAACACACTGCACTTACCATGATCAACACATAGAATTCAGTTGGTCGACACACATCGGTTTCCTTTGAATCCCAAGTGTTAGACACACGCGTATTCCTACTTCAAGTTAAATTCCACCCGACTGTGTTGAACGCCAAGTTCTTTTGTCTATAATGACTCGCCAATCAGCTCGTCACAAATCCAGTGAAGTGCCGTCAACTCCTTCTGAGGGTGCCTCTACCACTGCTTCGGTTTCTCCATCTGTTCCAGTTGGGACCAACCAACCTTCAACTTCTAGATCTGAGAGTCAGATGGTGCCTAAGTAGTTAATATTGGTATCTAGTACGTATCGGTCAAGTACCGAGATGAGATAATTTAAAATGTCATGATAATATCGGATAACATCGGTAAAACAACGAACACATGTATTACATGTTATATATGATGTTGTACTAAGTTATAAAGTTAAATTGATTTTAAGTTTTCAAATATTTGGATCAATAATGCCAAATTACTACCAAAGATTGGTTACATATAGTACAGACTGTAATATGTTTTCTAGGATATTCTATTGAATGCAAATCATAATATAGGCTCATAAAAACCATGAAATTCACATAATGTGTATCTTTATTATTTTCTTCATTTCTATACTATATTAATTGTTTTTTCATCGTCTAATCATCTATATTTCTTTCCCAATTTTTTCATAATTATAGTTTCTTTATTTTTTTCACTTAATTTATCGAATAACCAATGTTGTTTTGGTACCAATTACTGCTTTAGCTCGTTCCTTATCAATATGTCAAATATATAATTTTACCGCTCTTCAACTTTTAGTTCTTGATGCATGATAATAACTAATAAAATGAATTTTCATAAGCTAAGTTACTAATTAGAAATGGTGAACAAAAAATAACCGAAAAGAGAAGTAGGTCTTTCATAATCTTGTTATTAGTTGTAAAGTCTTCATGGAAAATAAAACATATAAAATAATGGAATAAGTAGAGTTATCTTAAAATGAACGATATTCTTAAAATATATCGAGTATTTTACACTAAATATCGAAGCGATATATCGGCAAGTATCAGGTGATATATCAGTAATGATATTTTAAGCGATTTTTTGAAAAATATTGGCTTAGGAGCGATGTGAGATATATCGGCGATATTGTTCGATATTGGCTACATAGGATGGTGCTAGCAGATCCCAATTTTCTGCCTAGTTACCACCATGGTAGATTTTAACTAACACGCCGGACAAGGCGCCAACCATTATGATCAAGAAGTTTCTCCATAATATCTGCTTACAACATGGAATTCTCACGGAAGATGTTCGCTTGCCAGCAAGAGATGTGTTGATTCAAGAGTTTTGATTCATGACACAAGCTTCAAAGATCATACGACGAATTACAAAGAGAATACTATACGAAAGCGACAAAAAGAGAATAAACGTATATTGTGCACTACAAAGGAGACAAGACTACAATCCAGAGATTAGTATGAATATTTTAGTGTATTGAGTCTTAGAATATTGTTAAAATCATTCCTCAAGTAGTCACACACACACAAATTGATTTATATTGAATTATACATAAATAAGTGTGCACTGTGCAAATGACAACAGGTCGGCTGACCGACCAGGATCCTCGGTCAACCGACTCTTTGTCAAGTGCACAGATATGCACTGTTTTATACACGTCTGTAAACTCAGCCGACCTGCCAGTTTTCTTGGTCAACCGACCTGAACATAACGGCTAGTTTTCTGAAGAGTTGCGATCGTTCATGAAGAGGAATGTCCTTCAATCCAAGAGATACGGACACAACTTTTGATTGAAACTCTTCATGAAAGATTTTAACTATTCTACAACTATATAAACATGTTCAATTCACTTCTACAATCACCGATTCTTGTTTATAATTCTGAAATCTATTCTCTATTTATTTCTGCAAATAAAAGCATTCATTCTTATTCAATATCACTAGAATCCTTGAATTAATTCATATACTTCGATTCTACGTGATTATCTTCCTTCTAAATCTTCACACACATATATACTCTTGAGGATTTGATTATTGGAAAGCTGTACTATCAAAAGACAATCTGTGTTATTCAGAACACATTCGTCAACAAGTTATTTGTATTAAGTTGAAGTCCTCTTCGGCTGTTGAGGCGGAAAAATTCCTGTTCGGCTGCTTAGGTCTCGTATACCTATTCCTCCGGGTTAAGTAAGGGGTTTAGTTTAAATCCAGAGGGTATTCTGGGACTGGACGTAGAATGGGAAGTTCGAACCAGTATAAAAATTCCTGGTGTGCTTACTTTAATTTTTATTTTACTGCTATTATCTGTTTTCGCATTTATATACCATATTACACGATCCTTAGTACTACACGTACACTTTCATTTGGTATCAGAGCAAGGAAATCCTATAACCGTCACAAAGTTATTTGATATTTATTTCTAAGTAATATGGCAACCACACAAACTAACGATGTTAGCACTAACACTAATTCTAGTTTCAAAGAAGGTCAATCGACTTCACGACCTCCACTTTTTAATGGTATAAATTATAATTATTGGTCAACTAGAATGAGAATCTATATGCAATCTAGTGGATTCGATATCTGGAATATTATACAAAGAGAGTACACAACTCCTACTGAAGAATACTCAACTTGGAGTAACACACAAAAACTAGATGCTACTTCAAATGCAAAGGCTATGAATATTTTATTTTGTGCATTAGATAGAAATGAGTTCAATAGAGTTAGCATGTGCACTTCCGGTTATGAAATTTGGAGAACTCTTAAGGTGTCGCATGAAGGAACAAACAAAGTTAAATTAAGCAAAATCTCTACGTTGAAAAATCAATTTGAAAATTTCAAAATGAGGCCAAATGAATCTATAAATGACATGTACTCTAGATTCCAGGATATTTATCATGCTTTACTATCATTAGAACAAAAGTTTACTGATTTTGATGTTGTTACAAAAATTTTAAATTCTTTAACGGATGAATGGGAACGAAAAGTCCTAGCTATTGAAGAAGCAACTGATTTATCAACATTAAAACCAGAAGAATTAATAGGTAATTTAATGTCCTACGAAGTAAATTTGCAGGCAAAAAGAAATGGAGCACAAGAAAAGAAAAATGTAGCATTCCAAGCAGAAAAAGATGATTCCGACTCAGATAATGAAGATATGGCAATAATCGCTAAAAATTTCAAAAAGTTTTTGAAATTCAACAGAAACAAATTCAAGGGAAACAAAAATAATTCCAACAACAATTCCTACAACAGCAAACCATCATCTTCAGCAATGGAATGTTAAGAATGTCATAAGAAAGGACACATGAAGAAGGATTGTCCAGAGCGTAAAAAGAATAATTTCAAGAAGGACAAAACCAAACGAAAAGCTTTTTCTATCACTTGGGACGACACTAACCCATCATCCTCATCAGAAAGTGAAAGTGATAATGAAGAAGCAAATGTGTGCTTCATGGCTTCGTCAGACGATGCAAGTGATCTTACTTTTGAATATTTAATTGAAATTAATTCTGAATTAGTAGATTTAGCAAAGCAACTTAAAAAGAAAAATAAGGAATTGCAAAGAAAGTTAGATAGGACAGTCTTAGAAGTAGATATGCTGAAAGATGAGAAGAAAATATTAGAAGAAGAACTTGAAATTTCTCAACAATCAAATTCTAACTTATCTTCTCAAATTTCATCAATATCTGAAGAACTAGAAATTCAGAAAGATAAAAATGATGTTTTACTTTTCGAAAATAATAGTTTAAACTCTAAGATTAAGGATTTAGTGTAACAACCCGCATTTTTTACCGTTCAAGTCGACAATAATCCACACATGTCTAACTCAAACCGTTCAAAAAGGCAGATGGTTATTGGGGTTAAATAATAAAAGGAAAGAAAGAACAGAAGCAAACTCAGAATCTTGCAGCGGAAGGAACAAGATATAATAATAAAATAACAGTTCATGAAGCTGTTAAATAAATAAATTTGATTATTATTATACATCATAAATCATAGTTACATACATATCGGAGATAATACAATAATGCAACGGAAAAATAATATGGTAGTAGAATACAAATGATGTAATACCAAACTCCGTCTTCGTCCTCCAGAATAGATCTTCAACCTTATCTGAAATGCTCAGGCTGACCCGAGCGTAATGAAAAGACAAAACACTCGAGTCAGGACTAAAATATCTCATGTAAGTCAAATCGAATAAGAAAATATGAGTTTGACGGCGTCAGAGATGTTTACGGGGTTTGACATCTCCTATCCAGTGTCAACGTGAGTGCAATAACTTAAGAGATGTTACGGGATTTTCCATCTCTCAAGAATCCGTTAAACTATCTACTATGTAGTACAATACGCTATTATAATATGTCTACATTAAAGTAAAAGTATTAAAATAGCGTTAAGCTATGGCCCATTCCACCCTTAACACAGTTTATATTCCCAAGAGCATATACAAGACCGTAGTTTCCCCAAAACCGGAAGTCACCAGAGGGCAATCCATATACTAAAGGTACAAACCAAAACGTAGTGGTCGCGAATAGGATAATCAGTATGACAAGGTACATGAGGCGATACCAACTAGGATACTAGTAGTTGCCTGATCCAGACTGATGTTGGGCATAGCAGCTACTACCCCAACACCGCGAAACAACACTCCCAAAATCGAGGGGTGCACCCAAATCGAATCACAACAGTAATAGACATGGTAACGAAGAAGTGTGTCCGCTAGAGATGGCGATCCTCAATGGCCCGGTGCGGCTCCTGTTTTAGTCATGTCAGGGGTCATCCAAAATCGTGCTCTTTCTTCAAATTAACACGTTCATCAAAACCATCCACTTCGTTCTGGATCAACACTCCACGTATACTAGTTATTAAAGTGGTTTTCGGTATCGACAGAGAGTATGTCCATATCCGATCCCGGTCTCTTTAATAACTACGTATTATTACACCGGTGGCTCTTTTACATTTTCAAATCGATTCATAATTGATATCAAAATATCATATTCGCTTCGAAATCAAATCCATTTCAAATATCATCATATCTATTCAAGATGTAAGATTCCGTTTCAAAATCATTTTTCGCCTCAATATCTCGTTTCGATTTCAAAATCATTTTTCGCCTCAATATCTCATTTCGATTTCAAAATCATTTTTCGTCTCAATATCTCATTTCGATTTCAAAATCATTTTTCGCCTCAATTTCCACAAAACGATTCACATAAACTCGAATTCCAAAATTTAAAATTTAATCCAATTTCAAATCATCAATTTCAACTCGATTCAGCTTCTCAATAAACCATTTCAAATTATCAATTTCAAATACATGTTTGAACCACAAAATAAACAATTTCACTTTCAATATATTTCGAAACTTTAAATATTTCACATTTCAAAACAGCTCATATATTTATATAAGATTCGCTTTAAAACCATTTCGTATTCTAATTAGAATATACTTCAAATTAAACATCTGTATTAAGTAGTTTACTTAATTTCCGGAACAATTCCAATTCAATAAACTTAGATTAACATTCGGATTTCAAGAATTCATTTAAGTATTACATTCCAAATCAATTTCAATTCAAATCCTATTCAAATCAATTTTATCTTCAAATTTAATTCAATAGTTTCGATTTAGTCCAATTCACAAATTTCTTTGAATTTCAATTAAATCTCAATTTCAAATAAATTTTCAATTCCAAACTCAAACTTGAAATATCATTTCATATAAATTTTCTTAGAAATATTCAGAGTTCGATTAAAAGTCCAATCTTTTAAAACAAATCAACTTTCGAAAATTTACGCCGTATTTCAAAATTTTTACTTAAAATCTAAACTTCAAATAATTAAACAATTTCGCTTACCAAGTTTAAATTCCAACATCTCGAGCTTCAATTCAAAATAATTCAATTTCCATAAATTGGATTTTTCTTAAAATCAATTCATTTAAATAATTTCAAAACAACTTTTAAAATCATTTAATTTAACCAACCCGGTGTCCGTATATAATTTTCTAACTTATGGCCAAGTGGATAATTATTTCAATTTTAATTTCAAGGATGGACATATATCATTTCAATCCAAATAGATGTCATAGATATCATTTCAACCTATTTCTTAATTTATTCGAAATGATTCAGTTTACAGTTTATATGCAATAAACAATATACATGATGATAGCATGATATATCAAAATAAATAAACAACCAATATCGACCAATAGCATCCATCACAACCAATCAACCATAAAGCCAATAACATTCACAACAACTTCATAATTATCAATATCAGGTAAACTGATCGTAATTAAATTTTAACTTCAATTTGACTGTCAATTTAATTTTCAATGGTGAATTCAAATGACAATCTATATGACAATTAAATTTTTATCAAACAACGACAAATAAATCCATATCACTTCATAATGTCAAATTTAACTACCATAAAGATATTCAGTACGTTGTGAGCGTTATAAAACACTCACCTTGAGTTTCGATTTTTAAATCAAATCGAATAACGTTCGATTTAACCTAAAATTTTAACGAGCTCCAAATGTCTTCAGATCTAAACTGCAGCGTAGCTCTCGTCACTGCGATTCCAACGCCACCTGTTTCGCCCGAAACGGACCTCGTACGCAAAAGTTACGCTTAAATTAATATAACGATATAATTTAAACATGATTAGCAATATAATAAAATTGATTAATCGTTTAACCTTCTTCTTCACGCGCAGCACACCCGAGACCCACTTCACGCCGTTCATCTTCATCCATGCGCGAGGCAAACGACGACCGGACATTGATCAGGGGATGCCATCGCGTGCGCCTCTCCATGCTCCACCTACGCGCCAAGTTTCACCACCCCATTCGCCACCGTTTGCACGCAAACCAAGAAAAACCGTACACGCTTCCAAGTCAGATCTGGACGAATCCGTGACGCAAAAGCATAGATCAACCGTATGGATTTGAAGAGCTCGCCGAGATCTACAACTTTGCTTTTGGAATTTTTTGATTTCGTTGAACGGATTGAGAGATATTATGGAAAGAAGTTCAAGCGATTCTGGCCATTGAATAGGTGGCGGCCATGAGATAGAATTAGGGTTTCTGAAATGAAATAATGATAAAACTGTCTCGGTTTGCAAGCGTATTTATAAAGGTAGGTCCAAAATCATCCGAACTCCAATCGAGACGTGCCGCCAGGCGTTTATAAGGTTTTACCCCCGTTCCGGACGCAATGGAACTAGTCCCAAGGCCTAATTCAATCGTATGTGGAAGATAGCCTTTTGAAGTCGATTATTTTAATTAACGACGTTAAATTTCTACGCGTTTCAAGCTCGCACGACCAAACGACAAGTCCGATTGCTACGAAAATTGAAATCTTACAATAATTCACTGTTACGGATCCGATGAAACAGGTTTCGTCGAAATCCGAGACAGTTGTAAAAATGGCTATTTCTACAGTCTAATTTCAATATAAAATTCCCAATTTTAAATTATTAACTTTTAAATCAAATTTCAATTGTTCACAAATTTCATTTTTAATTTCACAGTAATTAACAATCTTTTACAATGCAGTTTTCCATTATAAATTCAGTATAAAAGATTACATTAGATTCAGCGTTCAATTATATTGTAATTCAAATTCAAGTTATTTAATTCCAATTGAATTCTTTTATTTCGATTTACACTTTCATTATTGAATCAACCATTTACTTATACATTATTATCAATAGTTTATAATTCATTTACTTTCATTTTCTTCAGCTATCATCTTATTTAAATTCACAGTAATATTAAATTACATTCATTTACGTTGATTTCAATATTATAACTTCAATATTAAATGTAACATTTTATTTATTTCGTTGTTTAAAATCAAATTCAATTCATTTCAATTACTTGTTACATTCAAATTTCAATCTTTACTTACGTTCAATTACAAGTTAACATCTTTATCAAATTACAGTTTCAGTTATTATCTGATTTCAATCAACTGTAATATTAAGTTACATTTATTTATATTAGTTTCAATAACATAAACTTCCGCTATTAAATCTACCATTTTATTTATTCTTTGTTTACAATCATAACCAATTTGGTTTACAATCAAATTCAATTCATTATTTACATTCAATACAAGTTAACATCCGTATTTAATTTACAAATAAGTTATTTCAGAATTCAGTTTTGTATTTTAACTTGTAATTCACATTTAACAATACAAAATTTTATTTCCTTCGGATTTTGATCCAAATTTTTTGTTTTAATTCGTATTTTTAAAGTGTTAAAAATACGCGTCGTTACATTCTCCCCCACTTAAAACTTTTCGTCCTCGAAAAGGAACGGAGAAGGGGAAACTATCATTTAGATATAATTCATTCAAAATATACGACTTATTTGCAAAATTTAGTTATAGGATTTTTAAAATCTCAAAATTTTCCAACTCCCGGATTTTTGAAAAATTTCGGCAGCACCTCCTTTGCGCGGCTAGGACCGAAAAATTTCACAGTGGTAATAATTGCATGATATACATCTCATTACAAGAATGAGGCATCCCAAAACATGGGGAACACAATAATATACCACAACATAAACCGTAATCCGAGAACGTACCTTTTATTAAGCGTTTATTAGCATTTTAACTTACATTTTGCATTTAGCGCAGAAGCGAGCTCCACAAGCGAAGCGCAACCCCTTTGCTACCTACTAAAATGCTCAATAACCAAGTTAGAACCATGCATATAAAGATAGATCGATATACTTAGCATAAACAACATACATATAACATGTTTAGCTTCAAAACTGAAATTCCAATTCCATGACAGCAAACGAATCTCAGTTTTTGGTCACCTAAACGATAAAATTTGGCAATGCAATCTAAACAAAAGTTGTTGCATTCGTTTCAGGCTTTCCGGAATGTCCAAAACCATCAAATTCTGACCATCCATTCAAAAGTTACGGCTATTTTTCTAAATTGATACGCCTCAGCCTGGGCAATGAATTGCGCAGGTCAGCGACGTTCACTCCCCTTTTCGACCATTTAAATGACAGCAAAACACAAAACACTTAAAGAAAAAGTTTTAACTTAAGTTCTTAGCTTTCCAGAAAGTGCAAGATCGTCAAAATCCGATACACCAGTAAAAAGTTATGGCGAGAATACTAAGGTGATTCAGATTTCTACTTCGCACAGGCTAGCGACTAATATTGGTGTTTTAAGCCTAGTGGATGAAGGTATTTATCAAAACATTCTAAACAAAAGATGTAGTACAGTTTCTAGGCTTTCCAAAAAGTCCAAGATCGTCGAATTCCGTTCAACCATTTAAAAGTTATGGTTTTTTTCGTTTCAGTATATATTGGACAATTTTGGATTTTTTCCAAAAATTTGCTTTCATTATTTCAAAGTACAAACCATCAAACTTCAAATTTTCTAAAGAAACAATCATAAACACAAAGTCATTTATTTTCTTATTTATCCATGAAATAAGTTTACATTCGATTTGTTTCCGATTTATTCAAGTTTGTTTCATTCATAATTTAAATTCAAGTCAATATGCTTCAATATAATTTGAATTCAATTATATTTAATTTCACTTTGCTTCAAATTTAAATTTAATTATTTAAAATTTTTATTCCGTTTATTCAATTCCATTTACACTAATGAATTCTATTTAATCAATTACCATCCAACTAACAACCAATGCATATCAACATTAACATCCATCCAAAATCTACACTAAATCAATTATACATTTCCAAGTCAAAATTTTAATTTCATACACTTCCAAGTTTATTGACATTTAGTTTTATTCAAATTTAATTAGTTTCCATTTACTAATTTTATATTTAATTAATTTTAAATTTAATTCATTTTACAACTTAAATTTCCTTTATATTAACAACTATCAATAGATCTTCACATTTATTATTCGCGATCACACTTGTATATTATTCCTTAACTTATCCTTATTAGCATTTTAAACTTTTTAAGTATTTGGTAAGTTATAGCTATGCAAATAGAATGTAGTTAAACAATATACAACTTCTTTTCATTCAATCAGAGTGTTATACCTATTAAATAAATTTCCAATTTATTATTTTCCAAATTAAGGGTTACTCCTAAAATTTTAATTTTAATTTTTCTTTTTCACTTAAATTCAATTTCACCTTTTCAATTCATAAGTTTCTAACAATTCAAGATTTACTTTAGTTTAATAATTAAAATTATTTCTTATTAGAGAACTTAAGAATTTCAACTCCGGATTCGATTTAAACCATTTTTTTTTTAAATAAAATAATATATATATATATACTAATATCTTTATATCTCAAATCATACCTTTTAGAAGAATTTTAATCAGCATTGAAATATATATATTTATATATATATACTTATTTTCATTTCATACTTTAGAAAAATTACAATTTTTAATCAAAACAGGGTTTAGAAAACTATTGAGTGATCTCCCCCACTTGGACTCTCGAAAATAACGTCGATGATGCGTGCACTCATTACCGAAATCATTCTCTAGTGTCAAGTGGGGAGTATAACACTTACTTCATTTGAAAATCCTTTGAAAACAATTTCTAATCGAATATACTATCATATAATACTTATATTATACACTTCAAAATTTTTTTTGTTAATAAATTTTCAAACACCGGAATTTAAATTCTCCATCTTAATTTAAATTCATTTTTATTTTATTTTATTTACCATTTATATTCATTGTCAATCATATTTACAAGTTTCATTTCTTAAAATCATCCAATAGTCAATAGTTAGAAATATTGACTAATCAACAATAAACGATGATAATCTAATATTATCATCTCCTAACAACCAACACAACCAAAATTTATAAATTTTCAAGATAATTCTTTTGTATATAAAATATAATTCAAAACAATATTATGTTAATCTGTCCTATTCGAGTGCTTAGAAATTCCTATCGATGCCTTGGCGTCCCAAGTAACAACCAGAATTCATAAATACTCAACGGAACAAATTAACACAATATAAAATCATTTTTATATCAAAATTACAAATACGCTCTCTCATATACACTCAACTCATTCATATAGTTTACCTCTATTTCAATGAGTTATTCCCCACTAGAGCCAAGGTTTATCGCTAAACCAAAGCTCTGATACCAACTGTAACAACCCGCATTTTTGACCGTTCAAGTCGACAATAATCCACACATGTCTAACTCAAACCATTCAAAAAGGCAGATGGTTATTGGGGTTAAATAATAAAAGGAAAGAAAGAACAGAAGCAAACTCAGAATCTTGCAGCGGAAGGAACAAGATATAATAATAAAATAACAGTTCATGAAGCTGTTAAATAAATAAATTTGATTATTATTATACATCATAAATCAGAGTTACATACATATCGGAGATAATACAATAATGCAGCGGAAAAATAATATGGTAGTAGAATACAAATGATGTAATACCAAACTCCGTCTTCGTCCTCCAAAATAGATCTTCAACCTTATCTGAAATGCTCAGGCTGACCCGAGCGTAATGAAAAGACAAAACACTCGAGTCAGGACTAAAATATCTCATGTAAGTCAAATCGAATAAGAAAATATGAGTGTGACGGCGTCAGAGATGTTTACGGGGTTTGACATCTCCTATCCAGTGTCAATGTGAGTGCAATAACTTAAGAGATGTTACGGGATTTTCCATCTCTCAAGGATCCGTTAAACTATCTACTATGTAGTACAATACGCTATTATAATATGTCTACATTAAAGTAAAAGTATTAAAATAGCGTTAAGCCATGGTCCATTCCACCCTTAACACAGTTTATATTCCCAAGAGCATATACAAGACCGTAGTTTCCCCAAAACCGGAAGTCACCAGAGGGCAATCCATATACTAAAGGTACAAACCAAAACGTAGTGGTCGCGAATAGGATAATCAGTATGACAAGGTACATGAGGCGATACCAACTAGGATACTAGTAGTTGCCTGATCCGGACTGATGTTGGGCATAGCAGCTACTACCCCAACACCGCGAAACAACACTCCCAAAATCGAGGGGTGCACCCAAATCGAATCACAACAGTAATAGACATGGTAACGAAGAAGTGTGTCCGCTAGAGATGGCGATCCTCAATGGCCCGGCGCGGCTCCTGTTTTAGTCATGTCAGGGGTCATCCAAAATCGTGCTCTTTCTTCAAATTAACACGTTCATCAAAACCATCCACTTCGTTCTGGATCAACACTCCACGTATACTAGTTATTAAACTGGTTTTCGGTATCGACAGAGAGTATGTCCATATCCGATCCCGGTCATAACTACGTATTATTACACGGGTGGCTCTTTTACATTTTCAAATCGATTCATAATTGATATCAAAATATCATATTCGCTTCGAAATCAAATCCATTTCAAATATCATCATATCTATTCAAGATGTAAGATTCCGTTTCAAAATCATTTTTCGCCTCAATATCTCGTTTCGATTTCAAAATCATTTTTCGCCTCAATATCTCATTTCGATTTCAAAATCATTTTTCGTCTCAATATCTCATTTCGATTTCAAAATTATTTTTCGCCTCAATTTCCACAAAACGATTCACATAAACTCGAATTCCAAAATTTAAAATTTAATCCAATTTCAAATCATCAATTTCAACTCGATTCAGCTTCTCAATAAACCATTTCAAATTATCAATTTCAAATACATGTTTGAACCACAAAATAAACAATTTCACTTTCAATATATTTCGAAACTTTAAATATTTCACATTTCAAAACAGCTCATATATTTATATAAGAATATAGGATTCGCTTTAAAACCATTTCGTATTCTAATTAGAATATACTTCAAATTAAACATCTGTATTAAGTAGTTTACTTAATTTCCAAAACAATTCCTATTCAATAAACTTAGATTAACATTCGGATTTCAAGAATTCATTTAAGTATTACATTCCAAATCAATTTCAGTTCAAATCCTATTCAAATCAATTTTATCTTCAAATTTAATTCAATAGTTTCGATTTAGTCCAATTCACAAATTTCTTTGAATTTCAATTAAATCTCAATTTCAAATAAATTTTCAATTCCAAACTCAAACTTGAAATATCATTTCATATAAATTTTCTTAGAAATATTCAGAGTTCAATTAAAAGTCCAATCTTTTAAAACAAATCAACTTTCGAAAATTTACGCCGTATTTCAAAATTTTTACTTAAAATCTAAACTTCAAATAATTAAACAATTTCGTTTACCAAGTTTAAATTCCAACATCTCGAGCTTCAATTCAAAATAATTCAATTTCCATAAATTGGATTTTTCTTAAAATCAATTCATTTAAATAATTTCAAAACAACTTTTAAAATCATTTAATTTAACCAACCCGGTGTCCGTATATAATTTTCTAACTTATGGCCAAGTGGATAATTATTTCAATTTTAATTTCAAGGATGGACATATATCATTTCAATCCAAATAGATGTCATAGATATCATTTCAACCTATTTCTTAATTTATTCGAAATGATTCAGTTTACAGTTTATATGCAATAAACAATATACATGATGATAGCATGATATATCAAAATAAATAAACAACCAATATCGACCAATAGCATCCATCACAACCAATCAACCATAAAGCCAATAACATTCACAACAACTTCATAATTATCAATATCAGGTAATCTGATCGTAATTAAATTTTAACTTCAATTTGACTGTCAATTTAATTTTCAATGGTGAATTCAAATGACAATCTATATGACAATTAAATTTTTATCAAACAACGACAAATAAATCCATATCACTTCATAATGTCAAATTTAACTACCATAAAGATATTCAGTACGTTGTGAGCGTTATAAAACACTCACCTTGAGTTTCGATTTTTAAATCAAATCGAACAACGTTCGATTTAACCTAAAATTTTAACGAGCTCCAAATGTCTTCAGATCTAAACTGCAGCGTAGCTCTCGTCGCTGCGATTCCAACGCCACCTGTTTCGCCCGAAACGGACCTCGTACGCAAAAGTTACGCTTAAATTAATATAACGATATAATTTAAACATGATTAGCAATATAATAAAATTGATTAATCGTTTAATCTTCTTCTTCACGCGCAGCACACCCGAGACCCACTTCACGCCGTTCATCTTCATCCACGCGCGAGGCAAACGACGACCGGACATTGATCAGGGGATGCCATCGCATGCGCCTCTCCTTGCTCCACCTACGCGCCAAGTTTCACCACCCCATTCGCCACCGTTTGCATGCAAACCAAGAAAAACCGTACACGCTTCCAAGTCAGATCTGGGCGAATCCGTGACGTAAAAGCATAGATCAACCGTATGGATTTGAAGAGCTCGCCGAGATCTACAACTTTGCTTTTAGAATTTTTTGATTTCGTTGAATGGATTGAGAGATATTAAGGAAAGAAGTTCAAGCGATTCTGGCCTTTGAATAGGTGGCGGCCATGAGATAGAATTAGGGTTTCTGAAATGAAATAATGATAAAACTGTCTCGGTTTGCAAGCGTATTTATAAAGGTAGGTCCAAAATCATCCGAACTCCAATCGAGACGTGCCGCCAGGCGTTTATAAGGTTTTACCCCCGTTCCGGACGCAATGGAACTAGTCCCAAGGCCTAATTCAATCGTATGTGGAAGATAGCCTTTTGAAGTCGATTATTTTAATTAACGACGTTAAATTTCTACGCGTTTCAAGCTCGCACGACCAAACGACAAGTCCGATTGCTACGAAAATTGAAACCTTACAATAATTCACTGTTACGGATCCGATGAAACTGGTTTCGTCGAAATCCAAGACAGTTGTAAAAATGGCTATTTCTACAGTCTAATTTCAATATAAAATTCCCAATTTTAAATTATTAACTTTTAAATCAAATTTCAATTGTTCACAAATTTCATTTTTAATTTCACAGTAATTAACAATCTTTTACAATGCAGTTTTCCATTATAAATCTAGTATAAAAGATTACATTAGATTCAGCGTTCAATTATATTGTAATTCAAATTCAAGTTATTTAATTCCAATTGAATTCTTTTATTTCGATTTACACTTTCATTATTGAATCAACCATTTACTTATACATTATTATCAATAGTTTATAATTCATTTACTTTCATTTTCTTCAGCTATCATCTTATTTAAATTCACAGTAATATTAAATTACATTCATTTACGTTGATTTCAATATTATAACTTCAATATTAAATGTAACATTTTATTTATTTCGTTGTTTAAAATCAAATTCAATTCATTTCAATTACTTGTTACATTCAAATTTAAATCTTTACTTACGTTCAATTACAAGTTAACATCTTTATCAAATTACAGTTTCAGTTATTATCTGATTTCAATCAACTGTAATATTAAGTTACATTTATTTATATTAGTTTCAATAACATAAACTTCCGCTATTAAATCTACCATTTTATTTATTCTTTGTTTACAATCATAACCAATTTGGTTTACAATCAAATTCAATTCATTATTTACATTCAATACAAGTTAACATCCGTATTTAATTTACAAATAAGTTATTTCAGAATTCAGTTTTGTATTTTAACTTGTAATTCACATTTAACAATACAAAATTTTATTTCCTTCGGATTTTTATCCAAATTTTTTGTTTTAATTCGTATTTTTAAAGTGTTAAAAATACTGGTCGTTACATTTAAAGTTAGAAAAATCTAGTCTTAAAATAAAATTTGATGATATTTCTAAAAATGTATCTGATTTCAATAAAGGAAGAGAGAATCTTTCTAGAATACTTGAAAATTCTCAATCCTCTAACAATAAATCTGGACTAGGATTTAAGAAACAAAATAATTTTGCTAAAAGTAGGATTAATAATAATATTAAGAAGGATATTAAGAAAACAGTTTACCCAAACACCAAAACCATCAAGATATGGATTCCAAAAACAAATAATATTTTGATAAGGAATAAACATATCAAAATGTTTATGGAAACTGTTCATAATAACAAGAATTATGTTTATAAAGGGAATTCTGAACCCGTATGGGTTTGGCTTCCTAAGATCTAACTCTTAGGACCCTAAAAAGATTGGGTACCAACTTTTTATAAACTTTTTGCAGGTACCACATAAGAAGAGAGGAAAATGGATTTTAGATAGCGGTTGCTCAAAACACATGACTGGAAACAAAGAAATGTTGTCAAACATTATATACTCGAATGGAGGAGCAGTTACCTTTGGAGATAACTCAAAAGGATATACCATCGGCAAAGGCGATGTCAGTAGCAACGGTACCTCTAATTTACCTCTCATTACTGATGTTTTATTAGTTAAAAATTTAAAACACAATTTATTAAGTATTAGTCAGCTATGTGATAAAGGTTTTAATATAACTTTTTTAGAAAATAAATGTAATATTTTCGATAAAAATCATAACACTATTTTCAAAGGAAAAAGAGATAAAAACATTTATATCTTAAATATGAATGTTAATAATGATTCAAATTTGTGTTTAGTAGCTAAAGAAAACGATTCTTGTCTTTGGCAAAAAAGATTTTGTCACATCAATTTTAATACTATCAACTAACTAGCTAAAAACAAATTAGTTATAGGATTACCCAATATAAAATTCAAAACTAATATATTTTGTGATGCATGTAAATTAGGAAATTTAACAAAATCTTCTTTTAAATCAAAAAAAGTAATATCTACAGAACAACCACTTGAACTTTTACACATGGATCTTTTTGGTCCAACTCAAGTGCAGTCTATTAATCATAATAGATATGTATTTCTTATTGTAGATGATTTTTCTAGATACACTTGGATTTTATTTTTGAAAAATAAAAGTGATACTTTTGATAATTTTAAAGTTTTTGTTAAAAGAATTCAAAATATTAAAAGTTTGAAAATTAAAAATATAAGAAGTGATCATGGAGGAGAATTTGAAAATGAAGCTTTTGAACAATTTTGTAACAAGAAAGGTATTAACCATAATTTTTCGTTTCCTAGAACACCACAACAAAATGGAGTTGTAGAAAGGAAAAATAGAACGTTACAAGAATGTGCAAGAACTTTATTAAATGGAACCACTTTATCAAAACATTTTTGGGCAGAAGCTGTAGCTACTGCTTGTTATGTATTGAATCGTGTTTCTATTCGACCATTAACTAAGAATACTCCATATGAACTTGTAAATGGAAGAAAACCAAATATTTCATATCTTAAAGTTTTTGGCTCTAAATGTTTTATTTTAAATACTAAAGATCAACTAGGCAAATTCGATCCAAAATCCGATGAAGGAATATTCGTTGGATATTCGGAACGAAGCAAAGCTTATCGAATCTATAATAAAAGAACTCAAATTATTGAAGAAAGTTTACATGTCTCATTTGACGAAAATTTTAAAAATATAAATCCAAATATTACTATCGATTCTGATGATGAAACTACTCAGAATGAAAATAGTAATACAAATGAAAATTTTGATATTCATGAAATTAATGAAAATACAAACATTACTCCTAATATAATAAAATCTCCACCTAGAATTTTATGGGATCATCCTGTACAAAACATAATTGGAGAAGTAAATACGAACGTTAAAACCAGACATCAATTAAATCAAGTTGGTCATGTAGCTTTTCTCTCTAACATAGAACCTAAGAATATAAAAGAAGCCTCAACTTATGACTACTGGATTCTTGCCATGCAAGAAGAACTAAATCAATTCGAACGAAATGAAGTTTGGGAACTCGTTCCTAGACCTAGTGATCAATCAGTCATCGGTACTAAATGAGTTTTCAAAAATAAAGCAGATGAACTAGGAAATATAACCAGGAATAAAGCTAGATTAGTGGCACAAGGATATAATTAAGAAGAGGGAATAGACTACGAAGAAACGTTTGCTCCAGTCACCCGACTTGAAGCAATACGAATCTTATTAGCTTTCGCATGTTTTCATAATTTTAAACTTTTTATCAAATGGATGTTAAAAGTGCATTTTTATATGGATACATAAAAGAAAATGTTTTTGTTGAACAACCACCTCTTTTTAATCATGAAAAATTTCCAGATCATGTTTATAAACTCAAAAAAGCATTATACGGTTTAAAACAAGCACCACGTGCTTGGTATGATCGTCTTAAAAGCTATTTATTAGAATCTGGTTTTGAAATTGGTAAAGTAGATCAAACGCTTTTTATTAAGAAAACTAATAAAGATATTTTAATAATTCAAATATATGTTGATGATATTATTTTTGGCTCGACAAATGAAAAACTACGTCAGGAATTTTCGACTATAATGACAAATGAATTTGAAATGTCTCATATGGGAGAATTGTCATATTTTCTTGGATTACAAATTAAACAAATTGAAAATGGAATTTTTATTAATCAAGAAAAATATTGTTATAATTTAATTAAACGATTCAGTTTGGAAAACACTACTGCCAAACCAACTCCTATGAGCACAACGATTCATCTCGATAGAGATGAGGATGGCAAAAGTGTTGATTAGAAACTATATCGTAGTATGATTGGATCTTTACTATATTTAACAGCGAGTCGACCCGATATAATGATGAGTGTTTGTTAATGTGCTCGATTTCAAGCAAATCCCAAAGAATCACATATGCGAGCAGTTAAACGTATTATTCGTTATCTAACTAAAACCAAAGATTTCGGGCTATTTTATCCGAAAGAATGTCCTTTCGAATTAGTCTCCTATAGCGATGCTGATTTTGGAGGAAGTCGGACGGATCGAAAAAGTACGACTGGAACGTGTCATTTCATTGGATGTTCCTTAGTCTCATTGTTTAGTAAGAAACAAAACTATGTTTCTTTATCGACGTGTGAAGCAGAATATATATCTGCTGCTTTGGCATGTGCACAAGTCATATACATGCAACAAACACTATAGGATTTTAATTGTCATCTTGAAAAATCTATAATTTATTGTGATAATACTAGTGCAATAAATCTTTCTAAAAATCCGGTCAATCACTCACGAACAAAACACATCGATATTCGTCATCACTTTCTTCGTGATTGTTTGGAAAAAGGATTAATAAATTTAGAATTTATTAATACTGAAAATTAAATTGCTGACATTTTTACTAAACCGCTAAATGAAAATATTTTTATAAAACTTAGACGTGACTTAGGAATAATGTTTTTAAAAGATTTATAAATAAAAATATGCAAAAATAATGAAAAACATTTTTTTTATTTCTGACCAAAGCGGAACTCGAACTCATGACCTCTGACTTGCTTGTTAGATGTTGTGTTATAGCTACTTGAGCTATGGGTGTTTCTTGTCTCAGTTCTCTTTAAAGTTTGTTTTATTTATTTTGGTTTCAGAAAAACTATTTTTAGTTCTAAACATATAAATCATACATGTACGAACAACTTTATTGTTAAACTTCTATGATTATAGTTAAAACTAGTTCCTATCCACAAATTTTTCAGCAAACAGATACTTATATATACTATACTTATCTTTCAAAACATATACTAAGAATGTTTTAAAATCAACTTGAAAAATGTCTTCAAACAATGATTGCTATAATTCCGAAAATTCCCATCTATCATACACATCTCCAAACGATGATGGTTCCGACCGCATTCCTGAAAACGGCCCCTATCCTACCTTTCCCATGCCTAAACGTATCCTTGACTTCTCTTCTCCGGATAAAGACCCCCGACATGGATGGAAACCATGGGAAGACTCCCATACAGGCTATACACTGGAAAAGAAAAAAAGGGAAGAATGCAATGGTAATATCTCCATCAACCAAACAGAAAATTGATGAAATACATCACTACCAATAACAACAAATGGATATGCAGCGGGAACTCTACTATGAACAAAAAGTAATGACAAGATGTTTAAGTTTTCTAGAAAAGATTGCCATGAAAGCTTGTTCATCAAAGAAGGATGATGTTGCTGAACCTACTTATAGACCTTCATCCTCTTCAAACCCCGTTCAAACTCCAATAGCTCCAAGATGGTCACGTATAGAAGATGTTCCGTCTCCAAATTCATGGGAACGTAGATTTTAACGAACCGTGGCTAAACATTTTATATATATATATATATATGTATATATATATATGTTGTTGTTGTTGTTTTCAATAAGATGTATAAATATAATGCAATGATAATAAAGTTTATATTTCTATATTTTTTTTTGAAAAACAGCAAAAATGTGCATTTCTAACAGGTTCGGTCGACCGAAGACCCTGAGTCGGTCAGCCGAACCCATCCCGAAAGTTTTAAATGTACATTCCTAATAGGGTCGGTCGACCGAAAGACTTGAGTCGGTCAGCCGAACCCATCCTGAAAGTTTCAGCTAGTCTCAGATAACCCAGTCGGTCAGCCGACCCAGATTTTCGTTCGACCGAACGTGTATTCTACTGTTTTTTACTTCAGATTAGTAACCCATCCATTCACCTTTTCAAACTACCTCTTCACTTTTACTTTCCCAAATTTAGTTTTTACCCTAGCCCCCATTAAAATTTCTCAAATTTTTTCTCTATTCTTCAAAAAAAAACAATGGCTCCCAAGAAGAAAACAAAGACTACCAATGCTTCATCTTCATCTACTCCAGTAGATACTCAAATCGCTTTATGGCTTGTCAATGATGTAGCTCTTCAAAGATGGATACAACTCCAAGACGCCAAAATCTTTGAAGAATCATTTGTAAATTATCCTGATTTCACTCCCTACGGTATTGAAAATGCCGCTATTGAGAGTGGACTTGATACATTCCTTGACCATAGGAAAAATAACTTGAAAATCAATCATATTATGGTCAAGTTATTTCTAGCAAATATTAACCTTGTCAATCCGCCAAGAAATACTGACAATTGTGTTTGGACATTGGTTTGTGGCACTTCAATTTTCCTTTCCATTGATAGAATTAACCACATTTTACATGCTCAACCGGGTGGAATTTCGTTACACGATGTAGATTGTAATATATCAACTCGTGACCGGATAAGCCATCTATTTTTTGAAGATGACGCTACTGATTTAAGACAAACTTCATCCCTTCGACCTAAAGCCCTACTCTTTCATCGATTCATGATGAAATCTATAATTCCTAGAGGCGGTTCATATCACTTAGTATATCCCGAAAACTTCAAAGCACTGTATGTTATTTGCGGGAATGTACGAGTAAATTGGGCACAACTTCTTATGGATGAATTTCTCTCTTTCAACCAAGGAAAGATGCTCCATATTTATTATGGAGAATACATAATGAGGTTGATCAATAGCTTCGTCACTCATGCTCCGGAGTCCGAAACATCCAAAGTTCATTCTTTTGATTCAAGGACCATAAAACTAATGAAGTTGCCCGATGCACCTCCTAGATTTATAACATTTAACCAATGGCGTACTACTCCTCGAGAACAACTACGTCGTAGCTTCTCCACACCGCAACCATCAACTCATGCTACGGAACGTCTAACTCGCCAACATTCAATTCAAAGACCAACTCCTGGAATTAGTACGGAGGCGGCCATTGATATTTTGGCTCAAAATCAACTAGCCTTGGATGCCCGGCTACGAAAAATTGATGGTCGTTTCAAGAAAATCAAGGGCTTCTTCGTGAATTTATGGGATGCCTTATCATGTACTTCCGAAGCCGGTGCTTCTTATGTTGCTCCCGGAAAAAGACCAGCGCCAAACTTCTCTTGGTCTACTTCAGATAACACAAGTTCCGGTACATCGGCAACTCACATTTCTCACACTCAAAGACGTGGTAAGGAACCGGCTCCTCCGGAAGAAAATATTCATCCAGAATTTTGGGATTCCGATGATGATGAGGAGTGATCATATTGTTTTACAATTTAATTTCAAGTATTTCTTTATGAACAATATGTCTATTGTTAGATGTTGTGTAGTAAGTAAACATCATTAATATTCCTATTTTGTTTGAGTATGTAATATTTAAAACTCGATGTTTTCTTACTTGTGTTACATGTTTCATATTTCTTTACATATTACATCTAGTAAGTATTCCTTTTTGTCGAAGACAAAGGGGGAGAAATATATGAAAGCTAACAAATTTTTTGCAGAAAAGTCGCCATATATTCAGGGGGATAGTTATAATATATATATACTACTTCGTCACATAAGTATTGTCATCAATCAAAAAGGGGGAGAATGTTGATTCAAGAGTTTTGATTCATGACACAAGCTTTAGAGATCATATGACGAATTACAAAGAGAATACTATACGAAAGCAACAAAAAGAGAATAAACGTATATTGTGCACTACAAAGGAGAAAAGACTACAATCCAAAGATTAGTATGAATATTTTAGTGTATTGAGTCTTAGAATATTGTTAAAATCATTCCTCAAGTAGTCACACACACACACAAATTGATTTATATTGAATTATACATAAATAAGTGTGCACTGTGCAAATGACAACAGGTCGGCTGACCGACCAGGATCCTCGGTCGACCGACTCTGTGTCAAGTGCACAGATATGCACTGTTTTATACATGTCTGTAAACTCAGCTGACCGGCCAGTTTTCTCGGTCAACCAACCTGAACATAACGGCTAGTTTTCTGAAGAGTTGCGATCGTTCATGAAGAGGAATGTCCTTCAATCCAAGAGATACAGACACAACTTTTGATTGAAACTCTTCATGAAAGATTGTAACTATTCTACAACTATATAAACATGTTCAATTCACTTCTACAATCACCGATTCTTGTTTATAATTCTGAAATCTATTCTCTATTTATTTCTGCAAATAATAGCATTCATTCTTATTCAATATCACTAGAATCCTTTAATTAATTCATATACTTCGATTCTACGTGATTATCTTCCTTCTAAATCTTTACACACATATATACTCTTTAGGATTTGATTATAGGAAAGCTGTACTATCAAAAGACAATCCGTGTTATTCAGAACACATTCGTCAACAAGTTATTTGTATTAAGTTGAAGTCCTCTTCGGCTGTTGAGGCTGAAAAATTCCTGTTCGGCTGCTTAGGTGTCGTATACCTATTCCTCCGGGTTAAGTGAGGGGTTTAGTTTAAATCCAGAGGGTATTCTGGGACTGGACGTAGAACGGGAAGTTCGAACCAGTATAAAAATTCCTGGTGTGCTTACTTTAATTTTTATTTTACTGCTATTATCAGTTTCCACATTTATATACCATATTACACGATCCTTAGTACTACACGTACACTTTCAAGATGAACCTGCACATCCTCTTCCGTTGGGTTTTAGGACTTGCAGTCAGTATATGTGTCTGAATGGCGCCATTCCGCCTTCCAATTCTTTCTTAAGAGATTTCCTAGGGAAAATTGGACTTACGCCATTTCAAGTTCACCCGAACGGGTTTGCTTTGCTTTGTTCATTATATATCTTGTTCATGCAACGATTCAAGCTTCCTCCCCCTTGTAGAGAGCTCATATATCTACTCAAATTCAATAGGAGACAAGATTGCCCCTCCTTTTTCATAATCGAGGCCTGGACCAGGTGCAAGGTCATTATGAACCTCCATTACAAATGTTTAATGTTCAAAACCGAATATTTCTTCATTCGCTATCTGGAAGGATTCAACCACCTCTGGTTGAAAGGAAGTGAGTTTTGTTCTATCAATCCTTTTTACATGGAAACTCCTTTATTCCAAACTTAACGCATATCTCTCACAGGTTCATTGATGAGAGACAAAAGATCAGAGCATAAGAAGATGCTCAAACATCTGAAGGCCATTAGAGCGAGCATACGGTCTATTAGCTTTCTCTTGACGAATTAAAACTTATTAGAGTATGGCTTGCTAGCTCTGTGAAGAGTAGCTGATACCGAGGTCTCTTCACAAAGTAGCTCTAGGTCACGTAACCAATCCACTACATCCACTCATGGCTCTGACGAGAGTCCTTAAGAGGAAGAAAAAGAAGATGCATCGGGCAATGGACATGAGTCCAGCGATGGTCATGCAGAGGAGATTGTGGATATGGAGACTAACGAGCCTTTGAGAGATAACTAAGAAGGGGAGGATGTTGAAACTAGGGTGGATAAGCCCATGAAGGATGATGCCCCTAGTCTTGAGGGTAATAGTGGGAGAATGCCTACCATCTCGGAGGAGGATGAGATAGTTTAAAGAAGAAAAGGAAAACATGCCATGGTTGTGGAGGAAGAAGAGATCTCCGACGATGAGAAAAATAGCGATCTTCAGGCCATCGAGGAAGGGGAAAGCGAATCCAGGGATGAATCGCTGGGAATGAGCCCCGGACTTCACGATCATCCTTCTCTGGACCTTTTGGCTAATGAAATATTAAGTCAAGATCTTGGTACTTCTCCTTCTAAATGACCGCCTGTCGAGACCCCACTTTCTATGGGAGATCAAGTTCCAAGGACTTCTGTTGGGCCTACATCAAATTCTGACTTTATGAAAGATGTTGCTATCCATGTAAACGAGCAGGGAGACATCTCAATTACTGAAATGAGGGAAGAAATCGACTCATAGATCGACATATCTTCCGAGGAATTTATAATTCAAGGCAATATAACTTCAACATAAAATAATGCTCAGCCAGTTTGTAAACTACAAAGGGGGTTATTGGCACTATATGCTTCACTCTAGGATCAAGAACATTCAACTTCACATACACTTTAATTTATGTAATTCTGGTACCTATATTTTTTTTCCAGATTCAATAGCGCGTTACATATACGGAGCACTTCACCTTAGCTCAAGCGACTAAAAATTGAGCACTCCTAACTCTCATCCTTACCGCTATGAAACAGACGAAGAGAGGTGAAGGGGAAAAGAGCGCGAGGGTGATGAAGCTTGCAGAGCTGAGAGAGAACACCTCGATGCTAAAGAAGAAAGAGTTAAGAGAAAGAGGGATTTCAGAGGTGATTCCTCCTGTGAGACTCCCAAACACCCCCGAAGATATTCCTCTGAGTGCCATAGAGCCACTACTTCTATTATTCCTCCATGTTACGAAGCTCAAACTAATGTTATCTAAGACCCTCCTTCATCACGGACCATTACAACTGCTGTTGCCTCCACTCCATCTCAAAGCACCTCAATGCTTATGCTTCCGCCTAGTTTATCCCGCCTCCAAGCTGCTTATCCATACTTATACTTGCATAGATTAAAATTCGATCATGACATCAAAATCGTTACTAGAGAAAGTGCAGCAAAAAACTTAGAGGCAGTGCAAAGTGATGTTGACTCGATTTTCGGAAGGCAACGATTGTGCAAAGCTCTTTCCGAGATCAACTAGAGCAACTTCACATAACTTGATTCGCTTGAGCAAGGGAGCATAGAGCATAAAGAATCAATTAAAGAACGAGATACTGACCTAATCAAAGTTACTAGGGCAAGAGAGCTCACACTCGAACAGAAAGCGAGTGCAGACAGTTTGATAAAAGAGTTGAAGCGTGCCCATACCAACGCAGAGATAGTGATGAGGAATAATTTTAGGGCCGCTCATCTTGAAACTGAGAGCTATAAGAAACAAGCCGAAGAGAAGTCTGAAATTATAATGGCGAAACACCAAGCCATTTCCGAAAAGGCATCTGAATTTGAATGCCTCCACGAAGAAGTGCAGAAACTCCATGAGGAACACCAAGGCTTGGACAGAATGTTAGACACTCTATCATCCGATAAGCTTTCAAATGACATCGAGCTTGCTGTCTGCCAGAGTGAGTTGACTGATCTTGAAAAAGTTCGGGATGCCAAGAACGAGAAGAGGGCCCAAGAGAGGGAAGAACTCAACCAAGCTCTCCAACATTTCTCTATAGGTGTGATTATGCACAGGGATCTAAAGTGGTTAAGAAATGATTATCCCACCACCCTCTTTGGTGCATGCAAAGAAGTGTTGCGCCGAGCTAGAGGTGACCGCTCCGAGACTGAGCCACTGGTGCGGCACTTAAGTGTCGAAGAGATAGATATGCTTGCTGTAAGGAACGCAATTCTTGCTGAGGAGGATGCCAAGGCTGTTGATGCCCATGTTGGCTCAATCTCTTCGGGTCAGCGTGAAGTGCATATGTCGTACTCTAGGGTGCCAATGACGATCATCCCTTCTTCGGTCGCATTGAATGAGCCTTATTTCCATATTCCAACAATTGGGAAGTTCCCAGAGATTGACGTTATACCAAGGAGTCCCACTTCAGGTATTTCTCTTATTTTTCCCGTGCTCCAGCAGGTTGATCTCACCCAGAATCAGTTACTGGGCTGTACCATTCTCTCTATGAACTCATAGGTCCACTCGACATCCCACTTTTGCCTCCTACTTCTCAGAGCACACGAACTAAAGCGATCTTCATTACCTCCACCGCTGTTTCAACAAGCTCAACTGCTACACTCCAACCTTCCTCCTCTAGGCCCAGATCCGCTGCCCAACAGATCATAGCATTGGAAGGGTCAGTGGACATTACCATATTGCAGAAGGAGGATGTTCAAATGGTTAATGCTACTGATCCGACTGGGGACAAGATGATGGCGGAGCAGATTCAAGAGGAAGAGAGAGAAGAAAAAGCTTAAAGCAGAGCCGGATGCTGCAAAGACCAGTATCCTCCCATTCACCATCAAGACTAGCAAACCGAAGTCTGCAGGTGAGTCAATTGGTAGGTCTAAGGAAACTGACTCAAGCAAGGCAGTGATGAAGAAGAAGAAGACCCTGATCCGATTGGGTAAGAGTAGCAAAGGTGGCAACAAGAAGAAGTGATGGGCTTGAGCATCATTGGAGCCAAGTTTTGGTGGTTCTTTTAGTTTATGTTTTTTGATTTTTTGAGTCTTTTCGTATAAGTATAGAGTCTGTACATAGCTTCTTTTCTTTTATTGTTACGTCAATAGAGTCTGTACGTTTTCTTTTTGGTGTCCAAACAGGCCGACATTGTGCGGAAACGGCCCCAGCCATTTGATATTGTACATAAAGTGATGTAAGCAATGAAAAGATTAGTATTTCTACTGTAATCTCTTCTGTGTACTTATTTACATTTTATGTACTGTGCCTGTTTATATACCACTGTATGTATGCATAATATGATTGCTCATATCACAATTTCGATATTATACACTACTGTGCTGTGTGATATACGATGTGTTTATTTACCGCAATTCCATGAATGTAAATGGTGCGTATAGTGTAACTTGAAGTTATTTAGTTTTACTATTTTACTCAGCTATGTTGTAGTTGTCAGAATTTTTATTCGGCGTAACAGATCCATGGAGTGACTTTTACTCTTACCAAGTGTTTGGTATTGAGGTTCTATTTGTACATCAGCTTCTATTTCTTGAGACCTGTGGACAACTCAATTCCTTGGATTTTCCTTCAACGTTGCCTATATCCGGGCGATGTTTAGTTTTGGGCAATGGGGACTGATTTATACCAATCCTATAACTGACAAATTTCTCTATACTATCGGAGCAACATCGGTACTTAGGAGGTTTTGACAAACTGATGATAGTACTGGGGTAATAGCTATGATTCAGAGTGCGCTTGAATGCCATTCCATTTGTTCAAGTGACAAGGAAGCGAATGCTTGCTTGGACGCGGTTCCATCGGTCTAAGAAGCAAAAGAAATAGTATGCACTTGAACACAGTTCCATCGGTTCGAGTTGCTAAAGAAATGGGTGCTTACTTGGAAGTGGTTTCATTGGTTCAAGAAGCGAGGCGTGGCTTATAGTTGTACATGAGGGTTTGGGCCTTCCCGCTGTTACCAGAGCGACATCGGTTCTCAAAGGGCAGGGATTGATTTTCTCCATTGATTAAGCGATTTGAGTCATTGTGCTTTCGTCAACTCGGCGGGTTGCTTACTTGAACGTAGTTCCATTTGTTCAAGAAGCATATGGGAGGAGCGTACGTAGACATAGTTCCATCGGTCCAAGCAGAGAGTTAATGGTTTTCGAGTCGATCTAACCCCATCGACTCAGCAGGTTGCTTACCTGAATGTGGTTCCGTTGGTTCATGAAGCGAAAAAACTTTATTGATAAAACAAAGAGAAAGATAAATCCTGCCTATTTACAATGCCACCAATATCCCAAGGTGGCTTATTTATGAAAATAGGAAATAGAAATTCAAACAAATTAGTGCCGCAATGAATTTCTGTTCCAAGCATGGGGAATCTGGATTCCATTGGCTGTTGTGAGCTTGAAATTTCCATCTCCAAGTTTGTGGTCGATAATGTAGGGTCCTTCCCAGTTGGGCGAAGTGCCCCCGTACAAAGGTAGATTCATTTCAGAATGAGATCTCCTATTTTGAAGGTGCGGTTGCGAACTTTTAGTTGAAGTGTCATGCCACACTCTTTTGATAAGCAGCAGTCCTTAACTCAGCTTCTTTTGAAGTGTCATGCCACTCTCTTTTGATGAGTAGCAGTCTTTAGCTCAGCTTCTTTTGAAGTGTCATGCCACTCTCTTTTGATGAGCAGCAGTCCTTACCTCAGCTTCTTTTGAAGTGTCATACCACTCTCTTTTGATGAGCAGCAGTCCTTAGCTCAGCTTCTTCCCGCTTCTCATCGATTTGATAAAGCGATTCGAGCAGGAGCTACTCGTTCTCGCTTTGGTTGAAATGTCATCTCTGATGAGAGGGGACTTCTTGTTCTATTGGAATCAATGTTTTAGAACCATATGCCAAGGCGAAGAGTGAGTTCCCGGGCGTCGATTTATGAGCCGTTATGTAAGCCCATAGTGCAAGCGGAAGTTCATCAACCTAATTTCCTTTAGCTTCTGTCAACCGTTTCTTGGTGGTGGATTTGATGATTTTGTTCACTGCCTCCAATTGCCTGTTTTCTTGTGGGTGTGCCACCGTAGAGAAGCTCTTCTCGATCCAGAAATGCTCGCAGAATTTCCTTAATTTGGCCCTCTCGAACTGAGTTTCATTGTTTGTGATGATTTTCTACGGTACTCCAAACCTGCAAATAAGATTTTTAGTAATGAAATTAATTACTTTCTTAATAGTGATGGTGGTCAGCGGTTCCGCTTCAGACCATTTAGTGAAGTAATCAACTGTGGCAATAAGATATTTGGCTCCCCTTTTAGCTATTGGTAATACGCTAATTAGATCGATTCCACAGATTGCAAACGGCCACGGGCTGACCATTTGCATTAGCTCTGTGACAGATTTCTCGTAACTTTAGCAAATCTCTAGCACTGATCGGAATGTCTAGCATAGTCTATTGCATCTCAGTTGATTGACGGTCAGAAATATCCATAATAGAGAACCTTCTTTGCTAATGTCTGCCCCTTGATATGGTCTCCGCAGCTACCTTCGTGAACTTCCTAGAGGATCCTCTTGGCTTCGCTACTGGTTACACATCTGAGTAAGGGGGTGGTGAATCCTCTCCTATAGAACACTTCGTCTTATAGTACGAACCATGGCGGCTTTAGAAGAAGCTTCTTCCGCTCATTCTGATCCTTGGGGAGTGTCCCTCTGAAAAGCTAGTCTTTGATTGGTGTCATCTACGGTTCCTCGTCCTCTATAGTTTCTAGAATCCGATCGATGTCCATTTGATCTATGCTAGGAGCCTTCAGCATCTCAACTGAAGCCAAGCCCATTGACTATGCTTCTCCGGAATTGGCTAGTTTAACTAGGTAATCTACTTTCATATTCTGTTCTTTCAAAATATGACTTATGGTATAGTGTTCAATGTCGTTCAGCAATTCCCATGCCTTTGGCTGATAAGGGGTAATGTTTACCACCTTATCCTGGTATTCCATTTTCACTTGACAGGCAACTAGCTAAAAGTCGCTGTAGATGTGCACAACCCTTATTCCTAATTCCTTCACAATTTTCAGTCATGTTATTATTGTTTCGTAGTCCGCCTAGTTGTTAGTCTAGGGAACTCCGACCTTAGAGCGTATCAAACGGACCATCCTTTGAGAGTTTCGAGAACAACTCTCGCTCCTGAGCAGAAATCATTTGATGCGCCATCGACAAAAAATTTCCACAATGATATTACTTCTGGAGTGTCTTCTTCTCCACCATCTTGTATTGTGAACTCGACGATGAAATCTGCCAATGCTTATCCATTGATTGCCCTTCGGGGGTGATAAGTGATGTCGTACCGACTCAACTCAATGTTTCATTTAAGAAGTTGTCCCGACGTCTCTGGATGGCACATCACCTGCTTCAAAGGTTGATCCACCAACACTTTGATTGGGTGAGCCTAGAAGTATGGGCATCCTTAATGCGATCAACAGGAAATAGGCTAGTTTTTCCAACTTTGAAAAGTTTTTCTCGGCTCTAGTAAATCACTTACTGGTGTAGTAAATGAGTCACTAGACCCTAGCTTCTTCATGTACCAATGCTACTCTCAAAGCATGAATCGACACTACCAAGTAGATGAATATGTGTTCCTCATCCATCGGGTTAGATAAAACTAATGGGGTCTCCATATGTTGTAATATTTCCTCAAATGCAGTTTGGCAGGGCTGATTCCATTTGAAATTCTTCTTACCCTTCTTCAATGTGTTGAAGAATGGTATACACTTTTCCGTTACTTTGGAAATCAATTTGCTCACTACTTCGACCTTTCCATTTAGACACTGCAGTTCCTTTTCGGTCGTAGGGGCTGTGATGTTCCGCCATGTGGTAATTTGCTCAGGATTAGCTTCGATGCCCCTAGCATTCACGATGAAACCAAGAAATTTTCCAGAAGCCATGACAAAAGAGCATTTCAACGGTTCAAGCCTCATTCCATATTTTCGAAGAATTTCAAACATTTTCGAGTGGTTATCCAAGTGATTGCCTAACATACGTGACTTGACTAGCATGTCGTCCACGTCGACCTCCATTGTTCATCCAATCTAATCCTTGAACATTGTGTTCACCAACCGTTGATAAGTTGCCCTGACATTCTTCAGGCCAAATGACATTACTTGGTGACAATACAATCCGAGGTCGATGATGAAGTGGGTATTCTTCTGATCAGGTTCATGCATCATAATCTGGTTGTATCCTGAGTGGGCATCCATGAATAAGAGTAGTTCGTGACCTACAGTCCCATACACGAGCTGGTCAATCATCGGTAACGGGAAGCTGTCCTTCGGGCAAGCTTTGTTCAGGTCTGAATAATTGACGCAGGTTCATCACTTCCCATCTGATTTCTTGACTAGAACTGGATTTGATACCCACCAAGACAAGTTGCATTATGGATGAAGCCGTTAGCCAACAACTTATCCACTTCCTCTTTTAGCACAGCGGATGGCTGCGGACTTAAGTTGTGTCCCTTCTGCCTTACTGGAGTGAACTTGAGATCGATATTAGGTGCGTGACACGCTATCCCTTGTGATATCCCGCACATATCGGAATGCGTCCAAGTAAACACGTCCAGGTTGGCGTGAAGAAATTTTATCAATTCTTGCTGCATTTTGATTCCAAATTGTGACCCTATCTTTAAGACTCGAGTTGGGTCATCCATGTCGATATGGACAGATAACGTAATCTCTACCATGTTGTCCTCTCCTCCCCTGAACTCTTCTTCCTAGGGTTCAAGCCTTATCGAATCGGCTATGGTCCCCGAACTAGAGGTGGCTTTGTAATTAGTATGCTGACTGTCCACAGATGTGGAAAGACTTCCCCACATTCTTTCCCATTTCTTTTTGTCTTGATTCACGTAATTCAGCGAAATAACATTCTTTTGCAGCGTTTTTGTCTCCCTTTATTACTCGACTCCATTTTCCATTGGGAATTTCATGGAAAGGCACCTCTAAGCCAAAGTGATTCTGAAATTGGCAAGGGCCGGTCGAGCCAAGAAAGCGTTATAGGCTGACATTTCATCCACGATCACGAAGGTTTGGATGAGGATTACCCTTCATTCTCTTTCTCCAAGCTCGATAGGGAAGTTAATATTCCCGACTAGCCGTCTTGGTTCTCCCATAAAGCCTTGGATTTTCATTCGGGAACCAGACGCATCATTTATGCTAATCTTCATTTGGTAAAACATATGTCAAAACAAGATGTTGACATAACTTCCATTATGTGACGAACCACTAATCCGTACCCTTTGAATCGACACTAAACCACACATGTCTGACCCAAAAAGCACAGATTGACGGAAAGTCATGAGAAAGAAAAGAAGAGAGAAGAAGAGAAGGGAAGAAAGAGAGAAGATAGAACCAAAAAGAACAATACAGAATCTCACATCACAGCGGAAAACATATAATATCATATCAATGATCTTTACAAAACAGAATCTGTAAATACATACATCAATTAGAGTTCAACAATCAATCACCAATCATCATCCTGGACAGTTATAATAACCTATCCTCACAATTGATGATAATATAAACAATAACAATGTGCAAAGCAGATAATCAAAACAGATACGTGCATACGAAAATGAAGATTTCCAGCTCTCCTGATGAAGCTCCAAAAGCACCAAATCTGAACCTGTAAATATACTCGGTCTGACCCGAGCATTGAAAGGGAAGAACGCCCGGATCAGTCTGGTAAACTAGCATGAGAAACACACTCAACAGAATTTTATAAATTACCAAACTTTTCCTTTCAAAACAAAAGTATCTCGTAAGACACTCCCACACATAAACACGGACATGTTTTTACCTTACGATAACTCATATCAAATCATATGATATTATACTAGTGTTTAGTATACAAATAATATTAATCATAGCCGAAATGGTTACCGATATAGCATTTTGGGCTATTCATTACGCCATTACAAACAAAATCGCAGCTCGTAGTGGAGTTTGGATTTCCATACAAATGACCACGTGAAGGGACTACCTTCAGAAGGGTACATCTCTAAAGGAATGTACCGAGGACCACACATGGGAACCTCTACCAACACAAGGCCGTACCTCTATAACTAGGTAGTACCGAATATATCATCCCCTGGTCGTTACCGACCTTTTTCAAGGGCCCTCATAGCATACAAACCACAATAATTTAAATTCCGAACATCATAGCGGAAAGAAATATATCTAGAAGGGGATGATCATATCCTACTTGGGAATGACCCACTTAGCCCTGCTGCATCTAACCTTGTTTCGGTCATTTTCGGTTGATGAGGCCAAAGAGGTAACGATTACCTTTCACAAATCACATATCACATCACTTTGAATGCCACATTCGCCATTTCCATTGACTACTAATTGCCTTTCACAAAAATAAAACCCTTGAGCTCGTACTTCTCAAGGAAGGGTGTTAAGATAAGAGAAGTTGCCTTCTCCGCCACCAAACAGATGTACGTTTGTAAAAACCAATGTACGTAATCTCAGAAAATGCAATGTCAGACATTCGTCCATACAAGTTGTCCAGGAACATGACAAATCGGAGGTTCTTTCCTACCACATCTTGTCGGGAAATCCCTAAGATTAGTAGCGAATAGTCCTTGCATTGGATATTTCATAACGAAGAGACTACTGCTACTATATGTATATTGGGATTTTAACCCCAAATGATCAACAAGCAGTCTTCACTATGAAAATCCTAAACATCAATATCATCGGCCAACCTGCACAATCGTTGTATAAATGTTGGTCCGAAGTGGTTTTCAGATAAACCGATCCTGGTCTCTTCGCACTAACAACACAAAAGTGTTTCTCAACCTCGTATAGAAACTAAGTCTCATAGACTTATCATGCCTCCAACTTTCAACTTGCTATCCTTCGGCCAAGAAGGAAGCTCGATAGATTGGAGTAATACTCCACACTACACGAATCATCATCCTCAGCACAAACGATAATCAAGCCTACACAGATGGCTACGTACTAAGTGTACGACTAAATAGTTCCCACATCAAGTCGAGGAACTAAAAATTTGGGCAAATTTGATAGTCGGTTATTTAACTATCAAAGCAAACAAACAAATATTTAGCACCATAAGCAATCACTAGGCCCTTTCAATTAATCTTTTGTTAATTAAATCACTTGCCAAATATTCACTCAAATTATCTTTAAAAAGATATATTCTCAAAACCATTTCAACTTTCTATATTGGAAAACATTTCCATATACTTATTTAATAATAAGTAATTCACAAATCAATTTATTTTCAACACTTAGAAAATATTACATATACTTAAATCACAATTAAATATATATTCTATTCTTTAAGGAAAACATTCTCTTAAGCATATTTATTTATTTGGGTCAAAACGAATGTTGCGTAAAACATCGTTACGAGATCCCAAAATCATCAGTATAGGGATTCGATAATTAGATAGATATATATATAATTCCCATACACTAAACAAAACATCTTCTTTCGAAAATCATTCACTATAACAACAGTGTTATAGTCCATCATTTCCTTACTTCTCGAAATGTCTAGTTCAACAATGAATGTTGAAATCTATGTATTCAATACTTAACAAATTTTAAAACATCTTCAAACCATTTAACTACATTTAAAATATCACTTTTCAAAACATTCATTTTATTTAATATATTATTCACTGTCCGAAATCGTGAATATAATTCTCTTATCCTAATCAATAATTCTACACATTTATTAAAGGATAATCCACTGTCCAAAATCATGAATATAATCCCTTTACCCAATTCATTACTATTGCATATTTAATTAAAGGATTATCCACTGTCCAAAATTGTGAATATAATTCCTTTAATAAACTTCTATATTTAACGTAACAAATTCAATTGATTTTGGATTTATAAAACAATGTTTATAAATTCACATTTCTATTTTACAAAAACTGTTGAATCATGGTTTTGATTCATGACGAAGAACTTCAACAACTGTTGACAAACATAGATTACAAGATGATGTAACGTGGCGATAAAAAGAGAATGGAACTACAAACAAGACAAGATTTCATATCAGGATATAGTATGTATATTTATCATGATCTTAAGTCTTAGTTATGTGCAAATATTGTTAAAATCATTCCTCAAGTAGTCACACACACACATAAATGGTTTTAAATTTAAATATAAATTTTTTAGTGTGATATGTGCAGTATAGCACAGGTCAGTCGACTGACTCAGGTCAGCTAGTCGACTGACCTGTGCCAGTGCACAAATTTTTGCACAACCATGCACACTTTTGAAATCCAGTTGACTGGCACTTCTGAGTCAGTTGACTGAACGAAAAATAACGGCTATTTTTCTGAAAAGACACATTCATTCCCGAAGGGTTTCCAATCCAATTTCAAGAGGAATGGATGCAACTTTTGATTGAGATCCTTCATGAATAATTGCATCTATATATCCTCTATATAAACATGTTTTGATTCATTACAAAAATAAAAATTTCTTGCTTTATTCTCTGAATCTATTCTTGCTCTATTCTTTGCAATTCAAAGCAATCACAAACTCTATATCGCCTGAATCTACAAGTTAATCTATACATACTTCGATTCTAAGTGATTATCTTCCTTTCAATCAATACACACACAAATACTCTTGAGGATTTGATTATAGGAAGGGTGTACACACATTGACATATCTGTGTTATCAAGAACACATTCGTCAGACAATTTTATATACTTGTAGAAGTCCTGTTCTGCTGCTCAGGCATTGTGAAGTCCTCTTCGGCTGCTGAGGCAAAATCCTATTCTGTTGCTCAGGTCCCTGTTCGGCAGCTCAGGGGTTGTATAGACCTGTTCCTCCGGGTTAAGTGAGGATTTTTGTTTTAGTGAAATTCCAGAAGGAGTCTAGGACTGGGCGTAGGACGGAGCTCCGAACCAGTATAAAAATCCCCGGTGTCATTTTTATTATACTGCTTTTATATTCTGCACTATTTACTGTATAACTATCATCACTATACTCTGTATTATTGTATATCCATATTACACGATCCACACTCTCTTTCATTTGGTATCAGAGCAAGGCATATTATAACCGTTACACAGTTATTTGATATTTTGCTAATATGGAAAACAACACCAGCACAAGCACTGTCACTAACACTAGTTTTATTGAAGGTCAATCTACTGCACGACCTCCACTATTCAATGTCATGAATTACAACTATTGGGCAACACGAATGCGTATTTATATGCAAGCTAACGGTTAAGACACATGGAATATCACTCAAACTGAATATCACATACCAAATACTCAATTTTTGGAATGGTCCAACACAGAAAAACTAGATGCTACTGCAAATGCAAAAGCTATGAACATGCTATTTTGTGCTTTAGAAAAAAATGAATTTAATAGAGTTAGCATGTGTACCACTGCTTATCAAATATGGCGCACATTGAAAATTACTCATGAGGGTACTAACAAAGTCAAACAAAGCAAGATCTCTATGCTAAGAATCAATTTCAGAATTTTAGAATGAAGCAAGATGAATCTATAAACGATATGTACTGTAGATTTCAAGATATATATCATTCACTTTTGGCACTAGGAGTAAAATTTACTGATTTTGATATCGTCTCAAAAATCCTAAATTCTCTAACGGATGAATGGGAAAGAAAAGTTTTAGCTATTGAGGAAGCAAATGACCTTTCTACCATGAAACCGGAAGAGTTAATAGGAAATTTAATGTCCTATGAAGTAAATTTACATGCAAAAAAGTTCAAGCACAAGACAAGAAAAATATGGCATTTCATGTAGAACAAGAGGAATCAAATTCAGAAGATGAAGATTTAGCTTTCATAGCAAAAAATTTTAAGAAATTTTTGAAGTACAGAAAAGGAAATCGGAATAATGGCAAAAGAAACTTCAACAATAAGCCATCATCCTCAGTACTAGAATGCTTCAATTGTCATAAGAAGGGTCATATACAAAAGGATTGTCTAGAACAAATGAAGGAAAAACAAAATAAATATAGAAAGGACAAATTCAAAAAGAAATCATTTTCGGTGACATGGGATGACTCAGATTCTTCGTCTTCTGAAAGCAGCAGTGATAGTGAAAATGACAAGCAAATGTCTGCTTCATGGCTACTGATAATGAGGTAAATGATCTTACTTTTGATGACATGATTGAAATAAATTCTGATTTGTTTGATACTTTGAAAAATCTCAAAAGAAAATATAAAGAAACTCTCGAAAATCAAAATAGAGCAGAATTCGAAAGAGATATGCTTAAAGATGAGAAGAAAATATTGGGAGAAGAACTTGAGAAAATTCAAGATTCATATTCTAATGTTAATTCCCAACTTACCTTATTGAGTCAAGAAATTGAGACTCAAAAAGAAAAGAATGATTCTCTAGTTTTTGAAAATCTTGAGCTAAAATCAAAAGTTAAAATGATCGAATTAGATAACACTGGTCTCAAAACTAAGTTAGACGATATTACTAGAAATGTGTCTAACTTTAATAAAGGCAGAGAAAACTTATCTAAAATTATTGAAACTTCTCAGTCTGTCTCAAATAAGAAAGGACTAGGTTATTCTAAGAAATCAGTAGCTCCACCAAAAATTAAGCAGAATAAGAGAATATTTCTAAACCTAAGTCTACCATAGTACAACCAAAAAGGGATAAAAACTCAAAAACCATAAAAATATGGGTTCCTAAAACAAACACCAGTTTGATTAGGAATAAATATATTGAGTCCTTTTTGAAAAATGTTCATAAAAATAAAAATTATTTATATAAAGGGAATACTGAACCCTCTTGGGGTTTGGTTTCTGTTAGCACCAAAATTGGTCACTAACCTCGTAGAGAAAGATTGTGTAGAGATATAAGTGATGAAAGTAAATTAAATAGAGAAGACAATGCTAATCTAACTGCAGAAAGTAAGAACACCATATTTATATTGGTTCAGCGTAATTGCCTACGTCCACTTTGAGGTTAAACTTTATTGATCTTCTTTATAGTTGATTACAAATACAATTCGTGAATCAAATGCTTGCATGAAGTTGTTTAAGTAGAGAAGATGAGTCTCGAAAATGGCAGAGTCTCCCCAGTGTTCTCTCCCCAAAAAAGGATCCATTTCATTGTGACCCTGCCCCTCTATTTATAGGCAAATATGGGCTGGACTTCCCAAGTGGGCTTGGTGGCCGATCGCTCTAGCCCAGGTGTTGTGGTCGCTGCATGCCGAACCTGGTATGCCGAACGCTCTGATGCCGAACAGTCCTTCCTATGCCGAACGGTACGTTGGATGTGTGGGAAGTGCAGGATGGTTGTCAGTTGAGGCCGAACGTGTCTCTATCTGAAGCCCTTGAACGAACAATGCATGCAGGCCGAACGACATTGTTACCTTGAGTAGTTGTGCATGCTGAATGTCTTCTGGATGCCGAGTACTCCCGTTGCCGAGTACTACGCCGAGTACCTTGGGATGCCGAGTACTCCTGTTGCTGAGTACTATGCCAAGTACCTTGGGATGCCGAGTACTCCTGTTGTTGAGTACTACGCCGAGTACCTTGGGATGTCGAGTATTCTTGTTGCCGAGTTCTCCTATCACCGAGTTCTAATGATGCCGAACGCTAGCTGACGCTGAGCATTGGTTGTCGCCGAGTGCCAGTTGACGCCGAACACTACTTGACGTCGAGTCTTCTGGTCGCCGAGCACTACGGATGCCGAACGCTATGGATGCCGAGTCCCACTGGATGCCGTGTGCTTCGCCGAACACTCCTGGGTGCCAAGTGCTTCGCCGAACACTCCTGGGTGCCAAGTGCTTCGCCGAACACTCCTGGATGCCGGACACTCTCTGATGCCGAGTGCTACTTGATGCCGAGCACTAGTTGCCTGGTCAAATCTCCAGGAAACACTTGCCCCCCAAAGTGTATTATGTGACCGAACGTGATGCGCTTTGAATCTGGTTCGATTTCCCTTGATGATGCCTTCTCGAGAATGCCTGTGGCGGAGGTGCGTGGCGAGCGTGGCCTGGATGCCGAACGATACGTTCAAAGCCGAACAATCCTCGTGTGCCGAACGTCACTTTGCTACGATGCCGAACACTCTGGTATTGACCGGTTCTACCGGGTATAGCCTCTTCAACTTCTACCTTCCCCCTATATAACCAGGTCCTCCCCGTCTTCTCTCCTTTACCTTTTCACTTCTGCCACTCTTCAAAGATTAGCAATTTTAGCTAGACGATCAGATTTAAAACCTGACCATTCCTTCATACTCTCCAATTCTGCAAACTAGGTACTATTCCTCGTATAACTCGAATAGGTTTCAAACGAGACGGTAGTGTGTCATGTAGAAAGCTTTCGAGTATATTGCCGAACGATAATGCGAGGCGAGGAGGAAGGATTCGGGGTGTTTACACATGTGGTCACTGTATTTAGCTTCATCGTGCCGAATTCTAGTTGAAAAAGGAAAAGGAAAACGTTGGAGGTGGTAAGGGTGTTGGATGGCACAGCCCTGGTTCGGCGTATGTTGTCATGCACCGAATGGTGGAGGCTGCCGAACAGTATTTCATCTGAATAAACTAAGGAATGCCGAACGATAATTTAGCCAAACAAACCAAAGTCAAACACAAATGCCGAACAACAATTTAGCCGAATCGAACTCGAGCCGAACACACTTAGACGCCGAACTGTATCAATGCCGAACGTCATGAAATATTGAGCAACTAACATGCCAAACCATGTTTAGGCCGAACAATACAATTGCCGAACATAACTTAGACCGAGCTAAACAAAATCGAACATTGTACTTAGGCCGAACATTCTGAATGCCGAACAGAACTTTTAACTGGACAATGACTTAACCGAACGAGACCTTTAGCCGAACACAGACTTAGCCGAACACTGTGGCATACCGAACAAACATACATGCTGACCTATACTTAGGATGAACAATACAATTGCCGAACAACATTTAAATGCCGAACAGTATAAACGTCAAACTACACTTAGGCCGGTTACTTTATAAATCATATGTTTTCTGAATCTGGAACTGTAATCACCACCAGGCGGGCTCTTTGAGACGGTCAACGATGACGGTCTTCGAAGGCGACGATCCGAAGCTCACTTTGATATCTTTAGATTTTCATTGCTTGTACACGATTGCTTGCACTAGTTCACACACCACGTGGGGGGAAAACTCGTGTTGCTAATTCTAACGTTCAACGTTTTTTAAGTATAGTTCTCTCAAGCACTTAGCCAGGTTCGTTATTTATCGAGAATGTCGAGAAAGTCTAGCTCCGCCACTATATCTGACAGGCCTGGGCCATCATCAAGGCAAGTAGCCGCTGATACTTCTAATCCGTCGACTTCTCCTGTTCATAACCTATCACCTAATGCCCTGGAGGCAACAATCCTACTAGACAATCCGATCGATTCACAAGCTTCGAAGGTCAACGAAGCCGCTCTTCGATGGATATGCTCCATTCATGGCATCCCTTTTGCCGACGTGTTAGTTCCTTCGCGACACGATCGTCCTCATCTGCCCCCAGTCGGGTATACAACCTGTAAAAAGTTCATGTGTTGGATGGGCAGCGTGCCTCCATTCAATTTATTTCTCCGGGATGTATTGCAGTATATCGACATAGCTCCGTCGCAGCTGCACCCGAACGGCCATGCATTTCTATATGGGACTTACTTTTCATGGCCGTCTTCTCCAGACCTCCAACCGCCGGTGATATCAGATATATCTATATGATCAAGAGACGGAAAGACAGTCCTTCCTTTATGTTCCTTGAGCCATACCACAAATGCCAGATCCTGACAGGGGCATGCAGTAAATTCGCCCTGTACAAACAGGAATGGTTCTATGTGCGCCGCCCTCCTGGTTTTGCGAGGAGATGGGTTGAAGGCAGTAAGTTTCTCTGCTGAGTCACCATTTGCATTTAACCGGAGTCATGTTTTTCCTAATTCTTTGTTTCATCTTTTCAGGTATCAACCCGCGTCCGGAAGGCCGAGGATATTCTGAGGCTGTTGAAGCCATTAGAGCTCTTCCTGTCGAGGAATGAGACATCCGGACTATCATTTCAAATGAATCACTGTCGGGGTTCGGCTTGCTAGCTCCTGGTCGTCGGATCAGCCTTCCAAAAGGTGTCACCATTCCCAAACCTCTGTCCGGTAAAGGGAAATAACAGGCCGGGTCGTCGTCGCGCCGCATTCCCGATATGCATGAAGACAGCAAGCGCAAAGAAGACGAAGCTCCTGAGACTCAGGGCGAGAACGTGGGTCCCGCTTGGAATCCGACAATCGAAGTTCAAGATATTGAGACGTCATCCTCCCCTTCGAAGGGGAAGAAGAAGTTAAAATATACAGTTCAAAAGGAGAAAGTTGGTGGCACTTCAAAAGTTACGCCTATCCCGCCTGAGAAAGAGGCTTCCTCGCAACATCTGGAAAGTTCCTTGAGGGGTCTATCGAACCTTTCTATTCCCGAAGACATACTTAATTACGGGTTTGATGATCCTGAAGCCCTCAAATTTTCTTCACCCGCTAGAGGCCATGCGGGAGTTCAACTCCCGATCCAAGGAGACAACACTCCGATTAGTAAAGATAAACGAACTGGTCTGTCGGGGGGAACACTAGGACACACACGCACATACGCATTCCATCATACACTTTAAGTTTTTTCTTATCTTACGGATTTTTCTTAACTCGTTGTTATTTCCATTCTTTGCAGGTGATATGGGGCATGCTCACGGACTCGATCGCCTTCATGGCTCTTCCATATTTCATCACTCTGTACAAGACTCTGGTTCAGGCAGACGTAGGGGCAGAGACGATTATGAAGATAGAGACAACCGTCCCCGTGAGTCGTCTCACCGCAAGAAGGCACATTCTCAATCTTCGCAGTCTCGTGATCCCCTTCCTCCAACTGTGCCGGATAAAGATAAAACTTCACAGAAGGGTTACCACTCTGATGCTCCTCGAGAACAACACTCCGGTTCATCGAGTACGAGGCAAGTCCGGGAGCAACGAAAAAGAGTGGAACTTTCAAAGCCTCCTCCTCCTACTCCTGTGGTGGACCCGACTGTTGCGGAAAAGATAGTCGATCTTAAGGCCAAGTTTCCGAAAATTTGCTTCGACGGTCTGAAGTTCCTCCCAGCCATTCATCATATTCCCGGGCATGTGAAACAGAGTGCCATTGCCTGCAATAACGACGTCTATGTTCAATATGACGCGTTTGTGCACTTGGTGGAGAAGATCTCAGAGGTATCCGTTGAGCGCCAACATGAGATTGATCGCCTGAAACTGGAGGCTGGCTGCGACAAAAACATCATCGAGCACCAAGATGTAGAGCTCGCTTCGTACAAGTCGAAGCTGGAAGCCGTTGAACAAAGCGCAAAAGATACTGCTGAGGCAGTTACTCGTTTAGAGGCGGCTCACAAAAAATAGCTTGACGAAGCAGTCCAGCGCAGCGGTGCCCTCGCCCTAGAGAAAGACTCTGTCCAAAAAGAGAGGGATGCGCTCGTCGTGCAAATCAGAGAGCTGAAAGAATTACTCTCCAAGGAGAAGGAGGACAAGGTAGCTGCTCAAGAAGAATCGCAGCGATACTGTGATGAAATCGTCGCTACTCGTCTCCTGAAAGCGAAGCTCGATGATGAACTTGCCGGGGTTGAGAAAATGAAGGATGAGGCCCGTGAGGAGGGCAAAAGAGTGGCTGCGGAGGAGATTGATTCTCGCCTTGAGGCGGCCGTAGAGGCCGGCAGGGAAGAGGTCAAGTGCATGTTTGACCCGTTGATTGCCGAATACGGAGCCCGCGTCCACATGCATCGCGACTTAACGTTCTTGGGCGACGGCTATCTCGAATCCCTAACTGAGGCCTGGGAAACTTTGATAAGGATCTGGAAGATCGAGTCGGGCTCCGAAGAGGTCGATGAGGAGGCCTTGGTGAAGGAGTTCCTTAGGGGGAATGAGCCATCAGATTTATCCGCAGCATTGGCACTTTACAGCAAAGGCTCTCCCCTTCCACAAGAGAAAAATGATGAAGCCGGCCCGTCCGGGGTCAGTACATCTATTCCTCATACTGCTGCTCCTCCCGCTGCTCAATTGGTCGGTCGGCCGACACTTGATCCATTCGAGCAGCATGCTGGTTATGACCCCGAATATCCCGGGCTTGGTGCTCATGTGCTATCCCCTATCCTGGAGGGTGAAACCCCATGCGCCACCGATAGCCAACCGGAACCTGGTAGGAAATTCTCCTTTCTCTAAAAGTTGAAAGATCCTGTCATTTTTCAGCAGTGGCTACTCGTTCTAACGCTCATTCTTTATGTTTTCGTGCAGGTTGTTCTGACGCCGAGCAAACTCCGAGGAGCGATGACGCCAAGGAGGAGGCAGGGAAAACAAGCGACGCTGTCCATGCGGGAGTACTCCCTGGTCCCGATGCTCAGGTGATCGGGGCGCTGGATGATGATAAGCTCGACACTTCATCTCCTGCCGAAGGGAATGATGAAATTGAAATCACCGGCGCCTCTAAGCATACCTCGCAAATGAGCATGAAGGACCGCCTCGCCGAAGAGGAGAAGAAAAAGGCCGAGGTCAAAGTTGAACCTGGAATCCTGGAACTTACCGACCCGCGGAACAGACCTTTGAAAATCATCCTCCCGGGGTCCCGGGGAGGTCCAAACCACTAGATGTTCCGTCTCCTACTCCTGACTTCGCTTCCTTAGCAAGCAAGAAGTCCAAGAAAAAGCATGAGGGAGAGGAGTCATCGGAAAAGACAAAGGAAGACAAGAAGAAGAAATCGAAGAAATAATCGATACACTCGTTCAACGAGCTTCTTGCTTAAGTCTTGTAATTGCTTTTATCTTCCGTAGCTTGTAGTTTGTATAGACAGGTCTAAATTTTATAGGAGTGATCATGTAACCCCATTTTGGACTGATCGAATAAAGTTTTTAGTTTCTTTTTCATTCGAATGATTCTCTTGCTTTTCTTTGGTTTGATGACTAATTGCAGCCATAACTCAAGTTCTTATGAGTTGCCTTATCTCCCAGTCCATTTTCATGTTGTTCAAACATCTCCGGACGTGGCATACTCCTTATCCCACATTTCTCGAGTACTTGGACCTTTTTTCTAAATCTGCGCTCCGGAGATTTAGAGTAAGTTGATCCGCGTTCAGGGGATTCGGAGGTTCGAAATCGTTTATACTCTAGTCCGCGCTCTGGGGACTTAGAGTACTCTGATCCGCGCTCTGGGGATTCGGAGATTTGAAATCGTTTATACTCTAGCCCGCGCTCTGGGGACTTAGAGTACTCCGATCCGCGCTCTAGGGATTCGGAGATTTGAAATCATTTATACTCTAGCCCGCGCTCTGGGGACTTAGAGTACTCCGCTCCGCACTCTGGGGATTCGGAGATTTGAAATCGTTTATACTCTAGTCTGCGCTCTGGGGACTTAGAGTACTCCGCTCCGCACTCTGGGGATTCGAAGATTTGAAATCGTTTATACTCTAGTCCGCGCTCTGGGGACTTAGAGTACTCCGCTCCGCACTCTGGGGATTCGGAGATTTGAAATCGTTTATACTCTAGTCCGCGCTCTGGGGACTTAGAGTACTCCGCTCCGCACTCTGGGGATTCGGAGATTTGAAATCGTTTATACTCTAGTCCGCGCTCTGGGGACTTAGAGTACTCCGCTCCGCACTCTAGGGATTCGGAGATTTGAAATCGTTTATACTCTAGTCCGCGCTCTAGGGACTTAGAGTACTCCGCTCCGCACTTTGGGGATCCGAAGATTTGAAATCGTTTATACGAGTCCGTACGTCGTACAAGATAATGTAGCTCGTCATTCAATTACGAGATATAGAAACGTTAGTGATTCATGGAAGGTACGGCTTCAAGCCTTTATTAATGAAAATCAACTAAACTGCTCGATTACAACTTTTAAAAAGAAACTAAGTTATTACTGAATGGAAAGATGCAGGAAATAACAGTGCCTAAAACAAGAAAGGAAACATGCTAAATGTAATAGTACCGCAGATGTTCACTGTTCCATGCTCGGGGTAGTGTCGTGCCATCAACGGTCGCTAGCTTGAATGTTCCCTCTCCAAGCTTCCGTTCAATGGCGTACGGACCTTCCCAGTTGGGATTCATACGTGATGGTACCGGGAAAACTCGTTTCAGAACGAGATCACCCACATCAAAGATCCTTGGGCGGACTCTGCCGTCGTAGTAGCGCTTGACTCGGTGCCTATGCGCTGCCGCCCTTAATTCGACTTCTTCATGCTTTTCATCGATGCAGTCCAGTGATTCCAACAAGAGATTCTGGTTTGTCTTGGGATCATAGTATGTCACTCGGTGTGATGGAACTTCAAGTTCCACGGGTATAACGGCTTCAGAGCCGTATGCCAAGGCGAATGGAGTGTGGCCGGTCGCGGACTTGTGGGTAGTTCTATATGCCCATAATGCTGTCGGGAGTTCATCTACCCACTTGCCTCCAACCTTCTCCAGACGCTTCTTCAGTATGGACTTGATTATTTTGTTGACGGCCTCGACTTGCCCGTTAGCTTTCGGGTGTGCCACGGCGGCGAACTTCTTCTCGATGCCATACTTTAAACAGAACTCTTTGAACTCTCTGCTTTCAAATTGCGTCCCGTTGTCCGTAATGATGGTGCGTGGAAGGCCAAAGCGGCATATAATGTTTCGTACAACGAAGTTAATGACCTTCTTAGAGGTGATTGTGGCCAAAGGTTCTGCCTCAGCCCATTTTGTGAAATAGTCGACTGCAACTATCGCATATTTCGCGCCACCTTTGGATATAGTCAAAGAGCCGATTATGTCGATTCCCCAGATCGCAAATGGCCAGGGACTAATCATTTGTGTGAGTTCCGTTGATGGAGCCCTCGAGATTTTCGCATATCTTTGACACTTGTCGCATTTTCTTGCGTAGTCCGCGGCGTCTCGGTTTACGGTGGGCCAGTAATATCCATAGCGGAGGATCTTCTTTGATAGCGTTTGCCCCCCAGTATGGTCGCCACATTCCCCTTCGTGAACCTCTCTTAAGACCCGCTTTGTCTCATCATGAGCGATGCATCGCAATAATGGGACTGAGAATCCTTTTCGGTACATCGACCCATCCTGCATTACGTATCGCGCGGCCTTTCGAAGGACCTGCCGTCTTTCGCTTCTTTTTTCTGGTAAAGCCCCGGTCGTTAGGTACAGTTTGAATGGGGTTATCCACGATTCCTTCTCGATTTCTGTTTCCAACACGCGATCGACTTTCATCCCGTCTATGCTCGGGGCATGGAAGACTTCGACGGGATACAATCCCATTTGCTGCGCATCGTCGGTACTTGCAAACTTAGCCAATAAGTCGGCTTCTTTGTTCTGTTCGCGCGGGATATGTGAAATGTCATAACGCTCAAGATTTGATAGTAGTTCTTGGACCCGAACGAGGTACGGAGCGAGCTTTCGTCCCTTTGCTTGGTAGTCTCCTCGTACTTGGTAAACCACCAACCGTGAGTCGCAAAAGATTTCGATTGATTTGATCCCGAGTTCTCTGATGAGCTTCAAGCCAGCGATCAGTGCCTCATATTCTGCTTCGTTATTTATAGCCGGGAAATCAAGCTTCACGGCATAACAGATTGATCGGTTTTCCGGAGTTATGAGAACTATGCCCGCGCCGGAGCAACGGTCGTTTGATGCACCGTCAGTGTATAATTTCCATCGAACAGGGGGAATGATGTCGTGATCATCCGGTTTGATGGGTATGGTAAACTCAGCGATGAAATCTGCTAACGCTTGCCCTCGGACGGCTCTCCGTGGTAAGTAGGCGATATCGAATTGGCTCAACTCGATGTTCCATTTTAGCAACCTTCCAGAAGTTTCCGGCCGTTGGAGTACTTGCCTCAGGGGTTGATCGGTATAAACGCCGATTGATTGTGCTTGAAAGTATGGGCGCAACTTACGTGATGCAATCACCAAGCAATAACCCAATTTCTCGATCTTAGGGTAATTCCTCTCTGCCCCTGTTAAACGCTTGCTAACATAGTACACCGGCTTCTGAACTCGATCCTCCTCACGAACCAAAGCCGCACTTATCGCATGTGGGGATACAGCCAAGTATACATATAACATTTCATGGTCAACTGGTTTTGACAGCATTGGTGGACTCTCCAGATGCCTCACCAGATTCTGTAATGCTTCCTCACAACTAGCTGTCCATTCAAAATTTCTCTTCCCTTTCTTTATTATATCAAAAAATGGGATGCACTTGTCAGTTGCCCTGGATATAAATCGACTCAACGCAGCTACTTTTCCATTCAAGCTCTGTATTTGTTTTATAGTCCTGGGCGCTTGCACATCTCGAATAGCTTGGATCTTTTCTAGGTTGGCTTCAATTCCCCTAGCATTGACGATGAATCCCAAAAACTTCCCTGATGCAACGCCGAAGGAACACTTCAGAGGATTGATCTTCATCCTATAAAACCTGAGTATGTCGAACATTTCAGCCAAGTCTCGAATGTGGTCGTTTGACCGTCGTGACTTCACGAGCATGTCATCCACATAGACTTCCATCGTTCTACCCAGCTGGTCCTTGAACATTCGATTCACTAAACGCTGGTAAGTTGCTCCTGCATTCTTCAATCCAAAGGGCATCACTACATAGCAATACAGTCCGACATTTGTAACGAAGCTGGTGTGTTCTTGGTCCGGAATATGCATCGGGATTTGGTTGTATCTTGAATACGCATCCATGAATGACAACAGCTCATGTCCTGCGGTGGAGTCGACCAACTGATCGATCCTAGGCAACAAAAACTGTCCTTAGGGCATGCTTTATTCAAGTCGGAATAATCTACACAAGTCCTCCACTTCCCATTCGCCTTTTTTACCAGCGCGGGGTTGGATACCCACTCAGGGTAGAGGGCGTCGCGGACGAACCCATTTGCTTTGAGTTTGTCCACCTCCTCTCCGAGAGCGGCGGACCTCTCTGGATCCATTCCTCTCCTTTTCTGTTTAACTGGGACGTATTTTGGGTCTATGTTCAACATATGACTCGTGATGGCGGGAGAAATCCCACACATATAAGAATGCGTCCAGGGGAAAACATCAAGATTCGCCCGGAGGAAGTTGCTAAGGTCTTCAGTCATCGCGGGACCAAGCTGTGATCCGATTTTCAGAATTCGCGAAGGGTCGTCACGGCTAACTGAGATGTCAATTGTTAATTCAGCCGGTGCCGCCTTCTCTTCCCTGGGTTTCTCATTGTCGTCTCTCGGATCTATATCTCCGAAGATCCGAGAACTATGCCCGAGCCAGGGCTCGGGCACTACTTGTCAATTATCCGCATTAAGGATGCGGACGGGATTGTCCGCAACCTTTCCCTTCTCCCTCCAGTGGGCTTCTCGGAGCTCAGCCACATAACAGGAACGACCAGTTGCTTGGTCGCCATGAACAATACCTACTCCTTTGTCAGTTGGGAACTTCAAAGTTAAACACCACGGGGCCAATGCTGCCCTAAACTCAGCCAAGGCCGGCCGGCCCAAGAAAACATTATATGGAGAATCCACATCCAAAACTACGAAGGGTAGAATTCGCACCCTCCGACGCTCGCCTTGTCCCAGTTCAACTGGTAACTCAACGTACCCCACGGCGTCGGTTGCCGCGCCGTTAAAGCCATGTATACGAGCCTTGGACGGTTTCAGGTCTTTTGTTTCCAGTTTCATTTGGTCGTAAGCCTTCTTGAAGATGATGTTGACTGAACTTCCACAATCAATCAGAACTCTCTTTACATAAGCTGGTCCGATCGTTGCAGATATGACCATCGGGTCGATGGTCGGAGCTTCTACCTGATCAGCATCCCTATTTCTGAACACAATATCGTCTGTCATTACGCGCTGCTGCTTAGCAGGGGTCCCGTCCTCCGCGTTCGAACAACACTCAAAATCGGCATGCTTCAGGGAACTTGCATATCGCTCCATCTCTTGCCAATTCTTATCCGCGGGGTGAGGTCCGCCGATAATTGTATTTATGACTAGTCTACCTACGGTTCGGGCAGGCTCCTCTGGATGACGCGGAGCTGGTGCACGACCTAGGTTGGACGTTCCCTGTCCTCCTTCTTGTGGATCCTTCACAAATTCTTGCAATTTCTTCTGCCTCATCAACTTCTCAATATCGTCGTGTAGGTGTCTGCACTCCTCCGTATTGTGCCCATAAGTCTCATGGAAGCGACAATATTTCCCGGTCCGCTTCTGTTCCTCGATTGATTCTTTCGGACGTGGCTTTCTGTATTGAAATGTATTGCAGGTGGATAAGTAAATGTTCTCAAGCGGTGTGTTCAGCGGAGTATACTCGCTGTAGCTTGGGATTCTCGACTTCCACTTCCCCGCTTCTCTCTTTTTCCCTTGACTCCTTCCGCCGGACTCCTTGGGTTGCCCAAGCTTGTTCTGGACATTGACTTGGACCTTTCCCGAGCTGTCTCCAGACTGCTTCACAGCAATGTTGCTCTTTATTGACTCTTGGACAGGTCCTAGCGCCTTATCTCGTCGTACCCACCTAGCTTCCTCTCTTCTTATGAACTGGTGTGCCTTTGAGTAGAAACGCTCTAGTGTAGTTGGAGGTTTTCCTGCCAGCCAGTCTCCAAACTCAGAGTCTGGATCCACACCTCTCATTACAGCCATCAGAATTGCATGGTCATTGGGATTACTGACTTCAGTTGCTGCTACGTGGAATCTTTGTAAATATTCCTTCAACGACTCCCCGGGATTTTGGATTACACTTGACAAAGACATCACGTCCTTTGGGCGCTTAGTGTGTATCCTGAACTGCTCAATAAACTTCTTTGCCAACTCCTCGAAATTTGATACGGATCGCAGAGGAAGTCGGGTGAACCACATAGTAGCGATCCCAGATAGAGTAATCGGAAAGCACCTACACTTGGTGGCATCATTCGCTCTAGCAGAATCCATCATCCATTCGTACCTCTTGACATGCTGTCTGGGGTCAGTCCTCCCTTCATACGCAGGGATAGTAGGCATACTAAACTTCCTGGGGTACGCCGCTTGCAACACAACATCCGTGAACGGAGTATGACTTCTTGACACTCCCCAATCATCATTCGATAACCCCTGATTTTCCTTCATCAACTGCCTGATCATGGCTGTCAGATCTGGTGTCTGTATGGAAGGTGGAAGGTTAGTGTCTGTTCTACGCGCCTGTCCATGCTGATGCCTCCTCTCCTGGCGGTCTGCCAATCGTGCGTCTTGAGGTTCGACATCATTAGCATTTTGATGATCCGGGCCTCTATCCTCCGTCTGTACCCCGGTCCTGAAGTTTCCAGCTCTTGCTTGGTCACGGTCTCCAGTTGTTTGAACAGCAGCTTATGCTCGTGCAGCGTCAGTCTTGCGGCGTCTGCGCCTGGGAGGTTCATCAGAGGAAGTTGAGCTGTCAGATGAAGAGTAAGGAGCGGGATTGCCCCCAGCATTCTGTTGCTGCTATTGAGTGAGTTGTGCCATCAGGTTGGCGTTAGCTTGCATCTGCTCTCCTAGTTGTCTCCTGCTTTCCCTGAGTTCTCTCATCAAGTCATTGAACTCTATTCTGGTGACAACTGGGGTCTGTTCTTGAGCGGCAATTCCTGCACTCGGAATCGCTGGTTGATTGCTAGGTCCTACTTGTTGCACACTAGCAGTTTCGTGGGCATCCGCATTATGAGAAGCTGACCTGGTACGTGGTCTTGCCATTGTAGAGTTATCGGTATGAACTCTGAGTAGAATCAACGGATGTCCTATCAGTGAGTCGGATATTCTTTGGGGGATTTTTTCAATCCGGTAGCTTCAAAGCAGATCCTTGAGGTCTGAGAATTCAATTCTCAGTGAAAGCACCAAAGTGTTAGCACCAAAATTGGTCACTAACCTCGTAGAGAAAGATTGTGTAGAGATATAAGTGATGAAAGTAAATTAAACAGAGAAGACAATGCTAATCTAACTGCAGAAAGTAAGAACACCAAATTTATAGTGGTTCAGCGTAATTGCCTACGTCCACTTTGAGGTTAAACTTTATTGATCTTCTTTATAGTTGATTACAAATACAATTTGTGAATCAAATGCTTGCATGAAGTTGTTTAAGTAGAGAAGATGAGTCTCGAAAATGGCAGAGTCTCCCCAGTGTTCTCTCCCCAAAAAAGGATCCATTTCATTGTGACCCTGCCCCTCTATTTATAGGCAAATATGGGCTGGACTTCCCAAGTGGGCTTGGTGGCCGATCGCTCTAGCCCAGGTGTTGTGGTCGCTGCATGCCGAACCTGGTATGCCGAACGCTCTGATGCCAAACAGTCCTTCCTATGCCGAACAGTACGTTGGATGTGTGGGAAGTGCAGGATGGTTGTCAGTTGAGGCCAAACGTGTCTCTATCTGAAGCCCTTGAACGAACAATGCATGAAGGCCGAACGACATTGTTACCTTGAGTAGTTGTGCATGCTGAATGTCTTCAGGATGCCGAGTACTCCCGTTGCCGAGTACTACGCCGAGTACCTTGGGATGCCGAGTGTTTGCACAAAAAATGGACAAACACCTCAAAGTCGTATGATTTAGTAGATCTTATGTGGTTCTTAGTGATTTGGGTGATTTATGCAAATATATAAAAAGCAGGGGCTAAACTGTAAAAAGACACGTAGATTTATAGTGGTTCAGCCAGAATGTGCCTACGTCCACTTCATATGTTATTTCTCTTCTCTTGTTTAGATTACAATTACAAAGCTTTGATACAAGTAAAAGAAAGTTGTTTGAAAGTTCTCTCCGTGCTTGAGCTCTCAAACTTGTCCCCCATTGTTGTACCCCTGCCCCTCTATTTATAGAGTGAGGCTGGGGGTAGGGGTCTTGGAGGTATATAGCAGCTGGCGGGCCTGGGCTGACGTAATCTGGCCTGGTGGATCTGGTCCGGTTTCCTTTGGTTCGGTGGTGAGATGAGTGGTCCGGTGGTGAGATGTGTTGCTTCGTTCGGTGGAGACTTCATTCGGTGGATAGGTTTGGACTGGTGGGGAGTTGGTCCGGCATATGCTGGTTCGCTGGAGGTTGGTCTGGTCGTAGGTTGATCCAGTGGAGATTGGTTTGGTCGTAGGTTGATCCGGTGGGAGGAGTGGAAGGAGTTGGTTCGATTGATGGCTGGTCCAGTGAGGCCTGAGGGAGGCTGGTTCGGCTGCTTTGGTTCGGTAGCTCTGGACCGGTAGAGGGCTGGTTCAGCATCCTTGGTCTTAGGGGTTGGTCCGGTAGAGGCACCTTGTAGTTGGTTGGGTAGGCAGTGAAGCAGAGTTGGTTCGGTTATGCCTAGGAAGAGGTTTGGTTTGGCCATGCATAAGAGGGGAGTTTGGTCCGGTAGTAGGCGAAAACACTCCCAACATTTGCCCCCCAAAGTGGGGCATATGCTTGCGTATGGCGCGCTTTGTTTATCTGGACGCCCCCATCCGGTTTTGAATGCCGAATTATTTGGGTGAGATATTCTTTGCCGAATGAACTTCGTGCTTGAAATGCCGAATGACCATGAGGTGTATGATTGCCGAATGAGATTGATGGTTTGAATACCGAATGATCTTTCGGTCTTGGACTACCGAATGAATTCGAGTGCCGAATGGGTCCCTTGTTGGATATGCCGAACGAGATAGGGGAGTTCGAATACCGAATGACCTTTCGTCCTTGAACTACCGAATGCACTTTTATGACTTGAATTATGAGTGAAATTCAAGACTGCACACACTCGCTTGTTTACTTCCTTTATTCTAACGACGCACTTCTTTGTGTTTGCAGATAAATGTCTTGTAAAGTTGAAACCCGATCAGAAAAGTGGAAATCCCAGGATAGAGACGATCCTTCCGCAGTGCCCCCTGCTCAGTCAGAACCGGGACGTCATAGGCCTACCCCGAGGTCACTAGTGGATGGGTACGGCCCTCAGGAGCTTCTGAACTCACCTCCCGACTGTTTCCCAAGCTTTCTAAAAGGCGAGCAGCTTGATGTTATCTCCCGCTCCTTTGGGATTGATAGAGCGCGCATGCTGTTGCCGGGGGAGGCAGGTGTACGAGTAGAGGATGATGACCAGGATGGTCAAGAAGCAGGTGCTGGTAAGTCTTCCTTTCTGGTCTTTCCGTTAACTTGGTTGCTTATCACTAATGAATTCTTTCTTTGACCGGACAGGTGGGCAACAGGACAAGGATAAGACTCCGACGCAGCCGGCTCCTTGATTGGACCTGGATATCTTTTTGTGGACTTGACATTGTTGTATATGTTAGTCTCAAAACAGTAACGTAACTCTTAGGTTGTAATTATGCTACTTGTAATAAACAACACTATTCTTGACGTGTTGTATGAGAAATATAGCTATGCATATTCTGGTAATTAAATTGTGTTTGATGTCAAGTTCTTGTTTAAAACACAATTTCGTGACTTGCAATGTTAGCGTGATGTGTGAATAAATTATAGTCACGTGTTTACACATGAAAGAAGGAAATACCGCCCTTTATATTTTGCTTGTAGATGGCAGCTTTGAATGTCTAGTGTGACCGAGTATGGAATGCAGTCCAGTGTCTCGTTGCGAGTACCTGCTTCCATTAGCGAATGTTTCCAGTCCTGTGTCCTGCACTTCAGGGATTGTTACAAAGGATAGGAGAAAAGTTTCTTAAATAAAATTGAAATATGTGAAATAGTAATACTTCCAATCACGGAAGGCCTTCGATGTGCTTAAGTTCGTGGCAACCGGGCTTTGTAGTCACTTTCCCTAGCTGTGGGTCTTGGAGACATTTGTCACCCATCTTACGCCTCCGCGGGGAGTTAATTCTTTTTTACCACAGCCGCACTTAAGACACATCGGAGCCGAGATCGCGCACAGTAACTACCCGGGCCATTATGGCTCGTAATCGTGGGTATTATTCGATTTACTGTGGCCGGTTAGCGTGGGTGCCGATCGTCAACCGTGAACTGCCCCTGGCTGGCCACACCTTATGTTGGGGCTTATAGTCGGTTCACAGTTGCCGGCGAGCCGAATGCCGTAATGAGCTGCCTCGGCTATAGTCGGCCTTCTCGGTGGCTTATAATCGGCTCATTACAGTTGGCTTTGAGGACCGTCGCGAGCAATGAGCTAACCCGCAGCAGAGGGATGCCAGAGCAAAAGTGTCTCATTGGCGAGGGCATTGATTCGTATAGTACCTGTTAGGTCTTGTCCAGGAGAAGTCGCGCTGTGGAGCGCCTTGAATGGAAATGCTATTTGCATTGGATTTTGTTCAACAGAAAAGGATAAAGTTAACAAGCAGCCAAGATATAAAGGAACAAGTTAAAAAAGAGACAAGGTTTTTTTTTTGAGTGGTTCGGCACGAAAATGCCTACGTCCACTGATTCTCTTTGTTAATTCGCTTTATATGGGCAGTGCAAGTTAAGTAAAGTATCGACGAAGGTGTTGGATGTTCCATGCCCTCTGGAACACCTCTCCGTCCATTGTTGACAAAATATAAGCTCCATAGTGGAGATCTTTATGAATTACATATGGTCCATTCCAGATTGGATCTAGTGCTCCGGGGCGAGGGAAGATTCGCTTGAGGACAAGATCCCCTTCTTGTAAGGTACGATGCTTGACTTTGGAGTTGTATTGTGCTGCCACTTTTTGCTTGTGGGCTGCTGCTTTGAGGACTGCATCATTTCTTCTCTCCTCAATTAGATCCAAAGACACGTGAAGGAGTTCTTCGTTCTCTTCTGGGTTATAGTGGATCCTACGGTGGGAAGGCACAATAGTTTCAACCGGGAGCATAGCCTCCGATCCGTATGCCAAAGAGAAAGGAGTGTGCCCCGTTGATGTTCTGAAGGATGTGCGATAGGCCCACAGTGCCGTGGGGAGTTCATCCACCCAAGCGCCCTTTGACTTTTCGAGTTTCTTTTTGATCAGGGTTTTCAGGATTTTGTTGACGGCTTCGACTTGTCCATTTGCTTGGGGATACGCCACGGATGAGAAGCTTTTGTGAATTCCGTGCTCTCGGCACCAGTTGGCGAATTCCTCGCTGTCAAACTGAAGCCCATCGTCTGATATGATTTTGAGTGGGACTCCGTACCTGCACAGAACATTTTTGATCAAGAAGTTAATAACTTTTGTTGAAGATACTTTATTCAAAGGTTCCGCTTCCACCCATTTGGTGAAATAGTCGACTGCCACTATAGCATATTTGGCCCCGCCTCGGCCCATTGGTAGCTCGCCGATTAAGTCAGTTCCCCATATTGCGAAGGGCCAAGGGCTGGTCATTTGAGTAATCTCAGTTGTTGGTAGCCGCGGAATCTTAGCAAACTTCTGGCATCTGTCGCACTTTTTGATGAAATCTAAGGCGTCCTTGCTTAAGGTGGTCCAGAAATATCCATATCGGAGTATCTTTTTCGCTAATTTTTGCCCTCCGGTGTGATCTCCACAGCTTCCCTGATGAATGTTGAATAAGATTTCCTTGGCTTCCCTTCCGGCGACACACCTTAATAACGGGTTAGAGAATCCGCGCCGATAGAGGATGTCTTCTTGTATTGTGTAGCAGGATGCTTTCCTCAAGATTTTCTTGGCTTCGTTACGCCCGTTGGGTAGCGTGTCGCTTTGTAGGTAGTCTCGGATGGGAGTCATCCAAGTTGCTTCTTCAGTTGCAGCTATCAGATTCATTTGCTCAAAACTTGGGGCCAGTTGCTTTGAGATGGTTACTGCCCCGAAGATGGCGATGTCTCTCACACTTGCTTGCTTCGCCAATTCGTCGGCCTCTTGGTTCTCTTCCCGAGGGATGTGTTTGACTAAGTAGTGGTCTAATCGGCTGAGAAGTAACTTGGTCTTCTTTAAATATGCTATGAGTCGTTCTTCTCGAGCTTGGAATTCTCCTAGTATTTGATTAACAATAAGTTGAGAATCGCTATGAAGACACAAAGAATTGGCTCCGATTTCCAAGGCAAGTTCTAATCCAGCTATCACTACTTCATACTCTGCATCGTTGTTGGTGGCAGCGAACTCCAACCTTATAGCATAGTTCAGCTTATTTCCCTTAGGAGTGATTATTACCACACCTGCCCCCGAGCCTTGTTCGTTTGACGCACCATCCACGAAGAGATTCCACTTGATGTCTTCTGCTATTTCCGATTGCTCCTTACTTTCGTTGGTAGTGAATTCTGCAATGAAACCGGCCATGGCGTGTCCCTTGATAGCGGTGCGAGGGTGATAGGTGATATCATACTGACTTAGTTCAATGCACCATTTAAGTAGTCGCCCAGAAGTGTCGGGACGATGGAGTACCTACCTCAGTGGTTGGTCGGTTAGAACTTTGATGGAATGGGACTGGAAGTACTGACGCAGTTTCCGTGATGTGATTAGTAAACAGTATGCTAGCTTCTCAAGTTTAGTATGTGGCATGCTATGTCAGGGGAGATTCCGGTCATGTCAGCATGTGACCATGCAAATACATCCAAGTTGTGGCGGTGAAAGTCAATGAGTTGTTCCTTCAACTCTGTTTTTAGTTGGGACCCGATTTTCAATAATCTACTCGAGTCATGTTTGCCTATAGATACAAATCCCATAGCCTCTGCAGGCTCGGCGGTGGCCTCCTCCTCCCTGTCCCTGGGGCCTAATTCATTGAAGGGATCGCTGGTATATCGAAGAGGAGGGGCTTTCTTTAGTTGCTATGCTTCCAAACTTTTTGTGCAGAGGGCAACCTCTACACTCTTCCCTTTATCCTTCCTGTGGTTGTTGCGAAGTTCAGTTACATAGCAGTCTCGATCAACGTCCTGGTCTTCCTCTACTTCCCCTACTCCATTGTCCATTGGAAATTTCTTCTTTAGGCACTATGGAGCCAGGAAAATTTGGAAGTCAGACAGAGCTGGCCTTCCCAAGAAAGCGTTGTAGTTTCTTCCTTCTGATGTGTTCTTCAATCAAGTCCCGGAGATGATGGCATTCATTGGTATCATGCCCATGAGATTCGTGGAAGCGGCAGAACTTTCCAGACTTCTGTGCGTTATCTGATTCCTTCCTGTACGGTGGGCGTTCGTATCTAACTTCGCCTTGGGTGGCAAGGAAGATGTTTTTCGACGGTTTCATTCAAAGGAGTGTAAGTGTCGAATCTCGGTCCTAGCCGATATAGGCGCTTTTCTCCCTTCTTGCCCCCAGCATTGTCTCTAGAGTCATTTCTTCGAACGTCCTTTGCTACAACGGGCGCGCTGCTGTGAGTTGCCTTATTTTATTGTCCTGACTGCCCCTTAGTGGCAGCGTCTTCAAGCCTCATATATTTCCCGGCTTCATGGAAGAAATCGGGTAAAGTAGCTGGTTTTTCTTTTGTCAATCTTCTAGAGAATTTAGTATCCGGATGCACACCACTACAGAGGGCCATTAAGACAAGCTTCTCATCGGCATCTTGAACTGCGGCCGCTGCGGCATTGAATCGGGTTAAATATTGCTGCAGCTTCTCTCCAGGTTTTTGTTTGATATTGGATAAGGAATAAGCGTCCTTGGGTTGTTCCACATGAATGCGGAACTGGCTGATAAACTTTTCTTTCAACATCTCCCACGAGCTGATGGATCCTTGGGGTAGATGGCAGAACCAGGAGGTAGCTAGATCTGCTAAGAATAGTGGAAAGCATTTGCATAGTACTCCCTCTGTTGCTCCGCTCATGAGCATATGCTGTGTGTATCTCTGTAAGTGTACAACGGGGTTGGAGATTCCTTTGTAAGGTTCTATTGTTGGCATCTTCCATTCTCGGGGGGTGATAGCAATTTCGATATTGCGGGCGAAAGGGATGGTTACCCTAGCGCCTATCCCTCGATCTCTCTGATCCCGTTGGACGCACTCTCTGAACAAGCGTGCCATCCTTTCATAAGAATTTGGAGCAGATAGAAATGAGTTCGGTTCTGTTCGGTGGGATTGATTCCGCCCAGATGACCTGTAGGGATGGTATCGTCCACCATTCCTCATATTCTCCAGTGGCTGCCTTTGGTCTTCTGGGAGTATGCTAGGATCAGCTATAGCTGGCCCTTGCCTCGATCTTCCCCTACTGGGTTCTGATCTAAGCACTTCCTCGGGTCCAACTTCGGGCTGGATTCTAGCTCGGCCCCGTTCATTGGCGTTTCCGTGGTTAGGCAGTATGACAGGCTCAGCTACAATTGACCTTCGCCTGGTACCTCCCCCGTTGGGTTCGGTTCCAAGTGTTTCCTCAGGCCTAACTTCGGGCTGTGCTCGGTCTCGGCTCCTACCATGGCTGCTTCTATTGTTAGCTCCTTCGAAGAAGGAAGATCTTTGTTGTCTCCGAGACCCTCCGGACTGGGATTCTCCCCATGATTCAGTGTTGCGGTTGGATTCTTCAGCATCCCTTAAGCGTGACATGAGATGGTCCACCAAAGCTTCTTGCTGGGATGTGAAGCGGTTAGTCACTTCTGCCACAACCCTATCTAGGTCTGCCCTAGTGATTGCTGCCGGCTGTTCCACGGCAGGGGTGGTCAGATCTGCCTGACCTTCATCTGGCACTGTTGTTGGATGGGGATGATTCACCTGGTCTGTGACCACTGGGTCTGGAAGACTGCTGGATGCGATGTTTTTTCCTTTGTTAACATCTTTTTTCTGCTTGGGAGGCATGTTTTCCAAGCGGCGAATGATGCTGTTAGGAAAGATATTAAGTGGATGAAGCTGAAGCTTCGAGCTTCTAGTTCTCAGTGAAAGCACCAAAAATGTTTTCACAAAAAATGGACAAACACCTCAAAGTCGTATGATTTAGTAGATCTTATGTGGTTCTTAGTGATTTGGGTGATTTATGCAAATATATAAAAAGCAGGGGCTAAACTGTAAAAAGACACGCAGATTTATAGTGGTTCAGCCAGAATGTGCCTACGTCCACTTCATATGTTATTTCTCTTCTCTTTTTTAGATTACAAGTACAAAGCTTTGATACAAGTAAAAGAAAGTTGTTTGAAAGTTCTCTCCGTGCTTGAGCTCTCAAACTTGTCCCCCATTGTTGTACCCCTGCCCCTCTATTTATAGAGTGAGGCTGGGGTAGGGGTCTTGGAGGTATATAGCAGCTGGCGGGCCTGGGCTGATGTAATCTGGCCTGGTGGATCTGGTCCGGTTTCCTTTGGTTCGGTGGTGAGATGAGTGGTCCGGTGGTGAGATGTGTTGCTTCGTTCGGTGGAGACTTCATTCGGTGGATAGCTTTGGACCGGTGGGGAGTTGGTCCGGCATATGCTGGTTCGCTGGAGGTTGGTCTGGTCGTATGTTGATCCGGTGGGAGGAGTGGAAGGAGTTGGTTCGGTTGATGGCTGGTCCGGTGAGGCCTGAGGGAGGCTGGTTCGGTTGCTTTGGTTCGGTAGCTCTGGACCGGTAGAGGGCTGGTTCGGCATCCTTGGTCTTAGGGGTTGGTCCGGTAGAGGCACCTTGTAGTTGGTTCGGTAGGCAGTGAAGCAGAGTTGGTTCGGTTATGCCTAGGAAGAGGTTTGGTTCGGCCATGCATAAGAGGGGAGTTTGGTCCGATAGTAGGCGAAAACACTCCCAACACCGAGTACTCCTGTTGCTGAGTACTACGCCAAGTACCTTGGGATGCGGAGTACTCCTGTTGCTGAGTACTACGCCGAGTACCTTGGGATGCCGAGTATTCTTGTTGCCGAGTTCTCCTATCACCGAGTTCTAATGATGCCGAACGCTAGCTGACGCTGAGCATTGGTTGTCGCCGAGTGCCAGTTGACGCCGAACACTACTTGACGTCGAGTCTTCTGGTCGCCGAGCACTACGGATGCCGAACGCTATGGATGCCGAGTCCCACTGGATGCCGTGTGCTTCGCCGAACACTCCTGGGTGCCAAGTGCTTCGCCGAATACTCCTGGGTGCCAAGTGCTTCGCCGAACACTCCTAGATGCCGGACACTCTCTGATGCCGAGTGCTACTTGATGCCGAGCACTAGTTGCCTGGTCAAATCTCCAGGAAACGGTTTCCTAAGACCTAACTCTTAGGACCTTATTAAAAAGTGGGTACCGATGGTATTCTTTTATTTTTTGCAGGTCCCAATTAAGAAAAGAGGAAAATGGATACTCGATAGTGGCTGCTCAAAACACATGACAAGAGACAAAAATATGCTATCAAATATCACATATTCAGTTGGAGGCTCTGTCACATTTGGAGACAATTCCAAAGGTTATATCATCGGCAAAGGCGATGTGAGCAATTACGGTATATCTAATTTACCTCTCATTTCCAATGTTTTACTTGTCAAAAACTTGAAGCATAATTTGTTAAGTATTAGCCAATTGTGTGACAAAGGATTCAAAATCTCATTTTCTGAGGATAAGTGTAGAATTTATGATCACAATGAAAATATTATCTTTGAAGGTAATAGAGATAGAAACATATACGTTCTGAATATGAAAATTAATCATAATTCAGATATGTGCTTAATAGCCAAAGAGAATGATCCTTGGTTATGGCATAAGAGATTCTGTCATATTAACTTCAAAGCTATAAACAAACTTTCTAAAAATGATTTAGTCAAAGGATTAACAAAAATGAACTTTAAAGTTGATCATATTTGTGATGCATGTCAATTAGGAAAGTTAACCAAATCATCTTTTAAATCTAAGAAAGTTATTTCTACATTACAACCACTTGAATTACTACACATGGATTTATTTGGACCCACTCAAGTACAATCCATAAATCACAATAAATATGTGTTTGTAATAGAGATGACTTTTCTAGATATACTTGGACCTTTTTTTATGAAAAATAAAAGTGATACTTTTGATCATTTTAAAATTTTTGTTAAAAGAATTCAAAATTTAAAAGGATTAAAAATTAAGAACATTAGAAGTGATCATGGAGGAGAGTTCGAAAACGAAGTTTTTGATCAATTTGTAAGAAGAAAGGAATCTTTCACAACTTTTCGTTTCCTAGAACTCCACAACAAAACGGAGTTGTAGAACGGAAGAATAGAACTCTACAAGATTGTGCAAGAACTTTGTTAAATGGAAGCACACTTCCAAAACATTTCTGGGCAGAAGCCGTAGCAACTGCTTGTTATGTTTTGAATCGGGTTTCTATTCGACCTCTTACCAAAAATACTCCATATGAACATTTTACTAGAAGAAAACCAAATATTTCATATTTTAAAATTTTTGGATCAAAATGTTTTATATTGAATATCAAAGATCAGCTTGGCAAATTCGATGCGAAATCTAACGAAGGAATCTTTCTAGGATATTTAGATCGAAGCAAAGCTTATCGGGTATTTAATAAAAGAACAAATACTGTTGAGGAAACTCTTCATGTATCTTTTGATGAAAACTTTTTACAGAAACCAAGTATAAATGATGATGAAGAACTTCCACATAACGTCACAAATACGGACAATATAAATTTTGAAAACATAATTGATAATTCTAGAGAAGATGAGAATATTGTTCATCACAACAATGAGTTAAGATCTCCACCAAGAATATTATGGGATGATCCCGTTCAAAACATCATTGGAGAAATTAATTCAAATGTCCGAACTAGAAGTTAATTAAATAAAATGGGCTACGTAGCATTCCTTTCCAATATCGAACCTAAAAACCCTAAGGAAGCTTCTACAGACGACTACTGGATCATTGCAATGCAAGAAGAACTAAATCAGTTTGAACGCAATGAAGTTTGGGAATTAGTTCCTAGACCAAGTGATCAAACTGTTATTGGAACAAAATGGGTCTATAAAATAAAGCGGACGAACAAGGAAACATGAGCAGAAATAAAGCAAGGTTAGTCGCTCAAGGTTATAATCAAGAGGAAGGAATTGACTACGAAGAAACGTTTGCTCCTGTTGCTAGAGTAGAAGCAATACGTATTTTATTGGCCTATGCTTGTTTTCATAATTTCAAACTTTATCAAATGGACGTTAAAAGTGCCTTTCTGAATGGTTATATAAAAGAAAACGTGTATGTTGAACAACCTCCTTTATTTATCCATGAGAAATATCCGGACCATGTTTATAAACTTAAGAAAGCTCTTTACGGTTTGAAACAGGCACCACGTGCTTGGTACGGACGGCTTAAGAATTATCTATTAATTTATGGATTTCAAATTGGAAAGGTTGATCAAACACTTTTCATTAAAAATTCAAAAAGGGATATTTTAATTGTTCAAATTTATGTAGATGATATCATTTTTGGTTCTACCAATGAAACATTATGCCAGGACTTTTCTGAAATTATGACCAAAGAATTTGAAATGTCCCACATGGGAGAATTTTCGTATTTTATTGGTTTACAAATCAAACAATTACAAAATGGTATTTTTATTAATCAAGAAAAATATTGTAATAATTTAATCAAATGCTTCAGAATGGAAAATACTTCTGCCAAACCAAATCCTATGAGTACAACCACACATCTCGATAGACATGAAAATGGTAAAAGTGTTGATAAAAAATTATACCGAAGTATGATTGGATCATTACTATATTTATCATCCAGTCGTCCTGACATAATGATGAGTGTTTGTTTGTGTGCTAGATTTCAAGCCAATCCAAAGGAATCACATTTAAGAGAAGTAAAACATATATTGCGTTATGTAACAACCCGCATATTTATCGATTTTATATTTAATATTTTATTTTAAATATTTCATCGTTCGTCAAATTATAGTCCGAAAAGCTACTTTTTGCAAACAGTCGAATTAGGACTCGAGACCACTTCCATTGAGTTCGAAATGCCGTTTCTGACCTTTTTGAGTATAAACTTCGATATGTTTGGAGATAGTAGAATTTTGCTACTTTTTCACTTAGGGCTTTAGTTTGGGTTTCAGTCCTATATCCTAACACAAGCCCCTAGCTCCACCCCCACTTCTCTTCAATCACTTCCATTTCCTAATACAACTCAAGCTTTATCAAAAATGGGGGAGGAGAGAAAGAATTAGGAAATTCAAAGCCCTAATCATCTTTGCAAATCCAAGTTCTATCTCCAAATTCAAGAAGAAGCTATTGGTAAGCCTTCTCTTCATCTTCTCCAACTCTTTCCTTCTTCAATTTCAGAAATTCCTAAACCTAACTTTGGGAATGTTCTTCTTTTAAAGCTTAGATTCAAGCTTCTTGAGTTGGGATTGAAGAGTGGTTGATCCTCCTTTGCTTTCAAGCTTCTTCTTTATCGTTTTTGGGTTCAAAGGTGAGATTTTTATCTCACATCTTAGTCTATAATTATCTTCGCTTGTTAGGTATGAATTCCTAACGCTTATTCATGTGCATTTGATTTTGGTTTGGATTAATTTTGGGTATATTCCAATTTTTGGTGTTTTGGTTTAATTTTTGTGAAAATCCTATTATGGATATTTGGACATTGATATTCGAGGCGTATCGAAGAGCCATTAAGGCTGGGTTGTCGCTTGGCATAATTCCTTAGTCGTTGTTGCTTGTCCGATCGTTATCGATACCGTTTGGCCATCATTGGTCTAGGTTCAGGGAATGTCTGAAATTCCAGTTTCAGACGTCTGAATTGATATTTCAGACGTCTGAATATTATTCTGGGAAAATTTCTATTCCCAGATTCAGACGTCTGAATCAGAGGCTTCAAACGTCTGAATTGGTTCGTTTGCAACCAGTCCAGATTCAGACGTCTAAATCTAGCCACCAGACGTCTGAATGCAACCAGAAAGAAAATAGGCTTAAATTGCCTATTTCAAACGTCTGAAATATTTAGTTCAGACGTCTGAATCTGTGTTCTGGAAACTTTTAATTTTCCAGATTCAGACGTCTGAACCATTTATTTCAGACGTCTGAATCTGCTGCCTTTTGGCCAATTTTCCCGTTTGGCTTGATTTTCCAAATTTAATCGATTCGTGTTGATTCCCATTTGTTGTTATCATATTTTATCGACTTTGATGACCTTTTCTTTGGGATTTTTGGAATATCCATTTTTGATGGATTTGGTATCGATTTCTTTAGATTTTATTCACGTCTTCGAATGTGAATTTTGATGATTGATTGTTTCTACAATCATTTTTGTGATTTGTCACTTTAAAAATATAAAGGTTTTCTATACTAGTAGTAATTATCAAAACTCTTTCATCAAAACGATTTTGACACTATTTTAATTACAAAGCTCGTTTCTTTAACCGTTTTTTTAATCTATTAGTATATACAATCCTTTACCTCATTCGTGTGAGAAAATATAATTAAACGGCTTAGCAAAACAAGTGGTATGAAACGCTTGCGTTTACTTCGTCGGTTAATTTTTGGACTTGTTCGATTGAAACTCTTGTGACAATTTTCGAGTGGAAATCTACAATTTGTTCGTAAATATTTTAGTTAAGCTAGTGGTTATGAGACATGAAGCTAAACTCCTATATTTACTAGCTTAGTGTAATTGACTTCTTGATGATCGATGATGATCATTTTATGGTTTAGACTTCATTTTATTGAGCTTCGTCTCATTTCTTTGTGGGCTAGCGACCCATGTACTTTTAATGTGTTTTGATTCATCTGATGTACCGTTTGTACTACATCGATGTCTCGGCTTTCCGGTTCATTGGACGTACCGTTTTCACTGCGTCGATGTTCTGAATTGTATTGTGTTTCGATTCATCTGATGTACCGTTTGTACTACATCGATGTCTCGGCTTTCCGGTTCATTGGACGTACCGTTTGCACTGCGTCAATGTACCAAATTGTTTTGTGTTTCGATTCATTGGATGTACCGTTTGTACTACATCGATGTCTCGGCTTTTCGATTCATTGGACGTACCGTTTGTACTACGTCGATGTACCGAATTGTTTGCGATACACGTGTTGGTGAGTTTTCATGCTCCCACTTGGGATTAGCCATCCTTTTCTTGTGATTTCTGGATTTCTATTGATCGATTTCTAGAATTTGTGTTTCTCCAATTTTCGTGATTTGCATTGATAAGCTTTATCAATTTTTGTGCATTAGTGAATTTGTGCTTCACCAACTTTTACAAATTGGCATTAAAATGTATGTCGTTATTTGTGGCTTGGTGAATTAAATTAAGAATATGACATTCTTTTAATCTTTGAGAAGATTCTTGTGATATTGATTAATCTCTGGATTGATTTTCGATTAGATACTTATCACAGTATGGATGTATGGTTATCATTCGTTTTTGTTATATCTCTTCTTATATCTCATTTTATCTGATATTTATAGCTAGACTGATCCGTTTATTATTTTCTTCTTAAATAATACTCGGGTCAGACTGAGTTTTGATAGGTGCTTCCTCATGACTTCCTATCTGGGATAATCATCTGACTTTTGGTTCACTACTTAGCTTGTAGTTTTTGTTGTATACATTTGAGATTAGAATCCTTGATGTATACATATTATTTTGGCTAGCACTTGTATCTATTCTTTTGTGTTATTGTGGATCTTATTTGACCACTACTCTGATGTACACTTTCATATGTTATATTCATATCTATTTCCGCCTTTGTGACATGAATTGTATGTGACTGATTTGTGTTATATTTATTTCTATATTTGTTTCTGAAGTCCATATAGCCACTGTGTAGTAGCTTTGAGTTTGTATTGGTATGTCGGATTTATATTTCTATCTAGCATATCGGTACTCGCACAAAGCAATTATACAGATGGTCGCTCCTCAGCAGCCTTATCCTCCGTGCTAGTTGACGGCATTACCCCGTAGTGTCCTTGTCTAGCGTGGGTATAGAGGTGGGGCGTCATACGTTATCTTAGTAATACCAAGGAGTTTGGACTTTTCTATCCAAAAGATTGTCCTTTCGAATTACTATCATAAAGTGATGCTGATTTCGGAGGATCTCGTACAGGTCGGAAAAGTACAAGCGGTACGTGCCATTTTATTAGAAAATCGTTAGTTTCTTGGTTTAGTAAGAAACAAAATTGCGTTTCGCTCTCTACATGTGAGGCAGAATATATTTCTGCTACCTTAGCTTGTGCTCAAGTAATCTACATGCAACAGACACTTAGGGATTTCGATATAAATTTAACAAATTCTATCATATATTGTGATAACACGAGTGCTATCAACTTGTCCAAAAATCCAGTTAATCATTCACGAACGAAACATATTGACATTCGTCATCATTTTCTTCATGATAACATTGAAAAAGGAACTATCAATTTGGATTTTGTTTCCTCAGAAAATCAATTGGCTGACATATTTACAAAGCCGCTTCTCGAAAATATTTTTGTAAAACTTCGACGAGAACTCGGGATCATCTCTTATAAGGAATTGTAAAATTTTCTGTCCGATTAAAATTCTGCAAAATCTTTGCATAGCTGCCAAAATTTGAACTCTGGATCTTAGATTGAAAGTTGTATGTCTTTACCATATGAGCTAGTAATGTTATATGTTAGACTTAAAACGTAACATTATACTCATATTCAGTTTTAGTTTACACTTTCCATCTAAACAAAAAAAATTTTTCGTTCATTTTTTTTCTCTATTTTTAGTCTATGATTATGCTCTCTCAAGCTTTCTCAGCCTCAAATTAATTCTCTTTTTAGCATACTCTTCACCTATTTAAACTTTCTACTACCTCCTTTTGTCATTCCTATCAATTTCTACAATTCACCATGATGTTCGACCTATTTATGCTTCTCTTTTCAATGGCCTCCAATGGCCATGATGATTCTGACCAATCAACAATTGACTATTCAACACCAACCTCCGCTTATACTTTTTCCTCTCAATCATTACCTACACCAACTCCTTGCTACGAACCTGCCAGGTTTGTATCTCCACAAAATCATACCGGACATACTCCAGAAAAGAAGAAAGCTCGTCGTTTCTTATTCTTCGGTTCTCCGTCAACTAAACAAAAGATTGATGATATGCATCATTATCAACGGGAACAACTAGAACTCCAACAAGAAATGTACTATGAGCAAATAGTTAATTCCAAACGTCTTAGCTTTCTGGAACAACTCGGTTGGAAAATTTGTGGTTGTTCTACATCCAATGTTCATCAACCAACATCATCTTCCTATCACAATCCATGGGAACCTAGTCCTCGACCACCTCCGGTCTCACCACATACAATGACTCATAACAATATATGGTCTCTATTACGACCGTTCATTGAAGATACAAAAGTAGAGCCGGATGAACAAACGACACCACATAAAACACCGCAAAAGACACCACGAAAATCACCTTCCTCTAAATAATTTTGTGTGTGTCTTTATGTCATTTTAAATATTTTATGGTGTATTCATCTGTTAACGATAAAATGTGAACGCTAACACCAGGTGTGTGTAGAAGAATTGTGAAAGCACCACCCGTGTGACGGGAATAAGAAGTAAGCAGTAAAATAGCGAATAAGCAGTAAAAGACAGCAGTTTATAGTGGTTCGGCTTGAGATCGAGCCTACATCCACTTTGAATCTCTTTATTACTGAATCTGGTTACAATGTGATACAATTCACTTATGAAAACAATACAACTTGATCTTGAAAACAATCTCAACTACTAGCTCAAACTTCGATGATGAAATTCGATGAATCCGTGTTGGACGTAAGAAATTCCTCTCGAAGCTTGTTGTAGTGTTTCGAATGCTTGAAGATCTTCAATTGTTGAATGAGTTGAGAGTTCGGTAGAGTAACGACGCTTTAGAAATGATTTGTCCAAAATTCCGGTGCTCGTTGGAGTTGGAGCTCTATTTATAGGATTGGTTCTGGGTGAGATTCTGTTCTTCAAGTCCTAGGTCGGAGACGACCTTAGTTAGGTCGTAAGTCGTAGGTTGGTGACGACTTAGGGAATCCTTATACCGGTTGCCCTTTTGATCTTGTCTTTGCCTGCTTAGGTCGTCAGCGACCTATCATAGGTCATGGGGCTGTATGTTGTTATATCCCTTAAGTTGCTAGGTCGCAACTTTCTTTAGATCGTACGTATTTAGGTCGTCTAGACTTTTAAGTCGTAGACTTCTCTTAAGTCGTGGATCCTAAGTCGGTGACGACATAAGGAATCTGGCTTACTCTGGTTGCAACTGACTCTTCTGAACGAGTTAGTAAGTCATGCGCGACTTAGTATAAGTTTTAAGTCGGCAACGACCTAAAAGATGCAGTACTGCATTTGTTTCCTTAAGTCGGTGAGCTTTTAGGTCGGTAAAGAGTTAACCCGTTACTCCTTGGGTCATTGAGCTGTTATCTTCTTAAGTCGGTAAGCTCTTAGGTCGGAACCTCCTTAACTCGGTAGGTCGGTAAGTTCCCATAGGTTGTTAAGCTGTTAAGTTGGTAGCCCTTGTTAACTCGCAATTTGTTAAGTCGGTAGGCTTCCTTAGGTCGTAGCCTGTTAAGTTGGTTCATACTTTAAGTCGTAACTGCCTTAGGTCACCAACCCATTGAGTCGGTGGCCTCTTTAATTCGCGAACAAAAGAGGATTAACATCATCCACTTATTGTATAAGCTTTGATATATATTGGTTTTTTTATTGCTTTACATGCTAACTGTGCATTTTTATAACAGTCAGTCGACTGACTGCATCAGGTCAGTCGACTGAATACAGACCCAGAAATCTCTCGTGTTCAGATTCAGTCGACTGACTCAGGTCATTCAGTCGACTGAACGGTGTTTTCTGCACATTAACTGTCCCTACCCACCACTTTTTAACTAGGCTTTTCACCTTTTTTTTACTTTCATCTTCAACTTTCAACCCTAACTTCCGAAAATCACTCTAGAGCATTCCCAAATTTCACATTTTTCTCAACTTTTCTTGCTTCTCCATGGCCCATAGACAATCAAAATGCACCAAAAAAAGCTTCTTCTTCTTCTTCTTCTACACCAATAGACTCTCAAATTGCTTCTTGGCTTGTTTATGAAAAAGCCATTCAAAGATGGATTAAAATGCAGGACTCTCGTATTTTCGAAGGCTCCTTTGTTCATTACCCTGACTTCAACACTTATGGCATTCGGGAACTTTCAGAACGAAGCGGATTGGATACGTTTCTCGATTATAATAAGAACAATCTCAAAATCAATCATACAACGGTCAAGTTATTCTACGCAAACTTGAATCTTCAATAACCGTCGCCTAGGAACCGAGAAAATTGCATTTGGACTTCGGTAAGTGGAATTTCAGTTTTTCTTTCTCTAGAACATATGTATCATTTGCTTCAAACATGAGTTGGGGGTATTAATCTTTGGGATATTAATTGTGATATGAGAACTCGGGATAATATAAGTCATTTATTTCTAAAAGATGATGTTACGGACATTAAATCTAAGTCCCTTCGGCCAAAAGCTAGACTCATGCACAAGTTTCTTATGAAAAGTATAACTCCTTGAACAAGGTCATATGAATTGGTATATCCCGATAATTTCCGTGCTATATATGCTATTTGGGGAAATTTACATGTAAATTGGACTCAACTTCTTATGGATGAATTCTTAAGTTTTAACCAGGGCAAAACAAATGTGATTTACTTTGGTGAATATATAATGCGTCTCTTAAAATATTTTGGTATAAAATCCCCGGAATCCGAATTCTCCAAAGTCAGGTTGTACAATATTCGTACCATAAGACTCATGCAACTTCCCGACCGTCCGGAATCCTTTATTACATTTCAAGATTGGCAAGCAACACAACGTCAAAGGCGACAAGGTATCCACATTGCCGAACAATCTTCTTCTCAACCACATGAAGAAGAAATGATTCGTCGTCCGATTATTGGCCAAACTTCAAGGGAAGCTATTGATTTTCTCGCACAAAACCAACTTATTCTTCACTCTTGTCTCAATAAAATGGACAAGAGGCTTAACAAGATTAAGGGGTTTTTCACAACTTTATGGGAAGCAATTTCTTGTGTCACTTCTTCTACCGGCACTTCACATTTGGACCCAAGTAAGAGGCTGGCTCCACATTTGTCATGGTCTACTTCCAAAACTACAAGCTCTAGCACATGTGGCACTGGCGGAATATCTCGTAACATTGATAAAGGGAAGCAACCGGCTCAACTGGAAGAGGAAGATCCCTTTGATTGGGATGCGGAGTAAGTTGACATTTGGTCTTTTGGCTTCATGGTTAGTAAGATCTCTCTCCTCTCATTCAAAAACAATCTTGTTTTAACCATGTTTATCTATTTATATCTATGTTCGTGATGACTATGACCGTGTAATGTATTGTGATATTGTGATGTGGTGTATGAACTTGGTAATAATATTTGTCTGCATGTGTATGTGACTATGAAGATTATGTTGTATCAGCTATCTAAGTATTCATTTTTGTCGATGACAAAGGGGGAGAAATTATTATGTTTACTAACAAATTTTTGGAGATTTAAATCATTGCCATACATTCAAGGGGAGAAAACTAATATTATATCGTGTTATATTTATTATTTTTGCTTCACCCAATATATACGTTGTCATCAATCAAAAAGGGGGAGAATGTTGAATCATGGTTTCGATTCATGACGAAGAACTTCAACAACTGTTGACAAACATAGATTACAAGATGATGTAACGTGGCGACAAAAAGAGAATGGAACTACAAACAAGACAAGATTTCATATCAGGATATAGTATGTATATTTATCACGATTTTAAGTCTTAGTTATGTGCAAATATTATTAAAATCATTCCTCAAATAGTCACACACACACACACACAAATGGTTTTAAATTTAAATATTAATTTTTTAGTGTGATCTGTGTAGTATAGCACAGGTCAGTCGACTGACTCAGGTCAGCCAGTCGACTGACCTGTGCCAGTGCACAAATTTTTGCACAACCATGCACACTTTTGAAATCCAGTTGACTGGCACTTCTGAGTCAGTTGACTGAACGAAAAATAACGACTATTTTTCATAAAAGACACGTTCATTCACGAAGGGTTTCCAATCCAATTTCAAGATGTACGGATGCAACTTTTGATTGAGATCCTTCATGAATAATTGCATATATATATCCTCTATATAAACATTTTTTGATTCATTACAAAAATAACAATTTCTTGCTTTTTTCTCTGAATCTATTCTTGCTCTATTCTTTGCAATTCAAAGCAATCACAAACTCTATATCGCTTGAATCTACAAGTTAATCTATACATACTTCGATTCTAAGTGATTATCTTCCTTTCAGTTAACACACACACAAATACTCTTGAGGATTTGATTATAGGAAGGGTATACACACATTGACATATCTGTGTTATCAAGAACACATTAGTCAGACAATTTTATATACTTGTAGAAGTCCTGTTCTGCTGCTCAGGCATCGTAAAGTCCTCTTCGGCTACTAAGGCAAAATCATGTTCTGTTGCTCAGGTCTCTGTTCGCCTGCTCAGGGGTTGTATAGACCTGCTCTTCCGGGTTAAGTGAGGGTTGTTGTTTTAGTGAAATTCCAAAAGGAGTCTGGGACTGGACGTAGGACGGAGCTCCGAACCAGTATAAAAATCCCTGGTGTCATTTTTATTATACTGCTTTTTATATTCCGCATTATTTACTGTATTGCTATCATCACTATACTCTATATTATTGTATATCCATATTACACGATCCACGCTCTCTTTCAAAAACTTCCATTACGAAATTCCTTTATTAACAAATTCCTTTTATATTTCATTTATATACCAAAATCCAATTATAAGTGTATTTACTTGTAGTTCTCTTTATTTTACAAATTCATTCTTTTATAACTTCACAAATTCATAAATCTTATTCACTTAAATCTTCATTTTAACACTTATAAAAATCCTTTATAATCCCATTATTTTGATTTATAAAAATTCAATTTTATAAATCTTATATATAAACCGTTTATAATAAGTCAAAAATCTCAATTTAACTATTTTACAAAATAGTTAACTCCATATTTCAAAAAATCACATTCTGATTTTATTTCACAAAAATCATAATTTTTATAACATAACAATTATAACTTTTATTTATTCAAAATAAATCCATTTCCTTAACAATTCAAAATTTAATAGAACATCTTTTTTCAAAATCACTTGAAAATCCGTTTTAATTTGGAAACCATCACTTTAATATGTTTATATTATCAAAAATAAGCACAATGCTGCAACAACACTAAATACATCAATCACGTAATCCAAAACATCATATATCATATGTGTAACGACCCAGAATTTCCATCATTTTAAATTCGTATATTTAATTGATTTTAAATATTAATAAGTAAGATTTGGAAGTCGAATTAATTTAATTTCGATATAGTGATTTAATTGGGCGATTAAATTATTAATTTCATACTTGAAATTAGGTAAATAATTGAAATCTGAATTAAATGTGATTAAAAATGATTTATAAAGTTATATTTAATTATATTGGAGTTATAATGATGTTATAGAACTTTTAAAATTGAATTTAAAGTTAAATTGCGAAAATTGAATATTTTAATATTTAATCGGCGAGTAAAAATGACCATTTTTCAAACAGTCTCGGATTTCGACAAAACCAGTTTCATCGGATCCGTAATGTTATATTATTGTCAGGTTTCAAATTTTGTGTCAATCAGAGTTGTCGTTTGTCCGGGGCAAGCCAAAACGCATCGAAATCGGTTTAAATCGATTTGATTTAAATTTGATCGTTTATTTCCATAACTCTCACATACGATCGAATTAGCTCCTGAAACACATTCCATTGTGTTCGGAACGCAGGGTAAACCTTAGAAACGCCAACCGACACGTTTTATTTCGAGTTCGAAAATTTTGGAGATGAATAGTGTCGCGCAATTTTCTATATAAGGCCTCATTATTTCAGTTTTTATCACAAAACCCTAACAAAGCTTGTGGCCGCCAGTTTCATTTCTATGGCCAGAAATTTGCAAACTTCTTCCATTAATCTCTCTCAATCCGTAAATCTATTCAAGAAACTTTCAACACGAGAATTATAGAGCTCGTCGAGTACTTCGATTCCATACGGTGATGATCGGAAACAGAGCTTCGGATCAACGTCAATTCTTGCTCAAAGGGACCGCGTTTGGGCACGAATTTCCAGGCCTATGGATGGCCGAGCTTGCCATGCTCATGGCCGTGGGTAGCTCTCGTCGAGGGCATTTAGGTGGAAGTCGTTGATCGTCTTCAAATGCTACGGAATGGTCGCGAAAATTCAAACCCTAGAGGCGGCTATGGGTTCTTCGGACATGCGTGTGTACTGGAGGTGGAAGAAAGAAAGAAGCACGTCCCAGATTATAGGGCAAGGAAATCAAAGGCTGAGATTATTTCGAGGTTTAAAAATAGAAAATAAATATTGAAATTGATTTATACAAATTCGTACAAACTTTAAAATAGTGTAACTTCTTCATACGAGGTCGGAAAATTACGAAACAAATTGCATTGGAATCATTTCGACGAGCTCTTCGCAATGGAGCTTGTTTGGAGTCATTTGGAGTCAGTGAAAATTTTGAGTAAAATTAAACGTGCATTTAATTTTATTTGAAATAAAACGCTGCAACCGTTATTGAAAGCAAGGTGAGAACTCCTCACTCAATCGAATATTTTGTTTCGATTTAAATTTTAAATAGTTAGATTTAAAATTGTTGATAGTGTTGATTGTGATGATTGGTTGATGAATTGTTATCAATTGTGTTAAATAGAGCCTATACACCGTATATTAAGCGGAGGTTATTTATTAAAACCATATACCGCGATAATTCCACATTGAAATGGAATTGGTATTATATATGTATTTGGAGTTGATTTCCCGCATTATATAGCGGATGAGACCCTATTGCGCCGCATAATAGCTGATAGTATTTTATAAATCCCATATACCGCGATATTTCACTTTGATGTGAAATTGGTATTGTGCTAACATATGTGGATGCAGGGAAACAGGTTGGAGGGATCCAATTGGATTCCTCAAATAATTGAATTTATTTCAATGTTGTGTGTTGATTCGCCGTGTGATTATATTGTGATTGAATCTGTAACGGCTGTAAATTAGCCGAAGATATTTTTGGTATCGTTGGATACCGAAAATAAATGAAATTAGATTTTCGAAATGTAAGTTGAAATTTTATCGGAAAATTTATTTTTGATAATTTGATAAATTAAAATGAGTTTTAAAGATAAAAGTCTTATTTTTGGAATTGTATAGAATTAAATTTCAAATATGGAAAAAAGGCTAAATAAATGGATTTCAAAAATATTATTTATAAATTGAAAATTTTATTTAAAATTTGGATTTTTTAATAGTTTGGAAAATAAAGGAATTTATCTGCTTAAAAAAGGAATTTACTTTAAAAAGGAAATAGATTTAGGAATCCATTTGGTAATTGATTTTTGGTGATTAAAGATAAATCTTTTGAAAATGTTTGGAAAGTTGATTTGGTGTTTTAAAATAAATTTGAAATTAATTGATTATTAATTTACTATAACTAGTAAAATTGATTTATAGAAATTTACCCGAATTTAAATTTAATCAGATAATTAAATTAATCCTACTTATGGATGTTTGGATTATATTGGATGTTGAATTGTTTGACATCTCTGATAGGTGATGTTTTGTGATATAGCCTGATGTGTGTTGTGATTTGTTTATCTGTGATATATATATATTTGTGATCTGTGAATGAAAGATAAGCGTTATAATTTATACCGCTTATCAATTATATTGTTATATTTGATTTGTGATGGTTGAATGTTGTTGCACTATTGTCACAGTACACACACAAATGTGGATTTCACGTGGAAATCGGCTAAGTCACAGATTTTTAATCAATTTTGGAAAAATTGAATTTTTGAATCCAAAATAGTTTTGGAATTGAAATTGAAATTTTTTGGAAATGAGTTTCAAAAAATAAAAGTTATTTTAAATAACTTAATAAAATTTGAATTTAAATCATTTGATTTAAGTTTGAATTCAATATTTTGAAATTGAATGCAATAATTTGGGAATTTTGGTTTAAAAGATTGTATAAATAATAAAAGGTATTTATATGGGTTTTTAACCATTTAAAATATGGTTTTGGAAAATTTAAATTTAATTTCAAGTTTATACTTGAATGGCTTTAACCTATGTAATTGTAACTAGTTTTTCCCAAAATGAAAACCATCTGTTTTCAAATGATAATAGCTTTCATAAAGTGAAAAGATTTCCAATTTGTATCGAAACATTTCAAGTTGAAATGAAATTGTAAATAGTTTTGGAAAACTAGGAATTAACCTTTGTGAAGATGATTAAGCTTTATTTTGAAATCAAAGACGATTTTAAAAGGTGTATCTTTTATATTATAAAAGATTTGAATTTTGAATAGTTTTGAAAACTATAAGATAAATCTTGATTTAAAGATTTAATGGGTTAATCCAATTGAAATGGGAATTGATTTGGGAATTTGTGAATGAATCTTTGTGAAACTGGGTAAGCTTTGTGAAGTAAATCTTTTTGTTTAAAGATTTAAAATGGTAATTTGTTTAAACCATTTGAAGGAAAGGATTTGGGTAATAAGTTGTGACTTAATTGAAATCCCTATATCCATATGTTTTAAATATTGTGCTCACTATTCGGGTTAGCTGGGAAAAGACCTTTGTGTCATATAACCCATTCCGAATTAGTGATACGACGATATGGATCGTATTGAAGACTGGTGGTGAAGACCGGGTATTTGTGAAAACGATAGGATGGCATATCGATTGTCTCTGCACCGTTAGCTACGGTATAGAGATTTCCTTTGTGATGGGAAGTTTTATCGGGATTATGAATACCCGGATTGCAAGGGCTTCTTCGGAAGTGCCTTCGGTTCTGTTCGAACCTGGAACAGACTTGTATGGTTACATGTTTGACATTACATTTTGAGATATAAAGCTAATTTCTTTCAAATACATTTCTGTTTTGGTGGCGGAGAATTTATTCTCTTAGCTTTACACCCTTCTCTGAGACGTACGAGCTCAGAGGTTATGTAGTTGAAATTTATCAGTGATATACTCCCAATTTGGTAGTGTGGCATGTTGAGTGTTGCTGTGTGATGATCATTTATTAGTCATTTGTGATCAAAGCGTGGCTTTGTGAAAGAGCGTAGCTTTGTGGACGAGACTTCGTCAGACCTCACAACCTGGAAATGGTCGAAACAGGAAAGATGCTGCAAGGTTTCAGGCGTTGCTTCCCTAGGGTATGACCATTCCTTCTGGAAAAGGGTAGTATCATGGTATGGAGCCCAGATACTTACTCATGTGGACACACTTTATTTATTATGTGTGATATTGATTACCGAGCGCTCGGATAAAGGTCCCAAAGGACCGGGGTGGCATATCTCAGGTTTACTACCCGAGAAAGGGGTAACCGGCCTTGTGTTGGTAGAGAGCAGGTTGTCTCTCGGAGCGTCCCGCCATAGGCGTTCCTACATGGCATAGGAAGTTCCTTAGCCTGACCATTTGTTGGAAATCCAAAGAAACAATACGAGCTTTTTACGATTACAGTTGTATAACCTGTCTCCTCAGGAGGCAGCTATAGCAGCCATAATATAATGGTACCTATGCTGGCTAAGATTAATATTGTATTTTCGAAAGAATTTTTACACTATGCACTAGTAATAATATCAAAAGAGTTTATTTTGCGTAGTAAGTATTTTTGACTATCATAAGAAGAAATCTCCTCCAAGTCTGCGATTGCATTGTGTGTGTGGTGGGAGGTCTTATGGTAGTTCCATTTCCCAAAAGCATTGCGGATATTTTCCACTTCCTTTGTTGTTGTTTTAAAGATAAAAACTGTTTTAGTTCCCACACCAGTCACCATGACTGACCTAGAGTTTATTGTTTTCTTCCTAAATTCTGGGTGCCCACCAATTTCCACATGGGCAGTCTAGAGTCAGGTTATCAGGTCATTCTGGATTTAGGAGATGCTGTGGAGCTCAAGTGGCGAGCTGGATGGCGAGACGTATCACTTGTATATGATATTATTTATTCCGCTGTGTATTCTGTGTGAGGACAAGTTTATATAACTGTCCAGTTGTGTTGTATATTGTTGTTGTAAACTCTGATGATGTAATGTATAAAATGATATAGTTATTTGATTTAAAGATTATTCATTTATCTATTATATGTTGTCCCGCTGCGATATGTGAGATTCTGATATTGTTTTCTGTTTCTGTGTTTTCTGTTCTCTTTTTCTTCTGTCTTCTTCTACCTCTTCTTTTTCTCCATAACAATTCGGTTTTCCGGCATTCGATTGCACGACAGTTGATAAAGTGGACGTATTAATGTCGACTTTCGAGCGTCCGAAAGATCGCGTTCTTTACAATTTAGTATCAGAGCATATGGTTAGGCGATAACCCTGGCTCTGTTGGGAATTACTCATTAGAGATAGAGTCAGTCGTACTCTAGAATGAGTGTGAGTGTAATAATAGATATGAGCGCATATTTGTTAGTGAATATAAAAATGTTTTATATTGTGTTTGCTTATCCGTCGAGCTGTTTGTGAATTCTGGTCGGTATGTGGGATGCCATATTATCGATAGGGGTTTCTAAACACTTAAACGAGGCAAGTCGACATAGTATCATTTTGAATTGGGTAAATGAAATAATTTTACCTTGGTATTATTTTGTATATAAAGGAAATAATTTTTCAGAATTATTAAAGTGTATATAAAATTGAATTGTTTGGTTGTTGAAAATGTGAATATATATAAATTAATGAAAGTTGTTTGAATAAATTATATAAAAGCAACAATTGTATAAGTATGGAATTATAATAAAGATGATCTACAATTGTGAAATAATCTTGTATGAGTAAAGTTAAATAGTGAAATTATATGAGAAAAGGATTTATAAATGAAAGGGAAATTTTAAAAGAATATTAAGCACTGAATTCACAATTGTTACTGGGAAATAATAAGGGTGATGACTGCAGCATCATCAGTATCATTTTCGAGTTTCTGTGTGATGGATTTGCTACCATAATGAATTGAAATTTTAAGTTTTGTTGTGATAACCAAATTTGAAATTAAAAATCCAAGTTGTAATTGATAATTATAAGTGAAATGATTTTTATACTTATAATATGATTTGGGAAATTAAATAAATAAGTTGTGTAACTTATAAAATGAATGAATATAAGTGAAACCAATTGTAAAAGAAATGGTTAAACAATTTCGTTAAGGAAAACAAAATCTGAATTGGATTTATAAGTGGAAATTTAAGTTAAAGTTAAACAAATGATGTTGTGATATAACTTAAGTAATGATGAATGAAGTTGATTTGATATCAAAGTAAATTAATAAAGTGAATTAATGAAATGAAGTGATGAATATGAACTTGAGTTATATAAATGAAATTCAACTTTATTTGTAAAATGAATTAGCAATTGAATTAATAAAAGGATTGAATGTTAGTCAATCGAATGTGAATAAATTGATATGGAATAATGGATATAAGTATTAATTCATTAAAAGCTAATAAAATGGAAATTCAATGAAAGCCAATTTAATATTAAACCAATCGGAATTAAGAGTGTTGAACCAAATTGAATGTAAGTAAAGTAAATTTAATAAATTTGGTTATGTTGATTATGATTTGGTTGTTATATGATTGTTGGTTGATTGTATATAGTATAATTCATTAAGTGTTAATGAAATTGAATTGATAAAAATTGAAAGCTATGTAATTGGACTTAAATTGAAAGTGAAGTAAATTTAAATAGAAATTGATTTGAACTGAAAGTGAACCAACTTGAATTTAAATTAGTGAATGTAAACTAATTGAAAATGAATAATTGAACGTCATTGTATATGAATTGGTTGTAAACAATTACAAATAGTGTCGAAATTTTATAAGTTGCTTATAAACTTTGTTTAGTATGCATTTCTTTTAATATGCATGTGTTGTAGCTGTTTAAAAGAGTAAATTGTTAATAACTGTTAACTCCTTTTTGACAATGACCTACGAGTTAAGAAGTGAACGACTTAAGTTATGCCACGACCTAACGAGTTAAGAGAGCTAACGACCTAACTGCTGAAGGGACCTACGAGTTAGCGGCATACGACTTAAGAGGACCTACGAGTTAGCGGCCTACGACTTAAGAGGATCTACGACTTAAGAGGATCTATGACTTAACTACTCAGAGGACTTACGACTTATCTTAGGTCATCCCCAACCTAAAGCTTCTACCCACCAACCTAAGACGGCACCGGTTTAATAAGTTATGAGATAAGGAAAATCTACAACTTAAGAAAGCTCCGACCTAACTACAGGACCGACCTAAAACACTTACCCACTTGAGGAATGCTCCGAGTTAAGGTAGGCACCGACTTAAGAGATGCTCCGACTTAAGGCCTACGACCTTCTATAAGTCGCGTACGACTCATACTAATTCAGAGGAAACCATGTAACCCAAGATACATTTCTTAAGTCGTTACCGACCTACGACATATGCTAAGTCGCTGCTGACTTATGACCTTAGCTCGTTCTGGACATTCAGGGGGAACTAATATAAACCCCTATCTCCTCGCCGACCCACGATCTAAGGCTTCTCATGCCATCTCCTTAAGTCGCTCACGACCTACCACTTTCCCTTAGCCCGTTCACAACCTATGCCTTGGCAAATATGTGGAACCATTATGGCAGCTGTTAAAAGATAGCCCGAGCTTCTTAGGTTGGGGATGACTTATGACCTATCTTAAGTCGTAAACGACCTAAGGACTTGGAAACTAAGTTCAGGCCAGATTCTTCCCCTATAAATATGAGAGCTACTCTAACGAGGAGTGGACTTTTGGCCGACCATTTCTTCAAGCGTCGATACTCTGCTGATCTCTCCACTCATTCAACAACTGAAGATCTTCAAACATTCAAGACACTACAACAAGCTTCGAGAGGAATTCTCTACATCCAACACGGATTCATCGAGTTTCATCATCGAAGTTTGAGCTAGTAGTCGAGATTGTCTTTGTGATCAAACTATATTGTTTTCATAAGTGAATTGTATCGATTTGTAACCAGATTCAGTAATAAAGAGATTCAAAGTGGACGTAGGCTCGATCTCAAGCCGAACCACTATAAACTGCTGTCTTTTATTGCTTTTCTGCTATTTTACTGCTTAATTTCTGTTCCCGTCACACGGGTGGTGCTTTCACGACTATATTACACACACCGGGTGTTAGCGTTCACTTTTCAGCGTTGACATTTTGGTGCTTTCACTGAGAACCCAACTCAGGCGATCATCCACCGTTGCTTCGCAAAGACTTATAAAAAGAACCCCTCTAAAAACCATAAGTACATCTAAAATAATGGCTCCTAGAAGAAGAGGTAGACCTACCAGATCCGGAAATGCTCATGAAGGGACTTCCGCTTCCCCAACAACAGACCAAGCAACTCCTACCGTTGGAGTCACCAGGGCTGAATTGGATGACGCAGTTTCTGGATTATACCAACAAATTGAAGCTCAAAACGCTTTGATGGTGGATAGATTAACTGCTCTGCTCGGGGCAAATCGTCAACCAGAAAATCATCAAACAACCTTTCCTGAAATGCCACCTTTCCAAGCTGAGGGTTCTATGCCGCAGCCAACTTATCATGAACATGTGCCCAGGCAAGATTCCGAGAGAAAGACTGATGCTTGCCCGGAGATGTCTTTGAACAATAAAGAGTACCTGTCCGAAATGGTTAGTCGCATCATGAAAGAGAGCATGCAGAGGGAAGAGAATGAGAACGACTGGGGATTTGCACCAAGCAGAACTCCGTTTACGGAAAGGATCCTGAAAGCGGAATTTCCAAGGAAATTTACACCTCCTACTATCCAAGCCTATAGGGGAACGAGTGATCCTAATCATTTCCTATACAAGTACGATTGGCATATGACCGGTGCAAGAGCGTCAAACGAGATTAAGTGTCGATACTTTCCAGTGTACTTGGAAGGTGTGGCCTTACTTTGGTTCACAAAGCTTCCAATTCGGTCAATAGATCAATTCTCCGACTTGACGTAAAAGCTTAAAGAACAGTTCAGATTGTATGCTTCAAAAGCTAAGGATATAATGTCACTGTCTAGTCTTGAACAAGCTCCCGGAGAATCGATCAAATCTTTCTTAAGCCGTTTCAATATAGCTATAGCCGAAGTGGATAATGTAGAACCGCGTATGATCCTGACCTACTTGGTGCGAGCCATCAATAAATCGAGTGAATTTGGAAAATGGCTAAAAATGAAGGAACCAAACTCCCTTGAGAAGTTTTATAAAAAGGCCGATGAATTCATGCGCCTAGAAAACCTTTCTGCCTCAGCAAAAGTATTAGTTGCCAAGGACAACAATAATGATCTTGCTTCTAACAGAAGAAATTCTGAGAATCAGAAAAGGGAAAACGACGGAGGAAAGAATCAGGGGAATGAGAAGAAACTCCGACGCTTCGATCTTTCAGATTTTACTCCTTTAACTGACACACCAAAAAATATCTTTTTTGCAACAAAGGACGTTGTCAGGTATCCTAAGCCACCTGAGATGAAGAGAGGTGCAGTGCGTAATGGAAAATTCTGCCAATTTCACAATCAACCTGGCCATGACACTGACCAATGTCGCCAATTAAAGAATGTGATTGAAGAATTGCTGGAGCAGGGTAAACTCCAACAATACGTTAAGAGAAGCGGAGTCGATCCAACCTCATCCACTCGGGGTCAACAATATCCTACCCATCAATCTGATTCTCGCAACAACACTGCAGTGCAAGATTCAGAAAAGCTTGTCATTAATGTTGTCACAGGAGGTCCACACCCAGCAGGCAGAAGTTGGGACGACTACTAATTGTCCACAAAACTGCGACTGGGGCATCTTTCACTTTCACTGGCATATAAATCCAAAGCTGCGAATCTAGTGCAAAAGGAAAATTAGCCCGGAGATTCTGAAACAAAAATCACTAGCATCCATTTTTACTTAACAGCATTGCTTAAATTTGTAAAATGATAATGGATGTGTAACTTTTGCATTGTAAACCGCTGAGAAATCAGTATGATTGAATAGTGAAAAAACTATGAATTCTGTGTTTTCTGTTAAAAAATGCCTGTTATATTTCGATGTGTAAATACTCTAAATGTATTGCTAAAATGTCGATCTAATATTGCAGGTCATTAAAGTGAAGCTCACCCATCGCAAAGCCAAGCGAGCCCTACAAATCACTTATTAAGCAAATACCAAACAGCAAAAATTCCAAACTCAAATCCCATACAAGAGGAACTTCACATAAAAAGTTGGCGATGCCACTGTGTCAAGCACTCGTTAACTGGTTGCGGTCGTCAATATAAAAAGACATCCAACCAACTAACTTGAGTTTACCCGGTGGAGTCACTTAACAGTGAAGTCTACTTCTTTGGATAAAGCAATTTACTTGCAAAAGAAAGGAAGACGTGCTTGGAAACAATAATAAAGGATCGCAGATAGGCAGATGATGAGGAAACATGGGCCGGCAAACATAGAAGCAGCCAAAAAGAGGTATGCCTCTCAATAAGAAGGCCGGTAGATCCACAAAAGGGACACCTTCCCAAGCAGAAGGAACAGGACCCTTGCTAACTGGTCGTGATGCATCCGATCGGACAGCTTGCGTCCGTCTCGTGGATCTAATCGCCTCTGAGACGCAACCCTCCTGGCACACCAATCCACCAAGGCTCCTCTCCGGAAGTCGATAAAGCCCTCTAACGAGGCACGCCAAAAAATGAAAGAGCTTTCCTCAATCAAAAAAGATTGGTGGAACCACCGGAGGGTCACCTTCCCAAGCTGAAGGAACAGGGCCCTTGTTAGTTAATTGCGATCGTTTGTGCAAACGAACATCCAATCAAACAACTTGCATCTGCCCCGTGGATCTATTCAACCATGAGAAAGTAACTTCCAGGCAATCACAAGACCTCTTCGGGGGCAAAAGCCCTCTTCGGAGGCACATTTCACCAGTGTAGAAGTGCAAAATGCTCCTCTTCGGAGGCCCACTTCACCAGAGCTGAAATGCTAAAAAGCCCTCTTCGGAGGCACATTTCACCAGTGTAGAAGTGCAAAATGCTCCTCTTCGGAGTCCCACTTCACCAGAGCTGAAATGCTAAAAATCCCTCTTCGGAGGCACATTTCACCAGTGTAGAAGTGCAAAATGCTCCTCTTCGGAGGCCCACTTCACCAGAGCTGAAATGCCAAATTGCTTCTCTTCGGAGACCAAAATCGCTTCTCTTCGGAGACCAAAATCGCTTCTCTTCGGAGACCGAAATCGCTTCTCTTCGGAGACCCAAAAACCTCTTCGGAGGCACACTTCACCATGCTTGAAGTACCAGACATAAGCCCTCTTCGGAGGCACAAAAACAAAGCCTTCTTCGGAAGCACTAAAATCAAAAAAAATTCTTCAGAAAGTTCACTTCACTGCATAGGAAAATCCACTTTTTAACAAATGAAAGTGATCATCCCCGAAAGTTGAAGTGTTCTTCAAAGAAGAAAGAGAAAGTGAAAATTTCTCCAAAAAATGAGATATAATCTATTAAAAGCAGAATGATTCTTCCCTTAAAAGCGGAATAGTTATTCTCTGAAATAGGAATATCAGTCTTGTAAAAGCTAGAAATGTTGCAATGCACTTGTGGTATGGGGGCAACACTATACAATTCAGTTACATTAATAAAAGTAATGTACAAGCAACATACCGCAAGTTCATTACAATATCACGAAGAGTAGATGTGGAATAAATGCATTCTCAAACACAGACAAAAATTTTGTACAAGTAAAAAAGAATCGTTTATTCTACACTAAAAATGAGAAACAGATGCGTTATCACATACACAAGAATTTGTACAAGTAAAATAGCTATTGTATTCAATACTATGAAAACTTGTTACATTGTGCAGATTACAAAAAGAAGCGGGGACCGGTACCCGCACAATCTCCGGTCGATGCATGCAAAAAGCAAAATAAGAAGTAGAAAATCCAGCTTGTCATTCCTTCTCCCCACTACCTTTGGAGCCTTTGCCTGGCCTGATAGTTAATTTCGGAATCCGGCGTGGGCGGGATGGAGAAGGAGGAGTGGTTGGGTCTTCTTCTATTTTGTCTTCCCCAGCTGAAGCACTTCTCTTTTTCTTCTTTAGTGCATGTTTTCCTCTTCTCTTTGAAGAAGATTCACTTCCCGGAGTCAGTAGCTTGGAAAGTTTGGTATCGTCATCTAATGACTGCTCCGGAGTCTTCTCGCTGTCCTCCATCCCTTCCGCTTTCTGCTCTTGAGAAGCGGGTGGATCATCCAAGCATTGGAGAGCTTCTATTTTTTCCCCCTGCGTCCCTGGTTGAAAAGCCGGAGTAACTTGAAGAGTTGGAGAAGGTTCAGCTGGAAGAGGGGAAGTGTGCGCAGCACCAGGAGCTTCCGCTACAGAAGAAAAGAAGTCAAAATCAGTATTCTCCGAGAAAAGAGAAAACTTTGGATCACCAGGACTTAAGTAATAAGCAAAGAATTCATCCAAATCAATTGAATCAAATGAATAATCCACTTGAGCCAGGTCTGACTTGAAGTTACTGGAGGAGTCGGTTTTGACAAATCAATTTCAAATTTATCAGCCTCAGTGTCTTCTTGGCTCTTCTCTTCGATTTGAGTAGGAGGAAACTCGGTGGTGACGGGCTTAGCCTCAATGTCTTTTGCAGAAAGAGGAAAGTGAGAGCTGGAACCAATGATATCAGCATCGGCCGGAATTGAAGTATGGACAGGGGCAGATAAAGATATTTTCTTTTCTAAGCGTTCCTCTGCCACTACTCCAGCTCTAGCTTCAGCAAGCTGCTCTTTTCCCCTAGCAAGAGCGGCGCGGGCATCATCATCAAGGTACATTGCCTCAAGCGTCGTCTCGTCATAGCCGGCACCACCAAGCATATCAACAATCGCCTCCCACACTTCAACTAATGTGACTTCATACTCCGGTCCCAAAAATGAAAGGCTACCACGCCCCAAGACGCAATGAACATAAAAGTCAAATAAGGTGGAGCTGATGCTAGCTTTTGTTGTCTCATGCGATTGCTCGGCTGCCTCTTTTTCGGCGATAGCTGTAGCTCGACCAGCAACAGCCTCGTCACGCTCTTTCTCAGCGTTAGCAAGTTGGGACTTTAGCAATTCAATCTCCACGTTCTGGGAAGTAACTGTTTCCCACAGCTGAGTGTTATTTTTGCGGTATTCTTCAACAACGAACTGCTCAGCTGCAAATTTCATTTCAGCATCCATCTGAGCAGCGTGCGCATCCCGCACTTGTTTTTGAAACACTTCGTCCTTTTGAGATTGTGAAGCGGAAGAAGCGGCAAGATCTTCCTTGAGTTTTGTGACCTCGGACTCAAGTCTCGCATTATCATCAGCAATACTCGTCATCTCGGCGTCATGCTGTTTGCAGATTTTGTCCCATTCCGTCTTGTCGTTTTCCATGGTCAGCATTACTTCAAGATTCGCACGGTTGACTCTTTGCAGCTCATCGACAAGCTTTTGCCATCCGGACACCCTTTCAATATTAAGTTTGACGGCATCTAGGCTATGCAACATATCCGATTTATCGATCGGAACCAAATCAAGGTCAAAACGCACCCCTTTCAAGCACCAATTCGGAAATCGGCTTTGAAGAATAGGAGGGGCGTCTTTGACCTGATACTGAGGCCTGCTGATGATTGACTGGATGTCAGATTTCTTTAAAGCAGGAGAGCCGGATGGAACATTAGGAGAGATGGGAGCATCGGTCTTCTTAGAAATTGCAGATGCGTCACTAGGCTTGGACCGCTTGCTTGATTCGTCAACGACATGAGTCTTCCCCTTATCGTCATAAGACTTTCGCTTGTGAGAGTCGTCGCCTCTGTAAGAAGATTCATACCGTTCATCCCTCCTCCCATGCTGACGTTCATAGTCCCGCCTTTCTCGAGCTTTCCTAATAGCCCTTTCTTCGTCCGTTTCCCTTGGGGTATCGAGGTATTGCCTAAAGTCATAAGCTCCACGACCTCTATAGCGCTGAAACTTGTCGTAATATGAGCCGGTGCGCCCCATCGGAGAATCTGAAAAATGGAAAAGAAACGAAGTTTAGAAATTTCCAGGAAAAAGAGGATAAGTGCTTATAAGTGCTGAAAATTCCTAAGTGTGTGCGGCGTGCAAACTACGTGCGTCAAACTACAAACCACGCTTTAATGTGGAAGCGGAAACGACTGGTGGTGTAGAAGGTGTCAAAGCTTGTTTCAAAGAGGAAGTCGCTTCAACAACAGGAGAAGTCGCTTTTTGAAAGTCGTCTTTAAAGAGCTCTCGAGAGGTTATCATTATATCACTCAAGTCATCAAAGGTGTCATCACCATGGTGCCCAGCAGAATTCTCCTTTTCAACTTCCACATCGGCTGACTTTTCAAAAATTCGAGGATTCTCTTCCTCTTCAATAATTGGAGCACGCGCCGGCTGACTGGACGATCCCGCAACATCGATAGAAGTAGAACACTTTACTAATGCGGTGTCTACAGTTGACTCCTTTGGAACCATCTCTTCCGTTGAAGCTGGGGCATCTGCTGTCTGTGCTGAAGAATTAGAAACTTCACGGGGCTGAATAAAGCGGGAAGAGTCTAAAAGCCCGAAGTGATGTAAAAATTCGTCTGTCAATAGAAATTGAACACTCCTCTCCTCAATAGCCACCGCACTGAGAGTTTCGAAGATTGGCTGGCGGACGGAATCCCTAAGCGGAGAAGGTAGTTCTACAAAAGGAAAGGGCGAGGTTAACACGACAACTCAAGCTTCGAAAAGTTCGGAAAAAATAAGGAGAGAAGATAAAAGGTCTTACTTCCTACTCTCCAGTCGGTATAGAATCCCGGAGGACAACGAACAAAGAAAAACTGGCTCAGGAACCCGGGAACGCTTTCGGGAAGACCGATAATCAGTCTACGCTTCCTGGCGCTGCTCACAAGTGTGATAGAGGGATGGTCTTTGTTCTTTGCAAATGTGCACAAGAAGCAAATTTCTGCAAAACTGGGAAAACGGTCCAGCGTTCTCCTAAAAAGCACACACAGTCCCAGCATGATGGAGTAGCCATTAGGGTGTAGTTGAAAAGGGGAGATAGATAGTCGGAGGAGAAGTTCTCGAAGACAGTTGTTAAATGGGGGGATAGATCCACTCAAACACATTTGGCGGTTAACTGCGACAAAGACATGAGGCGGCCTATCAGCAGTATCATTTATTCCAGGGAACAAAGCGTCAGCTTCGGCAATGCCAAACTGGATGCATAATTGACGAAAAACTTTATGGCTCAGAGTTGTAGGAGTCCTTTCCGGAGGATCGTTCAATGGAGTAGCAATTGGAAAAGCTTCTCCAGCTGGTTCCAAGTCTTCTTGTTGAGATGCCAATCTACACAAGGAACTGGATGATCAAATATTAAGGTGCACGTTTCCTAAAAGTGTGAAGTGTTATGTAAAACTAGTGAAATAACAGGTAAAGATAACTGGAATCAAATTGGTTGATATTTGTCAATTATAGAATTCCGAGACTTGTTATTATAAGTACAAGTACAGTGTTGATGCATACAAGTTAGCTTTAATTGATTATTTAGACTTTGCTTTGATGCTTCACCTGAACTTGTCAATTCACAACATTTTATACACATGCGTTCATTTAAGTTGCTTTTTTTATCGGCTAATCTGTCGTTCGATGTGGGCAGTCAATGGCAGTATATTCGTCCCGCTTTTCTGCAAATGTTATATTTAACAGGTTGACAGCTTTAAAAATTAAAGTAATCTGCAAGGAAGTACAACAAAAGCTTAAGTTCAAACAGTTCGAAGTTCAAGCGGTTCATTCTGGTAGTTTAAAACTAAAGTTCAGTCAAGTTCCGTCAAGGCTTTGCGAATGTCCAAGGCATGTTCTCTTAAGACAGATTGTTCAAGTCCAAGAATTCAAGGCAATGGAATTTGGTTAAGTAATTAGGTCGTTCAGATGCGCTCACGAGTTAAGAGTTTAAGTGCTAACTCGTCCACGATCTATAAGATGTCGCAAGACAAGTTAGGTCGTTAACTTTTTAGGTCGTAAGCCGCACAAAGGAAAAGTCAAAATAGCCTTCCTGTCCTAGCTCGGCAACGACCTAAACCCTATGCCGCAAGAGTGGTAGAAGCAACCAAAGGAGTTAGGTCGTGCACGATCTAGGCTGTGAGAATGTTAGGTCGTTTTCAGGGGACCTCAAGCTATCTCCTGCTCGAGCCAAAGCTTCAGTTCCTCTCTCCAAATTCCTTCCTCCACTAAGAAGCTCATTAGCTCATCAATCTCCCAACCCGTCTCATTCCCCATAATTATCCAACCCGATAATGGCCTCTTCATCCCCTCTAAAATCACAAATCAGTCAACCTAAAGCACTGAAACTCTTCCCCTTCTACTCGCAAATCACCGAAAGCCAAATCAGACCATCTCGAATCCATCGGCAATCGATTGAAACGAAAAATTGTGAGGCGTGGCATAAGGCAAGTGAGATTCATAATTCAATGACAACTGAGGATTGAGTAGAGAACGGGTTCACTTACACAATGTAAAGTTAAAGATGATTGATGGTCGAGTAATTGAATTCGCCTTCGAGAGCTTGAAATCTTGTTAATGGCTGAATGAATGTTAGATCAGATGAGCTGAAGGAGTGAATGACCTAAGTTATTTATGCCCCGGGGCAATGAAATGCGAACCGGCATCACACGACCTAACTCCTCGCTAAGTCGTTCACGACATAACAACTAGTCAGAACGCAAGAGAAGATCGAAGTACACGACCCACGGCCTAGGCGTGTACTTCGAGGGGCAAATGTTAACTCCTTTTTGACAATGACCTACGAGTTAAGAAGTGAATGACTTAAGTTATGCCACGACCTAACAAGTTAAGAGAGCTAACGACCTAACTGCTGAAGGGACCTACGAGTTAGCGGTCTACGACTTAAGAGAACCTACGAGTTAGCGGCCTACGACTTAAGAGGATCTACGACTTAAGGGGATATATGACTTAACTACTCAGAGGACTTACGACTTATCTTAGGTCGTCCCTAACCTAAAGCTTCTACCCACCAACCTAAGACGGCACCGGTTTAATAAGTTACGAGATAAGGAAAATTTACGACTTAAGAAAGCTCCGACCTAACTACAGGACCGACCTAAAACACTTACCCACTTGAGGAATGCTCCGAGTTAAGGTAGGCACCGACTTAAGAGATGCTCCGACTTAAGGCCTACGACCTTCTATAAGTCGCGTACGACTCATACTAATTCAGAGGAAACCATGTAACCCAAGATACATTTCTTAAGTCGTTACCGACCTACGACATATGCTAAGTCGCTGCTGACTTATGACCTTAGCTCGTTCTGGACATTCAGGGGGAACTAATATAAACCCCTATCTCCTCGCCGACCCACGATCTAAGGCTTCTCATGCCATCTCCTTAAGTCGCTCACGACCTACCACTTTCCCTTAGCCCGTTCACAACCTATGCCTTGGCAAATATGTGGAACCATTATGGCAGCTGTTAAAAGATAGCCCGAGCTTCTTAGGTCGGGGACGACTTATGACCTATCTTAAGTAGTAAACGACCTAAGGACTTGGAAACTGAGTTCAGGCCAGATTCTTCCCCTATAAATATGAGAGCTACTCTAACGAGGAGTGGACTTTTGGCCGACCATTTCTTCAAGCGTCGATACTCTGCTGATCTCTCCACTCATTCAACAACTGAAGTTCTTCAAACATTCGAGACACTACAACAAGCTTCGAGAGGAATTCTCTACATCCAACACGGATTCATTGAGTTTCATCATCGAAGTTTGAGCTAGTAGTCGAGATTGTCTTTGTGATTAAACTGTACTGTTTTCATAAGTAGATTGTATTGATTTGTAACCAGATTCAGTAATAAAGAGATTCAAAGTGGACGTAGGCTCGATCTCAAGCCGAACCACTATAAACTGCTGTCTTTTACTGCTTTTCTGCTATTTTACTGCTTAATTTCTGTTCCCGTCACACGGGTGGTGCTTTCACGACTATATTACACACACCAGGTGTTAGCGTTCACTTTTTAGCGTTAACAATAACTTTATATATATGTCACTTACGTGTTTAAATTGAGTAAGTACAGGTACCGAGGCTACCGTTTGGATTGGTTGGGTCGCGCTAAAATGCTAAATAAATAACTGCTTTGCTTAAAAATGCTAAAAAGGTACGCCTACGCAATAAAAATAGGAAATATGAACTGTTTTTCTGCTTTTCCGACCGGGTGGGTCGATGTATACATATTTATGTCTATTGTGATACTACTACGATCGAACCGCGCAAAGGAGGAGCTGGCGAGTTTTTCTAAAAATTTAAGGCGTTAGAATTTTTTTTAAAAATTTTGGAAATTTTTTGTTAATGGAAAGTCAATTTCCAAATTGAAATAAAAACGTAGGAATTGAACTAGAAAATGGAAACCACTGTTTTGGTTGAAGTTAAAGGTTTGGAAAAGGTGAATATAAATTTTTCACGAAATGGATTTCTGAAAAGTTAATGAAGTTGGAGTATTTTTCTTACTTTGCAATTTCGAGGACAAAATTCTTTTAAGAGGGGAAGTTTGTAACGACCCAGAATTTCCGTCATTTGAAATTCGTATATTTAATTGATTTTAAATATTAATAAGTAAGATTTGGAAGTCGAATTAATTTAATTTCGATATAGTGATTTAATTGGGCGATTAAATTATTAATTTAATACTTGAAATTGGGTAAATAATTGAAATCTGAATTAAATGTGATTAAAAATGATTTATAAAGTTATATTTAATCATATTGGAGTTATAATATGTTATAGAACTTTTAAAATTGAATTTAAAGTTAAATTGCGAAAATTGAATATTTTAATATTTAATCGACGAGTAAAAAGGACCATTTTCCAAACAGTCTCGGATTTCGACGAAACCAGTTTCCTCGGATCCGTAATGTTATATTATTATCAAGTTTTAAATTTCGTGTCAATCGGAGTTGTCGTTTGTCTGAGGCAAGCCAAAACGCATCGAAATCGGTTTAAATCGATTTGATTTAAATTTGATCATTTATTTCCGTAACTCTCACATACAATCGAATTAGCTCCCAAAACATGTTCCATTGTGTTCGAAACGCGGGGTAAACCTTAGAAATGCCAGCCGGCACGTTTGATTTCGAGTTCGAAAATTTTGGAGATGAATAGTGTCGCGCAATTTTCTATATAAGGCCTCATTATTTCAGTTTTTATCACAAAACCCTAACAAAGCTTATGGCCGCCAGTTTCATTTCTATCGCCAGAAATTCGCAAACTTCTTCCATTAATCTCTCTCAATCCGTAAATCTATTCAAGAAACTTTCAACACGAGAATTATAGAGCTCGTCGAGTACTTCGATTCCATACGGTGATGATCGGAAACGGAGCTTCGGATCAACGTCAATTCTTGCTCAAAGGGACCGCGTTCGGGCACGAATTTCCAGGCCTATGGATGGCTGAGCTTGCCGTGCTCATGGCTGTGGGTAGCTTTCGTCGAGGGCATTTAGGTGGAAGTCGCTGATCGTCTTCAAATGCTACGGAATGGTCGCGAAAATTCAAATCCTAGAGGCGGCTATGGGTTCTTTGGACGTGCATGTGTACTGGAGGTGGAAGAAAGAAAGATGCACGGCCCAGATTATAGGGCAAGGAAATCAAAGGCTGAGATTATTTCGAGGTTTAAAAATAGAAAATAAATATTGAAATTGATTTATACAAATTCGTACAAACTTTAAAATAGTGTAACTTCTTCATACGAGGTCGGAAAATTACGAAACGAATTGCGTTGGAATTGTTTCGACGAGCTCTTCGCGATGGAGCTGGTTTGGAGTCGTTTGGAGTCAGTGAAAATTTTGAGTAAACTTAAACGTGCGTTTAATTTTATTTGAAATAAAACGCTGCAACCGTTATTGAAAGCAAGGTGAGAACTCCTCACTCAATCGAATATTTTGTTTCGATTTAAATTTTAAATAGTTAGATTTAAAATTGTTGATAGTGTTGATTGTGATGATTGGTTGATGAATTGTTATCTATTGTGTTAAATAGACCCTGTACGCCGTATATTAGGCGGAGGTTATTTATTAAAAACATATACCGCGATAATTCCACATTGAAATGGAATTGGTATTATATATGTATTTGGAGTTGATTTCCCGCATTATATAGCTGATGAGACCCTATTGCGCCGCATAATAGCGGATAGTATTTTATACATCTCATATACCGCGATATTTCACTTTGATGTGAAATTGGTATTGTGCTAACATCTGTGGATGCAGGGAAACAGGTTGGAGGGATCCAACTGGATTCCCCAAATAATTGAATTTATTTCAATGTTGTGTGTTGATTTATTTATAATTGCCGTGTGATTATATTGTGATTGAATCTGTAACGGCTGTAAATTAGCCGAAGATATTTTTGGTATCGTTGGATACCGAAAAAAATGAAATTGGATTTTCGAAATGTAAGTTGAAAATTTATCGAAAAATTTATTTTTGATAATTTGATAAATTAAAAGGAGTTTTAAAGATAAAAGTATTATTTTTGGAATTGTATAGAAATAAATTTCAAATATGGAAAAAAGGCTAAATAAATGGATTTCGAAAATATTATTTATAAATTGAAAATTTTATTTAAAATTTGGATTTTTGAATAGTTTGGAAAATAAAGGAATTTATCTGCTTAAAAAAGGAATTTACTTTAAAAAGGAAATAGATTTAGAAATCCATTTGGTAATTGATTTTTGGTGATTAAAGATAAATCTTTTGAAAATGTTTGGAAATTTGATTTTGTGTTTTAAAATAAATTTGAAAATAAATTTGAAATTAATTGATTATTAATTTACTATAACTAGTAAAATTGATTTATAGAAATTTATCCGATTTTAAATTTAATCAGATAATTAAATTAATCCTACTTATGGATGTTTGGATTATATTGGATGTTGAATTGTTTGACATCTCTGATAGGTGATGTTTTGTGATATAGCCTGATGTGTGTTGTGATTTGTTTATCTGTGATATATATATATATATCTATGATCTGTGAATGAAAGATAAGCATTATAATATATACCGCTTATCAATTATATTGTTATATTTGATCCGTGATGGTTGAATGTTGTTGCACTATTGTGTTAAACCCGTGGACTACACAATACACACACAAATGTGGATTTCACGTGGAAATCGGCTAAGTCAAAGATTTTTTATCAATTTTGGAAAAATTGAATTTTTGAATCCAAAATAGTTTTGGAATTGAAATTGAATTTTTTTGGAAATGAGTTTCAAAAAATAAAAGTTATTTTAAATAACTTAATAAAATTTGAATTTAAATCATTTGATTTAAGTTTGAATTCAATATTTTGAAATTGAATGCAATAATTTGGGAATTTTGGTTTAAAAGATTGTATAAATAATAAAAGGTATTTATATGGGTTTTTAACCATTTAAAATATGGTTTTGGAAAATTTAAATTTAATCTCAAGTTTATACTTGAATGGCTTTAACCTATGTAATTGTAACCAGTTTTTCCCAAAACGAAAACTATCTGTTTTCAAATGATAATAGCTTTCATAAAGTGAAAAGATTTCCAATTTGTATCGAAACATTTCAAGTTGAAATGAAATTGTAAATAGTTTGGGAAAACTAGGAATTAACCTTTGTGAAGATGATTAAGCTTTATTTTGAAATCAAAGACGATTTTAAAAGGTGTATCTTTTATATTATAAAAGATTTGAATTGTGAATAGTTTTGAAAACTATAAGTTAAATCTTGATTTAAAGATTTAATGGGTTAATCCAATTGAAATGGGAATTGATTTGGGAATCTGTGAATGAATCTTTGTGAAACTGGGTAAACTTTGTGAAGTAAATCTTTTTGTTTAAAGATTTAAAATGGTAATTTGTTTAAACCATTTGAAGGAAAGGATTTGGGTAATAAGTTGTGACTTGATTGAAATCCCTATATCCATATGTTTTAAATATTGTGCTCACTATTCGGGTTAGCCGGGAAAAGATCTTTGTGTCATATAACCCATTCCGAATTAGTGATACGACGATATGGATCGTATTGAAGACCTGTGGTGAAGACCGGGTATTTGTGAAAACGATAGGATGACCTATCGATTGTCTCTGCACCGTTAGCTACGGTATAGAGATTTCCTTTGTGATGGGAAGTTTTATCGGGATTGTGGAAACCTGGATTGCAAGGGCTTCTTCGAAAGTGCCTTCGGTTCTGTTCGAACCCGGAACAGACTTGTATGGTTACATGTCTGACATTACATTTTGAGATATAAAGCTGAATTCTTTCAAATACATTTCTGTTTCGGTGGCGGAGAATTTACTCTCTTAGCTTAACACCCTTCTCTGAGACGTACGAGCTCAGAGGTTATGTAGTTGAAATTTATCAGTGATATACTCCCAATTTGGTAGTGTGGCATGCTGATTGTTGCTGTGTGATGATCATTTATTGATCATTTGTGATCAAAGCGTGGCTTTGTGAAAAAGCGTAGCTTTATGGACGAGACTTCGTCAGACCTCACAACCCGGAAATGGTCGAAACAGGAAAGATGCGGCAATGTTTCAGGGGTAGCTTCCCTAGGGTATGACCATTCCTTCTAGAAAAGGGTAGTATCATGGTATGGAGCCCAGATACTTACTCATGTGGACACACTTTATTTATTATGTGTGATGTTGATTACCGAGCGCTCGGATAAAGGTCCCAAAGGACGGGGGTGGCATATCTCAGGTTTACTACCCGGGAAGGGGGTAACCAACCTTGTGTTGGCAGAGAACAGGTTGTCTCTCGGAGCGTCCCGCCAGAGTCGTTCCTACGTGGCATAGGAAGTTCCTTAGCATGACCATTTGTTGGAAATCCAAAGAAACAATATGAGCTTTTTACGATTGCAATTGTATAACCTGTCTCCTCAGGAGGCAGCTATAGCAGGCATAATATAATGGTACCTATGCTGGCTAAGATTAACATTGTATTTTCAAAAGAATTTTTACACTATGCACTAGTAATAATACCAAAAGAGTTTGTTTTGCGTAGTAAGCATTTTTGACTATCATAAGAAGAAATCTCCTCCAAGTCTACGATTGCATTGTGTGTGTGGTGGGAGGTCTTATTGGTAGTTCCATTTTACAAAAGCATTGCAGATATTTTCCACTTCCTTTGTTGTTGTTGTTTTGAAGATAAAAACTGTTTTAGTTCTCACACCAGTCACCATGACTGACCTGGAATTTATTGTTTCCTTCCTAAACTCTAGGTGCCCACCAATTTCCACACGGGCAGTCTAGAGTCAGGTTATCAGGTCATTCTGGATTCAGGAGATGCTGTGGAGCTTAAGTGGCGAGTTGGATGGCGAGACGTATCACTTGTATACGATATTATTTATTCCGATGTGTATTCTGTGTGAGGACAAGTTTATATAACTGTCCAGTTGTGTTGTATATTGTTGTTGTAAACTCTGATGATGTAATGTATAAAATGATATAGTTCTTTGATTTAAAGATTATTCATTTATCTATTATATGTTGTCCCGCTGCGATATGTGAGATTCTGATATTGTTTTCTGTTTCTGTGGTTTCTGTTCTCTTTTTCTTCTCTCTTCTACTACCTCTGCTTTTTCTCCATAACAATTCGGTTTTCCGGCATTCGATTGCACGACAGTTGATACAGTGGACGTATTAATGTCGACTTTCGAGTGTCCGAAAGATCGCGTTCGTTACAATATGATAACAGCATATATCACAATATCTGTAAATAAACCAATACTGGCAAGGAATCCAGTTGGATCCCTCTAACATGTCACGTGAAACAAAAATACATATTAGAAAATATGTACAATGTCCGCTTTGAGGCAGACGCGTGTAAAAAAGGTCATCCGCTCATACACGGGAACATATAGGGTCTCATCTGCTCCAATAGGCAGGAATATATCAAAATACCAATCAATATATATATATATATATATATAATATCATATATCATCCAAACAATCACCAATCAGCATAAATAAATTTATTCTCACTTATATAAAAATATAAGTGAGTTAGAAAGAGTGAGTTGTACTCACTTTGATTCCAATAGCAGTTGTAGTGTTTTATTCCGAATAAAATTAAACATGCGTTTAATTTTACGCAAAATTTACACTAGCTCCAATCAACTCCAAACCAGCTCTAAAATATAGTGCTCGTCAATACGGACCCAACTCAACTTGTTTCGTCTAAAATAGACCTCGTATGAAGAAGTTATGAAATTTAAAATTTATATGAATTAAAAGATAATTAATTTACATTTTCTATTTTATTTTTAAACCTCAATCGATCTAGGCCGTTCGTTTTCTTTGATGAGATCGTGGCTGTTGCAATGCTTCTTCCCCATCGTTCCATTCACGCGACTAAACCCATCTAGCTCGTTCGCTTCCTCCGTTCGCCACACCACTACCGTCGCCATCGACGACAATTAGACACCCTCAAAAGAACGGCCTTCACGAGCTCCCCCCTCACCACGAACGCCGGCGAACTCAGCCCCACCATCGCATCAAAAAGCGCACACGAACGGCGATCGTTCAAACCCATTTTGCCGTCGATCCATCACGTTGTTTTCGAGCATCACCGTTGATCAGCTAGATCTCGCGAAGCTCTTCAATGTTGTAGTTGGAGGTTTTTGATGAAAGTCGACGGATTGAGAGAAAATTGAAGGAGAAGACGATGAAATTCTGGCCCTTAAATAGCATGTGGCTGCTATGGTTTAAGGATGAGGAGGGTTTAGTTTTTGTTTGCAAATAGAAAATATTTTTGGCCTTATATAGAAAATTTTACGACACTATTCGACTTATTTAAATTAAAATTCACTTAAACAAATTTTTACGCTTTTCAGCTTGCCACGACTAAACCGTAATTCCGATCGACACAAAATTTGAAACCCTGCAATAATATAACATTATGGAACAACGAAACTAGTTTTGTCGAAATCTGAGACTGTTTGAAAAATGACTATTTTTACACGTTAATTAAATATTAAAATATTTAATTTCTATAAATTAACTTTTAATTCGATTTTAAAATTTTACTAACATCATTCTAATTCAAATAGAGTTTAATTCAATATTATAAATCATTTTTATTCACATATAATTCAAAATCAAATTATTTCAGCAATTTCAAATATTAAATTAATAATTTAATTATCCAATTAAATTATTATATTCAAAATATAAGTTATTCAACTTATAAAATTTACTTCTGAATATTTAAAATCAATTAAATATCCGAATTTCAAATGACAAAAACTCTGGGTCGTTACACATTATCCACTAGGCTTCGGCGTACAACTACCGACCGGATTCTGATGGTTACCACAATCGAATCGAGAGTCGGCGCTTCTACTCCTTCAATATCTCAATTTCGAAACACTATATCATCATTGAGTGTCCTTTACAGCTTGGTTGGGGCACCATCCTCAAATGAAAAACATGTTTTTTTGGATTGTGCTATAGTGAACTCGCGCGTCGGTCTATCGCCCCCAACTGTTCTGTGTCGCGCGAGGTTCTCCAAAAATAGTGTCGATAACTAGTCTCAATTCCATCGATTTGGATCCTTCTCCACCAGGTCCAAAATTGTTACCTTGAGTACTTGGAATTTGAGGTCCAGTAGATTGGTCAGAGTTTTGTGATTCCTTTATGTACTGCTGGAACCTATTGTTCCTAATCAATTCCTTAATCTGATCTTTTAGATGTAGACTGTTCATCGACGGAAATTTATCGGATTAAAAAACCATCAAAAAAATTTCAAATTAAAATAGAACCACAAGCGCATAGCGTACTGTTGAAGTACGTGGCGAGTACGGGTCGATCCGCATGGAATTGATGATTTTAAAAATTTTATTCAATCAAATTAAACCAAAGTCGAGTGAAAGTTAAGCTAGAGAATTAGAAAATTAACAAACTAGCAAAAGAAAATATATGCAAATATAAGGGTTAAATGACAATTTATAGAATAAATCCACTCTCTAGATCATGTAGTTCAACACGTATGAAATCATGATCTCTCTTTTATGGTCATTGGTGCTTTAATTGATGTGCGTATTATAAGTATGGCATATTTGTGCTATTGATTAGCCAACATAAGCCATCAAACTATAACACACCCCTTAAACCACTTACTAACTTTAATGAAACTTGACAATGAAAATGAAAATGAAATCTATTTTAAGTATGGCCTATTAACTATTGATTAGAAATATAGACCATCAAATTTTAATTTCAAATCACTTTCTTTTCCATAATCATATTTTTAAGCAATTACTGTTAGTGATTGTTTAAGCATAGCCTATTTGGTGTCAACAATATAGGCTATCAAATTCAAAGCAAAAACAACAATTAAACCACTTTAATCATTCTTTATTAACCACAAAAAGAGAGCATGAATTAACAAATAGTTCAAGCTACATAATTAGAGAGCTTCATTACCCCTAAATTGAAGGGGTTTAGCCTCTCATATTTGTCATTTGATTAACAAATGTAGCTAGCAACATGAAACTAAAAAGAAAGGAAAAAGAGAGCAAAATGAAAAAGAGAGCTAATTAACAAGAATTAGAACTATTCTACTTGCATGAAAGTAAATCTACACTACAATATAAAAGGAAATAAACAAGAAAGGGAAAAGATCATATATTAAATTGCATAACAAAAAGAAAAGAAAATTACATGAAAATAAAAATGGGTAAGTAGCCATGAAAAAAGAAAGAGAAGAGCTTGTTTATTTATGAGCCTAAACTAAACTAAGAGAGACTAAGGGGAAGAGGGTTACATGAAACATAAGGGGTCTTTATACATGTATGAAACCCTAATTCATATTTTTGGGTAATGCCCAAAATACCATTCAGAAAGTGTGGAGGCCAAGTAATCATTAGCTTCTACTAATCATCATTTAAGTGTACATGAAGCCATTAATTCCATAACCATGTGCATTAGCCTTTAATTTGTACATTAAGGTATGTGGGTAGGTGGGGTCCTCCATTATCATGCCTTTGAATTATTTCTTTATCTTCACTCTTGTGCATGCATACATCTTCATGAAACCACTTGTATATGAAGCCAAATTCTTATAAAATAATATAGAAATTTCCAATTAAATTTTCTCAAATTAATATATGCACAAAAATGACCATTTTGCCCTTGGATGAAGATGAATATGTGACAATTTGAAAATAATATGAATTTTGGTTTAAACAAGTTAAAATACCCGATATGATCATTTATTTAATTTAAATAGATTAAATTTGGTTGTAAAATATGCACATTTACGTGCACATCAAATACCCCCACACTTATCTTTTTATTCGTCCTCGAATAAAGAAAAACTAAGATAAATCTGTTTTCATAAGGAGCACGATTGCATTGAGCATATGCAACAAGCGGTTAAACCTTTGGGTGTCTCTAGTAGGACGAGTGTTGTCTCGTGAGGGTTTTCAGCGGATACTACCCACAAAATCCAAATGCAAGATGAAAATATTTACAAAATGCAAGATTTATTTACAAAGAGATGAATGCAAGTTTTTGAAAATATTTACAATGAAGGATTTACTTTTAAATTAACACACATAAGTTAAAGATAGGTTTTGGTTATTATCTTGAAAATTTAAGTCATTTACTCGTCAAAATTTCCAACAAAAATTAAGTTATCATAACAAATAGACTATAGTTTAACTAGTTGTTTCGGTTGATAACAAAGTGTAATTATCAAATGGATCCTTAGTTGATTATCAAAGTTTATTAAAGTGGTATTTTTATTTCTTTTCAATAACAAGTCAAATCAAATAAGTTAAAATAGTGCTTGGGTTTCATTGCTTACTCTCTCCATTTTTTCTTTTGAAAATTTTGTTGATATTAACAATATTTACATATGCCCAACTCAGATAAACTGAGGCCAGATATATTACCCATGCACTGCCTTGAGGACTGATGTGAGGGAAATACAGAGCGTGGCGAGTGAACACACAAGTGTGAACACTTATTGACTGTAGGCGTTATTAGTAAAAGAATTTTATACACACACACCTAACTCAGATAAACTAAGGCCAGATATACCGATCGTGCACTGCCTTTCGGACTTACGTGAGAAGGGTACAGAGCATGGCGAGTGAACACACGAGTGTGAACACATGACTCTGGGTGTTTTTTAAGAAAATATATACATATATACAAGAAATATTTTTTATATCTTGTTTTTTTTTTGATGAGAGAGTTTTGCAAAATCATCTTAGCACCATTTAACTTAGAAGACAAAAAAAATGTTATATCCTTTACTTTAGATTAACCACTTTAAAACAAAGATTTTCAATTTGGATGTATTTTATAATTAACACGTATGAATCTTCCTATATACTAGTTAAATCATAGTTATTTGTAATCAAACTTGATTTTTATTTTTGTTAAGACAAATAAATTTCAAAAATTTCAATTTAATAAACCAAAACCATATATTTATCATATAGTGTTTCTTTAAAAATAAATTAAAAATGCTATAAAAAATTGTTTTTGAGATTTTTTTTAATTTTGGAAAGAAAAAGTAAAAAGAAATCATGAAAAATCAAAAATGATGACGAGTCTCCCCCCACACTTGATTTTGACTGTGTCCCCACAGTCAACCCAATTGGAAGGAGAAAAATAAAAACATAACCTTTATTTAAATGAAAATGAAAAGATGATTATTTACATGATATCAGAAAGTATATCGTTAAAAAGTAAATGAAACGGTCTTCCAAAGACCGATTCATTTGTCTCGTCAAGTATACGAGACACAGCTTAAGCTCGAAAAACCAAACCGTAAAAGATTTCGAAGTTGAACGTTGATTTTGGAAAAACGAATGTCGTTTTATTAAAAATCGTACGAGTTGTTTTATTTTTGATGATTTTTGGGGTCGATAAAACAATTGGTTGAAGTTCAAGTTTATTTTCACCAAATTAAAATTCAAGCTCTTCATTGAAAAATTCTTCAGAATTATTGATTTTAAAATCAAAGTGATGATTTAAATCTTCCCCGTGTGAATTTAACAACTCGTCATTGAAAAGTCCAAAAAATTCGTGCTCATTAAATTCATCTTCCTTTGTTGGATTATCAACAACTTCATTGCGTATCTCAAGTTCAAAATCCAAAGTTGTTGTATTCAAATTTTTGAAATCTAGAAAAGGAAGATCGAATTTCAAATTTGGTTCCACACCCACAAAAGAATTGAAATCCAACTCAGTTACCGTGTTTTCAACAACTTCATTAAGATTGTCATTTTCGATTTCAAAAGTTGTTATTTGAAAATCGTCGATTTGGGTAAAAGATGGATTATTAGTTAACTCGTCACACGTTGGGATTTGGTTTTGTTATTCATGTTGTTTCATATAAGTTTCAAATAACGAATCCGTGTGATCATCGTAAATTTCGTTCATTTGTTCAACAAAATCCAATTTATAATTATTAGCTTGAGGATTTTTGATTTGGATTTGTTGAGAACAAAATTTTTCACTTGCATCATAGTCGAGATTATTCCCGTTGCCAAAATTATTTGAAAAGTGGATCACATTTTCGTTTTGATTTTGAAATTCATTTTGGAGTTCAAAATTGAATTGGCATAGGTTATACTCGAAATCGTTTGAATTTTGAAGTGAATTCAAATTTTGATTATTTTGAAAACTTTGATTTGAATCATTGCCCAAATATGAATTACAAAAATCATTTATCATTTGATTTTGTTTTGTAGAGATTTCAAGTAAAGACGGAATGCTCTTTTCGAGATTTGAGGGTTGGTCATCGTTTTGAAAATTTTGTGATTCAAAATTTGAATCATTTAAACAATAGTTGTTGTTAAAATATCCATACAAATTTGGAGTTAAATCATATGGATTATATTGATTTTCACAACTATTGTAAAATTCACGTAAGTGGGGAAACTCGGACATTTTCAAGAATGTTTTTGTTTTTTTATAAAGGAAAAATATTTACAGATAGAATTTATTTTTCAAAATGGAAATTGATTTTTGTTTTGTTTTTGATTTTTCAATTTTTTTTTTGTTTTTTGAAAAGATTATATATATATAATGTGATTTTTGATTTTCTAAAAACTAAGTACATTTATTTATTTATTTTAATTTTTGGAATTTTGATTTGAAAATTTTCAAAGGAAAAGGAAAAAAATTGAGTTAAGAAATATTTACAATTTATTTTTTAGTTTTGGATTTTGATTTTTTTTTAAATATGCATGAACTAATGCAACTAAATGAATGCAAGGGTCTAATTACAACTTATTTATTCTGAGTTAACCCACAATTGTATAATCACACTTTGTCTTAAATCAACAAGATAGTTCTCAGCCAGGTAACGGGCAGGAGTTATCGGTGCACCACGAATCACCGTAGCAATGCAACCGAAGGTTTAAGTACCTTCAGAGGAACAACCACTATAATATTTACGAATCACCGTAATATTTATAAATGATTATTACTCTGCCGTGGCCTAGATACCAAGAAATTAAATTGATAAAAGAAGACAAATTGTCAATATACAATTAAGAGCTATCAATGTCTAACTGTTATTACTAAACAAAATTCTAGAAGGAAATGCAAAGCAGAAATTAAACGTGTATTAACAATGCAACTACGAATGGATTTTGTTTTTGGTTTTGTTTTTTTTTTATTTTTTTTAAATGCAAGTAAACAACAATGTAAGACAAACAAAAACAATAGATATATACAATGCAAGGCAAATAAAAAGAAAATTATAAATAAGCAAGCACTTATTTTTTTGGCAAGCTCAGCAAAGCACGCAAGTCTTCCAATTTGCTTTGGCAACCTGAAAATAAAAACAAGATATGTACAGGTATTTTTTCTTCAGTATATAAGGATGGAACTGAAAAATAAATTAAAACAAAACAAATTTACAACTAATTTTTTTTTAAGGTAAACAAATCAAATTGAGCAAACCCCCTTTTTTTTACCCAAGGAAGAAACTCAAAACGATTGAAACCAAAACAATTTGTTTTTTTAAAGAAGAACTAAATGAAACTAAAACAATTGAATTTTTTTTCTTTTTTAAGAACAATGGACAATGGACTTCAAACAATTCACCAAACCATCATGATAAAAAACAAAATCAAAATGAATTTACAAACAAAATACACAAACTCCTTCCCTTATTTTTTTCAAGATAGAATCACAACAAAGTCAAAAGAAAAAGAAAAAAAATTCTCTTTTCAAAACAAAATAAACCAAACAAAATAGACTTTTAAAACAAAACAAACCAAACAAGAATACAAGCCCACCAGCAATTATCGGCCCAGTTATTTTATAGGTATTCTTCACAAAAACAACAACAAGCAAGCACGTTAAATGGTCAAAACAACCTCCCCAATTCAACAGAAAGTTAGCAGCTCAAATTCAAAATTCAAGAATCAAAATGATTTAACAACTTAACATCTCGTGATTGATTGGTTTGATTCAAGTGCGAGTTGGTCGAGGCGAGTTAAGGTGGTGGCAATTTCGAGTTGATCGATGGTCGTGGAGGAGATTGGGGTCGCGAATTGGAGTTGGCGCTCGAATTGGAGGAGGCGGAGTTCAAAATTTGGTCTGTGGCGGTGAATTGGCTGTGGAGGTAGTTCGAGGTGAATTTGGATGTTGATTTTGTGGTTTGGCGACTTGTTCATGGGTTTGTTTGTAGGAGACGATGGTGGTTTCAGTGCAGGTTAGTTCGTTGCAGTTTCGATTGAGTGGCTGTTGTCAGGTTTGGGTTGGTCGATTGAGAGTATTTGAAGAGTAGTAGTTGGTTGCTCGATGATTGACAGTGTGATGTAGGAGGCAGCGTAGGGGAGTGATGGTCTATGGTATGCAGACAAGTGGGAATTGCAGTTTGTAGTTGCTAGCAGTTTGTAGATGATAAAGTGCTGGCAGATATGGTTTCAGGTGATTTCGACAGTGGCAGTGGAAAGGCAGGGGGTAGATGTTGAGGTGAACTGCTGCAGTCGATTGGGGACAGTGGATGTTGTTGTTTTGATTGGTAGAGGTGGGAGGTGGTCTTAGTCGTAAAAAAATTGTAGTTGTTTGCAACGCAGAGGCAGTACTTGGATTTGTATGAGATTGGCAGAATGGAGATGAAATGTCAGTGCATTGAGGTAGAAGAGGGGTTTGTGGATATGTGAAGTTATTGCACAATGTTGTTTGAGTTGTACAACAAAGTAGTAGTGATAATGACAGTGCGCTATGAAGAGTGAGCACTGTATCGAGCAGAAGAGGACTGGTAGTATGATTGCTGCAATTTGTGTTTCAGGTGAGTTGTATCGAGCAGAAGTTGTTTGTTTGTTGAAGTTGAAGTTGTTTGTGGGAAAGTTGAAGTTGCTGTGTTGCGTGACAGTGTTTTCAAGTTGTTGAGGCAGGCAATGGTGGTTGCGGTGGCAATTGAAATGAGGTTGGATAGTTGTTTTGTGATGCACAGAAATGTGCAGTGGTATGGTAGGATGGTTGATGGATTTTTTGTGTGTTAGTGGGTGGAGGTGGATAGATGGATAGTGGGGTGCTGGTGGTAGTTGCAAGACAGAGGGGTGTTGAAGTTTGGGCGTTTGCTGGTTGGTGGCAATTTGATGTAGCAGTCAGAGGAAGTTACAGTGTATTTGATGTGCACTGATATGTTGTGATATGGTGACAGATATGTTTGGCAGAGATGTTTGCAGTGTGATGGTGGAAAGGAGTGGTGAAATTGAAGTGACAGAGGTTGATGTCTGTGGAATGCTGTTTTGGATTGCAGTGTGTGTTGTTTTGTTGTCGCTGGCAGGCGAAGTAGACAGAGGAAGTTTGAAGTGGAATTATTTGAGGACTATGGTGGAGCTTGTTGAATGAGGTATGTTAAGGTTGTGAAGAAGTGGAAGTGAGGTTTGTGGTGACAGTTTTGTTGTTTGAAGATGGAACAGGTTGTTGTGAAGGTGATGGGCAGTGAACAGTGTACAGGCAGAGAGCAGTTTTGTAACTGAGAACAGTGAAAAGAGGATAAAAAATATATATACAAATGAAAATGTGAATGACAATGTAAAAAAATGAAATGGTAATTGCAAAGGAAATAAAGTATTATTGTTCGTGTTTTGAAATTGTGATGTTTTTTTTAAAATAGAAATGCAATATACAATGCAAACTAGAACAACAACAAATCAAATGCAAAAAAAATCACACAAGCACACAAAATATACATATATATTTTCTCCTTTTTTTACGTAAACACACACAAAATAAAAACACACAACAAAAATCAAAGAACAAATAATTTGAAGAATAGAAAAATTAAAATCAAAACAAATTCCCCGGCAACGGCGCCAAAAACTTGTTCGTCGACGGAATATCTATCGGATTAGAAAACCATCGAAAAATTTCAAATTAAAATATAACCACAAGCGTACGGCGTACTATTGAAGTATGTGGTTAGTACGGGTCGATCCGGAGGGAATTGATGATTTTAAAAATTCTATTCAATCAAATTAAACCAAAGTCGAGTGAAAGTTAAGCTAGAGAATTAGAAAATTAACAAACTAGCAAAAGAAAATAGAAGCAAATATAAGGGTTAAATGAACATTTAGAGAATAAATCCACTCTCTAGATCATGTAGTTCAACACGTATGAAATCATGATCTCTCTTTTATGTTCATTAGTGCTTTAATTGATGTGCTTATCATAAGTATGACATATTTGTGCTATTGATTAGCCAACATAAGCCATCAAACTATAACACACCCCTTAAACCACTTACTAACTTTAATGAAACTTGACAATGAAAATGAAATCTATTTTAAGTATGGCCTATTAACTATTGATTAGAAATATAGACCATCAAATTTTAATTTCAAATCACTTTCTTTTGCCATAATCATATTTTTATGAATAGGTAATTACTGTTAGTGATTGTTTAAGCATAGCCTATTTGGTGTCAACAATATAGACTATCAAATTCAAAGCAAAAACAACAATTAAACCACTTCAATCATTCTTCATTAAGCACAAAAAGAGAGCATGAATTAACAAATAGTTGAAGCTACATAATTAGAGAGCTTCATTACCCCTAAATCGAAGGGGTTTAGCCTCTCATATTTGTCATTTGATTAACAGATGTAGCTAGCAACATGAAACTAAAAAGAAAGGAGAAAGAGAGTAAAATGAAAAAGAGAGCTAATTAACAAGAATTAGAACTATTCTACTTGCATGAAAGTAAATCTACACTACAACATGAAAGGAAATAAACAAGAAAGGGAAAAGATCATGTATTAAATTGTATAAAAAAATTACATGAAAATAAAAATGGGTAAGTAGCCATGAAAAGAGAAAGAGAAGAGCTTGTTTATTTGTGAGCCTAAACTAAAATAAGAGAGACTAAGGGGAAGAGGGTTACATGAAACATAAGGGGTCTTTATACATGTAAGAAACCCTAATTGATATTTTTGGGGAATGCCCAAAACACCCTTGAGAAAGTGTGGAGGCCAAGTAATCATTAGCTTCTGTTAATCATCATTTAAGTGTACATGAAGCCAATAATTCCTTAAGCATGTGCATTAGCCTCTAATTTGTACATTAAGGTAGGTGGGTAGGTGGGGTCCTCCATTATCATGCCTTTGAATTATTTCTATCTTCATTTCTTTATCTTCACTCTTGTGCATGCATACATCTTCATGAAACCACTTGTATATGAAGACAACTTCCTATAAAATAATATAGAAATTTCCAATTATATTTTCTCAAATTAATATATGCACACAAATGACCATTTTGCCCTTTGATGAAGATGAATATGTGACGATTTGAAAATAATATGAATTTTGGTTTAAACAAGTTAAAATACCTGATATGATCATTTATTTAATTTAAATAGATTAAATATGGTGGTAAAAAATATGTACATGTGACGACTGCCCACGACCCCTGCACTGAACCTAGATATAGTGCGCTGTAAAGTGTGCCAGGCGACCATGGACGATTGTCAGGGTAAATTTAAACAACAGAATCTATCGTATTACTCACAACGCATGGACAAAATACAATAGAATATATATATATATATATATATAGTGAAGCTTCACAGAATAGAATTTCATCAATCAAACTTCATAATAGTTGGATACAAAACATCTGAATAGTCAATACATCAAGCCTCACTACATATCACTCAGAGAATATACAAGCAGCGGAACATCCAGTACATATAGTAAGAAGATAATATGCAATCCTCCAGCTCGTCTTTGTCATCAGCATCGTAGAAAGCAAGAACAGCACCTATCACCTGCTACCTAGTCTGCCCGTCCCAAAATGGACGAACAGCCCAAGACAATAAGAGTTAAAACATAAAGCCTTGAGTCAGACAACAGTCTTAATGAGCGGTAAATTAACTAACAACATACCAAAAGAGCATAAAGGAAAAAGAAATAGGGATCCAACCCTCCCACTCCACCTCTTTCTACAGTGATAGCCCCCAGACACACACTAAGCAGAAGCAAACATAGCAAAGCATATAATTTAAAATAAAGCAATTATCACTCGAGTCAAGGGCGATGTTTTGCAAGTACAAACCCCCAAGGCCTAAACCAAGATCAGATAAGCACCTAGAAAATACCGCTCTTGAGACCGAATGATGATACAACCAAACATCCATGACTCTGGCTATCACTGTTATCATTGCTTCGATATCATCGTTAATTGAATGACCGGCTCATTATTTCATCCGTCCGTCAAGGGCTAATGGAAACCCCGGTTCTAGACATGACTCTGCACGTCATCGTGACCCGTGCCTAGGACTATCGAATCTGCCCAGAGTACTCGACTATCAATCAGTAGCCTTCAGGGACTATCGAATCTGCCCAACATACTATTTCTTTGAGCATGCTAGAACCTTCAACAACGATGAGATCTCAGCCTTCTAGTCATCCTCCTCGACGACTATTTCCATACTAGCTCAAGCGCCTCTCGAGCAAACCATTATCCTCAAACTCAAACCATATCACCGAGTTATCAACATGATTGGAATGATCCCGTCTGGATTAGACCAAGACTATCTCATACTATGCTTCGCCTCATCATCATCATAGCAAAGCCTCATCTCAACATCATCATCAAATCTATCCATATGAGCTTCATCATCCGCCACATATGCCACGAGCAGCTTTTCCAATTCAAGAGCCTTTCCCTTAGCTTTTGAATCATCTTCGACCATCTTGTCTAAATCAAATCATCAATCATCTAATTCATAGCAATCAATCAAGTCAAACATTTACTCCAAGTAATCAAGTATTCAAATATGATCTAATGAACAATTATAACGATAATGGCAATTTCGTAAATAAAGAGTCTAAAGTCTAACAAGCATGAAAACATGAGCAATATCTCTATAATCTTGATGAATGAACTTGCATAGGTTAACATGTAGTAAAATGGATGTCAAATCATCATGAACAATGGATCTATACTTAAGTTTACAAAAATGCATGAAAATCACTACTTTAACACCAAATCACACCAACAATCCGATATACTCCTTTGGATCCGTGTGAGAGATAATCACCACTCACCAAATCACCTAAACAACCCCAAAAGCAACACACTTCAGATCTGGACAGCGAAGGATCTAACTCGATCTATCACAAATCCGCTTCAAACGATGAAATCTCTCTTCGATGGATGTAGATCTTTGACTTTAGCTCTTGGATCTTCGATCTTGGATGGAAGGAAGTACTAAATCAAAGTGGAGAAAAGAAGTGAAGAAGTGTAGAACTCAAACTCTCAAAATGGCAGCACTTCGTCGCTTCAAAATCCGGATCCCAAAAATGAAGAAGAACCCACCTATTTATAGGCAGATTTTCCTTAGGTCGCTCGCTCTTAGGTCGTCCACGACCTAAAAACCCCCGACCTAAAACCTACGACCTAACAACCCCAAGCCTCTACGCGACCTACGACCTAACCCAAATCTGCGCATCCATGCGACCTACGACCTAACACATGCGCGCTTATACGCCCTAACGACCTAACATATGCGCGCCTCTACGACCTAACACACACACGCTTCCTCGCGACCTACGACCTAACACACACAGAAGCTCACGACCTAACTAATTTAGGTCGCCTACGACCTAAATCAACACAGAGGCTCACGATTTAACTCCTTAGGTCGTCTAACGACCTAACTACGCTAATTCGCTATCCCTTAGGTCGCTAACCACTAGGTCGCTAACCACTAGGTCGCTCACCACTAGGTCGCTCACTACTAGGTCGCTAAATACTGTAGGTTACTAACTCCTATAGGTCGCTAACTCTCATAGGTCTCTCCAACTTGTTAAGTCGCTCATCCGACCTAATCCTACCCCACGACCTAAGCCACCATACGACTTATCTTCTATACGACCTATCCCCAAAATCCTTAGGTTGCCAACTACCTTAGGTCGCTCCACTTTCTTAGGTCGCTCAACTTCACTAAGTCGTCTACTCCTTAACCAACTTCCTTAGGTCGCTCCAAACTTCTAGACAACTTATCAACAACACTAACAGTCTAATAATAACTGTTTTACAATGTTTCGATCCGTAAATATACGGGTCGTTACATTCTCTCCCCCTTAGGAATTTCGCCCCCAAAATTCCAAACAAACAGAGCAATCAAAAGACTATTCTGCATGCCTACCATCCATAGCAATCAACAAACCATGCATCCAATTCTAGCTTAGCATGCAAAATTCTAAAACTAGAACAAGTTACAATGTCGTTAGATGACACGACACCTTAGGGCCATACCTTGAAGAGTTTAGGATGAGCTGCCTTCATCCTCTCTTCCACCTCCCATGTACAGTCGTTATCATCATCACTCCATTGTATCTTGAGCAACTTAACTACCTTCCTCCTAAGCTGTTTCGTGTCGGTTTCCACAACACGAAGCGGCTTACGAGGTCTCTCAACAACTGGATCGACTTCTAAATCTTCACAGCTATCAGTAGAAACCACTGTATTCGAGTCGTGCACATACTTCCGTAGATATGATATATGAAAAACATTGTGCACACTCGACATCTTTTCTGGTAACTCCAATCTGTAGGCGAGCTTTCCAATTCGCCCGATGATCGGGAATGGTCCAACAAATCTCAGAGTCAATTTTCCTTTCTTCCCGAATCAAATAACATTCTTCAGTGGAGAAATCTTCACAAAAACCATATCACCTACGTCGAATTCCAAATCCATACGACGCTTATCGGCATAGCTTTTCTGACGGTCTTGGGCTGCCTTCATTCGTTGCCGAATGATCTCTATGCAATCTGAGGTCTGTCGAATCATTTCTGGCCCAAGTATCAACTTTTCTCATGTCTCTAACCAACATGTCGGAGAGTTACACGGTCTTCCATATAATGCCTCATACGGTGCCATACCAATGCTTGAATGGTAACTGTTGTTATATGAAAATTCCACCAAATGAAGGTGATCTTCCCATGATCCTCCGAAATCTAAAACACAAGCTCTGAGGAGATCTTCCAAAACTCGGTTGACTCTCTCGGTCTGACCATCTGTTTGGGGGTGATAAGCTGTACTCAAACACAACTCGGTTCCCAAAACTTCCTGGAAGCTCTTCCAAAATCCACTAGTGAAAAATGGGTCTCGATCGCTGACTATACTCTTCGGAATACCATGGAATCGAACTATTCACTTAACATATAACTCAGCCAACTTTGATGCAGTCCTAGTCGATCGAGCAGGAATGAATCTTGCACTCTTAGTCAAACGATCTACAATGACCCAAATCCCTTCATTTCCCGTTCTTGTGCTAGGTAGCCCATCAATAAAATCCATCGATATTTGCTCCCACTTCCATGTAGGAACTTCTAATGGCTGAAGCAATCCACTTGGCTTCTTCTGTTCGGCTTTTACCAACTGGCAGTTCATGCACTTGGAAATAAAATTTCCTACATCCTTCTTCATACCTTCCCAGTAATAGGTTCTCTTCATATCCCGATACATCTTATTTCCACCTGGATGAATTGTTAACTTTGAGCGATGACCTTCATTCAAAACTTCATTTCTCAATTCATCTATATCGGGAACAACTAGTCGTCCTTGCTTCCGAAGCCAACCCTCTCGATCGATCTCGAATCCTTTATCCTTTTCTGGGTTTAATCCAGATTCCAAATCACGGATAATCTTGACAAGCTTATCGTCTCGCTTTTGGCTTTCGCCAATTCTTTCCACAAGAGTCGGTCTTATCGATAAGTTTGCCAACATCTCAGGTTCCAATTCACATCTGGGCCTGAAGTCAAATCCAGCTAAATACTCGAGATTCTTCCATTCTGAAAACATGACTCCCAATCCTGCATGTCTTCGACTTAACGCATCTGCCACTGCGTTACCCTTTCCCGGAGTATAAGCTATACCAAAATCATATGATGCCAAAAACTCTAGCCAACGTTGCTGCCGAAGATTCAAATCCTTTTGGGAGAAAAGATACTTCAACGACTTATGATTTGTAAACAACTCAAATCGAACTCCCAATAGATAATGTCTCCACATCTTCAGAGCAAAAACAATCGCCGCTAACTCCAAATCATGAGTCGGATAATTCCTTTCATGCGGCTTCAGTTGTCGACTTGCATACGCAACAACTTTATCCTTCTGCATTAGCACTGCTCCAAGTCCAGTACCACATGCATCGGTGTAAACCACCATCTCATCATTCCCACTTGGAATAGTCAAAACAGGAGCGCTTGTCAGTCGCTCTTTCAGGATTCTGAAAGCTTGCACACACTTAGCATCCCATCTGAATACTTGGTTCTTTTTCGTCAACCCTGTTAATGGTGCAGCCACCTTGGAAAAGTCCTTGATAAATCGACGATAATATCCTGCTAATCCAAGAAAACTTCTCACATCATATGCATTCTTAGGTCTACCCCAATCCTGGATTGCTGCCACCTTAGCGGGATCAACCGCTATTCCATTTCCAGAGATAATATGGCCTAAGAACCTCACTTCACTCTTCCAGAAGTGACACTTCGAAAACTTATCCTTCAGCTGATGTTTCCGTAAGATTTCCAAAACAATACGCAAGTGCGTCTTGTGCTCTTCTTCAGTTCTGGAATAAATCAAAATATCATCCACGAACACTAGCACGAACTTGCTCAACTGGTCTCTGAACACTCTATTCATAAGATCCACAAAATATGCTGGCGCATTAGTCAATCCAAACGGCATTACCAGCCACTCAAAGAAACCGGATGGTGTCCTAAAAGCAGTCTTCGGCACACTATCCTTAGCCACTCTTAACTGGTGAAATCCCGTTGCCAAATCCATCTGAGAAAACACCTTAGCTTCGTGAAGCTGATCAAACAAGTCATCTATTCTCGGCAATGGATACTTGTTCTTCTTAGTCACTTTATTCAGCTCATGATAATCCACACACAACCTCAACGATCCATCCGCTTTGGTTACAAACACAACTGGTGCACCCCATTCAGACACACTACGCCGAATGAATCCTTTCTGCAAAAGATCATCAACTTGCACCCTCAACTCCTGATGTTCTCTAGGCACCATCTGCCTAAGAGGCATCACAACAGGTCTGGCTCCTTCAACTATATCTATACGAAACTCGATCTCTCTACGCGGCGGTAACCCTTTGACCTCGTCAAAGACATCCTCAAATCCATTAGCGATTGGCACCGATGACAGTCCATCCCGTGGAACAACCAGCGAATACATGAAGCTCATGAAGACGCCTTCTTCATGCTTACATCGTATCACAACCTTTCGCCCCTCCACATTCTCGACTGTCACCTCCAACCTTTCACAATCAACCTTTGCCGCATACTTCCTAAGCCAGTCCATACCCAAAATAATTCCGAACCCCGCAAAGTTCAGAACAAAACAATCACAAACAAAAGAGCAATAATGACTCGATACAATCAGACCACGGCATAGCATACAAAAACAAGACGAACCCCCAACTGGATTAGTCACAACCAATAGCCTATCAACAATATCCGGTTCTAAACCCAACCGGCCTACAAGTTCATTACAAACAAAAGAATGCGACGCCCCAGTATCAAATAACACTCTAACTGGAACACCACAAATGGAGAGAGTACCCTGAACCACCACACTCTTTCCCTTCTCTTCAGCGGTAGGAGCTTTTGAAGATGATGGAACAGCCCCCAAAGCATAAGCTTGCACAATCTGCTTGTCCTTCCGCGGCTCTGGACAATTCCTCCTAACATGCCCCAGCTTGTCACAATTGTGGCACTTCACCGGCACCTTCGGATTCTTGCAATCCCTGGAGAAATGGCCCTTCTATTGACAATTGAAGCAGGTCACTTCGCCCTTCGGCTTCTTTTGGCCATCCTTACCCTTTTGTTGCTACTGCTTCCTCTTCTTGTTTCCACCCTACTGTGTGTCTAGACTCCTCCTTGGTCACAGCAACAACAGATCCCTCTTTAGGAAACAGATTCTCATGCCTGAGAACCTTCTCTACAAGCTTCTCAAATGGATCGTCCAAATGATCCACCAACTGCCCCCCAAGATAACTGTCCAAGCCTGTCACAAACTTCTCATTCTTCTGATACGAAGATTCAATATACGACCGAGCATACTTGGACAAAGCTTCAAACTCAGAAACATACTCAAGAACTGGCCTTCCATCTTGCTTGACTTCCACAAACTTCTTGAACAGAACAGACTTCTGAGCTGTAGAAATGAACTTAGCTTCAAATCTGGCTTGGAATTGCTCCCAAGTAATTTCTTCCTCCGGAGTATCAGTGGTGATAGAGTTCCACCAATCAGAAGCTCTCCCTTGAAGCTGTCTTGATGCTAACTTCCTCTTAGTCGCATCCTCAATTCCCAAATCACTAAAGATCCTTCTACAAGCATCTATCCATCTCTGGACTTCAATGGTTGATTCTGTTCCCAAGAAAATCTTTCCTCCAAGAGCAGAATAATCCTTACACAACTTAGCAAAATCCACCGGCTTTGGAGTTTGAATTTGAACTCCAACATCCACTGATGGCCCCGGAGCTGGCATCCTTCTCATGATCGAAGTCATCATAGCTTCGAACATAGCAGCATAATCAGCAGCCCCTTCAGTAGCACGGCCTTCCCTAGCAGCTGGTCTCCCTCTTCGACTCATTCTCAATATCTATAAAAAGGAATGATTAGCACACCTTGAGAAACAACTGCATAAAGGACTCAAACTCTACTAGGCGACTATATTATATATAGTAATCATCCATCACAATACAATTACATCTCTCATACGTAGTTACGTCAGCGAGCGTTGGGTAAAATCGATTAACCAATGCTCTGATACCAAATGTGACGACCGTCCACGACCCCTGCACTGAACCTAGATATAGTGCGCTGTAAAGTGTGCCAGGCGACCATGGATGATTGTCAGGGTAAATTTAAACAACAGAATCTATCGTATTACTCACAGCGCATGGACAAAATACAATAGAATATATATATAGTGAAGCTTCACAGAATAGAATTTCATCAATCAAACTTCATAATAGTTGGATACAAAACATCTGAATAGTCAATACATCAAGCCTCACTACATATCACTCAGAGAATATACAAGCAGCGGAACATCCAGTACATATATTAAGAAGATAATATGCAATCCTCCAGCTCGTCTTTGTCATCAGCATCGTAGAAAGCAAGAACAACACCTGTCACCTGCTACCTAGTCTGCCCGTCCTAAAATGGACGAACACCCCAAGGCAATAAGAGTTAAAACATAAAGCCTTGAGTCAGACAACAGTCTTAATGAGCGGTAAATTAACTAACAACATACCAAAAGAGCATAAAGGAAAAAGGAATAGGGATCCAACCCTCCCACTCCACCTCTTTCTACAGTGATAGCCCCCAGACACACGCTAAGCAGAAGCAAACATAGCAAAGCATACAATTTAAAATAAAGCAATTATCACTCGAGTCAAGGGCGATGTTTTCCAAGTACAAACCCATAAGGCCTAAACCAAGATCAGATAAGCACCCAGAAAATACCGCTCTTGAGACCGAATGATGATACAACCAAACATCCATGACTCTGGTTATCACTGTTATCATTGCTTCAATATCATCGTTAATTGAATGACCGGCTCATTATTTCATCCGTCCGTCAAGGGCTAATGGAAACCCCGGTTCTAGACATGACTCTGCACGTCATCGTGACCCGTGCCTAGGACTATCGAATCTGCCCAGAGTACTCGACTACCAATCAGTAGCCTTCAGGGACTATCGAATCTGCCCAACGTACTCTTGCTTTGAGCATGCTAGAACCTTCAACAACGATGATATCTCAGCCTTCTAGTCATCCTTCTCGACGACTATTTCCATACTAGCTCAAGCGCCTCTCGAGCAAACCAATATCTTCAAACTCGAACCATATCACCGAGTTATCAACATGCTTGGAATGATCCCGTCTGGATTAGACCAAGACTATCTCATACTATGCTTCGCCTCATCATCATCATAGCAAAGCCTCATCTCAACATCATCATCAAATCTATCCATATGAGCTTCATCATCCGCTACATATGCCACGAGCAGCTTTTCCAATTCAAGAGCCTTTCCCTTAGCTTTTGAATCATCTTCGACCATCTTGTCTAAATCAAATATTCAATCATCTAATTCATAGCAATAAATCAAGTCAAACATTTAATCCAAGTAATCAAGCATTCAAATATGATCTAATGAACAATTATAACAATAATGGCAATTTCGTAAATAAAGAGTCTAAAGTCTAACAAGCATGAAAACATGAGCAATATCTCTATAATCTTGATGAATGAACTTGCATAGGTTAACATGTAGTAAAATGGATGTCAAATCATCATGAACAATGGATCTATACTTAAGTTTACAAAAATGCATGAAAATCACTACTTTAACACCAATTCACACCAACGATCCGATATACTCCTTTGGATCCGTGTGAGAGATAATCACCACTCACCAAATCTTTCTTCGATGGATGTAGATCTTCGACTTTAGCTCTTGGATCTTCGATCTTGGATGGAAGGAAGTACTAAATCAAAGTGGAGAAAAGAAGTGAAGAAGTGTAGAACTCGAGCTCTCAAAATGGCAGCACTTCGTCGCTTCAAAATCCGGATCCCAAAAATGAAGAAGAACCCACATATTTATAGGCAGATTTTCCTTAGGTCGCTCGCTCTTAGGTCGTCCACGACCTAAAAACCCCCGACCTAAAACCTACGACCTAACAACCCCAAGCCTCTACGCGACCTACGACCTAACCCAGATCTACGCATCCATGCGACCTACGACCTAACACATGCGCGCTTATACGCCCTAACGACCTAACATATGCGCGCCTCTACGACCTAACACACACACGCTTCCTCGCGACCTACGACCTAACACACACAGAAGCTCACGACCTAACTAATTTAGGTCGCCTACGACCTAAATCAACACAGAGGCTCACGACTTAACTCCTTAGGTCGTCTAACGACCTAACTACGCTAATTCGCTATCCCTTAGGTCGCTAACCACTAGGTCGCTAACCACTAGGTCGCTCACCACTAGGTTGCTCACTACTAGGTCGCTAACCACTAGGTCGCTCACCACTAGGTCGCTAACCACTAGGTCGCTCACCACTAGGTCGCTCACTACTAGGTCGCTAAATACTGTAGGTTACTAACTTTTATAGGTCGCTAACTCTCTTAGGTCGCTCCAACCTCTTAAGTCGCTCATCCGACCTAATCCTACCCCACGACCTAAGCCACCATACGACTTATCTTCTATACGACCTATCCCCAAAATCCTTAGGTCGCCAACTACCTTAGGTCGCTCCACTTTCTTAGGTCGCTCAACTTCACTAAGTCGTCTACTCCTTAACTCTCCAACTTCCTTAGGTCGCTCCAAACTCTCATACGACCTAAGACTTAGACTCTAGACAACTTATCAACAACACTAACAGTCTAATAATAACTGTTTTACAATGTTTCGATTCGTAAAAATACGGGTCGTTACAGTACATTTACATGCACATCATAGGCACTCATTCATATTATGCTTGTAAGTCTCGTTGAAGCGGTAGTACTTCCCAGATTGCTTTTGTCGTTCACTTCCTTCTTGGGAGGCTTGTTATATCGCTCGGTTCCCTGAGTTGTAAGGTAGATGTTCTTTAGGATGTCATTACATGGCGTATAATCCTCGGGTCTCAGGTTCTTGATCCGATTTCCATTCCCATCACGCCTACTAGTGTTCTGGTTTTTCCTTTTCTGATTTCCACCTTTCCCTGCATTTCTTGTCTGGCTCCAGAATTGTTTCCACCCTATTTGACTGCTACATTGCTCTGAACTATCTCCTTTGGTTGCATACTGGTAGCCTTGCCCTCCAATGCATCTGCCTCTTCTAATATCAAATACTGACTTACCATCCGGTTGAACTCCTTTATGGTGGTTGGTTCTTTCATCTTAATCCATCTTCCAAAGTCTATGTCCGGATGGATAGCTCAGACTAATGCCATGAATGCCATATCTTCATTAGGATTGCTCACTTTAGTAACCGCAGTATTAAACCGGTCCATAAAGGATTTTAACGATTCATTTGGCCCCTGGAGAAGGCTAGATAGAGACATCACATCTTTTGGTTTTGCCACGTGAAGCCTAAACTGTTCCAAGAATTTCCTTGCTAACTCGTCAGATGTAGAAATGGATCTTGGTGGGAGTCTGGTAAACGTTATAGAAGCAACAACTTCTAGGAAGATAAGGAAACATCTGCAGTGGTCTGCATCCGTTGCCTTAGCTCCGTCCATATGCCAACAGTACTTATACAAGTGTTATTTGGGGTATGTTGTCCCTTTGTAAAATGACAGAGTGGGCATTGTAAACTTCTGTGGGTATTCTTCCCTTAAAATGATTTCTATTAATGGAGTTCGGCTTGGTGTAGAACCCCAACCATCGTCCTTCCTGCCCTTACTTTTTTCCATCAAGCGTTTAACCATGTCCTCTATGATTGCCTCACTAGTCCAATAGTCCATAAATCAACTGTCAGGGGCTACGCCAAGCTTTTGACTCCACAAATGTCCTTGGTTTGCCAACTGAAGTCTAGGTTCTCCATTCTCCGGGAGAACCACTCCAGCAAAATTTCGTTGGCGCGCTGTTGGCTTTATATCGGCAGTTTCGGTTTCTTTTCCTGCATTTTGCATGTTTATATTAACATTAATTCAATCTCTTATCATCATGTTGTATGTCATCTTTAGAGTCAGGGAGAAGCATTGGAACATTTCTCGGTAGAGCATTCGCTCCAAGGTTCGGGTTCACAGCGGCAAATGGAGTACTTCCATTTCCCTCAATAATAATTCCAGTTGCTCCACCAACTATCTCTTTTTTCTTTTGCTTGCCATCCCTCCTATGCAAGATTGAGATGGTGGAATTTTTCTATTCTATAGCCTCTGCAGTTTCCGGCCTAGTCATTGGGGCAGTTGGTGGTTATAGCGCTAGCAAAGCGTCCATCCTGTCTATAAGAGCTTTTTGGCTACCAGCCATCTTTTAGTTAAGTTGATCGACCATCTGGTTAAATTCTCCTTTCGTCACAACTTCATGATGAGTAAAATATTCTTGTGCTTGATTTCCAGTATTAACTCTTGTTGGTAAGTTGGCGGTGTTGTTGACATCAACCTGCTGGCGGTTTGGTCCATCACTACACTCTATTGCACCGGTAGATCTCCTAGAGATTGTTTTCTTGATCTTCAAAGTTAAGTCTCCAAATTCTTTTGAAAGTATGATTTGTGGATCTAACTTCTGGACATATCCGATCCAAAGTAGAGAGCTAGACCTAAGCCTGGGTTCATTGGTTCTTAGTGAAAGCACCAAAATGTTAAACCAAAAAATGAATCAACACCCTAGGGTGTGATATGAAAGCACCAGCCTTTTAGAATAGAGAAAATATAATAGAGAAGTAGTGGAAAAGTAAATAAACACATAGAATTTTATAATGGTTTGGATGTTAACTAAGCCTACTTCCACTTTATAGCTTTGATTATTGATTGTATATGATTACACGGTGTTTGAGATTGAACAAGCCACAAGTACAGGTGTTAGATCAATTATAAGTCATAGAATTGCCTATAGGAACTGCCTTTGTGATTATTGAATAGAGAGAGTTAAAAAATAGATGAAGATCCTGCGTCGTGTTAGCAGAATTCCCACCATTTGTTAGTTTCTCTATGGATTGTATTTATAGTGGTAGCAGTCGCATTGGGCCAAACGAAGAGTTGGAGCAGAGTCTAGAAGTCGGTCCAGAAGAGTGTGCGAAATCACGACTTCATCTATATTAACCATAGATGTCAGTACCGACTTCTTATGTCGATACCGACCTCTGTGGTTAATTCCAAGGAGGTCGAACTTTTTTGCACTTGTCTTGCTACTTGATTTTGCAATATTCTATGTTGTTTTTTTTGGATATTTGGTTGATAGTGACAATGATTCCTTCATCACATGGTTTATTATGCTATTTTGTCTGCTAACTCTCTAATCTTAGTATTCACGTGATCAAAATCCTTTGATATCGTTTGGGCACACATGAAATAGGTAAAGAAGAGCCTCTGAAAGTTTGAGTGAGAAATATGGAAGTGTGGGATGTCTCCGCCGACCACTTTAAGTCGCAACCGACTTCTCATAGTTGGTCCTCTTGGGTTGAAACTTCTATGAGTTGTTTCTCTAGCCTATCTAGGTATGCTTCTACGATTTCAAGTCATTTTGTTTTCATCTTGACGTTCTAACTTCTTTTGATTTCTGCATGGTTAAAAACCTAGTTAACAATGATAAAAGAAATACTAAGTACCGATAAGATAAATAGTTACATAGAGAGTAAATAAAGGGTAAGCAACTCCTATGATGAGCTTGCCTCTCTACGTACTGAAATCAGGCCAAATCACTTGCTGCCCTGTCTTCCTTTGGTGGGGAAAGAAAGGAAAGAGGTGGGTCTAGCAAAATTCTGGTGAATGAGTACAGGTTTAATATATGTTGATTATGTGCAATTAACTTTAATTCTACCCATTATGATCTAGGGTGTCTTACAAGTGTTCGTGCATTCCTAGGGTCCATTACTTAAGAGTTTTTATCCAACACTCACCTACACTATAGCTTGTGTAGGCTACTACAAGGATCGAACTACAGATCGAACCTCAATAGCTAATGATCGACCACTGCTCCTAAATCTACTCAGTATGGAAACACTACTACTGGAGCTACTTAATATGGGAATATCGCTACTAGAGCTGCTTGATATAGAAACACCACTACTAGATCTACTCGATATGGAAACAATGCTATTAAAGCAACATGGGAATAAATTTCTCATAACTATGACTACACATAACCCAATTAGGCATCGAGGGGGAGCCCGCAATGCTGACTCGTCGGTGCATCTTATCATCTACATCTGTGTCCATCTCTCGATCGTAGTATACGCTTCTTATTGCATGCATCGGGATCCATTGACAACAGTATCATTCCGTGTCAGAATCATGAATGCCAAGGAGTCCCATTGTGTCAAACCTACATACTTTATTAAGCATCAATCAGTGCTGAACGTCCATTGTAGAAGCTCCTGTGAGTGCCATTTGCAATAGAATCGCCCCATTTGGTAAAGTATATCTACCTAACCCTGCAACATCTTAGCGTCAACTCTTAGGGAACTAGCCTCCCTACTCCTAACATCAATATATATGTATATTCTATATATATATTACCTTTGTATTTTAACTAGGGCTTCAGGCCAAGGTTCAGATTATGCATTTTAGCCTTTAACATGTCAACCGCTACACCTTATCGGTCGACTACTTACGATTGACCGCTCATCGTCAATGGTCAACCATCGCATTATAAAATTTAAGGTTTTCTAATTTTTGATTTTTGATTTTAATTATTTATCAATTTCATCAATTCTTTCCGAGTGATTCCTAACTATCAGTTTACAGTGACCAGTCTTTGCAAATTTTAAATCCATAGATTTATGCCAGATTAATTATACTTGTTAAATTCAGATTAACAAATTTTTAGGGTTGCAATTCGATAATAAAGAAGTTTATCTTTGGTCAAATAAAAAAAGATTAGTCAATTTATACAAATTTCAATCTCTAATCAAATCTCAGGTTTAACAATTAGGGTTTACAGTTTAACTACTAACATCCTAGATCATATAGAATAGGTTACAATTAACTGTAAATAATCATCATATAAAACTTGTTCCCACTCACCTTGGATCCAAGCTCTAATTATAAACTCCGTCGGAGAATTGTTACCCGTCAGTTCGCCTCTTCCTTGATCCAATCTACTAGTGCTTTTTTACTTTGTTTTTGAAAGACATTTTATAAGTGGAGTGAAGAAATTTTGCGAGTTTCAGTACGCAGTAAGTTTTCTAGTGAAATTAGGGTTAGCTTAAGTGTAAAATTATAAGGGTTAGAGATTGATTTGAAGCATTGGATTTACTCTAGAGAATCTTTGTTCTCATCTCAACCACATATCATAAACTTGGCCGCAAAGAAAAATATTCAGTGTAATCATCTCTGTCCAATCGGTGCTCTAGATCACGATAATTACACATCAACGATCGACCATTAGGGTAGACCGGCCGACCGCTTTGTGTCAACTAGCACACCCTAGGGTGTCGGTAGGTTACCTAGTTTCAGTATGAAATGTTTTATTTTTCTTTTTATTATATTTTCAAAATTTTAAACGTCCATAACTTCCTCATGCTAACTCCAATTTCAAAGTGTTATATATGAAAATTGTCCAAAAAATCGTTACGAACATAAAGGTATAGGTTTTGTAGCCAGATCGAGACGTTTGTGAAAATTTAATTTTAGCCTTTGTTTTATTTGAATTTGATTTTCTTATTAAATTTTCTACTAAATTTCTAGGGTGTTACAGGACTGCATTCATCTATATGTATCAATTCGAAGAGTTCATTAACTCTTTTGTCATTTCCGCTAAATAGGTGCTTTGCCTTAATCATTTGGGATACAAATTACCAATACCATATGACTAATAATCGTATGATTGAAAATTATTTCTCAAATATTTGGCTTAGTCTACAATTCCAAAACAATAATAAAAATTCTAGATCCTTTATTATTTCCTATAGCTAATGCATCACTTTTTTTACGATAACAAAATACTATTATAGTAGTTTTATCATAAAATGGATATTCATAATATTTATATAAATATAAATTATGTCTATTTTCAACCAATACTGAAAAACGGTTATTATTTCATAAATAATATTTGTATTTGCAGAATCAATTTTTCGTATCTTAACGCGACCATTAATAAATGCTATATGGAACACTCCCATTACTTTTGCCATTACTATAACAGCATATGAAATACGAAGGTCCATTCAACCACTTACTATGAGAAATTTATTTCGTCCACTATAACTAGTTTACGGTCAAGTGTTTTAGAACGAATATCTTGAATTCAAAGAAATAACTCTCATAAAATAAATTCTTTATGAAAATATATTTGGAATACAAATCATATTTCTCATTCTTTTGAAGCAACTACTATTATTTTGTACAATTCTAATTTTATATGTCTTTTCATGAAGTATAGGTGATCGTTCACCCTCTTTAACCCAATTGTTCCTACGTTACCCTCACTCTTGGACATTCACTTTCCATTTTTAAATAGTCAAAACTATTCAAAAGAATTTTTTTACAATAAGACCGCACCAAACTCTTTACAAAAATGCATCCTGATATCCTTAAAATTTTAAGGATGTTAAATATGCTGCACTTAAATAAAATTGATCAAATTTTCTTTTTAGTGATCGAATTCCTAGGTCTGTTTTGTAGCTCTTGGTTGGTGTTATTTTAACACTTCAAGATCGTTATTATATTCAATCGCATTGAACATATGATCTTGAATCATGGTTTAATTTGCTCATTTCGAATCAACTAATTTTATTGAGATTTTGTACATTACAAATCACGACTGTGCACCTTATAACATTTATATGCGATCAATTATGGATCAAATATCCATATCCTTGTTTGCTTATAGTGTTTAAAACACATGAAGGATAGTACATAGTCTCAAACAAATAAACTTTTTAAACGATAAAGGCACGAATGTTTTAGTAGTTGTATAAAGGCAAGAATGTTGAAGTTACAACATGCCAAAGGATTAATTAGTAGGTATATATTTTATATTTCTACATCAATCTTAGTTTAGTTCATTTGTATTTTTAATCGATAAACATTTTACCAATTATATTAGTTGCACAAATTTGTCGAAGTATATTATTTTAACCTGTATAACAAATGTTCTTACTATGTTAGAAAGTTTAAATTTGTTCATTTCATATTTATAATAAGGTCCACCTAGATTTTTTTGTTTCTCAAAACTATAACAAAAAACATAGAAATCTGTCGATTTTTCTAATGGGAGTTAGGACATGCTTGTCTTGGGATTCTGACCTTGAGGTTACTCAACAAATCATAAGCCCATATGCGATGGATAACACCTTATTGGTTGTAACATATACCAATCCTAACCCGGGTGATTGTCCTAATCTTGTCTTGACCTTGAGGATGCTCAATATCGAAAGAGATTATTCACTCATACCCACTATTTTGCGATGGTCTAGATATATCCCATGTAACTCGAGGGAGTTAAACAAATACATGCATGTAAATATATTAATAGTACTATACATAACATCTCGAGCTTGAGTTTGCCCAACAACCAAAGTGTTATTCCCAATTTTCTCCTATAAGCATGTGCCAAAAAAATCAGTACATTAGAACTGTGCAACCAAAAGGAAAAAGTAATTCGACCATAGTATCACCAAAAGAAGGGAACCGTGAAAACCTGAGCATCATTAACCCAAGAAACTATGTTAATGACATCTGGAAAAACACACAATCTATATATAATCAATAAATTAAGAAAGAAATCAATGGCGTAAGACAATATAACAATTGAGTCAAATCAAAGATAGGGAGGTCGATCTTACGAAATTGGTCAGATAAGTGTTTCCTACAAGCAAAAAAGTAAAACAAAGGAACCATCTACCCTCACAAAGAAAATACTTCATAGATCTCTTTTGAAAGATCGTATCATCGCCACCTTGAAGAATGCACCGATTTCTTCTGAGAAACTGCACCACCACTCCTTTGACATTAAACCTACCATCTCTTTGAAGACTATGCCACCTTCTTTCATTACAAAGAGAACTTCACTACCTCCTTCAAGTCCACTCCACCACCTCATAAATGACTACATCGAACACCCTCTTGAAAACATCACTGCCATTACCCATAGAACTATGTCGGTATCTCCCTGATATTTAAACGCCATCAATTAAGACACACACTAACACTAAGAAAGGTTATGTTGCTACGATTCGAAGGGAAACTGCACCAACTAGAAACAAATTAGAAGCTATGACACTATGAGCTAGTGAAGCGCAGTCCTCATGATGAATCCAGGAGTTCACCCTAAGGCTTCAAAACTCAAATCTTCCGTCGAACTTCATATTCAATATTCCCGCCTTCAATCAAATCTTCCCGCTAAAATATTTTACCCATGTCTTATCCATGTCAGCAATTCATGCACAAATCAACAAGCAATGTGAATAATAACACGTGGAAGGATCGAATGGTGAGGAGCCATGTTGAATTAGAGGACTAGCGATCCATGTGATATTGTGGTACTATAAATAGAAGGTTACTGTAGTAGAGAAAGGAATTTTTGGACATTCTCCGAATTCTATATTAAAAATACTTATACTCTCTGCCACTGAAAAAGTTGTACCAGAAAGAATAAATAAGCAAATATTTGGCCCATAGATGTAGGATTCTTTGAAATCCAAATCACGTTAATTTCTACGTTCTTTACTCCTTTTGCACTTTATTTAATCCTTTTTGTGTAAGATCCTTTTTCTATTTTTACCTTAATTGGACGTAAATTGAACTTGACATTTTAACGAATAGTTAGAGTGCAACCTCATAATTTTGTAAGCATACAGCGATATAATTACTGCCATAAGGCAAATTTAACATCATTTAAATTTATTAATTCCTAATTACGTAAGCATTCAATGCCGTAATCATTTCATAATTAACTTGATGTTGTGAGACGAAAAACCTTATTAACAGAAAGAGTATGCAATTAATCTATTAATATATAAATGGTAGAGAATAACTTACATATTAAGGATTCATAATTTTAATATACATATACTCAGTGATATCGATTTAAGAAATAACATGTTTTTTATGAATACACACTCGTGATTCAAGTGTCGGACACATCTGAAATCATGATATACATACAAAATGTTTGTATGTGTTCCACTTATGTTTATACATATATAGTTATATAAATTTAATTTATTTAAAATTGTTATAATTTAATTAACTTATATAATGAATAAATGTAACTTTATTAATTAAATCTTATTTATTTAACTTTAAAGTGTCGAACTATAAACTTTGTACTTTTATTTACACACACACACACACACACATATATATATGTATGTATATGTATATATCAGCATGTATAATCTAATTAATTAACATTTAATTATTAAATAATTCAATAAATTGCAAAAATAATATTTAATTTACCTTAAACAATTTATGATAAATTTTCAGTTATAACCATTAGAGTCACATATACATATATCAATTTATATATATATGTATATTTTAATTAATTAACTTTTAATGAATTACTTATTAATTAACTAAATTAAATTAAGATTTATAAATTTTCAGAAAATATTAAATTAATTTCTCAAAACAATTTTGAAATTTCTTAATTTATCTAATAACATATATATAATTTCCTTTTAAATTTTAAACTCAACAATTAAATTCAAAATGTATTATAAATTTTCAAATCTTAATTTTCAAATTAGCCTAAGGCCCAAAATCAGTTTGGGCTTACATCTAGGCTTACCTTTTGACATACTCCACCCACTGAGCCAGGCCAATAGCTAGGAAGAGAATGATACTTGATTGCCCAACACCAATCCTAAATAATACTATTCTAGATGTCTAGTCGATAGAAAAATTTATTACTTGGCCCCTAATGCTGGCTAACTAGATCATAGACCATTTAGGCTTTAATACCATTTGTAGGAATCGGCCTAGACCGAGTTGGTTAAATAGGTAGATTTAATTTTTTTCCTTATTTGGATTATAGTTGGCTTATGAAGTACAGTGGTTCACACTAGATCAAATATAGTTATTAAATAAAATCATATTTTGTTTAACTTTATTATATATTTGTTGATTAATCATGTTAATTAATTCAACTAAATATTTAAATTTGAATGTATCATATATACATTCAATGATAAAATAACATAACATAATGTAGTATAAGCACGTGTATAACTATACACATATATATAGATTTTGTGATTTATTTCTATTCTATATACATATAGATTATACTTACATATACATGTAATAAATTAACTATATATGAGGAATATAAGTGTTTGAGTATATAAATATGTTTGAATATACTACAATATATGTATATGGTTTGTATACACATATTGGTAGTACTATATATATTTATAGTTTAGATACACACATATATACATGTATGTGATATTTTGTTGCCGCTTATAAATTTTAAAATATATACATATGTAAAACTATGAAAACAAATCTATATAATAAAATTAGTTATTTTCAAACAAGAGAACGCTTGATTGAAAGTGAAGATGGAAATAAAATTATACATTAGATCTAAAGCTAATTAGAACTAAAAAGGGAATAGAATAATAAAGTAATGCTTTAGATTCCCACCGTTACAAACACTAATTAGTAATAGATTCAATACCATATAAGATTCTATGTTAACCATAATAAAATATCCGAACTTTAAAATTACAGATTTGAAAATAATCGTTCAACAAGAAAAATCGAAAGTATTATCATAATTAATGTATTGCTCCAATGACACAATTAAATCTAAAACATTACACATACATATTTACACAAATATGTATATAGTAAATTAAGATTTGATTCCAAAACTTACAGTTGACTAAGCAATAAACTTAAATATATTAAAGTAAAACAAATTAACCTGACTAAAAGTTTAACTCGATGTTAGTTTACAATTTTGAAAACATGAAGATGATGCGCACACACGCATACACACATAGACACACATACCACACATACATAATCCAATCCAATCAAATATTAAGTCCACGATTATAAGCGAATCAAATTGTAATAACAAAAGTAAATTTCATTACAACGAATCATATCTATGTAATTTCATAATCTCAGGTATAACAAACAAGAAAATTAGTTTCAGAACACAAATTGGTTTTAGTACAATAATTAACTGGCAAATTTGTGATAACAAAAGTAATTTTTACATCAGATCAAAACTAGATTAACTAATGATTTCATATCTAATTAGAAGAATATCAATACTCAACAGAAAACATACATAAGATTGATTTTGCATTTAATTAACAACACACAATAATATTCCAAAATAGATTCAATAAGTAGCAATGGATATACATAAAGTGAAATAGATTAGGTTTAGACATCATGAATGAATTCAAAAAAAAGTAAAACCTGAAAAGCCTTGCCCTTTGTAAAACCTTAATTTGTGACTTCTTCTTACATCATTAAATAAATCCGCACCCAACTTTATAAAAGAATAATGGACCACTTGGCTTCTAATTTCCTTTAACATGTTTTGGTTTGAAATTGTTTCTTTCATTAGAAGGAGATGGCAGTCATGGATTTAGAGAGAGCGGAGGAAGAAAATTTTCTGTAAAAAGAAATATAATGAAGAAATTTGTTTTTAATGAGAAAAAGGAATCTCCTTATTAAACTCACCTTTTGAATTCCTTTTAAACTTTCAATCTATCCATCCCCACATGTACTTTAATTATGGTCGGCCAGCTCTATGTAAGGAGCAAAGTTTTCAAAAACACTAGCAGTAATTATTTATTATTTAAACCCCATTTAATATTATATATCGATATCATTTGGATATGTGCAAATATAACTTTTATACATGCACTGTAATAATTCTGAACAACATTCAAAACATAAAATAAATTAATGATAATTAATATTTCTTAGATATTAATTAATTTAACTAATTCATAACATTTTATAAATCAAATAAATCTTATAGTTTTTCAAAAAATTCACAAATATGGTTGTGTGACTCAGAGGTGTGAATTCAGTCAGCAATTAATATTAAACAATTCAAATTTTAATGTTCACATATCACCTTAGCTAGTGGTGTGACAGTTTGGCCGAATCATTGCTTATAGAATTTTTAGAAAATTCATATTTTATATAATCTTAAGCGGTACTAGTGATGACAATAATTTACATGTGCTATTTTCGTCGATACTATATCACTTTAGGATTTATGGAATTTGGTTTTTGACAAAGTCCATAAACAAAGTCCTTGGTTCAGTGTTAACATTTATTATTAACCGTATTACTCTAGCCAGAGATTTTGACTTTGATTGACTACATTTTACTGTGATACTAACTACTAAACACATGCAACCGAGTCGACAAATTCTCTATTGAATAGTGATCTGCTTCCAATGATTCAACTTAGACCCAACTATAGTTACTCGATGGATCATCATGCCATGATTTAACTATAATCAAAGTGGAGTATTTACATTGAATTTCCACGATGTTTACAAGTCAAGTGAAACTGGTGTAACACGGTCACCTTGAGATTTCCTATTTTTCTCAGTTGTTATTAAACTACAGGTAACTCTCGGATGAGTCATTCCATAGTTATCCAACAGCTATGAGTATGTAACCCCTTGGTATCCCCAATAGCGATGAGTAATACATTTCCCCACATTTAGAGAGTGTTATGCACTATGGTCTGTGCCAATGTATCGATATCCTATCTCGAAAATCTTGACTAGAAATATGTAAAACAATATGTTATTTTATATTGTGATAATTTTTTCATGATTATAATCCTTATAGTTATTATCACATAACATATCATTTAAGTAACTTTTTTATATTAATGTACTCATATAAATTACTTAATTAATAAATCACAGTATAACAAGTATATAATAGAAAATTAAACACCTTTATTATGAATAAGTTTGGTTACAGAGTCAGATATATGTAACAAATTACATAATTGACCGTAGGTCATATCCCTAACTCTCTTAGAGGAACATTACATGTGCCATTTAATGAAAATTTTAAATTTAACATAGATGAAACAGAAATTTTACAGATTAATAAACCAACGGTGTTGGAATAAAATGTTGAAAATAATAATGAAAATGTTGAAGTTCAAACTCAAGCCCAAGGCAATATTTTGAAATCAGCACTAAGACTATTAAAAATCAATTTATAATGTCACAGGTGATGTAAATACTAGAGTTTTAATAAGAAGACAATAAAATGAGTTGATTTACATTGCCTTTTTTTCAAATATTGAGCTTAGAAATTATAAAGAAGTCTCTAAAGAAGAATATTGGATAATGGCAATGCAAGAAGAATTAAACCAATTTAAACGTAATGAAGTTTGGGAACTAGTTACATGGCCTAATGATCAATCTATAATTGAAAAAATGGGTACATAATAATAAAATTATGAAAACACTGATATTAGAAGATATAAAGCTAGATTAGTTGCACAAGCATATTTTAATTGTTATATCCTATTCTAATTTATATATATATGCTATGTTATGTATATTTTGTCTTTTAAATATTTTTAAAGTGATAATAAAATTTTTCCAAAGTTTATTGAATTTGTTTTCAATTTTTAAAAGCCTAGTTTGCATTTTTAAGCTATTTTCTTCATTTTATTTTATTTAATTAAAATTTATTTACTTATTTTATGCATTCATTTTTATTTCTGAGTTTTTTTATCTTTATTTATCAATATTTATATGTATTTAAAATTTCAAAAGAAATTAGAGAAATATGAAGAGTTTTATGACCTTTCACTTGCCTTTGACCTTTCACCTCCTTACCTTTTCATTTTCTAACCAACATTTCATTCAATTTGAGGCCGACCTTATCCTATCTTCCGCCGATTTATTTTTCTTTCTCACGCACAAACAAAACCTTCTCAACTCACAAAAACTCACGGCCGTTCTTGAAGAGAAAGTTTGGTAAAATTTTTATTCCTTTTCATTGTTTCTTTCTTGTTTATATGGATTTACACTTGCTTTCTCACCATCTATGGCTCGGCCCCTTGCTCCTCCTTCATCTTGGCTGCCTCCACCACCACCACAAGCAGTCACCACCACCTCCAGCACAACCCCAAGCCCATGGCCATGCACCTTGATGAGTAGATCCACCAAAATCCACACAAACTTCAACTATATGGTTATAGCCGAGCACCACTTGTTCCATCACCACAAACCACCACCTTGGCCGACCTATCCACCACCACCACCAGCATTTTCTAAACTGACACCCACTGCCACATCATCACATGACCCCACTTGCCTTTGGCCATGACCACTTGCCTTTGGCCGTGGCTTGTTGTTGCCTTGTAGTTGCCTAGAATCCATTGTAGTGCCTTGTAGTTGTAGTTCCATACACCTATCTTTTGTACCATCATCTAATCCATGCTAGGCCGACCTATGGACCCAAGATCAGATCCAAACCCACCCCTTAGCCATACATTACTGACCTGTAGCTGAACCATAGGTGGTTGAAAGCAAGTGCAATAGCTTTGGATTTGTTTTATGTATTCATTTCTAACATTGTTTTATTGAATTTTTGGGTTGAAAACTCATGTTGTTTATATTTGTTTTGTTTGAATGTGACAAGGCATTTAGCTTTGGCTCTCCCACACTCAAATCATAGTCGTGCTCTTGTGCCTTTGTGGATTCTGTGTTGTGTGTTTTGGTTGTCATCTCCAGCTTTTATACAAGTGAGTAATTCTCACCAAACGATGTGTACTTATATAACTAGTAAACTGACACCATTTGAACCTGTAAACTATATCACCATGTTATAATTTCCTATGCTATGATCATACGGTGCTCACCCTATTTATACACATGTTATATCATAAGTTACTGTTATATGATGCTGTTTTGTTTATTTATATCAGTTTATCACACTGCAAGTTCCCTGTAGATTAGAATCACTATGGGTTGAAATAATACATACCCGAACGGACTTTTAGAATAGGGAAAAATTGTTATGGGCTGAAATGATAGGCCTGAATGATTTTTATTTATTTCATTTAACTTGGGATTGCGGGTTTGAAATGATAAAACTCGGATTTTTCCTTTGTAAATTACGGATTGAAATGATATATTATCCGTATCATTTGACTTAAGTTAGAAATTTTTATACAGACTGTGGTTAAAACATTTTTCTAAATTTTAAAGAATATAAAAAAATGTAAATATTATGATATTTTGATTTAAATTTAATTAAAAATTATTTTTATAAAATATTATTGATTTTCTATAAATTAAACAAGTGAATTAAGTAAATAGTGAAGTGGAATTTGAAATATAAGATAATTTTGGAATTTATGATTTTGTTTATAAATAGAATTTATGTAAAGTAAGAAAATATGACAATTTTGATTTAAAATGAAATTAAATGATTTTTATAAAGTGTTAATGATTTTGTATAAATAAAATATGAAATAAATGGATATTTAAGTTGAATTTTGAAATAAAACTTAAATTGGAAATTTGTGAATTTTGTAAAAATGTGAAATTTTAATAAAGAAAATAAAATGAAAATAGGTTATATTTTGATATATAAACTTAAATGTTAAGTTAAAATATTTAATTATAAAGAAAAGAAATTAATGCTGGAATTTAATAAGTAAAATTATTATTAAATTTGATTTTGAATGCAAATTTAACTTTATAAAATCATAAATATAACGGTATTTCAACGATTGTTTTAAAATGTGAAATTATATGATTTTATAAGTTAAAATGATTTAAATTAAAATTTAATTGGTTATTAAATTGTATTTAAATTCTTGAATTTTAATTGGCAGCCGTTTTGAAATGCTATCATTTCTAATATAAAGGATATTACAGCATTTTCTAATGCTGTAATTGATATAAATGAACTAAATGGCTAAAATGAACTTAGGGCTGTTACTGCACTTTGTGAGTGCTGTAGTAGTTGAATTTAACTAAAGTTTTGTTTGAAATCTAAATCTATTACAACATTTTAAATGCTGTCTTTTGCTAACTGAATTGTTTTTAAACATAACTTTCCGTAGCATTTTCTAAGTGCCGCGAAAGTTGAAATTTCACTGTTCTAATAAATTTAAGTGAATAAAAGAATTGTGAAAAGACTAAAATTTTGAGAATTGAATATTTGAATATTAAATATAATAATTTCATTTTTGAAATGGTTTAATTGGAATATTTTGATTTGAAAATATTTGGATATTGTGAAATGGATTTAATATGATATTGAATTTTTGAAATGATATTTGATTTATAAGTATAAAATAGCAATTTTGAAATTTTAACCACGGGATGTATTTAATTTATGGTTTAACTGATCCTTAGAGGATGGGCGATCCCAAGCATCCTTTAAGTTATTATGCATTACAGCTACAGTTCACTTGAGTTGGTTTACATTATATAAGTATATATTGTCCTGACTCGAGTGTTTTGTACTTTGCTTTACGCTCGGGTCAGCCTGAGTATTTACAGCTTAGCTTTGGATCTCTTTCTGGAGCTAGGAATCGTTGGAGATTCTGCTTATCTAGTTATCTATCCATTTCAGTTTCAGTTGTTCTATTTCAGCTCTGGTATTATAAACTTCTATGTATTTGAGATTTCTATTGTATATGTTTCAGACTGATATTATGTATTTTGTTTTGAGAGTTTGTTATAGTAGCTTCATGAACTACTATGGTATTTTAATTTCCACTGCGAGTTATTCTGATATTCTATGTCTGTTATTCTGTATTTGATTTCATTTGCTCCAAATTTTATTACAATCTGTTATTTTGAATTATTCAAGTCAGACATGTGTGGATTATTGTCGATTTGAATGGTCCAAAATAGTGGGTCGTTACATTTGGTATCAGAGCCAGGTTTTAGGCAAACCTTAGCCTGAGGAGCAAAAACTCATTAGAGATAGGGTAGAAATACCCTAGAATGAGTGAAATCAATCTCAGAATCATTCCTTTGTGAGAGAACGTATTTTCGAAGTATAAAATGATTTTCAAATGATTTTTGAAGAATTTTCAAAGATTATTTTGATATAAATTTTCTTGCTTTGAAAGTAAAATTTTCTAAACTTTATCCCTTTCGTATCCACCTTATTAGTAATTTCTTCGATTAGGATTCCTTTGAATTTTGGAATGCTCCCACTTGTTCTGAAATCCATTCCTGTCTCCCCTATATGTATTCTTTTGATTTTGGAGCATTGCATATGAATGACCTCTATAAGGATCAGTGATTTCACCAATCTTTGAATGATTTGTAAAGGGGAGAAACTCCTTTACAATTGACATTGATTTACCGGAGATTTCTGTATCCTCGGTTTATGATGTTTTCTATCTTCTACTATATTTTACATTCTATCTCTGGCGATTGAAGGTCGATTTGCCTTAGATTTTCGCATCGATTATATTCCTGAAGTCACGGTTGACCGGTTAAGGTCGCCCGCGATTCATATAAGCTTATCCATCTTCTATTTGGTAATTTAATTATCTTATCTTCATTTGAGCCTATCTTTAAATCAGAATTCTATTTGATTAGAGTCCCTCTAAATTTGAATCTTTGTTTTTCTTTGAAATTCATCCTTGAATCATCCCTTGAAAAATTTGTGGTTGATTGTCTTTTGAAAATTGTGTATTAATCGAAGCTATTATTTTGATAAGGATGATCATATTTTATATAAAGATGAAATGTTTTCGACAAGGATTATATACCATTTTAAAATTGAGAATTTAAAGTTTTGAATGGATTTGAAATTTTGAAATTTATATAAGAAATGGTTTCATACAGAATGATTTATAACTTAAGGTTTTGAATCTAAATTTGAGTGATTGAACTCCGGCATTTTGGAACTAGTTTTAAGATTTTGAAATAATTAATAATATGATTTGAAAGTATTTTCCGAATATGAAATGTTTCAAATGATTTTAATGAGCTTCAAATGATTTCGAAGAAATTTCAAAAGAAGTTGAGAAAATAGAAGTCCAGAACCCACTTATATCGCTGGAAAATAATTTCGGTGATGAATGCATGCATCATCGACATTGATTTTCGAGTTTTAGAGTGGGGGAGAGACCACTTCGGTAGCTTTGTTATGTGGGTGACTTGTGAAACTAATTTTGATTTCAAATTCCGAAGTGTAATGTGATATTTGAAAGATATATGTATATATATTTGAACAATTTGAAATTAGCCGGTGTTCAGTCCTTGAGTTTTGGATTTGATTTGATATAACCCTATTTTTGGAATTGATTTACTGATTTAATTGGTGATTTCCAACTCCTGAATTTGAAAATGATTTCTTCAACTATTTTGAAGGTTCGAGCACTTCCAAATCAAGGTTAACTTTTCAAAGCTAAGAAATTTTGAAAAGTATAAAGTATATAAGTTTGGTATGTATGTTAAAGTATGTAGTAATATGATTTAAATAAGATGAAACTGTTTTGTTAAGTAAATGAATAAGGCTATTTTGAATTTTTGTAATATGAAATTTAGATTTGAAATGTTTTGAAAAGAATTTAGTCTTTAAAATATTTTGAATAAAATTTAGTTTAAATGTTTAACTTAGTAACATCTTTATGAAACTATATATTTAAAAAGTTGGAATAGATACATAAGTTGTACGTATGTTGTTTTATTCTCATAATTAGATTGATCCAAGTTTGAGTACACAAGTTCGAGGTGAATTACACCATTTCGTGTTAGGATTTTTCATTTGATTCTTGATGGCGAATATTTGATATGGATTTTGGGCTTGATTGTAGAATTCTCTATCATAGCATATGGCTATGCAAGGAGACTGATGGTTTCTAGTCGAGAAACCATATCGAAATCCGCATTAGGGAAGTCGAATGGACAATATTAGTTCGAAAGCGAACTTGTGTGATCGAGTGAGCAATCGAATGTGATTTTGCGAAATGATGACATATGTACATCTTATATCCTAATATCATTGATATACTTGGCGCTGAAATTGGAAGTTGTTGGGTTGGATATCTTTAATTTAATTGGAATATTTCTTTTATGAAAAACTACTATCAATTTAAAACCATTTTCAAAAATATTTTCTTTTATTCTTCTCAAACAAACTGTTGTATTCAATTTTATATACAAAACTATTTTATATACAAAACTATTCTAAATTAAAAATCTTTTATAAAGCAAGGATGTTCAATCCCATATGACTCTTCATGTAGCGAAATTGATTTTTGAAATTTTTTGATCCTTATATAAGATGGACTTTATGTAAATATAAGATGATGTTGAAAACCATTGATGTTGGAAATAAATTGTTTGACTTAAATTATATTGATTTGGAAATTTGTATTTATTTTCTAAATTTATTATTTTGGAAACTTTGAAACTAAAGATATTTAAATTGAGAAGAAATAATTGGTGGAATTGTATATGATTTTGAAACTGAACTGATATTGAAACAAATTGAAATTTGAGAACCTTGTGTTACTAAATACTTGATTTGGGAGTTATCGAACATATATATAAAAATTAGTTTGTATAAGTATGATGTTGATTCGAAAACTATGGATTTGAAAAGGTAGTCAATTTGAAAAGTGAAATCTTATATAATTGAAGTCTATATAAGTGTGATTTGATATATTATTGATTTTGGAAAGTATTTGATTTGAAAATGAAATCTTATATATAATGGACTTTATATAAGTATGATATTTGAAAGTGATTTGAAAAGGTACTATATGATACATATTTTCGAAGTAAAGATATGGAAAGTGCCTTATGCTTGATATCCGCTTTGTGGCCACATTGTGGATTCATTCTATCGATATTTTTCTCTGATTTTTGGTTTTCCGGATATGATACTCGAGTTTCCATCGAATTCCATTTCAATCTCCATGGTCTTTCGAGCGCAACTTCATGGCGTAATTGTAGGGTTGGGGGTGGCCTACGGGTACGGATGTTTCCTGGGAGATCCAGGCGTAAACATTGTGTATCTGCGATCTATTGGGTTGCTTGGTAGCGTAATCAATAGGGGCTGCGAGAGCCTAGGGTACGGATGTTTACTGGGAGATCCAGGCGTAACCATTGTGTATCTACAGTACTACCAGTCTTCATGGCGTAATCGCAAGGTTGAGGGGCGGCCTACGGGTACGGATGTTTCCTGGGGGATCCAGGCGTAACCATTGTGTATCCGTGATCCATGATCGACATGTTTTGTTTTTTTCGGATTGTACTTTCCATATCTGTTTTTAAAAGTTTTCCAGTATTTTCACTGGGTGTTGAAACAGGTCTACTAAGTACCTGGAGAATTCTAGCTTTGCACCTGATCAATGCACTGCCAGAGTCTGCAGAAACGAGGATAAACTTGTTAAGACATTGAGTTATGAAAGTATTTTGATAAAATATTATATAAAGGATATTTGATCAGTTATTTCCTTTCTAAAGGATTTTAAAGTGTTTTAAATATTTTTACCTCTTTAACCAACAATTTTAATTAATGGCTCATCCTTGTCTTTCGTCCTATTTTCCCTTCTAGCTATTCCTATTCTCCACCTTGTTAAACTTACCTATAACAATAGTTATCAGGTATAATTTTAATCTTCTTGTCATCTTGTCTTATTCCTATTCCATTCTATCTTTTCTGTGTTTTCCGTACCTCGTTCCTTTTCGAGGACGAAAGGATTTGAGTGGGGGAGAGTGTAACAACCCTAGATTTTTACATATATTTTAATTTTGACTTTATTTTATTTTGAAATTATTTTAAACTTGTTTTATTTCAATCATTTCATTTTTAAATATAAATATTGATTATTATGTGAATTATAAGTTCAAACTGGTATAAATTGGATATTTTCCTAAAAAGTGAATTTGTGGTCAAACTGGTCAAACTTTGACTTTTGAACTTTAAATTTAAATATTTAAATTTTTGAATTTTAACTTTTATTATGAAAATAGATTTAATATCATGAATACTGCTTTTTGTTTCATTGAAATTGGATTTAAACTGTGAAAGTTATACTGTTTTCAATATTGTGTGTATATTGAGTTATTTAACAATATTGTTATTTTAACTTATATAAATAATATTTTAATTGTTATATCCTATTCTAATTTATAGATATATGTTATATTATGTATATTTTGTCTTTTAAATATTTTTAAAGTGATAATAAATTTTTTCCAAAGTTTATTGAATTTGTTTTCAATTTTTAAAAGCCTAGTTTGCCTTTTTAAGCTATTTTCTTCATTTTATTTTATTTAATTAAAATTTATTTATTTATTTTATGAATTCATTTTTATTTCTGAGTTTTTTTAACTTTATTTTTCAGTATTTATATGTATTTAAAATTTCAAAAGAAATTAGAGAAATATGAAGAGTTTTATGACCTTTCACTTGCCTTTGACCTTTCACCTCCTTACCTTTTCATTTTCTAACCAACATTTCATTCAATTTGAGGCCGACCTTATCCTATCTTCAGCCGATTTCTTTTTTTTCTCACGCACAAACAAAACCTTCTTAACTCACAAAAACTCACGGCCATTCTTGAAGAGAAAGTTTGGTAAAAAATTTATTCCTTTTCATTGTTTCTTTCTTGTTTATAAGGATTTACACTTGCTTTCTCACCATCTATGGCTCGGCCCCTTGCACCTTTTTCATCTTGGCTGCCTTCACCACCACCACAATTAGTCACCACCACCTCCAGTGTAACGACCCTGAATTTTGAACAATTTAAATTGAAAATATTTAATTAATTTTAAATATTTGAATGATGAATTGATTCGAATTTCAACTTTTCAGAATAAATTTTGCGATTAAATTTTAGGATTTAATCTACTGAAAATTTAACAATAATTTGAATCGGGATTTATAAATGAATGTAAATAAAATCTGCTTTTGGATTTAAAGAAAATCAAAAATTATCTTATTTAATTTAAAATTAAAAACTTCACATTTTGAAATTGCTATGATATATGCAAATAAATGTAAAATAAGTAATGATATTTAAAAGGAAATAAATTTTATCTACAAAATTTAAATAGCACAAGTTTATTAATAAAAAAACAAAATATATAAAAATAATAAAAACAAAATTTAAAATAAGAAAAGGAAAAAATCCAGTTTAAACCCATACTTCAGCCCATACCCTATACCCATACCACCCACGATCCTTCCCCCTTATCTCTGTTAAACCCGTTTCCCTCTTTACTTCCCTCATTCGAAAAACCCTAGGAAACAAATAAATCAATGGCGGCCTAAAAGAAAAAAAATCTCTTCGTTCGAACGTAAGAAAAATAAAAATGGCGATTCAAAACAAGGGCTCATTCAACTCTTCGATTTCCACGGCTTCGACTTCGTCTTCGTTCTTGCTCGCGCCGACTCCGTCGACAAAAGGTGAGTGAACTCTCTTCACTCACATCTAATTCGAACCGTTCGAACTTGTCTGTTTATTTTGTTTTGTGGACTTTGATTTTCGACTTGGTTTTATGATGAGTTTTGTTTCTGGTCTTTCACTGTAAATTATTGCTTTGTTGTAGTGGTTTACGTACCTTTGTACAATGGTTTCGAATTGAAGCCATGTTTGGAGTTGAAGCTTGAATACTTCCTTTATGGCACTAGGTTGCTTATTTGTTTCGACCTTTGTCTTGGTCATGAGCTCACGGTATTGTGCGATTGCATTGGAGTAATTTGTTTTCTGAGGAGTATTAATTCTAGACGTATGTTGGTTTGTGATGATTTCTAGCTTGAATTACACCTCTTAAAACAGATCAAACCAAATAGAGATTAGTTATAAAAATCAGGATGATATCTGAAATATCGAAAGCTTACTGTATATTAGGCACTATATGTATTGTTGTATACTTATATGTTACGGTCTCTCATTAAGATTCATGATGCTTTAGGAAAATAACTAATGAACTTTGCGAGCCAGAATTTATGAACATTATATGTATAAGAAGCATGTTCAGTTAAACTTAGTTTTATTCGAAATTTTGCAATAAAAGTAATACATATAGTTTCGGAACTATGTGTCTGTCCTTTGTGTACATATTTTGCATCATTTTATTGTCTGATACATTTCCCTACTTAAAACTTGACTCAAAACTTTGTTAAATCTGGCTTTACATTTAAACTCAGTTTTCTTTCTTTAAAATTTTCAAAACATTTATATTTTTGCTTTGCCATGTTGCATAGATTTGATTGTTGCTCCATGTATGCTTTGACATTTATGCTGTAGTCTGTTCATTTGAGTCATTCACTAGACATTGGTTCATTCACTGTTTCACTATCCTTATGAGTGTGCTACCTTCTCTTCATAGTAGGTTGAGCTGGTATATTTGTCACAGTGCATTCGAACTTGGTTGCATTGGATTTAAATCCACTGTCTTAACTTGTACTTGATTTGTTGTTGGTTCTTTTTGAACCTGTCTCTGAGATGTACTGTGACTATCCATTTTATATGTCGCAGTCTTGAGTTTTATGTAATGGTCATGGGTGTCTGCTGCACTATATAGTAGCCGTGCTTGTGCATTTTGACGTTGTTGGGCCACCATGTCAGTGCCTTGTTAACCTGGTTAGCCTGTAGTTCCATGTTGTCACCTCTATTTCATTTTGTCTAGGTGCAGTTCGTAATGTACATGCTGCAGTTTTATTTTAGTATGAAGTTTTGAACTTAGTTGATGTTCTAGCATCCCTGATTCGTTTTAAGTGCAGTTCTGCATTACTAGGGTGCATCCGTATTTGCATTGGGGTTTCATGTATTTTGTTTGCATAATTGCTATTGGTATACTTCACATGCACAATCCAGAGTTATTTTGCAAACTGTTTGACAGACTTCAAGTGGTCTTCATACATATGTATGCAATCACGTATGTATATACATTAATTGATATGTATATATGTATGTTTGAATTGCATTTTTTTTTGCTTTTGAAGTTATGGACTTGGTTTAGTTGTTTTCATGATATTGATTATTGATTTGGTCATAGCAATTCTAAATTGGAAACTTTGACTTGCATCAGTTGGAAATCTTTGTTGGAATTGGTCACCAGTGATTTTGTGATGTGATATGGTTCATGTCTGCATTTACTCCTGTCCACTGTATTTCGAGTTGGGTTGGGTTGCATTCATACTTCACTAGGATATTTGGAGTCTGATACTTCTGTGTACAGTTACATTCGTGATTGCATTGAGACTGACACCTTTTTGGCTTTTGGAGGAGTGAACTTGTTTTTGCATATATATTAAACTTGCATGTATGTTGTACAGATAGCTTAAAGTTATAGGATGTGATAAACCGAATTTTTGAACATCTGTTAATTGATAATTAACTGGTTTAATTAATAAAAATATTGATTTTATTTGGATTAATAAATGAAATTCTGATAATTAGAATATATCTGGATATGTATATAGATGAATTCGAACTATAATAAATACTGACTTATAAATATCTAGATAAATATTCATTTGATAATATTAGTTTAATGGTTTTCTTTTATAAATACTTAATTTGGCAAGATTTATCTTTTCAAAAGATAATAATATTTAATTTGTAAAATTTATCTTCCAAAGCTAATAAAAATGTATTATATATATATATATATATACATGGTAAATAAGAAGTCTTTGGGTTGAATTAATTAAAAGATATCTTTCCAAATTATAATATATATGTATACCTTGTAATTTGGAGATTTTGTTTTAAAGTACAATATAATACGTTTCAAAGGCTATTTAAAAATTAATCACATATTTTCTATACTCAAGATAAATGTTTATTAATTTTGAAAGTATAATAGTTTAAGATAAAAGGAGATTTAAATAAAGATCTAAAGCACTTTACTTGTATAACTTGAAATAAAGAATAGTATCTTTATACTTTTATTTATTAAAAATGTTTAGCTTAAGTTTAAATAGGATTTAATAAAAAGGTTTACAATATTCTTTCTTTGTAGATATCTCATAGTAGATTTGTGTGTGTGTGTGTAAATTAATATAAACATAACATATTAATATAAAGGCTAGAATAATTAATATGAAATTGGATATAAACATTTGTAAATTTACAAAGACATGCAAAATACATGAAGTGACCCACTTCTTTTGGATTGTTATTTTTCAGTGATTTACTGTTGAGATTTTTTTTTTTTCAAACCAAGTGATCACTTCTTTAATTTCATTTTCCCCAAGATCCAAATTCTTACCAATATAAAAATATTAGTATATAAGTCAATTCAAGTCATTTATATATATGAAGATATATAAATGTTTCCTTGCTTATCAGAGTATTAAAAATTAACAAGGAAAATTCAATCACACAATATTTCTCATTTTTCAGAGAATTGGTGTCACATAGCCATTTCTATTTTTTTTTACATTCTTCTTTTTGATCTCAAGCTTGATTAATAATAAATTCGAATATTACCACTTATAATTTTCTTGCTTACTTCTCAAATTAATTGGTTTCTTGGTTTACAAGCCATACATTTAAATTCCGGGATTCTTTTGTGATTTGGTACTTATCATATGAATTATGAGGTGATAAACTAGGTTGAAGTCTAAGCAGAGAAAAACAACACATGTGATCAAGGTTTTGACACAACAAGCACAAACCAATCATGACAGACAAAATACATATTTCCTGGTGATCTGAGCAGATAGTCATCACATGAGTGATGGTGTTGTGATCTACTTTATAAGTCGCACAACTTCTTATATCTGGAGCTAGAAAAGTGTTGAATCTGGTGTCTTACCACTTAGTATCAGTTTTGAAGCTATAGTATCAGATTTTCCCAACCTAGTATTAGATCAGTAGTTATAGTATCAGAAATTTCCTACCTAGTATCAGTTTTATAGTATCAGATTTCTCCTACTTAGTATCAGTTTTATAGTATCAGATCTCTCCTACTTAGTATCAGTTTTATCAGTTCTATAGTATCAGATCTCTCCTAATTAGTATCAGTTTTATAGTATCAGATTTCTCCTACTTAGTATCAGTTTTATAGTATCAGATCTCTCCTACTTAGTATCAGTTTTATCAGTTCTATAGTATCAGATCTCTCCTAATTAGTATCAGTTTTAATTTCATAACTGAAGTACCTCAAGACTGTCTAGAAAAATATGTTCACATATCAGATTAAATGGTATCTTCTCCTTCAGCATTATCTACTAAAACTATTTCAGAACTTGTTACTTAAGTCCACAGCTCACAAACACATATAACATTTAAGTTTCTTTTTCTTCTTACATACTGTTTTCCAGATATCAAAGTAAAAGACACTCATTAAAATACTTAGAACATATTAGAGTTTTCCTAACTTAATTATTACAAAGACACTGCTACTTCTCTTAAACACTTTAAATTCCTCAAGATCTCCAAATATCCATGCAAGCAAGCAAGCAATTCATGCATCTTTCCCTGCAGCAAAACCTTGAACTGCCTCAATAAAATGAGACACCCCAAGTATTGCAAAGGCAACAAATAGGGTCAGAAATAAATTCTGGTGTGAGTGAAATCAAGTATGCAAAATATCTTGTAAATTCTTAAGGCTGTATAGAGAACTTTTCTATTAAATGCTATTCAAATCCCAATTAAAATCTGAGAATGTGTATATTTAAGTTTATCTATAAACATACACCCAAGCATTCATCCATTCACTTCATTCAGTTGTACAAGTACAAAACTCCTATGGATTAACTCCTTAAATTCCATAGCATCATTTCTCTTTCTCATCTTTTCATTTTGTTTGGTCTGAACTCTTGCCATTGAACACCATGTGTGCATTGCAAAGGGGCTCAGTTCTGTTAACCCTTTACACAGAGGCCTACAGGACTTGAACAAGTCATGCACATACCCATCAACCACCTGCTGATGAGTAGATCAAGGCACTACTCCTAAATTATTTTATAATTTAGAGACCATGCTTATTTATTTCTTTCTGGGGAATTTTTCTTTTGATTCCAGAGATACTCGTATTCTTTCCTTCCTTATATAGGTCAAGAATTATTAAAATCACCCAAAGATCATATCCAGACATACAAAGCATTCATGTAAAATTGCACACCTTATTTCAAGGTCATTTTTGCTTTAATCACCTTTTTCTAAAAACCTACTTATATTTTTATTTCTAGAAATTTTCCATTGCTTACACAAATATGAAGAAGTCATTTGCAAAACTATATTTATTCTTTTACTGTGAACATAGGGAATGGTTTTTGAGAAAAACCCATAAAAACTTATTGGTTTATGATCTGAACAAATCAGCACATATTTGTAATATTGCATTGTTCATATCATTTTTAATATAGACTAGACATAAGCATGAATCTCAATATTCACACTGCCTACTTCTTTTCTTTCATTGATACCCTATTCCACAGTAAAACATTTGATTCATTTTTCATATCAAAACTAGCATATATAAAATCTATTTCTGTGATTAGTATATTTGTTTGATTATCTATATTTTAAAAATTAACAAAAAAAATGAAACCATCACAACAAGTCAAAACAGATTAAAACCTCATCCAAAAACTCAACCAGAATACCATCCATGATCAACATATTTTCATCCAGAAAATAAAATCAAATAGGAAAAACATAATGTAATGTTTATATAAAATAACTTGGCTGCCCTTAACATGGGTCTTAATGCCTTACAGATCATAAGTGATTAATCACTCACCTTCCTCCTCTCTTCCCCGAGAATGCCTAAACTTGAAAACAGGGTGAGCTCTCCTTTCTATTTTTCTTTTGTGTGTTTCTGTTTTCCCTCAGAGAAAACCTCTGCTTCCCTCTTGATTTAAATCATTTTGCTAGGGTTTTACTAAAGGGAAAAACCCATTTTATCCTCACATTACTCAGAGAATTATGTGTGTGTTGTTATGGCTAAATGTGCCATTTTCTCTTGATTTCTATTTCTAGTAAAAGCAGTTGCTTCTCTGCTTTTCTGTGCACATGCTATTTGCATGATCCATCTACACATCATCTTTGTGTGACTCAGATACATTGTATATCTTGTTAGGCCTGAATGGTTCTCTTATATTATTTCAAACCATTTATTTCCTGATTTACTTTTAAGAAGGTATTTATGCACAATAGTACTAAACTGGTTTTCATGCAATTTAGTTATCAAAAGGACTTTATCATTTTATACTTCTTTGGCTACTCACATCTAATACATATATATTTATATATATGTGTATATATATATACAGGAGATATCTGTATATAAAATCTCACTTATATTTGATTATTTTCTTCCCATTATATTTTATTGAAAAATCTCTATCCTCTTATTTATTCATTTCACTTACTCCTAATATTATTATTGTCAGACTATATTTTCTTTTCTTAAATATTCTCATTTTAAAATTATTTTTATCTCAATAATTTGGGTCTTCACATACTCTCCTCCTAAAAGGAATTGTGTCCCACAATTATCCTCTCATACATTTCCATCCAAATGTATACAAAGCATAATTTCAATTGAATGAAATTTCAGAAACTCATTCATTCCAAATCAATCAAACATAAATAAATAATTTTAAGGTCTCATCATAATTTTTAAACATACCTTTAAGTAGAAAACAGATTAGGATATTTATCCTTTATCCTCTCTTCAGCCTCCCAAGTGCAATCATTCCCATCCAAACTCCATTGGATTTTAACTAGTTTAATTATTTTATTTCTCAGCTTCTTTTCTTCTCTAGCCACAATGCCCACTGGTTCCTTTTTATAAACCAGATTTTCTTGAATTTCAACATGTGTAGGAGATTCAAGAATGGACTCTTTATCATGCACCCATTTTCTCAATTGGGATACATGAAATACATCATGTATTTTGCTCAATTCCTCTGGTAACTTCAACCTATAAGCTAAAGTCCCTATTCTTTGAACAATTTCATATGGTCCTACATACCTTGGTGACAGTTTCCCTGCTTTTCCAAATCTCAATATTTTCCTCATTGGTGAAACTTTGAGAAACACATAGTCTCCCACCTCAAATTCTACTGGCCTTCTCTTTTTATCTGCATAAGCTTTCTGTCTCTCTTGAGCTACTCTCATTCTTTGCCTCACTAATTCAATTCTTGCAGAAGTTTCCTTCACATTGTCTGGACCAAGCAACACCCTTTCACCAGCCTCCATCCAACATGCAGGAGATAAACAAGGCTTTCCATACAAAGCCTCAAATGGAGCCATTCCTATAGTGGACTGGTAGCTATTATTATAAGCAAACTCAGCTAAATAAATATGATCCTCCCAGTTGCCTCCAAAATCAAGTATGCATGCTCTCAGCAAATCCTCTAAAATTTTATTAACAATCTCAGTTTGCCCATCTGTTTGTGGGTGGTAGGATGTGCTTAGGCTTAATTCTGTCCCCATAGCTTCTTGAAAGCTACTCCAAAACCTTGAAGTAAACAAAGTATCTCTATCACTAATGATAGTCTTGGGGATGCCATGCAATCTCACTATTTCCTTCACAAATAATTGAGCTAGCTTGTGAGCATTTCTGTTTGAACTTATTGGGATAAAGTGTGCTGTTTTTGTGAGTCTATCAACCACTACCCAAATACTATCATTTCCCTTCCTTGTTCTTGGCAAACCATCCACAAAATCCATTGATATACTCTCCCATTTCCAAGTAGGCACTTCCAAAGGTTGCAATAGGCCTGAGGGTCTTTGATAGTCTGCCTTTACTTGTTGGCATGTCAAGCAATTTGCCACATATTTTGCTACTGCTCCTTTCATTCCTGGCCACCAATAATTTCTCTTGAGATCATGGTACATTTTTGTACCACCTGGATGGATAGTATACTTTGTTTTGTGATGCTCATCCATAACTTCTTGCTTTAGTTCCTCTACATTTGGTATGCAGAGTTTCCCCTTTTTCCTTAAGTATCCTTTACCATCTACCTCATAGTTTTCCACTGTCATGCCTTGGGATATCATGTTCTTTTTCTCCTTCAAATTTATATCTTGATTTTGCATTTGTCCTATTTTATCAACCAGTGTTGATTTTAAGGATAAGAGGCTTAATCTACCATATTCAATCATCTTACTGTGTGTCTTATCTGATACACTAGCTTCTTCTTTCACTTCCACCTCACTAAGAATTATCAAATCCTTGAATTCTGCCATCATTAAGCTTGCCAATTTAGCTTGATGTCTACTTAATGCATCTGCTACTTTATTAGCTTTTCCAGGGGTATACAATATATCAAGATCATAGGCAGCTAGAAATTCTACCCACCTATGTTGCCTCATGTTCAAGTCTTTTTGGGAAAACAAATATTTAAGTGACTTGTGATCAGTAAACAATTCAAACTTAGCACCCAATAAATAATGTCTCCATAGTTTCAATGCATACACCACAGCAGCTAGTTCTAAGTCATGTGTAGCATACCTAGTTTCATTTGGCTTGAGTTGCCTTGATGCATAAGCTATGACTCTACCATGTTGCATAAGCACTGCCCCCAATCCAGATCCACTAGCATCTGTGTAAACTACTAATTCTTCATTACCCTCTGGCACTTGTAAAACTGGAGCTTCTACCAGTGCCTTCTTTAGTGATATAAAAGCTTGTTCACACTTCTCTGTCCACACATATGGTTGCTCCTTTTTAGTTAACTTGGTCAATGGGATAGCTATCCTTGCAAAATCTTTTATAAATCTCCTATAATAGCCTGCCATTCCCAAAAATGACCTCACCTCAGTTACTGATTTGGGTCTACTCCAAGATTGCACTGCTATCACCTTATTTGGGTCTACACTAACCCCTTGTTGTGATACAATGTGCCCCAAAAATTTTACTTCCTTCTGCCAAAATGTACATTTAGAGAATTTGGCCTTTAAATCATGTGCCCTTAGTCTAGACAAAACCAGATGCAAGTGCTTTGCATGATCTTCTCCTGATTTTGAATATACTAATATGTCATCAATAAAGACAACCACAAATTTGTCTAGAAAATCTCTAAATGTTCTATTCATTAAATCTACAAAATATGATGGTGCATTTGTCAATCCAAAAGGCATCACCAAAAATTCATATAATCCATACCTTGTGTTGAAGGCAGTATACTTAATACTCTCTTCCTCCACCTTCATCTGATGAAACCCAGAGGCTAAATCTAGCCTTGAAAAGACCCTTGCTCCATTTAATTGATCGAATAGATCATCAATTCTAGGAAGTGGATATTTGTTTTTAATGGTGACTTTGTTTAATTCCCTATAATCAATGCACATTCTCAAAGTACCATCTTGCTTCTTCACAAATACAATTGGAGAACCCCAGTTTGAACTACTAGGCCTTATGAAGCCTTTCTGCTCCAGTTCTTCCAACTGATGTTTCAATTCCACAAGTTCTTTAGGACCCATTCTAGTTGGCTTCTTGATGATTGGGCTGGCTCCTGGGATTAGCCTTATTTGAAATTCTACTTGCCTATTTTCTGGAACACCTATGACTTCACCAAAGACATCTGGGTATTCATTTATAATTTTTATGTCCTCCAGTGTTAATTCTTTCTCAGTCATGCTACATATGTGGTTACAATAATTGTTTTTAGCAATTTCACTCATAACTATAATATTTTTACCATTTTCTGTTTTCAGAGAAATAGTAAGATTTTCCAAGTTTAAAATTGCTTTGTATTTTCTTAGCCAATCTACTCCTAGAATAATTCCTATTCCAGGATATTTTAGCACAAACAAATCAGAACTAAACATATCTCCACCTATGTTTAACTCTACTCCCAAACATTTAATCCCTAGCATGCAAGAATTACCTAGTGGGCTCTGAATAAACAAGGGATTATCAACTAAATAGCATGTGAGAGTTAATTTATTCACTATGTCTTGGGATATTAGTGAATGTGTTGCTCCAGTGTCATATATAACTGAGATGGGGTGATCTTTAATTAGAAGTATACCTTCCAATTGTCCAGAACTTCCCACTGCAGTTGCTTTTGCTTTGCCCTCAAGTGCTCCTACCTTTGCTCCCTTTTTGAACTCTGGGCAGTTTCTTTTAATATGGCCTTCCTTCCCACAGTTATAGCAGCTAAACAATGCCTTCTTGGCTGCTTGACACCTATTACTCATGTGTCCTTCTTTGCCACAATTATAACAAGTAACCTTCTTCTTAGCTTCCCCAGTGGCTGCTCCCTCCATTTTCTTATCCATACTCTTTTTGTCATAGGGATGTGCTCTATTTTTCCCCTTCTTTTGATTGGTAGCCCTCATGCTCCTAAATTTTTCCCTTGCATTGTCATGTTGTTCAAAAGAAAGAGCAAGGTCTATGACTTGATCAAATGTTTTATCCTTGTATGGTAACATTGCTCTACTCAGACCTGCATTTAATCCTTGGATAAATCTTGAATTCTTTGATTCTTCATCTCCTATGAGCATAGTTCCATACTTGGACAAACTCTCAAATTTTTGAGTGTATTCAGTCACACTCATTGGTCCTTGCCTCAGCCTTATGAATTCTTCAAGCAATGTTGCCTTAGCTGTTGCTGGAACAAACCTTGCTTCAAGCATTTCCTTGAATTGATCCCATGTTATCTCATTTTCTGGCCTTCCCGTGATGATCACCTCCCACCAATCTAAGGCTGCTCCTTTGAGTCTCCTTGAAGCTATCTGCCTCTTTCTTTGGTCATTAATTTGCATATCTGCAAATATCCTTTCCAAAGTTCTCAACCATGTCTGCACTCCCATAACTCCCTCAGTGCCTTCAAAATCCTTGCCTCCCAAATTTGAAAATGTCTTCAATAACTTAGCTAATTCCTCATGAGGATTCTCTTCCCTCTGCACTGCTCCTTCTCTAAATGCCCTCACCAAATCTTGCAAGTTAACCATTGGTGTTGCATTGGAGGGTCCTGCTCCATGACTTGGTGGTCTTCCTACCATGATTCACTATTCAATTGCATAGCTAGTCAGTCATATTTCTAATTTAGTTATTTTCTGAAATTTATTTCTACTGTGGATATTTATTTCTATCATTACTATTTTTTTTTGAATTTTTATCCATACAAGAAAATTGGATAATAAATTTATGCTATGTTTTAATAACATAGCTCTGATACCAACTGAAGTGACCCACTTCTTTTGGATTGTTATTTTTCAGTGATTTACTGTTGAGATTTTTTTTTTTTCAAACCAAGTGATCACTTCTTTAATTTCATTTTCCCCAAGATCCAAATTCTTACCAATATAAAAATATTAGTATATAAGTCAATTCAAGTCATTTATATATATGAAGATATATAAATGTTTCCTTGCTTATCAGAGTATTAAAAATTAACAAGGAAAATTCAATCACACAATATTTCTCATTTTTCAGAGAATTGGTGTCACATAGCCATTTCTATTTTTTTTTACATTCTTCTTTTTGATCTCAAGCTTGATTAATAATAAATTCGAATATTACCACTTATAATTTTCTTGCTTACTTCTCAAATTAATTGGTTTCTTGGTTTACAAGCCATACATTTAAATTCCGGGATTCTTTTGTGATTTGGTACTTATCATATGAATTATGAGGTGATAAACTAGGTTGAAGTCTAAGCAGAGAAAAACAACACATGTGATCAAGGTTTTGACACAACAAGCACAAACCAATCATGACAGACAAAATACATATTTCCTGGTGATCTGAGCAGATAGTCATCACATGAGTGATGGTGTTGTGATCTACTTTATAAGTCGCACAACTTCTTATATCTGGAGCTAGAAAAGTGTTGAATCTGGTGTCTTACCACTTAGTATCAGTTTTGAAGCTATAGTATCAGATTTTCCCAACCTAGTATTAGATCAGTAGTTATAGTATCAGAAATTTCCTACCTAGTATCAGTTTTATAGTATCAGATTTCTCCTACTTAGTATCAGTTTTATAGTATCAGATCTCTCCTACTTAGTATCAGTTTTATCAGTTCTATAGTATCAGATCTCTCCTAATTAGTATCAGTTTTATAGTATCAGATTTCTCCTACTTAGTATCAGTTTTATAGTATCAGATCTCTCCTACTTAGTATCAGTTTTATCAGTTCTATAGTATCAGATCTCTCCTAATTAGTATCAGTTTTAATTTCATAACTGAAGTACCTCAAGACTGTCTAGAAAAATATGTTCACATATCAGATTAAATGGTATCTTCTCCTTCAGCATTATCTACTAAAACTATTTCAGAACTTGTTACTTAAGTCCACAGCTCACAAACACATATAACATTTAAGTTTCTTTTTCTTCTTACATACTGTTTTCCAGATATCAAAGTAAAAGACACTCATTAAAATACTTAGAACATATTAGAGTTTTCCTAACTTAATTATTACAAAGACACTGCTACTTCTCTTAAACACTTTAAATTCCTCAAGATCTCCAAATATCCATGCAAGCAAGCAAGCAATTCATGCATCTTTCCCTGCAGCAAAACCTTGAACTGCCTCAATAAAATGAGACACCCCAAGTATTGCAAAGGCAACAAATAGGGTCAGAAATAAATTCTGGTGTGAGTGAAATCAAGTATGCAAAATATCTTGTAAATTCTTAAGGCTGTATAGAGAACTTTTCTATTAAATGCTATTCAAATCCCAATTAAAATCTGAGAATGTGTATATTTAAGTTTATCTATAAACATACACCCAAGCATTCATCCATTCACTTCATTCAGTTGTACAAGTACAAAACTCCTATGGATTAACTCCTTAAATTCCATAGCATCATTTCTCTTTCTCATCTTTTCATTTTGTTTGGTCTGAACTCTTGCCATTGAACACCATGTGTGCATTGCAAAGGGGCTCAGTTCTGTTAACCCTTTACACAGAGGCCTACAGGACTTGAACAAGTCATGCACATACCCATCAACCACCTGCTGATGAGTAGATCAAGGCACTACTCCTAAATTATTTTATAATTTAGAGACCATGCTTATTTATTTCTTTCTGGGGAATTTTTCTTTTGATTCCAGAGATACTCGTATTCTTTCCTTCCTTATATAGGTCAAGAATTATTAAAATCACCCAAAGATCATATCCAGACATACAAAGCATTCATGTAAAATTGCACACCTTATTTCAAGGTCATTTTTGCTTTAATCACCTTTTTCTAAAAACCTACTTATATTTTTATTTCTAGAAATTTTCCATTGCTTACACAAATATGAAGAAGTCATTTGCAAAACTATATTTATTCTTTTACTGTGAACATAGGGAATGGTTTTTGAGAAAAACCCATAAAAACTTATTGGTTTATGATCTGAACAAATCAGCACATATTTGTAATATTGCATTGTTCATATCATTTTTAATATAGACTAGACATAAGCATGAATCTCAATATTCACACTGCCTACTTCTTTTCTTTCATTGATACCCTATTCCACAGTAAAACATTTGATTCATTTTTCATATCAAAACTAGCATATATAAAATCTATTTCTGTGATTAGTATATTTGTTTGATTATCTATATTTTAAAAATTAACAAAAAAAATGAAACCATCACAACAAGTCAAAACAGATTAAAACCTCATCCAAAAACTCAACCAGAATACCATCCATGATCAACATATTTTCATCCAGAAAATAAAATCAAATAGGAAAAACATAATGTAATGTTTATATAAAATAACTTGGCTGCCCTTAACATGGGTCTTAATGCCTTACAGATCATAAGTGATTAATCACTCACCTTCCTCCTCTCTTCCCCGAGAATGCCTAAACTTGAAAACAGGGTGAGCTCTCCTTTCTATTTTTCTTTTGTGTGTTTCTGTTTTCCCTCAGAGAAAACCTCTGCTTCCCTCTTGATTTAAATCATTTTGCTAGGGTTTTACTAAAGGGAAAAACCCATTTTATCCTCACATTACTCAGAGAATTATGTGTGTGTTGTTATGGCTAAATGTGCCATTTTCTCTTGATTTCTATTTCTAGTAAAAGCAGTTGCTTCTCTGCTTTTCTGTGCACATGCTATTTGCATGATCCATCTACACATCATCTTTGTGTGACTCAGATACATTGTATATCTTGTTAGGCCTGAATGGTTCTCTTATATTATTTCAAACCATTTATTTCCTGATTTACTTTTAAGAAGGTATTTATGCACAATAGTACTAAACTGGTTTTCATGCAATTTAGTTATCAAAAGGACTTTATCATTTTATACTTCTTTGGCTACTCACATCTAATACATATATATTTATATATATGTGTATATATATATACAGGAGATATCTGTATATAAAATCTCACTTATATTTGATTATTTTCTTCCCATTATATTTTATTGAAAAATCTCTATCCTCTTATTTATTCATTTCACTTACTCCTAATATTATTATTGTCAGACTATATTTTCTTTTCTTAAATATTCTCATTTTAAAATTATTTTTATCTCAATAATTTGGGTCTTCACAATACATTTGTAAAATATTAAATATAAACAATTTACAAGTGTAACTTAAATTGATTCACAAGTGAACAAGTGGCAAAATAGCATTTTCTTTAATCTGAATTTTAAGTAAAATAGGTTTAAAAGTAAAACCAGGCTACATTTTTTCATTCATCTCAAAGGACAAAACCTGGAAACAAATCAAAACAAAAGTAATTCTGTTCAATAGAAAATCTGGAACTAAGGTCAGGATCAAGCAAATCAAAATGTATTAAACAAGTTCAAACCAGATTCAATGCAAAGATCAGAGCTCAACTTCAACAAATGCAACAAAAAGCAAAGGGAAGTTTAAGAAAAAAAAAACAAGCAAAATCTGGAAACAAAAGCAAGATCCAACTCTGTAAAACAAGGTGCAGAAATCAAAACCCGAAAGGAATAAAGCAAAACAAACAGCTATCAACTAAGTAGTGTAAAACTGATTTCCAGTTCCAGTTCTCTGCTTTTCAAAACAAGGTGAGTAAACACCCCTTTTCTAAACTAAAACCAGTTTGAATCTTGATGCTTATTTGTAACAGTGTGTGATAAATGTTTACATGAATAAGTATGATGCTTGCATGTATATAATTATGAATGAATTAAGTGTGCATGTCTATATATTCATATACAGGACTTTGTTAGTTTACAGATTTTAAACAAGGTTCAAAATTCAAAATCTCATCATATAATCTCCTATTAGCTATGATGTTTAAACAAAACACGTTTGAATCTTTAGAATATAAATGTTACAAATATTTTTGAAATTAAAATAGAAGGAAAATTTTAACTAGAAGAAGAATTACAGTAGAAACTCAAACACACCAGATGTTTGGCTTCAATAATTGATTTTCTTTTTCATATAATCTGATTAGTCTTTGATTATGATGAATTTTGATAAAAAAATTCAAAATTTTAAATTAGTGGTTAATGAGTAATTCGATGATGACCAGAAAATGGTTTTTTACCAAATTCTGACAACCAAAGGTATCGGGGTGGTCGGAGTTTCGTCTGGAGATAGCTGGAGAGTTATCAATGCTAGGAAAAATGGAGGAGTATTTTTCAGATGATCAGAGTGATCGGGAAATGGTTAAATAGGGTTTTGGGTAAGTGTTTGTTCGACAGAGTTTGCAAAACAAATTCGTTGGCTATGGTGAATTATAGATGATCGGACCGGGGGCAGAAGGCTCGTGGATCGTCGAAGCAGCTTGGGTTGCGATTTCGTGATTTCTGGTAGTCTCTGGTGGCGAAACGAGACGTTTCATGGTGGTTCAGTTTTGTTCCAGTTGGTGTTAACTTGCTCGTTTTCGTTTGGCTCGCGAATTCATCGATCAGGGTGATGATTCGATAAGAGGTGGACGGCGATGACTTGATGGGGGTGACGTGGTTGATCGGAGGTGATCAGGCTGGCCGTGCACGTACACACGTGCGTTTTCGAATGTCAGGTGGCTGTTGGATTTGGGGAAGATAGGGTGTATTCGGGTTGGTCTCGAAGATGACTGTGAGTTTTCTCGTGTTCAATCTCAAGTAGATTCGTTAGCGATTACTTACAGGATTTTAAACTTAAATTTTAACTAAGTTTTGAAAATAGAAGAGATAGGGAAACTCGGGGGTCTTGTTAAATTTGCTCGGGCAAACTCATCTTTGGCTCAGGTATTACACGAGATTTTGTAGGGTATTTGTTTTATTGGTTTTAAAACATAAACCAAGTTTTCTTTTAAGATTAAACTATTTTTCTCTATATAGAGGTTGTTAACTTTAATTAATCAAGTTTTAAATGGTTTTAAAACTTGGGTTTGAAAGTTTAGTTTAAATAAACTTGAAATAATAATTAAAGGATAGTTAATTAATATGGAGAATGTTTTAATGATTAATTAACCTTTAAAGTTAATTTATTTGTTAAAGAAAATTAATTACTTGAAGTTAACTACTAAATAAAAGTTATTAAGATAAATTTGTTAATAATTTAAGGAATAATTAAGTGAAATTAGGGATTAATTACTTGATGATTAATAATTAGAGGATGATTTGTTTTATAATTAATCAAGTGGTGATTAATTTAAAAGTTAATTAATTTATGAATTAATTAAAGGGGTTTATTAAAAATAATTAAATAATTAGGGATAAATTATTTAATAATTAAAGATGAATTTATTTATTAATTTAGGATTGATTATTAATTAAAGGTTAATTAATTGATGAAAGTAATTAAGGAATGATAATTAATTAAGGACTAATTAATTAATTAATTAAGGATGATTAATTTAGGATTGATTATTAATTAAAGGTTAATTATGATTGATTAAAGAATAATTAATCAAAGTGGTTTGTAATAAATTAATATTAATTAACCAGGATTAGTAGTAATTTATAAGTAATTAAGTCTGATTTAAAATTAATAAGATGATTAATTAAACTTACTTATGGATGTTTGGATTCTATTGAATTGTTTGATAGCTCTACTGTGTAATGCTTTGTGATATGAATTGTTTTAATTTAAACTATGATAATATGGGTATCTATCGATGATGAATTACTATGTAAAGGTGACACCCTGCGTTTAAAATTGAATTGTATTCTCTTGAATAACGTGGATTAAGATGATATTGAATTCGAAGAGACCGGGGCCGGGTATTAGTAAATATCCGAAACCACTTCGATTAGTAATCTATAATTCTTTATAGATTTGATTTGTAAATCAAATAGGCTGGATGAAATAAAATGAGTAGTCTGGACCATTTGAACTAAGTAACGATACTTAGATATTATTTTGTAAAATAATTGTTGAATAAAATAAGTAAGAACTCGTAGAAGGTACGAGTTACCCTGGTTACAAATAAGTTTTATAACTTAGTATTTCAAATTTTATGGGTTTATTCACGCTGGTTTCCAGCCTGACCCGGGTGTTACTTTGATGTAATGCTCGGGTCAGACCGAGTATTACAGATTTCCAGGTAAGGACGTTCTGGAGCTCAGGAGGCGAGCTGGATGGCAGGAACGTATAGAGAGTGATATATTGGTATTTATTGGGACGAGTTATTTTAACTGTCCAGTGATTGTGAGATGTTGTAACTCTGATATATTAAAATGTAATTGACTGATACAGTTTTCTTGTATAACTGATATTATTATTTGATATTGTATTTTGATCCGCTGCGAATGTGAGAATCTGTGCCTTGTTCTGTTCTTTCTTCTCTCTTTTCTTTTTCTTCTAACTATTTGGAAATTTCGGGTTCGAAATCTCCGGGTCGTTACAGTTGGTATCAGAGCTGAAGGTTAAGCGAGAACCTTGGCTCTGTTGGGATTACTCGTTAAGGATAGGGTCAATGGTACCCTAGAACGAGTTGAGTGTGTATATATATATGAGAGCGTAATTGTTATTTTCTTATATAAGGATTTTAAATGATTTTATATAAGAATATATTTTGATATATAAAATGATATTTCTTTCTAATAAATATTAAGGTAATTGGTTGTTAAAATATTGGAATTAAATTAAGTGGTAATAGAAATATAGCCAAATTAAAATTGAATAAAGACAAGTTTGAAATGAATTCAAACTAAAATTAAAATCTTGAATTTGTAGAAATGTTATCAAGAATAAAGGTAATAATGAATTGGTTTCCAGATATGATAATCTTGGTTATTATCATAAATAGTAATTGTGTTTAATAATGAATGTTGTTAATGATTTAGCAAAATGAAATGTTTAGGGAAGTAAACATTTAAGTGAGTATAACTTATAAATTGGAATTGAAGAGAATTTAAAATTGTGAAATTTTAAACCTAAATCCAGAAAACTTGAAATTGTTTTAAAAGAAGTTGTTTTGAATTAAAACCAAAGGTGGTTTAAAAATTTAAAGTATAACTTGGTGTGTAAAGAAAATGTATATATGAGGAATATATATAATACCAATGATGATTTGAAATAAACACTTAGTGTTGAGTTTTAAATTGGAATGTGATGTAAAACCCAAAGTAAAGTAAGTTTTTAAACTTAAAAAGGGAAAGACTATTAATCTGAAGTTTAAAATTTGAATGGGAATTCAAATTGTGAAAAGTTGACCGGATTTAGTAAATTTAACTTGAAGGAAGTTAAATAAGTTGAATAAATAACTTGAATTGGAAATTTCAAGATGAAATTTAAATTTAACTTGGAAAGTTAAATGGTTGATTTGAAATGGGAGTTATGAGTGATCTCAAAATGGGTTTGAGATTTGGAAATTGAAAATGGATAATTAATTAGAATCTGAAATTTAATTGTTTTTTAATTCTTATTTGAACTTTATAATAAGTTAAGTAAAGATAATTTTAAAATAGAATTTTGGAATTTGGATTTAAAATTAAATGGTTTAAAGATTTAAGTTGTTAAATTAAAAAGTAAAGGTTAATTTGATTTAAAGGATTAAATCAACATTTAAAAATTTAACTCGAATTTATATAATTCGCGATAGTTTAAATTGAGATTTAAATTGAATTAGTTTAAACTGAAATTGATTTGAATAAATGGGAATTGTGATTTAAGATAGATAAGTTTAAAATTCAAATGGGAATTGGGATTAATTCATATAGAAATTGAAATAATTTGAAATTTAAGTAAATTCAATTTGAAATTAGTTTGAATAATTTGAAATTGTAATTAAAATGAATATGTTTAAAATCAAATGGAATTTGATTTGAAATTTGGAAAGGAATTAAGATTAATTCAACTTGAATTGGGATTGAATAAAATTCAATGGAAATTGAAGTATTGAGTCAATTTAAATGGAAGTGGAAATTTAAATTGAATTAATGGGAAATTAATTGGAAATGGAGATTGGGAAATTAAACAGTTTGGCTCTGGATTATTTTCAAATTGTTTTAATACAAGTATATGTTTCCAAACTATTTACTATACAATCTTTCTTCTTAAACCCCAAACTATCTATACTTATTTTACAATTATTTTAAAATTATTTAACTATTTTGAAACTGTCTTATAAACTAATTACTATTTTTCAGTTATTTATATCTAATCACTATTTTAAAAACTATTTTGCAATTATCTAACTATTTTGTACCTACTTAACTATTTTACAGCTATTTTATAAACTAATAACTATTTTTCAACTACTTATCTATTTTAAATTTTTTTTTCAAGCTATTTTTAAATTTAAATTGATCAGAGTTCAAACTGTTGGTAATTAAAGTAATAACTCAATTGGAAATGGAAGAAATTGAGAATAAGTGAATGGAATTAAAGGAAATGTGAATAGAAAAGAGAATTGATTTGGCTAATAACCAATAAAGATAAATACGTAGGATATACGTATATTATTCTATTCGCATAGTGATTTGATCCAGATTCGAACACAGAATTTCGAGATAGTATTATCGATCTGAGTTGGGATTTTTCGTTCGATTTTCGACGGCGAACCTGGATATGGATTGTTGATTGGTTCTGGATATTCTCTATCATAGTTGTGACTATGCAAGGAGAATGACGGTTTCTAATCAAGAAACCAGATCTGAGTCCGCACTAGGAAGTCGGGTGGACGATACTAGTTCGGAAGTGAAATTGTGTGATCGAGTGAGCGATCAAATTGATATAGCGTACGGATGATATGTGTACATCGTACAGATTTGAATGAAATTAATATTGAAGATTTGTGGATAAGAACTGTAAAATGGTTTTTGAAAAGAAATATGGTTAATAACTTTATAAAAGATTTATCAAATGTGAATATTTGATTTAGAATAAAATAAAGTTATATATCCTTGTTATATAAGGTAAATCTTCCCTTGTTGAATCTATTGCCAGAAGAAAAGGGTTTTGAAATAATTGAAATATAAAAGAGGTTTTATACAAGTTTGAAATAATCCAAAGATTTTCAAAGTTATATATATATATCTATATATATATAAAGGATTTTATGGGAATGATTTTGGAAAAGGTTTTTTGGGAACCTATGAATTTGGAAAAGGCTTTTAATTTTTGAAAAAAATCGATTTTGAGAATTTGGAAAGCCTAGATTGAGAATTATCGATTTTGGTAATCGATTTTGTGTAAAGAAGATTTTGATAAATCATAAAGGGTATGATTTGAAGATACTATAAGTATATAGTATAAAGTGTTTTGAGAATAGATCTGGGAAAAAGGCGCTTCCTTGAAATGAACTTCTCAGGAGTGCCACTGGGTGGTACTGCCTTGAGCCCCAAGGGGGGTTTCTAAAGTTGATCCTGTGAGGAGTCCGGACAAAACTAGTTCCTGAGGATTATTTGTGTAGCGAAAGTCGAGGGGCTGGTGCCCACAGAGGCATTTGAGTTATGCTGTGACAACAATTTAACTCAATGTCACTGCGATCTACTGCAGACCATAGCGAAAGTCATGTGCGCCGCTGAGAGCCAACTGTCTACGTTTGATTTTATATCGGTAGACTGTGACACTATGGTAACATAGCGAAAGTCGTTTGTGCCGCTGAGAGCCAACAGTCTGCGTTTGATTTTATATCGGTAGACTGCGACCTATGTGGGAGAAGTTTCATTTTGACAGCGAAATCGTGTGTGCCGCTGAGAGCCAACAGTTACATGGACTTTTGCTGCGACGGCAACGTAACCCTGGGATGTAACTGCGATCTGTTGTGGGTTCCATGCTGTTATTAGTTACATGGACTTTTGCTGCGATGGCAACGTAACCCGTGATGTAACTGTGACCATGGATGGGGGTGATGATTTCCAGAGCATTCTCACCAAAGATATTTCCTCTATTTTCAAAAATGTTTTCTATATTTTCATAAATTATTTTCCAAATATTTTCACTGGGTGTTGAAAACGGGTTTGCTAAGTCCTTATAGATTTTCAGTCCTACGTCTGATCAACGTATGACCGAATTTCTGTGAGAACAAGGATGGACTTGTTGAAACATCGAGTTATAAAAAGTATTTTTATAAAAACTATTTTGATAATATTATGTAGTTTTTTTTAAATGTTTTGAAAAATTTAAATAAAAAGAGTTAAGAATTAAGCTGTCTAAGAAATAATTTAACTAATAATCAACATTGTAATAAAATTCTTGCTTCGTTTCTTTTCGGGGACGAAAAGATTCTAAGGGGGGAGGAATGTGATAAACCGGATTTTTGAACATCTGTTAATTGATAATTAACTGGTTTAATTAATAAAAATATTGATTTTATTTGGATTAATAAATGAAATTCTGATAATTAGAATATATCTGGATATGTATATAGATGAATTCGAACTATAATAAATACTGACTTATAAATATCTAGATAAATATTCATTTGATAATATTAGTTTAATGGTTTTCTTTTATAAATACTTAATTTGGCAAGATTTATCTTTTCAAAAGATAATAATATTTAATTTGTAAAATTTATCTTCCAAAGCTAATAAAAATGTATTATATATATATATATACATGGTAAATAAGAAGTCTTTGGGTTGAATTAATTAAAAGATATCTTTCCAAATTATAATATATATGTATACCTTGTAATTTGGAGATTTTGTTTTAAAGTACAATATAATACGTTTCAAAGGCTATTTAAAAATTAATCACATATTTTCTATACTCAAGATAAATGTTTATTAATTTTGAAAGTATAATAGTTTAAGATAAAAGGAGATTTAAATAAAGATCTAAAGCACTTTACTTGTATAACTTGAAATAAAGAATAGTATCTTTATACTTTTATTTATTAAAAATGTTTAGCTTAAGTTTAAATAGGATTTAATAAAAAGGTTTAAAATATTCTTTCTTTGTAGATATCTCATAGTAGATTTGTGTGTGTGTGTGTAAATTAATATAAACATAACATATTAATATAAAGGCTAGAATAATTAATATGAAATTGGATATAAACATTTGTAAATTTACAAAGACATGCAAAATACATTTGTAAAATATTAAATATAAACAATTTACAAGTGTAACTTAAATTGATTCACAAGTGAACAAGTGGCAAAATAGCATTTTCTTTAATCTGAATTTTAAGTAAAATAGGTTTAAAAGTAAAACCAGGCTACATTTTTTCATTCATCTCAAAGGACAAAACCTGGAAACAAATCAAAACAAAAGTAATTCTGTTCAATAGAAAATCTGGAACTAAGGTCAGGATCAAGCAAATCAAAATGTATTAAACAAGTTCAAACCAGATTCAATGCAAAGATCAGAGCTCAACTTCAACAAATGCAACAAAAAGCAAAGGGAAGTTTAAGAAAAAAAAACAAGCAAAATCTGGAAACAAAAGCAAGATCCAACTCTGTAAAACAAGGTGCAGAAATCAAAACCCGAAAGGAATAAAGCAAAACAAACAGCTATCAACTAATTAGTGTAAAACTGATTTCCAGTTCCAGTTCTCTGCTTTTCAAAACAAGGTGAGTAAACACCCCTTTTCTAAACTAAAACCAGTTTGAATCTTGATGCTTATTTGTAACAGTGTGTGATAAATGTTTACATGAATAAGTATGATGCTTGCATGTATATAATTATGAATGAATTAAGTGTGCATGTCTATATATTCATATACAGGACTTTGTTAGTTTACAGATTTTAAACAAGGTTCAAAATTCAAAATCTCATCATATAATCTCCTATTAGCTATGATGTTTAAACAAAACACGTTTGAATCTTTAGAATATAAATGTTACAAATATTTTTGAAATTAAAATAGAAGGAAAATTTTAACTAGAAGAAGAATTACAGTAGAAACTCAAACACACCAGATGTTTGGCTTCAATAATTGATTTTCTTTTTCATATAATCTGATTAGTCTTTGATTATGATGAATTTTGATAAAAAAATTCAAAATTTTAAATTAGTGGTTAATGAGTAATTCGATGATGACCAGAAAATGGTTTTTTACCAAATTCTGACAACCAAAGGTATCGGGGTGGTCGGAGTTTCGTCTGGAGATAGCTGGAGAGTTATCAATGCTAGGAAAAATGGAGGAGTATTTTTCAGATGATCAGAGTGATCGGGAAATGGTTAAATAGGGTTTTGGGTAAGTGTTTGTTCGACAGAGTTTGCAAAACAAATTCGTTGGCTATGGTGAATTATAGATGATCAGACCGGGGGCAGAAGGCTCGTGGATCGTCGAAGCAGCTTGGGTTGCGATTTCGTGATTTCTGGTAGTCTCTGGTGGCGAAACGAGACGTTTCATGGTGGTTCAGTTTTGTTCCAGTTGGTGTTAACTTGCTCGTTTTCGTTTGGCTCGCGAATTCATCGATCAGGGTGATGATTCGATAAGAGGTGGACGGCGATGACTTGATGGGGGTGACGTGGTTGATCGGAGGTGATCAGGCTGGCCGTGCACGTACACACGTGCGTTTTCGAATGTCAGGTGGCTGTTGGATTTGGGGAAGATAGGGTGTATTCGGGTTGGTCTCGAAGATGACTGTGAGTTTTCTCGTGTTCAATCTCAAGTAGATTCGTTAGCGATTACTTACAGGATTTTAAACTTAAATTTTAACTAAGTTTTGAAAATAGAAGAGATAGGGAAACTCGGGGGTCTTGTTAAATTTGCTCGGGCAAACTCATCTTTGGCTCAGGTATTACACGAGATTTTGTAGGGTATTTGTTTTATTGGTTTTAAAACATAAACCAAGTTTTCTTTTAAGATTAAACTATTTTTCTCTATATAGAGGTTGTTAACTTTAATTAATCAAGTTTTAAATGGTTTTAAAACTTGGGTTTGAAAGTTTAGTTTAAATAAACTTGAAATAATAATTAAAGGATAGTTAATTAATATGGAGAATGTTTTAATGATTAATTAACCTTTAAAGTTAATTTATTTGTTAAAGAAAATTAATTACTTGAAGTTAACTACTAAATAAAAGTTATTAAGATAAATTTGTTAATAATTTAAGGAATAATTAAGTGAAATTAGGGATTAATTACTTGATGATTAATAATTAGAGGATGATTTGTTTTATAATTAATCAAGTGGTGATTAATTTAAAAGTTAATTAATTTATGAATTAATTAAAGGGGTTTATTAAAAATAATTAAATAATTAGGGATAAATTATTTAATAATTAAAGATGAATTTATTTATTAATTTAGGATTGATTATTAATTAAAGGTTAATTAATTGATGAAAGTAATTAAGGAATGATAATTAATTAAGGACTAATTAATTAATTAATTAAGGATGATTAATTTAGGATTGATTATTAATTAAAGGTTAATTATGATTGATTAAAGAATAATTAATCAAAGTGGTTTGTAATAAATTAATATTAATTAACCAGGATTAGTAGTAATTTATAAGTAATTAAGTCTGATTTAAAATTAATAAGATGATTAATTAAACTTACTTATGGATGTTTGGATTCTATTGAATTGTTTGATAGCTCTACTGTGTAATGCTTTGTGATATGAATTGTTTTAATTTAAACTATGATAATATGGGTATCTATCGATGATGAATTACTATGTAAAGGTGACACCCTGCGTTTAAAATTGAATTGTATTCTCTTGAATAACGTGGATTAAGATGATATTGAATTCGAAGAGATCGGGGCCGGGTATTAGTAAATATCCGAAACCACTTCGATTAGTAATCTATAATTCTTTATAGATTTGATTTGTAAATCAAATAGGCTGGATGAAATAAAATGAGTAGTCTGGACCATTTGAACTAAGTAACGATACTTAGATATTATTTTGTAAAATAATTGTTGAATAAAATAAGTAAGAACTCGTAGAAGGTACGAGTTACCCTGGTTACAAATAAGTTTTATAACTTAGTATTTCAAATTTTATGGGTTTATTCACGCTGGTTTCCAGCCTGACCCGGGTGTTACTTTGATGTAATGCTCGGGTCAGACCGAGTATTACAGATTTCCAGGTAAGGACGTTCTGGAGCTCAGGAGGCGAGCTGGATGGCAGGAACGTATAGAGAGTGATATATTGGTATTTATTGGGACGAGTTATTTTAACTGTCCAGTGATTGTGAGATGTTGTAACTCTGATATATTAAAATGTAATTGACTGATACAGTTTTCTTGTATAACTGATATTATTATTTGATATTGTATTTTGATCCGCTGCGAATGTGAGAATCTGTGCCTTGTTCTGTTCTTTCTTCTATCTCTTTTCTTTTTCTTCTAACTATTTGGAAATTTCGGGTTCGAAATCTCCGGGTCGTTACATAGGATTTCACTCCATTGCAGTACTACACCTATTACTTACGTTATATATAGAGTCATATTTTAGTAAATAAGTATAGAGTGGTTTCCAAAAGAAAGTTTGCAAATAGATTATTGCTTGTCTTAGTACTTATTGTCACCAGCAGCCGTCCTTTCATATGTTCATTACTTTGATTTATTTTATTTATTTACATACATCCTAGCTATTTGCATCTACTCTGTCATTCATATACGAAATTGTACATATTAAATTGGGTCTACATGCAAATCTTTCTTATGTGAATAGTAGCATTAGTTACTACATGTTGCTCTCTGCATATTTGAACTGTCATTGTTTCACTTGTTCATGTGCATGTGTTCACTTGATCACTTCCAGTTATACTGCTATTTGTATTTTAGTGCTTCATGTTGTAGCTTGACCATTTCATAGTTGTTACTTGTAGTTTTACCCTTGATCCCTTGTGGTGACTTTATATTCGGTGTTGGCGAGGCAGTGCACGCGTGCGTGCACTACAGCCACCCAAACTCGACAGTTTTTGAATTGACATTTCTTTGCGTCGTGATGCATTGATCTTGTATGCTGTACTGGCGAGGCCGTACACGCGTGCGTGTACGGCAGCCAATCGAGTCTTGATGGGTTTAAAGTGAAAATTTTAATTGTTTTAAATTGATTTAGGCGATTTGATAAATTGTTTATTTATCCCTGTTGATGATTTAAATCTGCTGATTTATTGTTAACACTGTTTAGTGTTATATTTTCGTTATCCGATTTCTTTGTTAAAAAGGGATTGGATAGACGGGAATTATTGTGACTGTCGTCTATTTAAATTATTACTGCCTATATGCACAAATAAACTGGTTTGAATTAGACTGACCTGTGTATTATTTTCTTTTGAATATAATACTCGGGTCAGACCGAGTATTTTTACAGCTTGAAGATTTTCGAGCAGCGAAGTTAGAGAGAGAGTAAAGAATCATTTATTTCGAGAAAATTGTATTTTTAGATATTCCGCTGTATCAGTTAAATACATTGTATAAACTCTGATGTATGTATATAAAAAGATTTATAGTAATGAAATAAAGATTCATTTGTTTTAATTGATTGTTATTATCTGTGTTTCTGTGGCTGATTCTGTTTAAACCTTATAAACTAAATAACAATTCGTCTTTTTGAACGTTTCGAGTTGGTTTAATTACCGATTGGAGGTGGTCAAAAGGGGGAATGTTACAGAGTGGTATCAGAGCTTTGGTTTACACAAAGCTTAGTTTATGATGTTTAATATGAATAGTTACTAGAAACACCTTAAAGAAAATGTTTTTCAAATCTAAAGAAGTATAAAATTGTTTTTGAATGGATTTGAAATTTAACTAAAGGAAAGTTAAATAAATTTAACTAAAGGAAGTTAAATAAATTAAGCTGGATTAGATAAATTATCGAAATGGAAAATTTAAACTTAAAAGATACGTGATTATATAATATGAATTGGAAAGTTTAAATTAATAAGTTATATAACTTATAAAATGAGAAGTTTAAGTAAAACCAATTGTTAAATGGTTAAACAGTTTTGTTAAGTAAAACAAAAATCTGAATTTTGAAATGTGATATGAATTTGACTTTAGAAAAGTTAAATAAAATAGAATTTCAGATAAATTTGAGACGAACTTAAGTTTTATGGTGAAAATAAATGCAAGTAGAGATAAAATGAAACATAGCTTAAGTAATAGTGAATCAAATTGAATTTGATATCAAAATGAATTGATAAAGTGAAGAATGAATATGAAATTGAGTTATATAAAGGAAATTCAACTTTAATTGTAAAAGTGAATTAGTGAATATGGTGAGCATAAGAATTCAATCAGAATTAGAATATAAACCAATTGAAATTAAGTGTGTTAAACCAAATTGAATGTAAGCAAAGTAAATAAATTTGGTTAGGTTGAATGTGCATTGGTTGCTAGTTGATTGTATAGAAATTCACTAAGTGTTAATGAAATTGAATTATTGGAAATTGGAAGCTAAGTAATTGAATTCAAATTGAAGGATAAGAAATTTAAATAGAATCAAATTTGATTTGAATTGAAAGCAAACTAACTTGAATATAAATTAGTGAAAGTGAACTAATTGAATATGAATGAATGTTAGTAAAATCCAATGTGAATGAATCAAATGTGATTTAATTGAAAATCAATTCAATGAATGATTTACTAAAGAACTAGTTGATTATCTTGGAAATGGAAAACTGATAAATTTATATAATAGTTTAAATTGGAATTTTTGAATTATTATAAACGGTTTAAATAGAAGATTTGAAAAGGTTGATATTATATTGGAATTATAAAATGATTTGTATAAGTGTTGAAAATGAAATATTAATGGATTTCATAAGTGGATGAAAAAAAAATTCAAAATTTAAAAGTTTTATAATGTGAAGTTATAAAATGAATCGAAGTTGCGAAATAAAAGAATTTATAAGTAATTCACTTATAAATTAAAATTCTGATATAAAATTGAGTTATAAAGGAATGGTTAATAAAGCAATTTTTATGAATTGAAGTCTTTATGAATAGGAATAGAATTTATAAACGTTGTTTATAAATTCGAAACTGACTTATTTTGATAAGTAAAATTCTGTATAGTTTGTTAAACGATGTATATTCACAATTTTGGACCGTGAATATATCATTGAATTAAATGGACATGTTTTGGGAAAGTGATATTTTAAAACAAAGTTAATTGTTTTAAAAAGATGTTTTCAAAGGCATTGAATATCGAAACCATAGATTTCAACATTTATTGTTGAAATAGACGTTTTCGAATAAAAGGAAATGATGGACTATAACACTATTGTTATAATAAATGATTTCCGAAAGGAAATGTTTTGTATAGTATCGGGATTTATACATCTATCTAAATTTCGAATCCCTATACTAGCGATTTTGAGTTGTCGTAACGATGTTTTACGTAACATTCGTTTTAACTCAAATGAATATGTGAAAGAGAATGATTTCCTTAAAGATGAAATATATACTTAATTTTGATGTAAGTATATCAAATATTTTCAAATGTTGAAAATAAAATGGATTTGTGAATTACTTATTTTTAAATAAGTATGGAAATGTTTTTCCAAATATGAAATGTTGTGAATATATTCCGTAAGGAATAAATGATTTGAAATTCATTTTTGAAGTCGAAGTTGAAAAGTTAAATGAGGATTTGAACAATTTGTTCAATTTGAAATTTTTCAAAAGATTGAATCGTTGAGTTAAAATTGAGTTTAACTTCGACATCAAAGACAATATAAGTTGAGCTTTGAATTTCAGATGATGATTTGGATTGTATGTCTAACATTGTGAATTGATGACATAGCAATTGATCTCTATTAAATATATATCTGTTGGTGGCGGAGAATTTATTCTCTTAGCTTAACACCCTTCTCTGAGACGTACGAGCTCAGAGGTTATATATCGATAGACATCAATTCTGTGTTGAGAATTGACGATGTAAGCGTGAAATCCAAATCGAATGTGAAAGTCGATAATGAATGGAATTATGAATATGAATTAGGTTTGAGATAACCTTAAATTTCCAAATCGACTTAGAGGAAAATTTTGAAATCCTCTATTTTGTTATGAATATGAGATATGTAAGTTTTTAGAACTTATATATATGAATGCGGTAAATTTGAAAACCGTTAGTTTAGAAAGACATTGTTATGGAAATCTTATGTATGTTTACATAGATGTTATATGTACGAAATGTGAAATGAAAGTACTACATATATGATATTATGTTTTCTAAACTGAGGATGTGGAAAAGTACCTTCCATTTATTATTAGAGAAGGTATTGGAACTCGTGAAGAGTGTCCATTTGAAATTCGTAGCTACGTAGAATTTACATTTAGTCAGAGTGACTATTTGAATCGGAAATCCTTCGCGATAGATCATCGCGATGAGATTAGATTTGATTGATGATTAGCGTAATTTGAGGGGCGAGATGCCCACAGTTACAAGCGATCCCATTGGGATAGTGGCGCAACCGCCGGGTAAACTGCAATCTAATGCCAGGCGAAATTTGAGGGGCGTGATGCCTACAGACACGAGCGATTCTCCTGGGATAGTAGCGTAACCGCCGTGTGTACTGCAATCTATGGCGACAACCATGGCGAAATTTAAGAGATGAGAAATCTACAGCCACAAGCGACTCTACTGGGATAGTAGCGTAACCGCCGGGTGGAACTGTAATCCATGGGGGAACGTGATTTCCATATCCATTTTTTTAAAAGAATTTTTAAAGTATTTTCACTGGGAATTGAAGCAAGTATATTTAGTACTTGGAGATTTTTAGACTTATGCCTGGCCAGCGTATGCCTAATGTCTGTGAGAACGAAGATGGACTTGTTAAATTTCGAGTTAGCAAGTATTTTCAAACTGTAAATAGTGAATCAATGATCTGAAAGTAAAATTACGAAATTCCAACTTAATGAACTAAGGAAGAGGATCTTTGTAATGTTTTGAAAGTCCACAGCTTTGGAAGAGATATATTATATAAATCTCTAACGTGACGGATTTTAAGTTTGAATCTGAGTTGTAAATTAAAAATGTTAGTAAAAGACTTTTGGGTTTTGATTTTTGAAAATCAATGAACAAACGAGAAGATAAGCAAAACTAGTGAGATTAAACAAATGAAATGAATCCTATATTCATCTATTTGTAATAAATATCGAGCTTAGAAAAAAAAATTGAGTAGAGTATAAATATTAATGAAATTTTAACAACCTTTCCTTTTCGTGGACGAAAAGTTTTTAAGGAGGGGAGTTTGTAACGACCCTGAATTTTGAACAATTTAAATTGAAAATATTTAATTAATTTTAAATATTTGAATGATGAATTGATTCGAATTTCAACTTTTCAGAATAAATTTTGCGATTAAATTTTAGGATTTAATCTACTGAAAATTTAACAATAATTTGAATCGGGATTTATAAATGAATGTAAATAAAATCTTCTTTTGGATTTAAAGAAAATCAAAAATTATCTTATTTAATTTAAAATTAAAAACTTCACATTTTTGAAATTGCTATGATATATGCAAATAAATGTAAAATAAGTAATGATGTTTAAAAGGAAATAAATTTTATCTACAAAATTTAAATAGCACAAGTTTATTAATAAAAAAACAAAATATATAAAAATAATAAAAACAAAATTTAAAATAAGAAAAGGAAAAAATCACGTTTAAACCCATACTTCAGCCCATACCCTATACCCATACCACCCACGATCCTTCCCCCTTATCTCTGTTAAACCCGTTTCCCCCTTTACTTCCCTCATTCGAAAAACCCTAGGAAACAAATAAATCAATGGCGGCCTAAAAGAAAAAAAATCTCTTCGTTCAAACGTAAGAAAAATAAAAATGGCGATTCAAAACAAGGGCTCATTCAACTCTTCGATTTCCACGGCTTCGACTTCGTCTTCGTTCTTGCTCGCGCCGACTCCATCTGCTCCGATTCGTCGACAAAAGGTGAGTGAACTCTCTTCACTCACATCTAATTCGAACCGTTCGAACTTGTCTATTTATTTTGTTTTGTGGCCTTTGATTTTCGACTTGGTTTTATGATGAGTTTTGTTTCTGGTCTTTCACTGTAAATTATGGCTTTGTTGTAGTGGTTTACGTACCTCTGTACAATGGTTTCGAATTGAAGCCATGTTTGGAGTTGAAGCTTGAATACTTCCTTTATGGCACTAGGTTGCTTATTTGTTTCGACCTTTGTCTTGGTCATGAGCTCACGGTATTGTGCGATTGCATTGGAGTAATTTGTTTTCTGAGGAGTATTAATTCTAGACGTATGTTGGTTTGTGATGATTTCTAGCTTGAATTACACCTCTTAAAACAGATCAAACCAAATAGAGATTAGTTATAAAAATCAGGATGATATCTGAAATATTGAAAGCTTACTGTATATTAGGCACTATATGTATTGTTGTATACTTATATGTTACGGTCTCTCATTAAGATTCATGATGCTTTAGGAAAATAACTGATGAACTTTGCGAGCCAGAATTTATGAACATTATATGTATAAGAAGCATGTTCAGTTAAACTTAGTTTTATTCGAAATTTTGCAATAAAAGTAATACATATAGTTTCGGAACTGTGTCTGTCCTTTGTGTACATATTTTGCATCATTTTATTGTCTGATACATTTCCCTACTTAAAACTTTACTCAAAACTTTGTTAAATCTGGCTTTACATTTAAACTCAGTTTTCTTTCTTTAAAATTTTCAAAACATTTATATTTTTGCTTTGCCATGTTGCATAGATTTGATTGCTGCTCCATGTATGCTTTGGCATTTATGCTGTAGTCTGTTCATTTGAGTCATTCACTAGACATTGGTTCATTCACTGTTTCACTATCCTTATGAGTGTGCTACCTTCTCTTCATAGTAGGTTGAGCTGGTATATTTGTCACAGTGCATTCGAACTTGGTTGCATTGGATTTAAATCCACTGTCTTAACTTGTACTTGATTTGTTGTTGGTTCTTTTTGAACCTGTCTCTGAGATGTACTGTGACTATCCATTTTATATGTCGCAGTCTTGAGTTTTATGTAATGGTCATGGGTGTCTGCTGCACTATATAGTAGCCGTGCTTGTGCATTTTGACGTTGTTGGGCCACCATGTCAGTGCCTTGTTAACCTGGTTAGCCTGTAGTTCCATGTTGTCACCTCTATTTCATTTTGTCTAGGTGCAGTTCGTAATGTACATGCTGCAGTTTTATTTTAGTATGAAGTTTTGAACTTAGTTGATGTTCTAGCATCCCTGATTCGTTTTAAGTGCAGTTCTGCATTACTAGGGTGCATCCATATTTGCATTGGGGTTTCATGTATTTTGTTTGCATAATTGCTATTGGTATACTTCACATGCACAATCCAGAGTTATTTTGCAAACTGTTTGACAGACTTCAAGTGGTCTTCATACATATGTATGCAATCACGTATGTATATACATTAATTGATATGTATATATGTATGTTTGAATTGCATTTTTTTTGCTTTTGAAGTTATGGACTTGGTTTAGTTGTTTTCATGATATTGATTATTGATTTGGTCATAGCAATTCTAAATTGGAAACTTTGACTTGCATCAGTTGGAAATCTTTGTTGGAATTGGTCACCAGTGATTTTGTGATGTGATATGGTTCATGTCTGCATTTACTCCTGTCCACTGTATTTCGAGTTGGGTTGCATTCATACTTCACTAGGATATTTGGAGTCTGATACTTCTGTGTACAGTTACATTCGTGATTGCATTGAGACTGACACCTTTTTGGCTTTTGGAGGAGTGAACTTGTTTTTGCATATATATTAAACTTGCATGTATGTTGTACAGATAGTTTAAAGTTATAGGATTTCACTCCATTGCAGTACTACACCTATTACTTACGTTATATATAGAGTCATGTTTTAGTAAATAAGTATAGAGTGGTTTCCAAAAGATAGTTTGCAAATAGATTATTGCTTGTCTTAGTACTTATTGTCACCAGCAGCCGTCCTTTCATATGTTCATTACTTTGATTTATTTTATTTATTTACATACATCCTAGCTATTTGCATCTACTTTGTCATTCATATACGAAATTGTACATATTAAATTGGGTCTACATGCAAATCTTTCTTATGTGAATAGTAGCATTAGTTACTACATGTTGCTCTCTGCATATTTGAACTGTCATTGTTTCACTTGTTCATGTGCATGTGTTCACTTGATCACTTCCAGTTATACTGCTATTTGTATTTTAGTGCTTCATGTTGTAGCTTGACCATTTCATAGTAGTTACTTGTAGTTTTACCCTTGATCCCTTGTGGTGACTTTATATTCGGTGTTGGCGAGGCAGTGCACGCGTGCGTGCACTACAGCCACCCAAACTCGACAGTTTTTGAATTGACATTTCTTTGCGTCGTGATGCATTGATCTTGTATGCTGTACTGGCGAGGCCGTACACGCGTGCGTGCACGGCAGCCAATCGAGTCTTGATGGGTTTAAAGTGAAAATTTTAATTGTTTTAAATTGATTTAGGCGATTTGATAAATTGTTTATTTATCCCTGTTGATGATTTAAATCTGCTGATTTATTGTTAACACTGTTTAGTGTTATATTTTCGTTATCCGATTTCTTTGTTAAAAAGGGATTGGATAGACGGGAATTATTGTGACTGTCGTCTATTTAAATTATTACTGCCTATATGCACAAATAAACTGGTTTGAATTAGACTGACCTGTGTATTATTTTCTTTTGAATATAATACTCGGGTCAGACCGAGTATTTTTACAGCTTGAAGATTTTCGAGTAGCGAAGTTAGAGAGAGAGTAAAGAATCATTTATTTCGAGAAAATTGTATTTTTAGATATTCCGCTGTATCAGTTAAATACATTGTATAAACTCTGATGTATGTATATAAAAAGATTTATAGTAATGAAATAAAGATTCATTTGTTTTAATTGATTGTTATTATCTGTGTTTCTGTGGCTGATTCTGTTTAAACCTTATAAACTAAATAACAATTCGTCTTTTTGAACGTTTCGAGTTGGTTTAATTACCGACTGGAGGTGGTCAAAAGGGGGAATGTTACATCCAGCTTAACCCCAAGCCCATGGCCATGCACCTTGATGAGTAGATCCACCAAAATCCACACAAACTTCAACTATATGGTCATAGCCGAGCACCACTTGTTCCATCACCAGAAACCACCACCTTGGCCGACCTATCCACCACCACCACCAGCGTTTTCTGACCTGACACCCACTGCCACATCATCACATGACCCCACTTGCCTCTGGCCGTGACCACTTGCCTTTGGCCATGGCTTGTTGTTGCCTAGAATCCATTGTAGTGCCTTGTAGTTGTAGTTCCATACACCTATCTTTTGTACCATCATCTAATCCATGCTAGGCCGACCTATGGACCCAAGATCTGATCCAAACCCATCCCTTAGCCATACATTACTGACCTATAGCTGAACCATAGGTGGTTGAAAGCAAGTGCAATAGCTTTGGATTTGTTTTATGCATTCATTTCTAACATTGTTTTATTGAATTTTTGGGTTGAAAACTCATGTTGTTTATATTTGTTTTGTTTGAATGTGACAAGGCAATTAGCTTTGGCTCTCCCACACTCAAATCATAGTCGTGCTCTCGTGCCTTTGTGGATTCTGTGTTGTGTGTTTTGGTTGTCATCTCCAGCTTTTATACAAGTGAGTAATTCTCACCAGACGATGTGTACTTATATATCTAGTAAACTGACACCATTTGAATCTGTAAACTATATCACCATGTTATAATTGCCAATGCTATGATCATACGGTGCTCACCCTATTTATACACATGTTATATCATCAGTTACTATTATATTATGTTGTTCTGTTTATTTATATCAGTTTATCACACTACAAGTTCCCTGTAGATTAGAATCACTATGGGTTGAAATGATACATACCCGAACGGACTTTTAGAATAGAGAAAAATCGTTATGGGCTGAAATGATAGGCCTAAACGATTTTTATTTATTTCATTTAACTTGGGATTGCGGGTTTGAAATGATAAAACCCAGATTTTTCCTTTGTAAATTACGGATTGAAATGATATATTATCCGAATCATTTGACTTAAGTTAGAAATTTTTATACAGACTGTGGTTAAAACATTTTTCTAAATTTTAAATTATATAAAAAAATGTAAATATTATGATATTTTGATTTAATTTAATTAAAAATTATTTTTATAAAACATTAGTGATTTTCTATAAATTAAACAAGTGAATTAAGTAAATGGTGAAGTGGAATTTGAAATATAAGATAATTTTGGAATTTATGATTTTGTTTATAAATAGAATTTATGTAAAGTAAGAAAATATGACAATTTTGATTTAAAATGAAATTAAATGATTTTTATAAAGTGTTAATGATTTTGTATAAATAAAATATGAAATAAATGGATATTCAAGTTGAATTTTGAAATAAAACTTAAATTTGAAATTTGTGAATTTTGTAAAAATGTGAATTTTTAATTAAGAAAATAAAATGAAAATAGGTTATATTTTGATATATAAACTTAAATGTTAAGTTAAAATATTTAATTATAAAGAAAAGAAATTAATGCTGGAATTTAATAAGTAAAATTATTATTAAATTTGATTTTGAATGCAAATTTAACTTTATAAAATCATAAATATAACGGTATTTCAATGATTGTTTTAAAGTGTGAAATTATATGATTTTATAAGTTAAAATGATTTAAATTAAATTTTAATTGGTTATTAAATTGTATTTAAATTTTTGAATTTTAACTGGCAGCCTTTTTGAAATGCTATCATTTCTAATATAAAGGATATTACAACATTTTGTAAATGCTATAATTGATATAAATGAACTAAATGGCTAAAATGAACTTAGGGCTGTTACTGCACTTTGTGAGTGCTGTAGTAGTTGAATTTAACTAAAGTTTTATTTGAAATCTAAACCTATTACAACATTTTAAATGCTGTCTTTTGCTAACTGAATTGTTTTTAAACATAACTTTCCGTAGCATTTTCTAAGTGCTGCGAAAGTTGAAATTTCACTGTTCTAATAAATTTAAGTGAATAAAAGAATTGTGAAAAGACTAAAATTTTTAGAATTGAATATTTGAATATTAAATATAATAATTTCATTTTTGAAATGGTTTAATTGGAATATTTTGATTTGAAAATATTTGGATATTGTGAAATGGATTTGATATGATATTTAATTTTTGAAATGATATTTGATTTATAAGTATAAAATAGCAATTTTGAAATTTTAACCACGGGATGTATTTAATTTATGGTTTAACTGATCCTTAGAGGATGGGCGATCCCAAGCATCCTTTAAGTTATTATGCATTACTACTACAGTTCACTTGAGTTGGTTTACATTATATAAGTATATATTGTCCTGACTCGAGTGTTTTGTACTTTGTTTTATGCTCGGATCCGCCAGAGTATTTACATCTTAGCTTTGGATCTCTTTCTGGAGCTAGGAATCGTTGGAGATTCTGCTTATCTAGTTATCTATCCATTTCAGTTTCAGTTGTTCTATTTCAGCTCTGGTATTATAAACTTCTATGTATTTGAGATTTCTATTATATATGTTTCAGGCTGATATTATGTATTTTGTTTTGAGAGTTTGTTATAGTAGCTTCATGAACTACTATGGTATTTTAATTTCCGCTGCGAGTTATTCTGATATTCTGTGTCTGTTATTCTATATTTGATTTCATTTGCTCCAAATTTTATTACAATATGTTATTTTGAATTATTCAAGTCAGACATGTGTGGATTATTGTCGATTTGAATGGTCCAAAATAGTGGGTCGTTACACATGGCCTAATGATCAATCTATAATTGAAAAAATGGGTATATAATAATAAAATTATGAAAACACTGATATTAGAAGATATAAAGCTAGATTAGTTGCACACGCATATAACCAAGAAGAAGGAATAGACTATGATAAGACGTTTGCTCTTGTTGCAAGGCTTAGGGCTATACAAATTTTATTACCTTTTGCATGTCACCATAATATTAAACTTTCTGAAAAGAATGTTTAGAGTGCTTTTCTAAATGGTTTTATTAAAAAAGGCCTATGTAGAACAACCATATTTTTTTGCATGAAAAATACTCGAACCACATGTATAAACTTAATAATGCACTTTATGGTCTTAAACAAACACAATGTACTTGGTATGATCGACTAAAAGTTACTTGATAAGTACCGATTTTGAAATTGGTAAAGTGGACTAAATTTTTTTGTATAATGAATATTTACTAACAGTACAAATGTATGTTGACGATCTTATTTTTGGATCAACCAATGAAAGTTTATGCACTGATTTTTCAAACATAATAAAAAATGAATTTTAAATTTCAAATATGGAAGAATAACATATTTTATTGGTTTACAAGTTAAACAAATTGAAAATGGAATTTTCATCATAAAAAATTTATGGTGAAGACTTGATTAAAAATTTTTGGAATGGATATTATGAGAAGTAAACCAACAATAATAAGCATAAGTTTACACTTAGATCACGATGAAAATGAAAAAAAAAATTGACCCAAAGCTATATCAAAGTATGGTTGGTTCTTTAATTTACTTAACGACAAGTCAACCAGACATTATCATGAGTGTCTGTTTATGCGCTAGATTTCAAGCAAACCCTAAAGAATCACATGTAATAGTAGTAAAACATATATTATGATATTTAGTTGGAACTAAGGATTTTGGAGATTTTCTACTCGAAAATTCGTCCTTTTAATTTTATCATGTAGTGATGCTGATTTCGGAGGCTGTTGTTGAACCAAAAATTGGCATAACACCCCAATTAGTAGAAAAGTGAGATAGATCCAACAAATCAGCAAGAAAACAGTAAATCACAAGTACAAGTGCTTTGCAATTTAGTTTCAAGTTTAGAAAAGAAAAAATAAGCTCTAAGCTGACAATAGTGTATGGAGGATAGAAGATGAAGAAAATAAGAGTCAAAAAGTCCTATCATTTTTGCTTTGGGCCTGCTATTTAAAGGAGAATTTCCCACCAGAGTCGTCAGATCATGAAAGACTACGTAAACATGTAGATCCATGAAAGTAGAAGGGAAGACGAGGTTATCTCGTTGCACAAATCATGTTGGTACAAATATGAATTATGTCAGTACCTAGGTGATTACCTTATGAATTCTGTGACCTTTTCTCTATTCTAGCTAGCGTCTTCAAATTCCAAACACTTCTTGGCTACAAATCCTACTCAGTACCGAGATGATTGGTCCCATTAGGCATTTGTCCTTTTTTGCATAGCTTTGGAGTTTTTCACAAAGTTGTTCTCCCACTCTCTCAGAGATGGAACTCGAGACTAACACTTTAGCTTCCTATCCTTTGACCATAGTATAGATGCTCCAAATAGCATAAGTAAAATAGCTTGGTGTCGGTACTGACTTCTTTTGCCTTTCATGTTTGAACCATAGACTTCTAGAGGTCCTTTCCACTATCATTTTGAGCTTGTGCCCAAGTTCTTCGACCACTTTGTCTTTGTATCGACATCTAGATTCACTTTAAAGCTGCTTGGTACAAATACATAATACACTTGCCCCTCAAAGTATGCTTCTATTAAAAATGAAGCATGCTTTGGATTGAGACAAGCGAAAGGTAGCCATCCACACAAATACATTGGCAACCAAAAATCAATTCGAAGAGTCATCCCTATTCCAAGAGCATCCATTTAATTACTTTATATAATTCATGAACCTCTTTCTATACCATGGTCTTGATCTACATCACTCTGAAGATCGCTTCATGCCTTCACAAGGTGAGACTCCCTTCTCTCCTTTTTCATTCTCTCTCCCTCTCTGTTACCCGACACCTTGGCCTGGCTATAAGACGATATTTGCAAAGGTGATAGTTAAAGATTCTGACCAAGGAAGGGTTGGAGGTATAAAGGGTTTGGTGCATTCGATATGTTTCGACATTTCTGTATGGCTCGGCCAAAGTGGAGGAACGCATGGCTCGGCCAAAGTGGAGGAACACATGGCTCGGTCAAGGCGCTCGAAACACATGGCTCGGTCGAGGCAGTCCTGAACACATGGCTTGGCACAGAGTGGATCGGCCAACATGAACATGATAGAGTAGTTCGGACCCAGTGGATCAGTTGTTCATCGCTCGGCCTGGAAGAGGAACTCATCGCTCGGCCTAGAGGAGAAGTTCATCGCTTGGTCGAGGGAGGATAGCCAAGACAGGTCGGTCAATTGCCGTTCGGTGTGGATTTGGTCCGGCCTTAAAAGCTCAAAGTCATTTGTCGCTCGGCCAGGGGAGACATTGTCTCGTTTGGTCTTGATTGCTCGGTGGGTGTCGTTCGGCCCAAATGTTTCAGCAACTGCCGCTCGGTCAAGGAAGGGAAGCTATGCATGGATCGACTAAGGTGCTTGGTTCAATCCTGCTCGGCGTTCGTGGTTCCGTCACAGTAGTTCAGCATACCTCGTTCGGTGCATACCAGCGGAGTTGATGGTTATTAATTCCACTCAAAAATGAGGCAATCAGTGTGTCATCGCTTCGAGTCGGACTGTTACTCACTTCGAGCCCCTAGAGAGATGCTTCGAGCTATTCACCAAGATGCGTCGGTTCAGCATCTGCCGCTCGGCCAATGTCGTTCGGCTAGTCTTGCTCGGTTTGCTCGGTCCTATGTACGGGAGTTGTTAGTTGTGGGCCGGAGTATTTTGGTCTTGGGCCTGCGAAAGGAGTCTAGCCTATCTCCGTCTATAAATAGAGGGGCAAGGGTGTAGTGAAAATGGACCTTTTTTGGAGAATTCTAAGGATACTCTACCATTTTGGAGACTCTCCTTCTTTCAGTTCTAACTAGTATTCGAGCTGTTTGTTCACGGATTGTATCTATATTCATATCTTTGAGAAAAGCAATAAAGATTACTCTAATAGTGGACGTAGGCAGTTACACCGAACCACTATAATTCTGGTGTTCTTGTTTTTGAAGTTACTATTGCATATATTCCTTTGTTTAAATTTAATATCTTCATTAATCTCTCTACACAAATCTATTATTGGGTGTTAGTGACCAATTTTGGTGCTTTCACTGAGAGCGCATTCTCAGGCTGTTTGGATCTCCTTTGTTGCTACTGGATTGAGGAACTCCCCCGAAGAAGATCCAAGTTAATTCACAAGAAGTTCGTAGATTCTACTCAGAGTTTCGATCGATAACTCTACAATGGGAAGACCACGTACTAGATCAGCCTCCCACAACGCGGAAGTCAATGAGACCGCCAGCGTCCAACAAGTGGGACCTAGCAATCAACAAGCGAACCCAGGTGTAGGGACAGTCGCTGTCCTAAACCAAGCAGAAGATGTCACCAAAATAGAGTTCAACGAGCTGATGAGAGAACTCGTGGAAAGCAGGAGACAGCTTAACGGCCAGATTCAAGATAACGCCAATTTCATGACCCATATTTCTCAGCAACAACATCAGAATGCTGGAGGGAACCCCGCTTCCTACTCATCATCTGATAGCTCCGCTTCATCAAATGAGCATCACAGGCACAGACGCTGTAGGATTGAAGCGGCACATACAGCTGTAGCAGAACAATCCAACAGAAATGATCCAGGCACTCTACTTGGAACCGCGGCCCCTCGCTTGCGCCTGGAAAATCGCACTCAAGTTGGAGTGGGAGACTTAGGATCTAGAGCACGAGTGGAGGCAGGCCGACCGGCTCACCAGGGTCGTAACGAAGCAGGTCCCCAGGACGTGCATTTGGGAGATCACTTACCAAGGAGGCACCGGTCAGAACGGTCCCGTATGACGGAGTCTAACTTGCCACCTCCCATCCAGACCGTAGATTTATCAGCTATGGTTAGACAACTGATGAGAGAAAATTAGGGCTTATCTAATGACAATTGGGGTACAGTTAAGAGTCATACTCCGTTCACAGATGTTATCCTACAAGCTGAGTACCCCCGGAAGTTTAGCATGCCGACTATTCTGACATATAAGGGGAAGACTGATCCCCGATAGCACGTAATGAGATACGAGTGGATGATGGACTCGGCTAGGGCAAATGATGCGACTAAATGTAGGTATTTCCCAATAACCCTATCCAGAATCGCCACCATGTGGTTCACCAGACTTCCTCCGCGATCAATCTCCAGGTTTGATGAGTTAGCGGCAAAATTTGTGGAACAGTTCATAATTCATACCACTCGCCCAAAGGACGTGATGTCTTTATCCAGTCTGATCCAGGCTCCAGGGGAGTCGTTAAAGGAGTATTTGCAGAGATTCCATGTTACTGCTACCGAAGTTGGCAACCCGAATGACCATGCTATTCTCATGGCCATGATGCGAGGAGTAGATCCGGAATTGGAATTTGGTGATTGGCTGGAAGGAAAACCTCCGGCTACCTTGGGGCATTTTTATTCAAAGGCGCACCAATTTATGAGAAGGGAGGAAGCCAGGTGGACGAGGTAGTGCGCCAGGGCCTGGAAAGGTGACGGTGCAGAGCAATATTGCAGTAAAGCAATCTGGCGACAATTCTGGAAATGTCCAGGTTTATGTACAAAACAAGCCCGAGCAGTCTAAAGGATTCGGTGGAGGAAGTTTCGGTAAGAAGAGGGAGGTAGGAAAGTGGAAACCAAGGATCCCGACATACAGTGAATACACTCCTCCGAACGCATCTTTAGAGAATATTTATTTATCAACTTGTAATACATTCCAATATCGAAAGCCACGCCCAAAGGAATCCACTGAAGAGCAAAAACAGACCGGGAAGTACTACTGGTTCCACGAGACCTATGGGCACAACACTGGGGAATGTAGACACCTCCATGATGCTATAGAAAAACTGATTCGACAAAATAAGCTACAACAATTTGTTAAGAATCCACAGGAAGGCGGACATGGGACATCTGACTCCGATCGCGAGCAGGCTCCACATCGACCTGAGGAACCCACTCGGACTGTAGGTAGACTGATCATAAACACGATAGTTGGTGGTCCCCACCCTGTAGACAAGAATTGGCAAGAAATGGAGCATAATGTTAGTTCCCTGAAGCATGCAGATTTTGAGTGTTTTTCAAACACAGAAGATGGGACCCCAGCGAAACAACAACGAATGATGACGGATGATAAAGTGTTTAGGAGAAGAGATGTCGATAATGTGGAGGCACCTACCATAGACCCGATGGTCATCTCGGCAACGATTGGGCCGACGTTTGCAAGAAGGATATTGATTGATTGCGGGAGTTTGGTGAACATTATTTTCAAAAAGGCGTACGACCAAATGAATATGGAGACAAAGGATTTGAAACCATCTAAAGCCCGCATTCACGGTTTTAATGGTGCAGCAACTGATGCGATAGGTTTTGTTAAATTACCGGTTGAGTTAGGAGAAGGCGAACATAGGAGGGTACAGATCCTACCGTTCATTGTTTTGGATGTTGATTCCCCGTATAACGTTTTTCTGGGCCGACCGGCCCTGGCGGAGTTTAGGGCAGCTTTGGCCCCATGGTGTTTGACTTTGAAGTTTCCAACGGATAAAGGAGTTGGGGTAGTGCATGGCGATCAAGCGAATCATCACGCATGTTATGTGGCTGAGATGAGAGAGTCTCGACGAAGAGAGTAGGGAAAGGTTATGGACAACTCTGTCTGCATCCAGGTTGCATAAAATTGACAAATAGTGCCCGAGCCTTGGCTCGGGCAGCAGGGTCGGATCTACAGAGACATAGATTTGAGAGACGAAGATGAAGAACATAAGGAGTCTAAAGCTGCATCGGCTGAACTGACGATTGAAAATTCAGTCAGCCATGATGGCCTGTCGCGTGTGCTTAAGATTGGATCACAACTCACTCCCTCGATGACTGAGGATCTAACTGACTTCCTCCGAGCGAACCTGGATGTGTTCGCTTGGACCCACTCTAATATGTGCGGGATTTCTCCTGCCATCGCAAGTTATATGTTGAACATTGACCCAAAATACGTACCAGTAAAACAGAAAAGGAGAGGTATGGACCCGGAGAGTCTGCTACTCTCAAAGAGAAGGTGACAAACTCAAGGCCAATGGGTTCGTCCGCGACGCCCTCTACCCTGAATGGGTTTCTAACCCCATACTAGTGAGAAAAGCGAATGAGAAATGGAGGACTTGTGTTGATTATTCAGACCTGAACAAGGCATGCCCTAAGGATAGTTTCCCTTTACTTAGAATTGACCAGCTGGTTGACTCAACAGCAGGGCATGAATTATTGTCATTCATGGATGCATATTCGGGATACAATCAAATCTCGATGCACATCCCAGATCAGGAGCACACTAGTTTTGTCACAAACGTCGAACTGTATTGTTATGTGGTAATGCCTTTTGGGTTAAAGAACGCCGGAGCAACTTATCAGCGCTTGGTAAATCGAATGTTTAAAGAACAAATTGGTAGAACAATGGAAGTCTATGTGGATGACATGCTCGTGATGTCACGGCAGTCAAACGACCACATTCGAGACTTGGCGGAGATGTTTGATATACTTAGATACTACAGAATGAAAATCAATCCACTGAAGTGTTCCTTTGGTGTAGCGTTGGGGAAGTTTTTGGGTTTTATTGTCAATGCATGAGGAATTGAAGCTAACCCAGAAAAGATTCAGGCTATTCGGGACATACAAGCGCCTAGAACTATAAAGCAAGTACAAAGCCTGAATGGAAAAGTCGCCGCATTGAGTCGATTCATATCTAGAGCGACCGACAAGTGTTCCCTTCTTTGATGTGATAAAGAAAGGGAGGAGAAATTTTGAATGGACGCCCGACTGTGAGGATGCGTTCCGTGCTCTGGTAGGACACTTGGAAAGTCCCCCGGTTCTGTCAAAGCCTGTAGACTATGAAGTGTTATATGTATACTTGGCCATGTCTCAACATGCCATCAGTACGGCCTTGGTTCGCAAGTAGGACCGAATTCAAAGGCCAGTATACTATGTGAGTAAACGTTTAACGGGGGCAGAAAGAAATTATCCTAAGATTGAGAAGCTAGCTTACTGCTTGGTGATTGTATCATGCAAGCTCCATCCGTATTTTTAGGCACACCCGATCAGTGTTTATACCGATCAACCTTTGCGACAAGTGCTCCAACGACCAGAAACCTCTGGGTGGTTACTCAAGTGGAACATTGAGTTAAATCAATTCGATATCACTTACCTGCTATAACGACCCGATATTTTCAACCATTCGCATCCATTATAAGTGTATAGGTAGACACTCATGCCGGAGTTGAATTGCTCAAAATACCGCGTTGTAATTAAAATTTGGCAAATCTCAGAATATACAGTAAATAAATATAATCACAGATCACAGACACAGAGTAAAATAATGTAGTGGAAGTAAAAGAAATAGTAGTTCATGAAGCTACTATCTAAATATGTCAGAGTTACATAAGATACAACAGAAGAAATAGAGTACAACAAAAGTCTTAATAAAATAACCAAGTACAAGCTGAGTAGAACAACGGAATTGAAATAGATAGGACATGACAAGCAGATAATCTCCAGCGATTCAAATCTCCAAGAGAGTGGAAATCCAAATCTGTGAATAACTCAGGCTGACCCGAGCGTAAAGCAAAACACAAAACACTCGAGTCAGGACAATATATACTTATATAATGTAAACCAACTCAACTGAACTGTAATAAAGGTACAAGTAACTTAGAAGATGCTTGGGACCGCCCATCCTCTAAGGATCCGTTAAACTATCTACTATGTAGTAATATTCGATATTATAATAATGTCTAATATAAAATAAACATACTTTTAAATAGCATTAAGGCTTTACATTTTCCACCTTAACACGTAATAGTCCCAGTAGTCTATCCAGTATTAGCATACTCCCAAAATGGGGGCTACCCTCGATACTCCACAGGCTACGGGAGAAATCACAAATCGTAGTAAAGCTCGATATGGTAGGTGAGACGACACAACTAGGCAATGCCAGGGTAGATATACCAATTACGCACACGGACTGATGGAGCGCATAGCAGCCACTATCGTCCACCTCGAACAACACTCCCAAATCGGAGGATGGCCATCTAATCAATCACAAGTAAGAGTATAATATCGAAGAAATGTGTTCGAGAAGAGGTGCTACCTCACTGGTCTGAGATCGCTCCTGTTTTAGCCACCTTATGCCAACTCACGGGAGTTGGGTCCACGTAACATACCTTAAGAACGTCGCCACCATCCTACTTCATTCTGGAATCTCCACCGCGTACACGGTTGTCAAAGTGGTTTTCGGTATCGACAGAGAGTATGTCCATATCCGATCCCGGTCTCTTTGCCAACCAATCGTTATTATAACCCGTGGTTATAACTTTTAAAAACAATACTTTACTTCAAAATAAAATATCATTTCAAACCATATCTTTATCAAAATAAAGATTAAATCAATTCCAAACCATTTCCATATATTTAAATTTTCATATCATTTCAAAACTTCATTTCAAATCGTTTTAATATAATAAAATATCATATCCTTATAAAACTTCATTTCAAATCATTTTAATAAAATAAAATATCCTATCAGTTCAAATCCAAATATTCAACTTTAAATACCTTTTAAATTCAAAGATATCGTTCATTTACTATCATTTCAAATCACCTTTAAATAGTTTATATTCCAATCAAAATAATTCATTCAAACCTTTTAAAAGTGTAATTATTATATTTTCAAATCAAGTATTCAATTTCCAAAGTTTCAAACCATTTTGAGTTCGTTTACTAAGTCAAAACCCCTAATTATTAAAATTTCAGCATTTCACAGCATTTAAAAACAACTGCTATAAGTTATATTTGAAAACATTTTTAATTCAGCAAAGACAGTACTTAAAACTGCTGTTAAAACTCAGTTTTAGTTGAATTATAGTTCAAAACAGAAAAAACAGCATTTCAGAAGTGCTGCGGTAGTTCAGATTTCAAAACAAGGGTTAAATTTGGTTTCAGCAAAGACTGCAGACCATTATAGCATTTCCAGAGAATGCTATAATAGGCCTGAGTACAACTACAACAACTACATCATTTCAGAAATGCTGTAATAGCTCTTTTTACACAATTTTAGTTCAAAACAGAATCTATAGCATTTCTGAATGCTATTAAAAGTAGATTTCAGGTGTTAGTGTATTTCCAGCAATTAAATAACTTCAATTTAAAACACATAAACATTTTAAAAATCATATTTTACCGTTTAAAATGTTCATTTACATATCATTTAACATATATCTTTTTCACAATAAATTTCTTATAATTAAATCCAATTTTCAACAATTTACTTAATAAGCTTGAGTGTAAAAGTTCCAATTCTTCACATTTCAACAAATAGACTTAACACTTCAAATTTAAATTACAATTTCACAATTTAACAAAATTTATAGTTTTATTTAATTAACTTAAACCTTTAATTAAAACCAAATTTCACATTTCCTAGTCAAGTTATATTTTAAAAGATCACTTTTAAACATTCATTTATTTAACCACTTAAATTCATAGAAAAATCAATAATACTTTAATAAATCACTTAAATTCAAATTTAATCAAATTATCATATTTACCATTTCCAAATAAAATTTAATATCCATTTTATTTATATAACATAAATATCATTTTTAACCAAAATTCCAAATTTCCAACTTAAGTTATATTTCAAAAATCCAGTTAAACCATTCATTAATTACATTTTTAACACATAGAAAAAAAATCATAATTTCCTTATTTTAAAACATTTCAAAATCTATTTAAATCAAATTTCATAAATTTATAATTTTTAAAATACTTAAAAATATCCAAAACACTTTATAAAATAACCACGGGCCTGTATATAATTTTCTAACCTAGGTAAAGTGATACGGATATGTATCATTTCAATCCGTAGTAAAAAAAAGAAAAATCCGGGTTCTATCATTTCAAACCCGCAATTCCAAGTTAAAATAAATTAAATAAAAATCGTTCAAGCCTATCATTTCAGCCCATAACGATTTTTCCCTATTCTAAAGTCCGTTCGGGTATGTATCATTTCAACACATAGTGATTCTAGTCTACAGGGAACTTGCAATGGTGATAACAGATATAAATAACAGAATAACTGTAACGACCCACATTTTCGACCGTTCAAGTCGACAAAGCAGACACACATGCCGACTCAAACAATCCAAAATACAGATAGTTATTGGGGTTTAATAAGAAAAGAAAAGAAAGAACAGAAACAAACTCAGAATCTCGCAGCGGAAGGAACAAGATATAATAATAAAATAACAGTTCATGAAGCTGTTAAATAAATAAATTTGATTATTATTATACATCATAAATCAGAGTTACATACATATCAGAGATAATACAACAATGCAGCGGAAAAATAATACAGTAGTAGAATACAAATGATGTAATACCAAACTCCGTCTTCGTCCTCCAGAATAGATCTTCAACCTTATCTGAAATGCTCAGGCTGACCCGAGCGTAATGAAAAGACAAAACACTCGAGTCAGGACTAAAATATCTCATGTAAGTCAAATCGAATAAGAAAATATGAGTGTGACGGCATCAGAGATGTTTACGGGGTTTGACATCTCCTATCCAGTGTCAACGTGAGTGCAATAACTTAAAAGATGTTACGGGATTTTCCATCTCTCAAGGATCCGTTAAACTATCTACTATGTAGTACAATACGCTATTATAATATGTCTATATTAAAGTAAAAGTATTAAAATAGCGTTAAGCCATGGCCCATTCCACCCTTAACACATTTTTATTCCCAAGAGTATATACAAGACCATAGTTTCCCCAAAATCGGAAGTCACCAGAGGGCAATCCATATACTAAAGGTACAAACCAAAACGTAGTGGTCGCGAATAGGATAATCGGTATGACAAGGTACATGAGGTGATACCAACTAGGATACTAGTAGTTGCGTCATCCGGACTGATGTTGGGCATAGCATCTACTACCCCAACACCGCGAAACAACACTCCCATAATCGAGGGGTGCACCCAAATCGAATCACAAAAGTAATAGATATGGTAACGAAGAAGTGTGTCCGCTAGAGGTGGCGAACCTCAATGGCCCGGCAGGGCTCCTGTTTTAGTCATGTCAGGGGTCATCCAAAATCGTTCTCTTTCTTCAGTCAACGCATTCACCAAAACCATCCACTTCATTCTGGATCAACACTCTGCGTGTATTAGTTATTAAAGTGGTTTTCGGTATCGACAGAGAGTATGTCCATATCCGATCCCGGTCTCTTTAATAACTACGTATTATTACACCGGTGGCTCTTTTACATTTCAAATCGATTCATAATTGATATCAAAATATCATATTCGCTTCAAAATCAAATCCATTCAAATATCATCATATATATTCAAGATGTAAGATTCCATTTCAAAATCATTTTTCACCTCAATATCTCATTTCGATTTCAAAATCATTTTCGCCTCAATATCTCATTTCGATTTCAAAATCATTTTTGCCTCAATATCTCATTTCGATTTCAAAATCATTAATTTCAACTCGATTTAGCTTCTCAATAAACCATTTCAAATTATCAATTTCAAATACACATTTGAACCACAAAATAAACAATTTCACTTTCAATATATTTCGAAACTTTAAATATTTCACATTTCAAAACAGCTCATATATTTATATAAGAATATAAGATTCGCTTTAAAACCATTTCGTATTCAAATTAGAATATACTTCAAATTACACATCCGTATTAAGTAGTTTACTTAATTTCTGGAACAATTCCAATTCAATAAACTTAGATTAACATTCGGATTTCAAGAATTCATTTAAGTATTACATTCCAAATCAATTTCAGTTCAAATCCTATTCAAATCAATTTTATCTTCAAATTTAATTCAATAGTTTCAATTTAGTCCAATTCACAAATTTCTTTGAATTTCAATTAAATTCCAAATTAAATAAATCTCAATTTCAAATAAATTTTCAATTCCAAACTCAAACTTGAAATATCATTTCATATAAATTTTCTTAGAAATATTCAGAGTTCGATTAAAAGTCCAATATTTTAAAACAAATCAACTTTCGAAAATTTACGTCGTATTTCAATCTTTTTCCTAAAAAATCTAAACTTCGAATAATTAAACAATTTCATTTACCAAGTTTAAATTCCAACATCTCGAGCTTCAATTCAAAATAATTAAATTTTCATAAATTGGATTTTATTCTTAAAATCAATTCATTTAAATAATTTCAAAACAACTTTTAAAATCATTTAATTTAACCAACCCGGTGTCCGTATATAATTTTCTAACCTATGGCCAAGTGGATAATTATTTCAATTTTAATTTCAAGGATGGATATATATCATTTCAATCCAAATAGATGTCGTAGGTATATCATTTCAACCTATTTCTTAATTTATTCGAAATGATTCAGGTTATAGTTTTATATGCAATAAATAATATACATGATGATAGCATGATATATCAAAATAAATAAACAACCAATATCGACCAATAGCATCCATCACAACCAATCAACCATAAAGCCAATAACATTCACAACAATTTTATAATTATCAATATCGAGTAATATACTGCCAATTTAAATTTAAATTTAAATTTATTTTAACGGTCAATTTTAAATTCTATCAATTAATTCATATATCAATACAGATGAAAATTAAACCTACCAAACAACAGCCAATAAATTTCATATCACTTCAGAATATAAATTTAACTAACAAAAGTTATTTTAGTCAATTGTGAGCGTATAAACACTCACTTTGATTTTCTGTTGTCGCCGAGACGTTCCGGTTTGGAACTGAAACTGGACGACGCCCAACTTTAGCCCAAATTTCCACCGTCTCCAAATCCATCCAAACCAGTTTCATTTCGAAGATCTTGTCATTTCGATCGCAACGCAAAAAGTTTCGTTCCAATCGGACCTCGTATGAAAAAGTTATGCTATTTTAAAGTTTGTACGAATTATATAATATAATAATTCAATTTCTATTTTTATTTTCTAACCCTAAAAGAAAATCTGGCCACTGATTTCTGCTCCATCAGATCTGGGCTGTTGGTATCCTTCTTCCTCCATCAGGTTTGCACGTTCAAACCTAACCCCTAGCCGCCGTCTCTTTATCAATTTTCGCGACCACCTCGACGACTTCCAGAACGATCAACTAGCGCCACCACGAAGCCCATCACCAGAGCTACCAACGCCGTGAACCCTAGCAAGCTCGGCCACCCCCTCTGCCTCGAAATGCGTGAAAAACGCAGCAGCTTCAAGCACGATTTCCCGTTGATCCGTTGCTCCGTTTTCGATCATCTCCGTATGGATTTGAAGCTCTCATCGTCCTCTACAACTTTGTAGTTGACGACTTTTGCTAATTCTTTATGGATTAGAAGATATTAGAGGAGAAAGAAGATGCATTTCTGCCCATTGATAGGAAAGTGGCGGCTAAGGGCTGAAACCCTAGTTCTTATGCAAAATGAAATAAGTGAGGGGCTTTTTATAGAAAAATACACGACACTATTCACCCGAAATTTTCCGAACTCCAAACGAAGCGTGCCGGCTGACATTTCTAAGGTTTACCCCACGTTCTGAACGCAATGGAACATGTTTCGGAGCTAATTCGGTCATCTGTGCGAGTTACGGAGAAAACGATCAGTTTTAAATTAAACCGATTTAAACCGATTTCGATGCGTTTTGGCTTGCCCCGGACAAACGGTAAACCCGATTGACACGAAATTTGAAACCCTACATTAATATGACATTACGGATCCGATGAAACTGGTTTCGTCGAAATCCAAGTCTTTTTGAAAAATGACTATTTTCTCTCGCCGAATTAATATTAAAACAATTCGATGCCTTTCGAGCTGCCACGGTTGTAACGACCCAATATTTTCAACCATTCGCATCCATTATAAGTGTATAGGTAGACACTCATGCCGGAGTTGAATTGCTCAAAATACCGCGTTGTAATTAAAATTTGGCAAATCTCAGAATATACAGTAAATAAATATAATCACAGATCACAGACACAGAGTAAAATAATGCAGCTGAAGTAAAAGAATAGTAGTTCATGAAGCTACTATGTAAATATATCAGAGTTACATAAGATACAACAGAAGATATAGAGTACAACAGAAGTATCAATAAGATAACCAAGTACAAGCTGAACAGAGCAACATAACTGAAGTAGATATAAGAAGACTAGCAGATAATCTCCAGCGATTCAAATCTCCAGAAGGTGGAAATCCAAATCTGTGAATAACTCAGGCTGACCCAAGCGTAAAGCAAAACACAAAACACTCGAGTCAGGACAATATATACTTATATAATGTAAACCAACTCAAGTGAACTATAATAAAGGTACAAGTAACTTAGAAGATGCTTGGGACCGCCCATCCTCTAAGGATCCGTTAAAATATCTACTATGTAGTAATATTCGCTATTATAATAGTGTCTAAATAAGTAAAGTATAATCATATCGGAAAATAGCATTAAGGGGATGTAGAACCTTAACGCGGTCGGATCTTAAAATCATAATCGTAGTAAAGCTCGATATGGTAGGTGACACGGCACAACTAGGCAATGCCAGGGTAGATATACCAATTACGCACACGGACTGATGGATACGCATAGCAGCCACTACCGTTCCACCTCGAACAACATTCCCAAATCGGAGGATGGCCATCTAGTCAAATCACAAGTAAGAGTATAATATCGAAGAAATGTGTCCGAGAAGAGGTGCTACCTCACTGGTCCGAGATCGCTCCTGTTTTAGCCACCTTATGCCAACTCACGGGAGTTGGGTCCACGTAACATACCTTAAGAACGTCGCCACCATCCTACTTCATTCTGGAATCTCCACCGCGTACACGGTTGTCAAAGTGGTTTTCGGTATCGACAGAGAGTATGTCCATATCCGATCCCGGTCTCTTTGCCAACCAATCGTTATTATAACCCGTGGTTATAACTTTTAAAAATAGTTTATGTTTCAAATCAAAATACATCCTTTAAACCATTTCAAAATCATATCATTTATTTCAAACTAATACATACTTTCAAACCCAAAACATATCTATTAAAAACCAATTCAAAAATATATCATTTCCATTTCAAAACCAATTCAATAATACATCATTTCAATAAAACCCAAATTTCAAAATCATTGAATATTTCCTTTAATTTATTAAACTTGAAATCTTCCTTTAAATTATCATAGCATTTTGGTAATGTAACCTTAAGTAATCATAGCATTTTTGGAATGTAATACTTTCCAATTTAACATTTTATATAATCAAAGTATTTATATACTTACAAATTTTTAACATGGTCATTTTATCATAGCCTTATAGTTAAATAAACTTTGTTACTGTAATATCCAATTTAATGCTGAAATTCTTATGTTAAGTTAAGAGTACCTTATTAACTTACATTATCATTACAATAAAGAAACTTTATTATTTTAGTCATTAAAATGTGTCATTTACATAAATTAAAACTTACCTATTAAATGTACTTTTTAACTTACATTTCTATTACAGTAAAGATCATTTATCATTTAATCAATATTACACTAATTAAACTTACATTATCAAATGTACGTTTTAATTTACGTTTTATTACAAAAAGGGCATTTATTATTTTATTCAATATTACACTGATTAAGACTTACATGTTTCTTTCATTAATTAAGACTTTACATGTTTCTTTCATAAATTAAAAACTTTACATATTCTTCCATAAATTAAAACTTTACATGTCTCTTTCATAAATTAAAACTCTACATATTTCTTTCATTAATTAGAACTTTACACGTTTCTTTCACAATAAATTTCTTATAATAAAATCCATTTTTCAACAATTTACTTAATAAGTTTAAGTGTAAAAGTTTCCAATTCTTCACATTTCAACAAATAAACTTAACACTTCAAATTTAAATTACCATTTCACAAATTTAACTAAATTTCCAATTTTATTTAATTAACTTAAACTTTTAATTAAAACCAAATTTCACATTTCCAAGTCAAGTTATATTTTAAAAGATCACTTTTAAACATTCATTTATTTAACCACTTAAATTCATAGAAAAATCAATAATACTTTAATAAATCACTTAAATTCAAATTTAATCAAATTATCATATTTACCATTTCCAAATAAAATTTAATATCCATTTTATTTATATAACTTAAATATCATTTTTAACCAAAATTCCAAATTTCCAACTTAAGTTATATTTCAAAAATCCAGTTAAACCTTTCATTAATTACATTTTTAACACATAGAAAAAATCATAATTTCTTTATTTTAAAACATTTCAAAATCTATTTAAATCAAATTTCATAAATTTATAATTTTTAAAATACTTAAAAATATCCAAAACACTTTATAAAATAACCACGGGCCTGTATATAATTTTCTAACTTAGGTCAAGTGATACGGATATGTATCATTTCAATCCGCAGTTAAAAAAGAAAAATCCGGGTTCTATCATTTCAAACCCGCAATCCCAAGTTAAAATAAATTAAATAAAAATCGTTCAGGCCTATCATTTCAGCCCATAACGATTTTTCCCTATTCTAAAGTCTGTTCGGGTATGTATCATTTCAACCCATAGTGATTCTAGTCTACAGGGAACTTGCAATGGTGATAACTGATATAAATAACAGAATAACATTAAATAACAATAACATATGATATAACAGGTGTAATAACAGGTGTGAACATCATATGATAATAATATAAGCATATATAACATGATAATATATTTCTACAGATTCGCAGGGTGTCAATTTACTAGTTATATAGGTACATATTGTTTGGTGAGAATAACTCACTTGTTTAAGCTGGAGATGACGACCAAACACACAACACAGAATCTTTGAAGGCACGACAACATGAGAGTGGAGAGCCAAATATAATTGCCTTGTATACATATAAACAAAACAAGACAATGTATACGTAAATATGTAACACAAAACAATATAGAAATGACTTGAAATAAAAAGCAACAAAGGGAAAAGTGATTCGACCTTTCTTTAACCATTCAAGAGCATGACCAAGGGGATCTTTTTCTCAGCCAAAGCTGGACATAATCTCAGGTTATGACATCAAAATAGCATGGCAACAAAGAGATGATGATGGTAGGAGTTACATATGAATAAGACAAAGGGTCAAGGCAAAATAAGCGGAGTTTTGGTGCATTTTTGGCTCAACCAAAGGCAAGTGGGGCTTGGCCTTTGCATGGTTCAGGTCTGGACAGTGGGTAGGTGGATGGCCAGAGGTGGTATCAAGGTGGTGGTGGAGCAATAGGACGCGGCCAAGGTGATGTATGGTGGTGGTGAAGCGATATAGGTCAGCTAGTGTTGTTTTTAAGGGGTTTCAACATTTGTTTGTGGTGTTTTCATCATCTAAAGGCCATGGCCTGATCTGGTTAGAGGGGATGTGAGGTGGTTGAAGCCAAGAATGATGAGGAGGAAGGTGGTGGAGGCTATGGTGGAGATGGTGGAAAGTTTGGCCAAGCAATTGTGGATGAAATCAAGGCAAACAAAGTAAAAATGAAGAAGGAAGAGAAGAAAACAAAGAGGCCATTACCAAATGTTTTCAGAAGTGTTTTGGCCGAAAATTTGATGAAATGAGAAGTGTATTCAGTTGAAAAACAAAATAAAACATATGGCTATCAATAAAGAAGGAACGGTCAAAATGTGAAAGGTCTAGCAAATGAAAAGTCATCGGTTTAAAGCCTTTATGTCTCTTCAAATTTCCTTCTTATATATTTTGTAATTTATAATTACATGTAAAACTGATAAATAAATATAACAACTCAGAAATGAAAAAAATAAATATAAAATAAATAATTAAATTTTGATTAAATAGAATTTAAATTAAGAAAATGGCTTAAAAATGCAAACTAGGCTTTAAAAATTAGAAATAACTTCTATAACTTTGGAAAAATTATATTTTGATTTAAATACATGTAAAATGAATAAAATAAAGTAAAACACAGCAAATAAAAGTGAATGTATAAAATAAATAAATAAATTTTAATTTAAATATAGTTTAGATGAAGAAAATAGCAGAAAAATAGAAACAGCTTTTAAAAATAGGAAATCATCATAGTACATTTTGGAAAATTCGATTATTATTTTTAAAAATATTTAGAGATTAAAATATACATAAATTAACATATTGATACATATAAAAAAAATATAAGAAAGAAAATATGATTTATAAAATTTAAAATAGGCAAAATTGCACAATAAAACAAATTATACTAAAATTTGAAATGTGCATAACTTCTACATTTTAACTCCGTTTTTAACGAAACGAAAAGCAGTATTCATATTTTTAAATCTATTTTCATAATAAAAGATAAAATTTAAGATTTTATATATTTAAATTTGAAATTTAAAAGTCAAAGATTGAACAGTTTGACCAGAATTTCCCTTTTAAGTAAAATATTTAAATTATACTAGTTTGAACTATAAATCACTTAATAATCAACATTTATATTTAAAAATGAAATGTTTTTAATAAAACATGTTTAAACTAATTTAAAATAAAAAAAATAAAGTTCAAATTTAAATAATATACAAAAATCTAGGGTTGTTTCACTCTCCCCCACTCAAAACTTTTCGTCCCCGAAAAGGAATGAGGTACGGGAAAGCATAGAAAAAGATAGAGTGAAATATGATTAAGACAAGATGACAAGAAGATTTAAATTACACCTGATAACTATTGTTATAGGTAAGTTTAACAAGATGGAGGTGATCAAATCAAGAATACAAGCACGAAAAAGATCCTCTAGAGTCTGAATCTCCCTTTTCACTTGACCGACGGTCTATGAATGGAAAAACAGTGTTCAGATCTAGATGAGTAACAAAGATTATCAAAGATTACAGAAAGATTTCTAAACAGACTGGTGTAAGCAATAGTCTTCCCATTCTGTAACAAGATAAGAGAAATAAGGACAAGCAAAAGATAGTTTGAAAAACAAAGTAAGATAATAAATTTGAAACCATAATGCTTTGAAATCATAACAATTTAGGGATGTTTATCATTTGGAAATCATACTACTAAAATCACAACAATTTGGAAATGTTATTCTTTAAAAAAACATAATACTTTGAAAATCATAACACCTTTTAAAAATAATCTTCATTTAAACCATTTAAATCCAATGTCAAATAATATTCATTTCAAAGCTGTAACATTTCTAAGTTCATTCAATTATAAAATTTCCAAAACATTGTATTTTCTAAACAGCAGCACTTATAAAATGCTACAGTAGATATATTAATATTTCAAATCAGTTTAATTTCAGAAATATTCATTTGGATATCATTTAACTTATGACTTATTAAAACAAACCTTTATGAATGAAATATCCAAATAAACTATACTTCATTTATTAAGTCAAAAGCTCACTATTTTAGTTAGCTCTTAATTTAACACATAACCTAACACTTATTTAAAATACCCATTTCATAAATAGATATTCCTTTAATAAGTTACACTTAAAATTCCATTTGAAAACCAAATTTTCAATTATCAAATTTTAGTGATGTTAAAATACATTTTAACTATTTAAATCATAATTATTCAATTTCCAAGACATATCTATTTCATAAATAAAACATTTATATAGCAAATATAACAATCAAATTTCTTTACACATTTATTCATTTAGACATCAATTAAACTATGAATTCAAGTTAAATAAACTTTATTACCAAAAGTCCAATTCAAATGTATTTTATTTTATCTATTCAAAGATACATTATTTATTATACAACATATTCATTTCAGGAAATAACCTTTATTAAAATTCCTAGGTTAGACTTAAGGTTCCATATTAAATCAATTTGATTATTAAGTTATTTAAATAAAATCTCTTTAAATTCCTTTTTCACTATTTACCTCTGTTAATCTTTTATAACTAAAATTTAAGTGTATAAAAATCCTTTTTATATTGTATATTATCCAATTACATTGTTAACTTCTAAAAAAAATTTAAGGTAAGTTATATTTGAATGCAATTATAATATACAAATAAAACTATCCAATTCAATTATCTCAAGTTTGAATCATTTATCCAAAATTTTGATTTTTCTTTTTATAATTGAAATTATTCTTTAAGAAAAAAAATGTAAGAATTAAATTTCCGATTTCCTTCAAACCATTTAGAGATAAATAAATATATGTACATAATATGTCAAATCAATTTAAATCATTTATCTATATATATTATAAATCAAATCATATTTAGAAATTCAAATAAATTAAATCTTTCAAAACAAAGCTGTAGTAAGACTACAGAACGGTCTCTTCAGTTCAAAACTCGAAAATGAATGTCGATGATGCTGCAGTCATCACCGAAATTATTTTCCAGCGACAAAGAGAAGAGCACTAAATTTTTAAACTTTAAAATCCTTTAGAGACAAATTTTTATTCAAAAATACTTTAAATAATATCCTTTTAAAAAATTTAAACACAAAGTTTGAAATCCATCGGAAATTAAATTCTTTAAATTTCTTATTTTAAATTCATTTCAGTTCCCAAATAAATTTATAAACAACTATTTATAAATTCATTTGTAGAACAATAAATGATAAATCAAGTATTATCATTTCAAATTATCAATTTAAATCAATTTATTAAGTTCCATAAAATTATATATCCAAATTTATTTCATTAACCAAATTTTAAAATAATATTGTGTCAGTTTGTTCTATCAAAGTGTTTTAGAAATCCTATCGATAGCGTTGATCAGACGAATCGATCGGAAACCCAAATCAACATCAACAACTCAAACAACACAATATAAAACAAAACATTAATTTACAAATACAGTTCAAAATGTTTGGAAGATAGATTGGAACAAAAGACAAGATGATTAAACAGAGTAGAGAGATGGGTAAGCTTAGATAAATCGCGGACAACCTTAACCGGGTCAACCGTGACTTAATGGATAAGATCAAATGTGAATTTTCTGGGGTAAATCTACCTTCGATCTCAAGAGATAGAGTGTAACATCCCGGAATTTTGGACCATTCGCAACCATTATAAGTGTATAGGTAGACACTCATGCCGGAATTGAATTGCTCAAAATACCGCGTTGTTAATTTAAATTGGCAAAACTGAACATATACAGTAAATAAATAATCACAGATCACAGACACAGAGTAATAAGTGCAGCGGAAATAAAAGAGATAGTAGTTCATGAAGCTACTATATGAATATATAAAATACATCAGAGTTTACAACAGAAGAGTAATACGATACATCAGAGTTAAACTAGATACAACGGAAGAGTAACAGATACAAATCAGAATACATCACTGGAATCATCGAATATCTGAAAGCTGGATAGATAGCTGGATCTCCAAGCGAAGCTCCAACTCCAAAGGTGAGTCTCGAAAGCTGAACTACTCAGTCTGACCCGAGCGTAAAGCAAAAACACAAAACACTCGAGTCAGGATTAACATTCTTATATTAATAAATCCAACTCAAGTGAAATAGCAATTGAAATACAAGTAACTCAAAGGATGTTTGGAATAACCATCCTTTAAGGATCCGTTAAACTATCTACTATGTAGTAATGTACGCTAAGTAGATAATGTCTATCAGTAATATAAAAATATCAAAGTAGGGTTAAGCAGGGCCCATACACCTCTTAACCTGTTTATTCCCAAAAGCATATACAAGACCGTAGTTTCCCCAAAACCGGAAGTCACCAGAGGGCAATCCATATACTAAAGGTACAAATCAAAATCGTAGTGGTCGCGCATAGGATAATCAGTATGACAAGGTACATGAGGCGATACCAACTAGGATACTAGTAGTTGCCTGATCCGGACTGATGTTGGGCATAGCAGCTACTACCCCAACACCGCGAAACAACACTCCCAAATCGAGGGGTGCACCCAAATCGAATCACAAAAGTAATAGATATGGTATCGAAGAAGTGTGTCCGCTAGAGATGGCGATCCTCAATGGCCCGGCGCGGCTCCTGTTTTAGTCATGTCAAGGGTCATCCAAAATCGTTCTCTTTCTTCAGTCAACACGTTCATCAACCATCCACTTCGTTCTGGATCAACACTCCGCATATAGTTATTAAAGTGGTTTCGGTTCAGATAGAGAGTATATCCATTACCGATCCCGGTCTCTTTAATAACTTTCGTAATTATTACACCGATTGGTCGTTTATATATTTCAAAACCAAATCAATTTCAATTTCAAATAGAATTCGTAAATCAACATTTCATTTGTCTTTCTAAAACAATTTCCAAATTTCCGTTTCAAAACTTCCAATTTTCCGTTTCAAAATCTTATAAATCAAATTCAATTTCTATTTAAAACAATTCAAATATTGATTCAAGTTCAAATACAAGTTTCATTTCGAAAACATTTAAATTAAATCTTATTTAACATTCAAATCAATTTAAAATCATTTATCGATTTCATTCAATATCGTTAAATTAATTTATCATTCAAAACAATTTCTATTAAATTTCCAAATCATTAAATCAATTTCTTAAATTCAACTTCATTAAATCAAAACTTACAAATTTAATTAAATAAAATTCATCAAATCAAATTCTTTACATTTCAAGTCTTACATTAATTTCAAAATATCACATTTTCATTTCTTGTTAAAGAAATTCCATTTCACTTATTTACTTACTGAAATAATTTCCAAAACTTAATTAATAAAGAAACTCCATTTCAATTATTACGAAGTAAAATTCACTTATTCAAAAGTTCAATTTTTCTTATTAAAGAATTTCAATTCAATTTAATCATTTAATAATTCATTATTAAATAGTTCAAAACTTAATTATTAAATAATTTCAAAGTTTAATAATTTCAAACTTAATTATAATTTCAAACTTAATTATTAAATCATTTCAAACTTAATTCAATCATTTCTCAAATTAAACAACATTCTTTCATTGATTACATTGTTAATCTTTTGTTTCAGATTATTAAATATTACCATTTTCCTTTCATTAAAATTCAAATTTCAAATTCGTTTCAAAACCATATTATTTATTCCAATAAAATCTTCGTTTTATTTTAAATCAAATTATTGACCAATCGGGTTTTATTTAATTTCCTATCCTAGGTCAAAGTTCAATTTGGGTATTTATCATTTCAACCCGATTCCAATTCAATTCAAAATCAAAGCATAATAAAGGGAACTTGCAGTGTGATAGCTGGGATGGTGTCAAAGTAAATAAACAAGCAATAACAACAATCAATATCAATCCAATAATCAATTCAAATAATCCCGAAATAACCGTATTAATCCGCATTGTTATTTGTACGAATTAATATAATTATTTCTAGAATCTACACTATCATTTCATGTAGATTAAAGATTATTACATTACGGTTTTCACTTGTCATCTATTCCAATTTCATACATCATCAATTTAACAACATACATTCAGTGGTTCAGAATGTAATTAAACAAATCCTACGTGTCAATAAATTCAACAATTAAAGGGGTCATATTATACAAATGTCATTTTTATCAAATTTAACATTTAACTAACCTACGTCAAGTTCAATTGCATATTATTTATCATTTCAACATTAACAATTTAACGTCCAATATAAACATCAACAATCAATCAATTTCAGCCAAACTGTATTATCATCACATAAATAATTAACAGATAATGGTGTCAGATGTCACAGGTGAACTGATACAGATAATAGCATATATAACAGTGTAATTAACTAACAGCAGCATATTTCAATTGTCGTTTCAATTGAAATCAAATTTAATAAATAAAAGAACGTTAATCGTGAGTGAGTGCTCACCTTTCGTGGCCAGAGAAATTTGAAGATGACACGAACATAGATACGCATACGGAAAACATCGACACTCTAGAAATCCCAAAACAAAGCTAGATTGGCACGAATCCGACGGACAAAGCTGATAAATAGTAATAGACGAATTCAAATCAGAACTAGATCGATGAAGATAAATGGTATAAGTGAACTTATGTATCTAACTATATATAACTATATATATAAATCATATTCTAAATTCAAACATATATTAAATTAAATATATATGTATTTCAAAATCCGTCGTTGTAAATTAAACACATATATTAAACTCAACATATATACATCATAAAATTTAGGATAACTACTTATAAATATATATACTTATAAAAATGAAAAATACTTATATTATAACTTATTCCTTTCAAAATGTTATATATATATATATACTTCAAAATAATAGTATGACTCATATATATACTTATACATCAATAAAACAACACTGTCTTACATATATATACAAATAGCATGTATAAAATGTACTTTTTCTAAAATTTCCTTCTTAAATTTATATCACACAAACAAATAACTTACAGATTATGCGAACAGGCTTATTTATAAATGAATAACAAATGATATAAACTGACGTATCTATGAAATAACCTGGTACTACAGACCCAGCAAAACACGACATACCCGCAAACAAATTTTACTTTATATTATAAAATTTAGAAATATAGGTTATTAAAGTATATGTACAATAACATATTACAGTAGATTATATATACACAATATAAAAACTATATAACTTAAATATAAACAAACTGCTTTATATATACTTATACAAACAACAGACTATATAGTTTTAAAACATGTAAAATATACATAACTTAATCATGCAAAATATATAACTAGGCAGAACACTGACCTTATAAAATCTATATACGACCTTATACATATATACAACAGATGGTATAACTTATATAATTTATGTACAACAGCTAGGTCTCAAACTATATATATAAACTATATATATAATAATATATACATTCACCTACCAATTCATCAGAGGTACTGCCTGGCTTTGGAATGGTGAAGTGATGAAGGTTGGGACGGGCAAGACTAGGTTGTGCTCAACTTCACAACAGGTGGAAGAAGAGGGGCAGGCGATGGGGAAGGAACGGTTCGGTGAGGTGAGTGGGATCGGGAGTTGCTCGCATAGAGGAGTCTCGGCCGGCAGCGGTGAGGCTACAAGCGCTAAGGGAATATCGTGCAACAAGCTCGGTGGTGAGATGGCTCACGGGTGGCGATGAACTGGTGGTTGATGGCAGCATGGTGGGAACGGTGGTGGTGGGCTCGGGCAAAGGTGGAGGAAACTCGGGTGTCGAGGGAGGAGACGCTGGTGACTGTGCCTTTGAGCGGTAGAGGAGGATAGTAGAGGCGGGAGCAACGATGGGTCTTGGCAGTTGCGTGGGTTGTAGACGTTTGGCGAACATTGGTGGTCGAGGGGAGAGGACGTGTGGAAATGCCGGTGGAAGGAAGTGGATTCTATCTGGGTTGCTTTTGCGTGGCCGAGGGCAGGAGGATGGAGATGTTAGTTGCGTCAATTTCTTTTTGTTTTTTTTTTCACTTGCTTGGCCATGCTAGTTTTGAAAAAAGAAATGTAGAAAGACATGAGCAGAAGGAAGAATGACGCACTTAAGAAGGAAAACAAGATTTCAATGTGATCAACCTTTCCAGAAACCAAAGAAATTTATTATGTATAATTGCTCAAATGAAAGTGCAGATCCAAGCCTTCAAGGAATACAAATGGGCATGAGGAATGGCTATTGGGAAAAGAAACGTACAAATATTTAATATATGCTTTGGAAAGCAAAACGCACAGAGAAAGAAAATGTACCACCGCCTAATACATTTAAGTGATGGACACTAACCGCTTGCCATTGGTTCGGTAAATAATAAATGCTAGAGACTTTCTGTTCAATCGTTTGAAAATTTAAAAGGATAGAAGTTTAAAACTAACATTTTGGAACCGATATGATTTGACCATTTCATGGTTTTTCTCTGAATACCGGACTCTAAAACACAGAATAAAATATATTGAATAGACCAGCGCGACGAGACGATCAAAACGGTATATGGATATCAGTGGTACGATCATCCGATAAAAATCAATATCGGTACCAGAATACTGCTATTTTGCAGAAAATAAGAACGACGGAGCCAAAGATGTCCGAATTTGGAAAAATGACGAACTGATATTTTGCTCAGAAGATGGTTTAGAATTTTTTTATGTAAAAATATTTTGGTTTCGAAAACATTTATTTTCATTGCTTTTTAACTGATTGAATTGAAGTGAATTTACGCGCGAAATAAACTTCCGTATTTTCGGACGAAAATTTACCAGTTGTTAGATTTAATTAGACGTATTCCAAATATTAAATTTTTATTTCAAAATCTTATCGTTTAAAATTTCACAAAATTTCAACTAATTACGTTATTAAAACAGTTGAAATTTACGGGTCGTTACATAGAGTTTGGAATAACAAAAGATATTAGCATCTAAACCAAGGATAAATATAAATCTCTGGTTAATCGATGCTGATTGTAAAGGATTTTCACCCCTTTACAAGAAAATTAGAATATTGGCGAGACCGCCAATTTACTATAAAGATCATTCGAAGTGGAGTTATGTGATACTCCAAAATAAAAAGAAGATGAATAGTGAGGGACAAGAATGAATTTTGGAACCGTAGGGAACGTTCCGAAAATTCAAAGGAAATTCGAATCAAGAGGAAAAGATTCAAACTCGAACGAAAGTGATTCTGTAAATAAATCTACTCCATATGCTGAGTTTTGCCTCAAAGCCAAAGCTCCGATACCAACTGTAACGACCCAATATTTTCAACCATTCGCATCCATTATAAGTGTATAGATAGACACTCATGCCAGAGTTGAATTGCTCAAAATACCGCGTTGTAATTAAAATTTGGCAAATCTCAGAATATACAGTAAATAAATATAATCACAGATCACAGACACAGAGTAAAATAATGCAGCGGAAGTAAAAGAAATAGTAGTTCATGAAGCTACTATGTAAATATATCAGAGTTACATAAGATACAACAGAAGAAATAGAGTACAACAGAAGTATCAATAAGATAACCAAGTACAAGCTGAACAGAGCAACATAACTGAAGTAGATAGAAGAAGACTAGCAGATAATCTCCAGCGATTCAAATCTCCAGAAGGTGGAAATCCAAATCTGTGAATTACTCAGGCTGACCCGAGCGTAAAGCAAAACACAAAACACTCGAGTCAGGACAATATATACTTATATAATGTAAACCAACTCAAGTGAACTGTAATAAAGGTACAAGTAACTTAGAAGATGCTTAGGACTGCCCATCCTCTAAGGATCCGTTAAAATATCTACTATGTAGTAATATTCGCTATTATAATAGTGTCTAAATAAGTAAAGTATAATCATATCGGAAAATAGCGTTAAGGGGATGGAGAACCTTAACGCGGTCGGATCTTAAAATCATAATCGTAGTAAAGCTCGATATGGTAGGTGACACGGCACAACTAGGCAATGCCAGGGTAGATATACCAATTACGCACACGGACTGATGGATACGCATAGCAGCCACTACCGTTCCACCTCGAACAACATTCCCAAATCAGAGGATGGCCATCTAGTCAAATCACAAGTAAGTGTATAATATCGAAGAAATGTGTCCGAGAAGAGGTGCTACCTCACTGGTCCGAGATCGCTCCTGTTTTAGCCACCTTATGCCAACTCACGGCAGTTGGGTCCACGTAACATACCTTAAGAACGTCGCCACCATCCTACTTCATTCTGGAATCTCCACCGCGTACACGGTTGTCAAAGTGGTTTTCGGTATCGACAGAGAGTATGTCCATATCCGATCCCGGTCTCTTTGCCAACCAATCGTTATTATAACCCGTGGTTATAACTTTTAAAAATAGTTTATGTTTCAAATCAAAATACATCCTTTAAACCATTTCAAAATCATATCATTTATTTCAAACTAATACATACTTTCAAACCCAAAACATTTCTATTAAAAACCAATTCAAAAATATATCATTTCCATTTCAAAACCAATTCAATAATACATCATTTCAATAAAACCCAAATTTCAAAATCACTGAATATTTCCTTTAATTTATTAAACTTGAAATCTTCCTTTAAATTATCATAGCATTTTGGTAATGTAACCTTAAGTAATCATAGCATTTTTGGAATGTAATACTTTCCAATTTAACATTTTATATAATCAAAGTATTTATATACTTACAAATTTTTAACATGGTCATTTTATCATAGCCTTATAGTTAAATAAACTTTGTTACTGTAATATCCAATTTAATGCTGAAATTCTTATGTTAAGTTAAGAGTACCTTATTAACTTACATTATCATTACAATAAAGAAACTTTATTATTTTAGTCATTAAAATGTGTCATATACATAAATTAAAACTTACCTATTAAATGTACTTTTTAACTTACATTTCTATTACAGTAAAGAGCATTTATCATTTAATCAATATTACACTAATTAAACTTACATTATCAAATGTACGTTTTAATTTACGTTTTATTACAAAAAGGGCATTTATTATTTTATTCAATATTACACTGATTAAGACTTGCATGTTTCTTTCATTAATTAAGACTTTACATGTTTCTTTCATAAATTAAAAACTTTACATATTCTTCCATAAATTAAAACTTTACATGTCTCTTTCATAAATTAAAACTCTACATATTTCTTTCATTAATTAGAACTTTACACGTTTCTTTCACAATAAATTTCTTATAATAAAATCCAATTTTCAACAATTTACTTAATAAGTTTAAGTGTAAAAGTTTTCAATTCTTCACATTTCAACAAATAAACTTAACACTTCAAATTTAAATTACCATTTCACAAATTTAACTAAATTTCCAATTTTATTTAATTAACTTAAACTTTTAATTAAAACCAAATTTCACATTTCCAAGTCAAGTTATATTTTAAAAGATCACTTTTAAACATTCATTTATTTAACCACTTAAATTCATAGAAAAATCAATAATACTTTAATAAATCACTTAAATTCAAATTTAATCAAATTATCATATTTACCATTTCCAAATAAAATTTAATATCCATTTTATTTATATAACTTAAATATCATTTTTAACCAAAATTCCAAATTTCCAACTTAAGTTATATTTCAAAAATCCAGTTAAACCTTTCATTAATTACATTTTTAACACTTAGAAAAAATCATAATTTCTTTATTTTAAAACATTTCAAAATCTATTTAAATCAAATTTCATAAATTTATAATTTTTAAAATACTTAAAAATATCCAAAACACTTTATAAAATAACCACGGGCCTGTATATAATTTTCTAACTTAGGTCAAGTGATACGGATAATATCATTTCAATCCGCAGTTAAAAAAGAAAAATCCGGGTTCTATCATTTCAAACCCGCAATCCCAAGTTAAAATAAAATAAATAAAAATCGTTCAGGCCTATCATTTCAGCCCGTAACGATTTTTCCCTATTCTAAAGTCTGTTCGGGTATGTATCATTTCAACCCATAGTGATTCTAGTCTACAGGGAACTTGCAATGGTGATAACTGATATAAATAACAGAATAACATTAAATAACAATAACATATGATATAACAGGTGTAATAACAGGTGTGAACATCATATGATAATAATATAAGCATATATAACATGATAATATATTTCTACAGATTCGCAGGGTGTCAATTTACTAGTTATATAGCTACATATTGTCTGGTGAGAATAGCTCACTTGTTTAAGATGGAGATGACGACCAAACACACAACACAGAATCTTTGAAGGCACGACAACATGAGAGTGGAGAGCCAAATATAATTGCCTTGTATACATATAAACAAAACAAGACAATGTATACGTAAATATGTAACACAAAACAATATAGAAATGACTTGAAATAAAAAGCAACAAAGGGCAAAGCGATTCGACCTTTCTTTAACCATTCAAGAGCATGACCAAGGGGATATTTTTCTCAGCCATAGCTGGACATAATCTCAGGTTATGACATCAAAATAGCATGGCAACAAAGAGATGATGATGGTAGGAGTTACATATGAATAAGACAAAGGGTCAAGGCAAAATAAGTGGAGTTTTGGTGCATTTTTGGCTCAACCAAAGGCAAGTGGGGCTTGGCCCTTGCATGGTTCAGGTCTGGACAGTGGGTAGGTGGATGGCCAGAGGTGGTATCAAGGTGGTGGTGGAGCAATAGGACGCGGCCAAGGTGATGTATGGTGGTGGTGAAGCGATATAGGTCAGCTAGTGTTGTTTTTAAGGGGTTTCAACATTTGTTTGTGGTGTTTTCATCATCTAAAGGCCATGGCCTGATCTGGTCAGAGGGGATGTGAGGTGGTTGAAGCCAAGAATGATGAGGAGGAAGGTGGTGGAGGCTATGGTGGAGATGGTGGAAAGTTTGGCCAAGCAATTGTGGATGAAATCAAGGCAAACAAAGTAAAAATGAAGAAGGAAGAGAAGAAAACGAAGAGGCCATTACCAAATGTTTTCAGAGGTGTTTTGGCCGAAAATTTGATGAAATGAGAAGTGTATTTAGTTGAAAAACAAAATAAAACATATGGCTATCAATAAAGAAGGAACGGTCAAAATGTGAAAGGTCTAGCAAATGAAAAGTCATCGGTTTAAAGCCTTTATGTCTCTTCAAATTTCCTTCTTATATATTTTGTAATTTATAATTACATGTAAAACTGATAAATAAATATAAAAACTCAGAAATGAAAAAAATAAATATAAAATAAATAATTAAATTTTGATTAAATAGAATTTAAATTAAGAAAATGGCTTAAAAATGCAAACTAGGCTTTAAAAATTAGAAATAACTTCTATAACTTTAGAAAAATTATATTTTGATTTAAATACATGTAAAATGAATAAAATAAAGTAAAACACAGCAAATAAAAGTGAATGTATAAAATAAATAAATAAATTTTAATTTAAATATAGTTTAGATGAAGAAAATAGCAGAAAAATAGAAACAGCTTTTAATAATAGGAAATCATCATAGTACATTTTGGAAAATTCGATTATTATTTTTAAAAATATTTAGAGATTAAAATATACATAAATTAACATATTGAAACATATAAAAAAAATATAAGAAAGAAAATATGATTTATAAAATTTAAAATAGGCAAAATTGCACAATAAAACAAATTATACTAAAATTTGAAATGTGCATAACTTCTACATTTTAACTCCGTTTTTAACGAAACGAAAAGCAGTATTCATATTGTTAAATCTATTTTCATAATAAAAGATAAAATTTAAGATTTTATATATTTAAATTTGAAATTTAAAAGTCAAAGATTGAACAGTTTGACCAGAATTTCCCTTTTAAGTAAAATATTTAAATTATACTAGTTTGAACTATAAATCACTTAATAATCAACATTTATATTTAAAAATGAAATGTTTTTAATAAAACATGTTTAAACTAATTTAAAATAAAAAAAATAAAGTTCAAATTTAAATAATATACAAAAATCTAGGGTTGTTACAACGGTCAAAAGATAACTCCGATTGGTACGAAAATTGAAATCCGACAATAACAAACTATTACGGATCCAATGGAACAAGTTTCGTTCAATTCTGAGACTGTTCGAAAAATGGCTATTTTTCAGTCGATAATTAAATATTAAAATATTCAATTTTCACAAATTAAATTTAAATTCAATTTTAAAAGTTATATAACATTACTATAACTCCAATATGATAAGATAAAATTTTAAAAATCATTTTCAATCATATTCAACTCGATTTTCAATTATTTCTGAAATTTAACTTATTAAATTATCGATTTAATTGTCTAATTAAATCCAATATTCGAAAAATAAATTATTCGCCTGTTTAATTTCAATATAAAATTCCCAATTTTAAATTATTAACTTTTAAATCAAATTTCAATTGTTCACAAATCCCATTTTTAATTTCACAGTAATTAACAATCTTTTACAATGCAATTTTCCATTATAAATCCAATATAAAAGATTATATTAGATTCCACGTTCAATTATATTGTAATTCAAATTCAAGTTATTTAATTCCAAATGAATTCTTTTATTTCGATTTACACTTTCATTATTGAATCAACCATTTACTTATACATTATTATAAATAGTTTATAATTCATTTACTTTCATTTTCTTCAGCTATCATCTTATTTAAATTCACAGTAATATTAAATTACATTCATTTACGTTGATTTCCATATTATAACTTCAATATTAAATCTACCATTTTATTTATTCTTGTTTACAATCATAACCAATTTGGTTTACAACTTGAAATTCACATTTAACAACACAAAATTTTATTTCTTTCGGATTTTTTCCAAAATTTTCTTTTTAATTCGTATTTTTAAAGTGTTAAAAATACGGGTCGTTACATTCTCCCCCACTTAAAACTTTTCGTCCTCGAAAAGGAACGGAGAAGGGGAAACCATCATTTAGATATAATTCATTCAATATATTCTACTTATTTGCAAAATTTAGTTATAGGATTTTTTTTTCACAAAATTTTCTAACTCCCGTATTTTTGAAAAATTTCGGCAGCACCTCCTTTGCGCGGCTAGGACCGAAAAATTTCACAGTAGTAATAATTTCATGATATACATCTCATTACAAGAATGAGGCATCCAAAATATGGGGAACACAATAATATACCACAACATAAACCGTAATCCGAGAACGTACCTTTTATTTAGCGTTTATTAGCATTTTAACTTACATTTTGCATTGAGCGCAGAAGCGAGCTCCACAAGCGAAGCGCAACCCCTTTGCTACCTACTAAAATGCTCAATAACCAAGTTAGAACCATGCATATAAAGATAGATCGATATACTTATCATAAACAACACACATATAACATGTTTAGCTTCAAAACTGAAATTCCAATTCCAGGACAGCAAACGAATCTCAGTTTTTGGTCACATAAACGATAAAATTTGATAATGGAATCTAAAAAAAAGTTGTTGCATTCGTTTCAGGCTTTCCGGAATGTCTAAAATCATTGAATTCGGACCTTCTGTTCAAAAGTTACGACCGTTTTACTAAATAGATACGCCTCAGCCTGGCAATGAATTGCGCAGGTCAGCGACGTTTGGTCACGTTTTTGACCTTCTAAACGACAGCAAAACACCAAATTCTTAAAATAAAAGTTTTAGCATAAGTTCTAAGCTTTCCAGAAAGTGTAAGTTTATCAAAATCCGATACACCAGTAAAAAGTTATGGCAGAAATACTAAGAGTATATGCTACTGATTTTGCTTCCCTTTTACACAGGCCAGCGAGAAGATTCAAATTTTTAACTAAGTAACTGAAGGAATTTATCAAGACAGTCTAAACAAAAGTCGTGCTACAGTTTATTAGCTTTCCGAAAAGTCTAATATCGTTGAATTTCGTCCAGCTATTTAAAAGTTATGGTTGTTTTCGTTCCAGCATATACTGAACAATTTTGGATTTTTCAAAATTTGCTTTTATTATTTCAAAGTACAAACCATCAAACTTCAAATTTTCTAAAGAAACAATCATAAACACAAAGTCGTTTATTTTCTTATTTATCTGTGAAATAAGTTTTCATTCGATTTGTTTCCGATTTATTCAAGTTTGTTTCATTCACATTTTAAATTCAAGTCAATTTGCTTCAATTTAAATTGGATTCAATTATATTTAATTTCACTTTGCTTCAAATTTGAATTTAATTATTTTAAAATTTTTATTCCGTTTATTCAATTCCATTTACACTAATGAATTCTACTAAATCAATTACCATCCATCCAGAATCTACACTAAATCAATTTTACATTTCCAAGTCAAATTTTTTTATTTCATACACTTCCAAGTTTATTGACATTTAGTTATATTTAACTTTAATTAGTTTCCATTTACAAATTTTATATTTCATTAATTTTAAATTTAATTCATTTTACAACTTAAATTTCTTTTATATTTACAACTATCAATAGATCTTCACATTTCATTATTCACTCTCACACTGGTATATTATTCCTCTACTTATCCTTATTAGCATTTTAAACTTTTTAAGTATTTGGTAAGTTATAGTTATGCAAATAGAATGTAGTTAAACAACATACAACCTCTTTTCATTCAAAGTTGAATTTTCAATTAATTAATTCTTAAGTCATTACTTAAATTTCACTATAATTTAATTTCACATTTACATTCACATATAGTATTTCCATTTTATATTAACATAATTATGAATCACCCTTAAATGTTAATTTAAATTCCAATTATTTACTAACAATTTTATTTATATTCACAAACCATTAATTAAATGCATATTTCATTATTCAAACCTATACTTGTATATTATCCAATTAACAATTCACATAACATTTTTGAACTTCTTAAATATTTTGGTAAGTTATATCTATGCTATAGAATGAAATTTAATACTATGCGAGTTTTACAGTTTCAATTTTATTTTAAATTCATAATTTCCTAATTCTAAGGATTTCTACTTCAATTGATATTTCTTTGATATTTCACTTAGCTCTTAGGTTCATTTCTCATTTCGCAATTCAGAAGTTCCGTAATGATTCAAGTATTAATTCATTTCAACCATTAAAAGAAAAATCATTAATTATTAAAGAACTCAAGAATTCCAATCCCGGTTTCATTTCAAATCAAGTTTTGAAATAATATATACTTATATAATTTATATATCAAATCATACTATAGAGAATACAAAATAAAATTCAATTTTAATCAAAACAGGGTTTAGAAAAACTATTAAGTGATCTCCCCCACTTGGACTCTCGAAAATAACGTCGATGATGCGTGCACTCATCACCGGAATCATTTTCTAGTGTTAAGAGACACTTACTTCATTTGAAAATCCTTTGAAAACAATTTCTAATCGAATATACTATCATGTAATACTTATATTATACATTTCAAATTTTTGATAATAAATTTTCAAAACACCGGAATTTAAATTCTCCATCTTAATTTAAATTCATTTTATTTTATTTTATTTACCATTTATATTCATTCTCAATCATATTTACAAGTTTCATTTCTTAAAATCATCCAATAGTCAATAGTTAGAAATATTGACTAATCAACAATAACCGATGATAATCTAATATTGTCATCTCCTAACAACCAATACAATCAAAATTTATAAATTTTCAAGATAATTCCTTTATATATAAAATATAATCCAAAACAATATTATGTCAATCTGTCCTATTCGAGTGTTTAGAAATTCCTATCGATGCCTTGGCGTCCCAAGTACCAACCAGAATTCATAAATACTCAACGGAACAAATTAACACAATATAAAATCATTTTTATATCAAAATTACAAATACGCTCTCTTATATACACTCAAACTCATTCATAAGGTTTAACCCTATTTCAATGAGTTATTCCCCACTAGAGCCAAGGTAATCTAAACCAAAGCTCTGATACCAACTGTAACGACCCACATTTTCGACCGTTCAAGTCGACAAAGCAGACACACATGCCGACTCAAACAATCCAAAATACAGATAGTTATTGGGGTTAAATAAGAAAAGAAAAGAAAGAACAGAAACAAACTCAGAATCTCACAGCGGAAGGAACAAGATATAATAATAAAATAACAGTTCATGAAGCTGTTAAATAAATAAATTTGATTATTATTATACATCATAAATCAGAGTTACATACATATCAGAGATAATACAACAATGCAGCGGAAAAATAATACAGTAGTAGAATACAAATGATGTAATACCAAACTCCGTCTTCGTCCTCCAGAATAGACCTTCAACCTTATCTGAAATGCTCAGGCTGACCCGAGCGTAATGAAAAGACAAAACACTCGAGTCAGGACTAAAATATCTCATGTAAGTCAAATTGAATAAGAAAATATGAGTGTGACGGCGTCAGAGATGTTTACGGGGTTTGACATCTCCTATCCAGTGTCAACGTGAGTGCAATAACTTAAGAGATGTTACAGGATTTTCCATCTCTCAAGGATCCGTTAAACTATCTACTATGTAGTACAATACGCTATTATAATATGTCTATATTAAAGTAAAAGTATTAAAATAGCGTTAAGCCATGGCCCATTCCACCCTTAACACATTTTTATTCCCAAGAGTATATACAAGACCATAGTTTCCCCAAAATCGAAAGTCACCAGAGGGAAATCAATATACTAAAGGTACAAACCAAAACGTAGTGGTCGCGAATAGGATAATCAGTATGACAAGGTACATGAGGCGATACCAACTAGGATACTAGTAGTTGCGTCATCCGGACTGATGTTGGGCATAGCAGCTACTACCCCAACACCGCGAAACAACACTCCCATAATCGAGGAGTGCACCCAAATCGAATCACAAAAGTAATAGATATGGTAACGAAGAAGTGTGTCCGCTAGAGGTGGCGAACCTCAATGGCCCGGCAGGGCTCCTGTTTTAGTCATGTCAGGGGTCATCCAAAATCGTTCTCTTTCTTCAGTCAACGTATTCACCAAAACCATCCACTTCACTCTGGATCAACACTCCGCGTGTATTAGTAATTAAAGTGGTTTTCGGTATCGACAGAGAGTATGTCCATATTCGATCCCAGTCTCTTTAATAACTACGTATTATTACACCGGTGGCTCTTTTACATTTCAAATCGATTCATAATTGATATCAAAATATCATATTCGCTTCAAAATCAAATCCATTCAAATATCATCATATCTATTCAAGATGTAAGATTCCGTTTCAAAATCATTTTTCGCCTCAATATCTCATTTCGATTTCAAAATCATTTTCGCCTCAATATCTCATTTCGATTTCAAAATCATTTTTGCCTTAATATCTCATTTCGATTTCAAAATCATTAATTTCAACTCGATTTAGCTTCTCAATAAACCATTTCAAATTATCAATTTCAAATACACATTTGAACCACAAAATAAACAATTTCACTTTCAATATATTTTGAAACTTTAAATATTTCACATTTCAAAACCGCTCATATATTTATATAAGAATATAAGATTCGCTTTAAAACCATTTCGTATTCAAATTAGAATATACTTCAAATTACACATCCGTATTAAGTAGTTTACTTAATTTCTGGAACAATTCCAATTCAATAAACTTAGATTAACATTCGGATTTCAAGAATTCATTTAAGTATTACATTCCAAATCAATTTCAGTTCAAATCCTATTCAAATCAATTTTATCTTCAAATTTAATTCAATAGTTTCAATTTAGTCCAATTCACAAATTTCTTTGAATTTCAATTAAATTCCAAATTAAATAAATCTCAATTTCAAATAAATTTTCAATTCCAAACTCAAACTTGAAATATCATTTCATATAAATTTTCTTAGAAATATTCAGAGTTCGATTAAAAGTCCAATCTTTTAAAACAAATCAACTTTCGAAAATTTACGTCGTATTTCAATCTTTTTCCTAAAAAAATCTAAACTTCGAATAATTAAACAATTTCATTTACCAAGTTTAAATTCCAACATCTCAAGCTTCAATTAAAAATAATTCAATTTTCATAAATTGGATTTTATTCTTAAAATCAATTCATTTAAATAATTTCAAAACAACTTTTAAAATCATTTAATTTAACCAACCCGGTGTCCGTATATAATTTTCTAACCTATGGCCAAGTGGATAATTATTTCAATTTTAATTTCAAGGATGGATATATATCATTTCAATCCAAATAGATGTCGTAGGTATATCATTTCAACCTATTTCTTAATTTATTCGAAATGATTCAGGTTATAGTTTTATATGCAATAAATAATATACATGATGATAGCATGATATATCAAAATAAATAAACAACCAATATCGACCAATAGCATCCATCACAACCAATCAACCATAAAGCCAATAACATTCACAACAATTTTATAATTATCAATATCGAGTAATATACTGCCAATTTAAATTTAAATTTAAATTTATTTTAACGGTCAATTTTAAATTCTATCAATTAATTCATATATCAATACAGATGAAAATTAAACCTACCAAACAACAGCCAATAAATTTCATATCACTTCAGAATATAAATTTAACTAACAAAAGTTATTTTAGTCAATTGTGAGCGTATAAACACTCACTTTGATTTTCTGTTGTCGCCGAGACGTTCCGGTTTGGAACTGAAACTGGACGACGCCCAACTTTAGCCCAAATTTCCACCTTCTCCAAATCCATCCAAACCAGTTTCATTTCGAAGCTCTTGTCATTTCGATCGCAACGCAAAAATTTTCGTTCCAATCGGACCTCGTATGAAAAAGTTATGCTATTTTAAAGTTTGTACGAATTATATAATATAATAATTCAATTTCTATTTTTATTTTCTAACCCTAAAAGCAAATCTAGCCATTGATTTCTGCTCCATCAGATCTGGGCTGTTGGTATTCTTCTTCCTCCATCAGGTTTGCACGTTCAAACCTAACCCATAGCCGCCGTCTCTTTATCAATTTTCGCGACCACCTCGACGACTTCCAGAACGATCAGCTAGCGCCACCACGAAGCCCATCACCAGAGCTACCAACGCCGTGAACCCTAGCAAGCTCAGCCACCCCCTCTGGCTCGAAATGCGTGAAAAACGCAGCAGCTTCAAGCATGATTTCCCGTTGATCCGTTGCTCCGTTTTCGATCATCTCTGTATGGATTTGAAGCTCTCATCGTCCTCTACAACTTTGTAGTTGACGACTTTTGCTAATTCTTTATGGATTGGAAGATATTAGAGGAGAAAGAAGATGCATTTCTGGCCATTGGTAGGAAAGTGGCGGCAAAGGGCTGAAACCCTAGTTCTTTTGCAAAATGAAATAAGTGAGGGGCTTTTTATAGAAAAATACGCGACACTATTCACCCGAAATTTTCCGAACTCCAAACGAAGCGTGCCGGCTGACGTTTCTAAGGTTTACCCCGCGTTCCGAACGCAATGGAACATGTTTCGGAGCTAATTCGATCATCTGTGCGAGTTACGGAGAAAACGATCAGTTTTAAATTAAACCGATTTAAACCGATTTCAATGCGTTTTGGCTTGTCCCGGACAAACGGTAAATCCGATTGACACGAAATTTGAAACCCTACAATAATATGACATTACGGATCCGATGAAACTGGTTTCGTCGAAATCCGAGACTTTTTGAAAAATGACTATTTTCTCTCGCCGAATTAATATTAAAACAATTCGATGCGTTTCGAGCTGCCACGGTCAAACGATAACTCCGATTGGTACGAAAATTGAAATCCGACAATAACAAACTATTACGAATCCAATGGAACAAGTTTCGTTCAATTCTGAGACTGTTCGAAAAATGGCTATTTTTCAGTCGATAATTAAATATTAAAATATTCAATTTTCACAAATTAACTTTAAATTCAATTTTAAAAGTTATATAACATTACTATAACTCCAATATGATAAGATAAAATTTTAAAAATCATTTTCAATCATATTCAACTCGATTTTCAATTATTTCTGAAATTTAACTTATTAAATTATCGATTTAATTGTCTAATTAAATCCAATATTCGAAAAATAAATTATTCGCCTGTTTAATTTCAATATAAAATTCCCAATTTTAAATTATTAACTTTTAAATCAAATTTCAATTGTTCACAAATCCCATTTTTAATTTCACAGTAATTAACAATCTTTTACAATGCAATTTTCCATTATAAATCCAATATAAAAGATTATATTAGATTCCACGTTCAATTATATTGTAATTCAAATTCAAGTTATTTAATTCCAAATGAATTCTTTTATTTCGATTTACACTTTCATTATTGAATCAACCATTTACTTATACATTATTATCAATAGTTTATAATTCATTTACTTTCATTTTCTTCAGCTATCATCTTATTTAAATTCACAGTAATATTAAATTACATTCATTTACGTTGATTTCCATATTATAACTTCAATATTAAATCTACCATTTTATTTATTCTTGTTTACAATCATAACCAATTTGGTTTACAACTAGAAATTCACATTTAACAACACAAAATTTTATTTCTTTCGGATTTTTTCCAAAATTTTCTTTTTAATTCGTATTTTTAAAGTGTTAAAAATACGGGTCGTTACAATAACATTAAATAATAGTAACATATGATATAACAGGTGTAATAATAGGTGTGAACATCATATGATAATAATATAAACATATATAACATGATAATATATTTCTACAGATTCGCAGGGTGTCAATTTACTAGTTATATAGGTACATATTGTCTGGTGAGAATAACTCACCTGTTTGTGCTGGAGATATCAAAACCAATGACACAATGGAAACAAAAGCACGATGACAAGACTACGAACTTGAGTGGAAAGCGAATCCAAGCTACAACTCTTGTGCACAACCCAAAACAAACAATCAAAACAACAAAATTCAATACGACTTTAAAATGAAATAACTTTGAAATGAAAAGAGATTTGAATGTCAAATCTTTTGCCTTGTTTTCTACAATTCTTTGCATGGCCTAGGGGTTTATTTAGGTCAGGTTTGACATAACTTTGGCTCAGGTTTGATCATAGGAATGCATGGCATAAAGGCTAGAACATGTGTAGGAAGTTACAACACAAGAATATCAAGAGACTAGGCAACATAGTGGAGTTTGGTTCAACTTTTGGCTCGGTCTATGGGTCAAATGGCTCGGCCATCATCTGGTACAGGTCTGGACAGAGATTTGGGTGATGAGTAGAAGTAGCCAAAGGTCATGTAGCAAGTGGTGGTGGTGGCTAAGGGGGTGGCCAAAGCAAGATATGGAGGGTAGGTGATGATATGTGTGGTCTAGGCAATGTTTTGTGGAGTTTTGTGGTGATGGCTTCAAGTGGAAGGTCATGGCCTATCTTGGTCAGAGGGAAGGGAGTGTTTGCTTTAGTAGATGAAGGAGGTGATGATGGGGATGAAGGTGGTAGAGGCTAGGCCAAGCAAACGTGTGAAGAGATCAAGGCAAAATTGCATAGAAAAGTAAGAAAAAAAAATAGAAAGAAAAGAGGGAGATTACCAAAATTTTTTTTGCAAGATGGAGGCCATGATTTTTTTTAGAGTTTTGGAGCTTTGAAAATTCGTGAATAAGATGAGGGAGTCGGATGAAAATGAATGAGGAAAAGAACGGCAAAAAATAAAATAAAAGATGTATTGATTGAAAAGAAACGGTAGAATTCAAAAGAGCTAAGCACACAAAAGGTATCAAACTCTTCATATATCTTTAATTCCTTTTTTATAACTTTATATTTCTGGAAAAAATAATAATCCCAGATAAAATTTCGAAAATTTATCAAAATATAATAATTTATATAAATATTTATCAATTATATAAAGTTAAATTAAGAAAATAGCTAAAATAGTAAACTAGTCTAGAAAATTTGGAATTGAATAGAATAAATTTTTAGAAAATTCATATGATCTTGTAATATATTTTTAAACATAAATAATAACATGAAATGAAAATATATTCACAAAATAAACATTTAAAATTTAATTTACATATAATTTCTAATGAAGAAAATAGCAGAAAATAGGAAAACAGCCTTTTAAAAATAGGAAATCATCATAGTAAATTTTGGAAAAATTCTATTATCATTTTTAAAATATTTAGAGATGGAAATATACATAAATAAACATATTGACACATATTAAAATAAAATATAAGAAAGAAAATATGATTTATAAAATTTAAAATATGCAAAATTGCACAATAAAACAAATTATACTAAAAATTGAAATGTACATAACTTTTACATTTTAACTCCGTTTTCAACGAAACGAAAAGTAGTGTTCAAGTTATTACATCTATTTTTATAATAAAAGATAAAATTTATAATTTCAAACTTTTAAATTTTTAAGTTTAAAAGTCAAAGTTTGACTATTTTAACCAAAATTCACATTTTCTGGAAATATTAAATTTAGTCATATTTGGAATTCTAATCCACATACAAAATCAAAGTTTATATTTACAATAACAAAATTTATTCTTTTCGTAAATAAAGCTTTTGAATCTGGAAAAATCGATTTAAAAATATTTGCAAATTATAGGGTTGTTACACCTGCCACGGAGGGCTATCCAAGGGCAAATGCTAGCAGACTTCATCGCAGAATTCACCATATCGGGGGAGCCAAGTTGTGTTGATGTCATTCCCCCTATTTGATGGAAACTATACACCGATGAGGCATCCAACGACCGTTGTTCTAGGGCTGGTGTTATTCTAGTAACTCCCAAAAACCGATCCATTTGTTATGCTTTGAAGCTCGATTTCCCAGCTACAAATAACGAAGCCGAATATGAAGCATTGATTGCTGGCTTAAAACATACCAGGGAACTCGGAGTGAAATCAATTGAAATCTTTTGTGACTCACAATTGGTGGTGTATCAAGTACAAGGAGACTACTAAGCAAAGGGGCAGAGACTTGCCCAATACCTTGCTCGGGTTCAAGAACTGTTGGCAGACCTCGAATATTACGATATTTCGCATATCCCGCGTGAACAAAATGGAGAAGCCGATTCATTAGCAAAATTCGCAAGTACTGGTGATGCACAGCAGATTGGTTTGGTTCCCGTTGAAATCTTACGTACCCCGAGTATAAACGAGATGGAAGTAGACTTTGTGTTAGAAACAAAAATTGAGAAGGAGTCGTGGATAACCCCGTTCAAATAATACCCGCTACACGGGACTTTGCCCGAAAGAAAGAACGAAAGAAGAGAAGTCATTCACAAAGCCTCACGGTATATAATGCAGGATCGAATTATGTATCAGAAAGGGTTTTCGGTTCCTTTACTTCGGTGCATCGCCCACGATGAGATAAAGCAGGTCTTAAAAGAAGTTCATGAAGGAGAATGTAGCGACCATACTGGGGGGCAGACTTTAGCTAAAAAGATCCTCCGCAATGGATAATATTGGCCAACCGTTAATCGTGATGCCGCGGACTATGTGAGAAGATGCGACAAATGTTAAAAGTAGGCAAAGATTCCGAGAGCTCCATCGACGGAACTCACACAAATGGTTAGCCCCTGGCCATTTGCAATATGGGGGATCGATATAACCGGCTCCTTCCCAATCTCCAAAGGTGGTAAAAATACGTAATTGTTGCGGTCGATTACTTTACCAAGTGGGCAGAAGCAGAACCCTTAGCTACGATCACCACCAAAAAGGTCATTAATTTCGTTGTACGAAACATCATATGCCGTTTTGGCCTCCCATGAACTATCATTACGGACAACAGACTCAGTTTGAGAGTAGGGAGTTCAAAGAATTCTGCCAAAAATATTGCATTGAGAAAAGATTTGCAGCAACCGCTCACCCAAAAGCCAATGGACAAGTTGAAGTCGTAAACAAAATAGTCAAATCCATATTGAAAAAACGTTTGGAGAAGGATGGAGGCAAGTGGGTGGATGAACTTCCGACAGCACTCTAGGCTTATAGAACCACCCACAAGTCCGCAACTGGCCACACTCCATTCACGTTGGCATATGTCACTGAAGCTGTTATACCCGTGGAACTTGAAGTTCCTTCTCATCGGGTGACTCACTATGATCCTAAGACAAATCAGAATCTTTTACTGGAATCGATGGACTTTGTGGATGAAAAACGTGATGAAGCTGATTTGAGGGCGGTTGCATATAGGCACCAAGTCGCTCGATATTACAATGAAAAAGTTCGACCGAGAATCTTTGATGTGGGCGATCTCGTTTTGAAGTGAGTTTTTCCGATTCCATCACATATGAAGCTCACATGGGAAGGTCCATACATCATTGAGAGGAAGCTTGGAGAAGGAACTTTCAAGCTAGCAACCGTCGATGGCGTGACACTCCCCCGAGCATGGAATAGCGAGCATTTGCGTCGTTACTACACTTAGCCCATTTCTTTAGCATTTTAGTAGCAATTGTTTCCAGTATGTTTTTTCTTTTGTTGTTCTTTGTTTTTGGCATGTAATAAGAAAATTCAGTTTGTTCCTATTTGATATGATCAATAAAGGCTTGAAGCCGTTTTTTTATGAACTGTTGATGACCCGTGTTTTATAATTCCATGGCGGAATTAAATCACTTTATTCTGTCCGGCGTATGAACATGCATACGAAATTAAAAGTCAATCGATAAAATAATAATCTCTAAGTCTTCGGAGTGCGGACTAGAGTATAAACGACTTAAAAATCTCTAAGTCCCCGGAGTGCGGACTAGAGTACTCCGAGTCTTCAGAGTGTGGACTAGAGTATGAACGATTTAAAAATCTCTAAGTCCCTGGAGTGCGGACTAGAGTACTCCGAGTCCCCGGAGTGCAGACTAGAGTATAAACGACTTGAAAATCTCTAAGTCCCCGGAGTGCGGATTAGAGTACTCCTAGTCCCCATAGTGCGAACTAGTATAAACGACTTAAAAATCTCTAAGTCCTCGGAGTGCAGACCAGAGTACCTTGAGCCCCCAGAGTGCGGACTAGAGTATAAACAACTTAAAAATCTCTAAGTCCCTGGAGTGCGGACTAGAGTACTCTGAGTCCCCAGAGTGCATACTAGAGTATAAATGACTTAAAAATCTCTAAGTCGACGGAGTGTGGACTAGTGTACTCCAAGTCCCCAGAGTGCGTACTAGAGTATAAACGATTTAAAAATCTCTAAGTCCCCGGAGTGCGGACTAGAGTACTTTGAGTCCCCGGAGTGCGGACTAGAGTATAAACAACTTAAAAATCTCTAAGTCCCCGGAGTGCGGACTAGAGTACTCTGAGTCCCCAGAGTGCATACTAGAGTATAAATGACTTAAAAATCTCTAAGTCCATGGAGTGTGGACTAGAGTACTCCGAGTCCCCAGAGTGCGTACTAGAGTATAAACGATTTAAAAATCTCTAAGCCCCTGAAGTGCATACTAGAGTACTTTGAGTCCCCGGAGTCCGAACTAGAGTATAAACGACTTAAAAATCTCTAAAGCCCCCAGAGTGTGGACTAGAGTACTCTGAGTCCCCAGAGTGCGGACTAGAGTATAAACGATTTAAAATATCTAAGTCTTTGGAGTGCGGACTAGAGTGCTCTGAGTCCCTAGAGTGCGGACTAGAGTATAAACGATTTAAAAATCTCTAAGTCCCTAGAGTGCGGACTAGAGTATAAACGACTTAAAAATCTCTAAGTCCCCGGAGTGCGGTTTAGAGTACTCTGAGTCCCCAGAGTACGGACTAGAATATAAACGAACTAAAAATCTTTAAGTCCCCAAAATGCGGACTAGAGCACTCTGAGTCCTCGGAGTGCGGAATAAAGTATAAGCGATTCAAATAAAAAAATATTTCTAAGTCCCCAGAGCGCGGACTAGAAGATTTATGATTCAAAAAATTTCCAAGTCATGTGGAAACGGACCATGACTTAAGTAACCCACCAGACGTCGAATTTCGACTACAAGTTAGATAGTAAGCTGAACAGCGAAAAACATCGAAGGCAAGGAAACAAAATTTTATTTACTAATCCAAAATAAAGTTCCATTACAACTTTACTCGAGTTTGGAGCAAAAAGTCTATTACAATGACTATGAAAATAAATAGAAATAACTGCATAATTTAGACTTATTCGGATTGGATGTGGCACGACCAGATATCTACTTTTTTGATTTTTTTCTCCTTCTTCGGCTTCTCCGAAGGCTCCTCATCCAAGCGTTTTCTCTTGGATGCCTTACTTCCTAGCGAGATGGTGCCCGGGGAAGGAGGAGGAACTTCTAGTGGCGTGATCCCCCCGGGGAGGATTATCTTCAAGGGCCTATTTAAAGGATCGTCAAGTTCCATCACTTGAGGTTCGACCTTAACTTTGGCCTTCTCTTTCTCCTCTTCCGCGACTCGCTCCCCCATGCTAAGTTTTGAAGTAGGTCTGGAAGTGCGAGTGATTTCAATCTCATCATGTTCGTCCGCAGGCGAGGGATCCTCGGCCTTGTCCTCATCGAGTACTGCGATTACTTGGGCATCGGGTCTGAGAGCATCCCCAGTGTGATGCTCTTCCGCTATTTTTTCTTCCTTTTCCATGGCGGCATAGCTCCTTAGAGTTGGTTCAGGATCAGAATGACCTACATGGAGTCATAAAGGATAACTGTTAGAATACATCTATTGTTCATCAAAGGCAATGGTCCTTTCAACCCTAGAAAGAAAAATTACACACCGGCATCTGGTTGACTCTCAGTTGTTTTAGGAGTCTCACCCTCGGGAATAGGGGAAAGGACATGAACATCAAGCCCGGGTTTCCCTGGGTCATATCCAACATGCTGCTCGAAAGGATCTTATGATGAGCAACCAACCGGCTAGGCAGAAGGAGGAACTGGAGACTTAGTTCCAAATGATCCAACCACGTCGTCCTTCCCTTTCGATGAGGAGGAATCTCTTCCGTAAAGGGCTTTGGCTGAGGATAAATCAGAAAGCTAATTTCCTCGAAGCACTTCCTTTACAAGAGACTCCTCATCAATTTCTTCGGTGCCCAGCTCCACTCGCTTAATTTTTACTAGAGTATCCCATGCTTCAGCTAATGATTCGAGGTAACCTTCGCTAAGAAATGATAAATCTCGATGCATGAGAACTCGAGCATTGTATTCCTCAATAAGCGGATCGAATAAGCATTTAATTTCTTCTCTCCTGGCTTTGGCAGCTGCCTCAAGGCGAGAATCAATCTCTGTCAATGCCATTCTTTTGCCCTCTTCACAGGCCACATCCTTTAACGCTTCGGCTTTAGAAAGTTCCTCGTCGAGCTTCGTTTTTAAGAGCCGTGTTGTGACGATTTCCTCGCAATACCGTGGCGACTCTTCCTGTGTAGCGGTTTTCTCCTCTTTTTCTTTAAGCAACAGCTCCTCCAGTTCTTTAACTCACCGAGTGAGGACATCCTTTTCATTCTGGATGGATTCTTTTTCTAAGGCTAGAGCACCGCTACATTGAACTGCCTCATCGATTTCCTTTTTATGAGTGACTTCCAAACGGCTGACTGCCTCGGCTGTATCTTTGGCATTTTATTGAGCGGCCTCAAGTTGACATTTATACGAGGAAAGCTCTTCGTCCTGGACTTTGTTAATCTTTTTATCATGAATGGCTTCAAGTTTTAAGCGATTGATTTCATGCTGACGTTCCATAGAAACTTCTGAAACTTTTTCTACCAAATGAACAAACGCATCGTGTTGGACATAGACATCGTTATTGCAGGCGATGGCACTTTGTTTGACATGCCTTGGAATTGGGTGAATCGCAGGAAGAAATTTCAGCCGGTCGAAGCATATCTTCGGAAATGTGGCTTTAAGCTCAGCTAATCTTTCGGCAATCGACGGGTCATGTGCAGGAGTTGGAGGAGTTGTGCCTGGCCGAAGCCATGGACTTTTTATGAGGCTCACGAGATTGCTTTGTGCTGGATGAGCCAGAGTGTTGGTCGCGGGGGGCTTCAGATTGAGATCCCTTCAGAGCGGATTTATCCTTGCTGTGCTCTGAGTGAGGGGGAGGGTCGTTGGAGTATGAAGAATGGCGGTATGTTTTTCTTTGTGAAGACGACGAGTCTCTAGGACGGTAATCCATGTCGCCGCTGTCTCTCCCGGCATCTACGTGACCCCGAATTCCGAATTGAGTGGTGGAAGATAGAGGACCCGCGAAGGCGGTAAATTCGAGAGTGCGCCCCATATCACCTGCACAGAAATCAAGTGAGGGCGAGTTAGCAAGAATAATATGATGGCTGAAACTTAAGTGTGGGGTGGAGTGTAAGTGTTCGTGTGTGTCCTAGTGTTTCCCCCCGACGGACCAGTTTCTTTTGCTTTACTTATTGGAGTTTTATCTCCCTGATGATGAATTAGATCGCCTCCATCGCCTCTCGCGAGCGAATTAAGTCCCATATCCCCTGGGTCGTTGAAACCGTAATTCAGCAGGTCATCAGGGATGGTCAGGTCTGAAAGACCTTTCAATGAACCCTCTAGATGTTGAGGAGACGGCTCTTTCTCAACCGGAGTGATTGTAACTTTAGAAGTTCTGCATACTGCTTTCTTCTTCAATTTATAGGCTAAGCTTTTTTGCCTCTTTGAAGGGGGAAGCGATTTGGCGATGCCGGGCGTGTCCGTTATTGGTGCAATGTCGGGACCTAAGTTCTCATCGGTCATTTTTGGCGCCTTGGCCTTCTTTATTTCACCTTCCTCGGATATATCGGGGGTTCCTCCTGTAGAGGGCATCGAAGGCCCAACTTGCCCTTTGCTGTTTCCCGTGGCGGGTCCGGTTGTAGCGACGACAGTTGGGAGACTAGTTCGACGACCTTCCGCTAACAATCCAAAATTTGATAGTGATTCATTGGAGATAACGGACTTGATCTCCCGGTCTTCCACAGGAATAGCTCGGATGGCCTCGACGGCCTCAGAATACCCAGTACCTTCGGGACGGGGGATCATACCTGTAAAAGTCGAAAGAAGTTTAGAAAGAATACACTTCGTGCCTTAGACAAATATTGTTCAAGGAATGGAAATTACTCCCTTTCAGCCATCTTCTCACAGCGTACATAAAACCATTCCTGTTTATATTGGGTAAATTTACTCCATGCCCCCGTCAGGTCTGACACTTGGAGTGTGGCTCAAGGAATATGAAGGATGGACTGTCAGACCGTCTTTTGAAATGATAAATGTAGCGGATATCACCGAGAGTGGGAAGCCTGAATAAGATGCTCATGAAGAGAATACAAGTGCCATAGATGAACGCATGGCTATTGGGATGTAGCTATGCCGGGGCGATCCCGATATAATGTAACACTTCACGGAGAAAGCAGTTGAAAGGTGGCACGCTACCAACCTAGCACATGAATTTATTGCACGCTGTATATCCAACTGGGGGCAGGTGAGGCCGATCTTTCCCCGACGGAACTAAAACATCGTCGAAAGGTATCCCATGAATTATCCACAACCGGCGAAGAGCGGTTTCGCCGATTTTTGAAGCTTGTGAATCAATAGGATTGTTCAGAAACACTGCCCCATCTATAACGTCAGGAGCCAGGCCAATAGCTGCAGCTAATGGATCCGGAATACCCTGCGTAGGAGTTGTCGGTGGACTCGAGGTTCCTACTACCTCATGTTGAGAACTTGCCCCAGGCTTGTTTGAAAACTGTAGCAGAGCTCGATCTCTTGGACATCTTCAATGAGTGTAGAATTTGGGTACACCTGTTTGAACTTTACTTGAAAGAAAATCGATATTATAAATAATGACAAAAATATTCCCCAGTGTGGTGTGTGGACTAGTGCAATCATTCAAGCATGAGTACAAAAGAATTAAAGATTTAAAGACCCATGAAGTGTGATCGAGCGTTAAACTATCATCCTCAGAGACCGTCATCGATGACCGTCTCCGAGAGCTCGTTCTATGTTCAGCAATAGTAATCTTGGAATCGAACATCGGCATCATAAAGTGTGCGATCTGTTGTCTACATTTGTTAAGTTAAGTTTGAGTTTAAGGTTGTTCAAATTATGAGGGAGCTAGTCAAGTTAGGTTCTTGGGCTTGTATGTTATGTTGTTAGTCATGCTTTGTTCAATTTGCTATGGTTGATTGTTGAGGTAAGTTACTCGAATGTGTCTTATGATTAGGTTAAAGCACTTGTGATTGCTAATGCCGATCCACTCATGCGCCACCTCTCCCTAATTACCAAACAACTTCACTTGGATCTCTACCGAGCCACCGCATCTTATCAGATGCCGAACCTTATTCACAGTACCTCTCTCTGTCACCATTCTCAGTATGTACTGAACCACTAATCTAAACTCCTGCCGACTCACGACAATACACTTAATACCGAGCAACCACATTCCTATACACGTGTTAACCGACCCGCTCCCTCATTCAGGACCGAACGACACTCTATCTCTAGCAACACTCCCACAAAGGATTTACCGATCGACAGACTTTTACTCAAAATGTCGACCCGCTCACCTTAAAGTTACCAAACAGCCTCAGCCTAGCGTATGCCGAGCCGTTCATTCTTCGAGGTTTCGACCTACTTCTTTACTGAACTCCTAACAATTCAGCATTACCACAGTGGGCTACCGACCGTCCTCCCTCGATCGTTTGACAAGAAGAGTTCTACGAGTTATACGCCAACTCCTACGAGTCGCTAGACTTTCTTCTTTCCCATGTCCCCGACCTCGAAGTCAAGGCCATAGTCGTTCCTCTTGGTAACTTACCCTAGCTCCACCAAGATTGAACCAAATTCCTAATCTAAAGCAAACTCCCATCTCCAATTCGTCCTCCCCTTCACCAGTCCCTACTAATTTCTTTCTAAAAGCCTATGCGGCTCTGAATTTAGGGGGATAAGTCAAGCGAGAGATTCATACCTATTTCCAAAGTTTGGGACCTATGCAAACTGCTTGGTTTGGGTCGAGATTCGTTTGGGTTCGATGGCAGCTCGAGTTGCAAAGTGGGAGGCCTAGGCTTGAAAGGAAGAAGGATGGAGTGACGGGCAAGGCTTTGAAGCAAATAAAGTCATAGTGGTTGTAAGAGGAAAATATGAGTAGGAAGAAAGGCTGGGGTGAAGGGCTTTTATATGTGAAAGAAAGGGAAGGTGAACAGGCCTTCCCCTAGTCGAACTAGTCAAACACTTCGGTGGTTCAGTGAGCCAACACACTGAACGAACAACGGGTGGACCGAACGAGTTGTTCGGCGCTTGTGCGCCGGCCGAGTAATAAAAAAGGAGAGAGAAAGAGGAAGAAAATATAACTAAATAAAAATTGTATAAACGAATGCGCGTGTTGTTAGGGAAATTCGCCATGTGTCGACCTCCGTGAAATCGTACGCGTTTGGATTTTGAAAGCAAGAACTGATTACTGGTTCAAAGTGTGTCATGTTGTTTCACACAACACACTTTGGGGGGAAATGTTACCTGGCACCTTGGCCTGGCTACAAGATGATAATTGTAGAGGTGATAGTTAAAGATTATGACCAAGGAAGGGTTGGAGGTATAAAGGGTTTGGTGCATTCGATATGTTTCGACATTTCTGTATGGCTCGGCCAAAGTGGAGGAACGCATGGCTCGGCCAAAGTGGAGGAACACATGGCTCGGTCAAGGCGCTCGAAACACATGGCTCGGTCGAGGCAGTCCAGAACACATGGCTCGGCATAGAGTGGACCGGCCAACATGAACATGACAGAGTAGTTCGGACCCAGTGGATCGATTGTTCATCGCTCGGCTTGAAGAGGAACTCATCGCTCGGCCTAGAGGAGAAGTTCGTCGCTCCGTCGAGGGAGGATAGACAAGACAGATCGGTCAATTGCTGTTCGGTGTGGATTTGGTTCGGCCTTAAAAGCACAAAGTCATTCGTTGCTCGGCCAGGGGAGACATTGTCTCGTTCGGTCTGGGTGCTCGGTGGGTGTCGTTCGGGCCAGATGTTTCAGCAGTTGCCGCTCGGTCAAGGAAGGGAAGCTACGCATGGATCGGCTAAGGTGGTTGGTTCAATCCTACTCGGCGTTCGTGGTTCGGTCACAGTAGTTCAGCATATCTCGTTTGGTGCATACCAGCGGAGTTGATGGTTATTAATTCCACTCCAAAACGAGGCAATCAGTGTGTCATCACTTCGAGTTGCACTGTTACTCACTTCGAGCCCCTAGAGAGATGCTTCGAGCTATTCACCAAGACGCCCCGGTTCGGCATCTGCCGCCTGGCCAATGTCGTTCGGCTAGCCTTGCTCGGTTTGCTCGGTCCTATGTACGGGAGTTGTCAGTTGTGGGCCGGAGTATTTTGGTCCTGGGCCTGCGAAGGGAGTCCAGCCTATCTTCGTCTATAAATAGAGGGGCAGGGGTGCAGTGAAAAGGGACCTTTTTTGGAGAATTCCGAGGATACTCTGCCATTTTGGAGACTCTCCTTCTTTCTGTTCTAACTTGTATTCGAGCTGTTTGTTCATGGATTGTATCTGTATTCAAACCTTTGAGAAAAGCAATAAAAATTACTTTAACAGTGGACGTAGGCAGTTACGCCGAACCACTATAATTCTGGTGTTCTTGTTTTTGCAGTTACTGTTGCATATATACCTCTGTTTAAATTTACTATCTTCATTAATCTCTCTACACAAATCTATTCTTGGGTGTTAGTGACCAATTTTGGTACTAACACTCTCCTTTTTTTGAGCTTTCAAATCATGTCATTATGACCACTCATGCTAGTACCGACATGAATTGTCGATTCAGTTTAGCATTATAAGTATCGAGGACCAAGTATTCTTACTTTCACCTTTTTCTTTCCACTTTTTACCTAACCCCAAATACTCTAGTACTTCACGACTTCATACCTCTAGCCACCACCATCCTGATTTTAGTGCCAGGTTACCACCGCCGCATCCTATCTCGAATCTAGCTTCTACCGCCACTAGCTCAGGTGATCTTTGTCATCCAAACAATTTAGCCCTGAATACTTAGGGCCTTGATACCGAGATCCAATCCGATTCAAGTTGAGTTCTTGGAAGGCAGCAACACTATAGATGCAGCAATAGCATTGCTAGAGTTCTGCCGTATTTATGATGTAGCTAGGGTTTTGATTATTCTTCGACCATCATTTACAGTTACTGGCTACTGCTAAACCTAGGTGATTCCAACGTATATCCCGAATTTGACCCAAAGTTATTACCATTAACATGCAAGTTTTAGATCATCTCACTCTTACTTGTGTTAACTTCGTGTTGCTACCACTCTCATCTTGGGTTTTCCATGATATGCCGTGGGTTTTCCATAGCCTTAAGCCTAAACATATTCAAAGTGTATAGGAAAATCCTTTTAATGTTTGGTCGATCATGAATCATTGTTTAAACTTCGATGAGAGAGTTTTTAAGAATCGTCGCGTCGAATGCACTTCGGTGCCTGAATATATCATTCAAGCTAATATTCTATGTTATAGCACACTCTTGTGTTACTACAAAATGGCTCTGCATCGCTTCAGAAGGTGGTTCTGTTATCATTCTCTCCGCAATAATGTGTAAGATCCAACACATAATTCCATCGTGCGATGGAGTTCGTTTTCCAGCATGAGCAGGTTATCTACATAGAATGTTCCACTCGTCGAGTATTGGAAACATGATGCATACTGCATAGATTAACACTTCACACTGCCTCAGTTAATGTTCATAAATCCGATTGGTCAACACTCATCAACATTTGTTGGATTTTGCACATCAACCACATAGGCCATTATGAAAGTAAAATTTCAAAGAAAAAACATAACTGACCATGCTCAGTATCAAGTTTTCCAATTCAGAATGACTCACCAATCGCCCCGTTTAAAAGTTGGCTCTGAACCCTCAACTCCTCCTGAAGTCGGCTCTTCTACCACTCAGGCCTCTATGTCTACTCCAACTAGAGTGAGATAGTCAATCCAGCTGAACTTCCGGGACAACTAGTTCTAATGGCACCTCTTGGACTAACCTTCTTCATTAAATGAACAACCTAGGCTAAGAGTTCTAAATGACCCTCCGGATCAAACACCATCAAAATTAATAGCTAAATCACTTCGAATAATTTTCCTTCGTCATGAAATCCTAAAGGCCGACATTTTATTGCCGAGAATCGATCAGAAGGCGCATAATCCTCCTCAAGGATACACCGCCTTCAATAAGTACTTGTGCCCGAGTGGAGTTGTCCCAGCTTTCAATATCTTCCTCCAATTTTTTCTATAAGAGATTGGACTAGCTCTAACCCAAGTGCATCCCAATGGTTACACCCTTCTCTACTCTTTATATATTATGTTCATGATGCGACTACAATGACCACTAACCTTCGCCGAGCTAACACATCTTTTATGTTTCAATAAAGAGCTGACTTGCCCTTCTTATTAATCATTGAAGCCTGGTGTCACTGCAACATCATCTACAAGCTTCATTACAAGCATTCTTACTTTAAGAACAAGTTTTTTTTCCTCCGTTTCCCCTTCGGATTCAACTAGCTTTAGTTGTTTGAACATAAGGCTTCTTCCCTAACATCTTTCTTATGTTCGGATTCTCCTCATTCAAGTGTCTAAATTTATTTCCATTCACTTCATAGATCTTTCCAAATAGGATACTAGCGATGTGCATTCCATCAGCTTGGAGACTCTGAAAGGAGTCAACACCTGACATTGCACTACCACCTCTCTCCTCATAAATGAGAGGCTCCACTAGTGCAACACTCTACATCCCGAGCGATTTACTATTCCTCTCGAGCATCCACCTAAAAGGGCTGGGGCTTTCATTTCAACCTCTACGCTCACTCACGACTCTGGCAACGTCAATTATGGGGGCAATGAAGGCACAATGGGTGAAGAGAACATTGACAAAGGCTAAGATAGAGTGATAGAAGAGAACATTTTAGCAGAAGAGCATGAGGAGAGAGGGGAAGAGAGCAGAGGACCGGAAAGAGTGGAAGAAAGGGGAAAGGAAGAAGTAGAGAAGAAGGAGAAGGCAAACGATTAATACTTGAACATTAGCTAAGGTGGCCTGCGAACATTAATATTTGAATTGTTCAATATTAATTGCTCATTGAATTTACACCTTTGAGTCGCACAACTGAAATGATGGATATTCCGAATCAACCACATGATTTAGTTAAATTTTAATTATTAAAATTAATTAAATTAACTAATATTTAAAAACATAAATTATGGTTTTTCTTAATTTATTGGATGTCATTAGTATTTTGTAAAGTGCGTATATAAAAGTTATAAATGCACATATCGATATACGATATCGGTAGAATGTTTAAATTCGATTTAAACAAGATAAATACTAAAATGGATTTGAAATAAATTATACTGATTAATATTTGTGAAATATTAATTAATGAAAATTATTTATTATTTAATATTCTTGATTTCCATTAGTATTTAATGATGCCCGTATATAAAAGGTTATAAACACACACATCGGTATACGATATCGATGGGAAATTAAAATTAGATTTAAAGGGAAATAATACTAATTGGATTTTCGAAATATTTTCGATCCATATCCCTAAATGATAGGCGACTATGATGTACAGAAGGGGAGGAATTTTTAAAATAGAAACAAAGGGGCAATCTTCATTAAAGGAGAGAAATAAGCCATATATTGTTACACATTTATTTCCTCCTTTAATGAGATTTCTGTACGTAATTTTTTTTCTTCCTCTCTAGAGAAACTTCAAGCCAAAAATTTTATTGGTGGAAAAGACTTCCAAACTCTAAAATTTTATCAAGTAATATTAAATAAAATTGGGTGGTTGTCTCTTATTTGCTGCATATCTAGGGAGTGATCAATCAGATCTAGGAATTGTTCTATCATTCAAGGTGTTTATACAGGCTTCATCCTAACGTAGTTATATATATATATGTGTAATTTTCTATATTTACCCATCTTCTAATTTATTTATATCCCTTTAGTTCGCTATCTCTCCCCTATGTTCATATATGTGGATTTGATTTGAGTCTCTCATTTATTTTGTTTGAATCAATTGTGAATTCCTATCATGTTAAAACATAGAATTTTTTCTTTGTTCACTTCTTTATTCTGTTAATTTAACCTAGATCTAGACCCTCTTAATTTTATTTTCACTATTTTATATGATTATTCTTCAAGTTAGATTATTCTAGATCTGGATCTTCTTATCACGAATCTATATATGCCTATGTCATCAGAGTTTGTTGTTGTTTAAAAAACCCGAACAAAATTGAACTTTGAATTTTTCATGTTAATAATTCAGCTTTCATATCAATAGATTTAGATTTTAATATTTACATACAAGTTTCTATGTAAATAAAACCTGGTAATAATTTCATTAATTAGTCTCTATCATCAATTTTGTATGATGATTTGATTAGCATGTTCTAAATCATTCTAAAATAAACTCTGCTAATTAAAATAAAAAAGGAAACATTAAATTAACGATGATATATTCCATGTTTTACAATTGCGTCCAATTTGATATTAAATATTTGAAGGAAGAATTCTTTTTCACAAACCCCTTCTATGTTGTTTATCTTATTCCAGATTTATTTTTGATTATATGTGTTCTTGAGTTCATAATTATATAATATATATATTGTGTGTATGTGTTTGTATTTATATTTAACCTAAGATTTCAAAAGTTTATTTGTATAAGGTATAATAGTGAAGTTTCATACTACTTTAATTAATCTTAACATTCTTTGATTTACTGCGTGTAATATAAATGAAATATGTTTTATTTGAACTGTTATGCAAAACTCTTATTGTGTATGTATATATTCATTTATACATGTAAATATGTATATATAGATATAAATACATATATACATACATACATACACATATATATACATGCCAAAAACCTTTTCATGTTTAGGATGACAAAGGCATATATAGAGGGCGAATGTGTCTGTTGTGGTGAAAATCCCAACACCTAAATAATGTTCACATTAACTTTGTACACTTTTATATGTTGCACTTACACTATACACATGGGTGCATGTGATGTGCCAATAATCATATACAATTAATTTAAATTAAATTTAACTAATTTTAAACAGTTCTAATAGTATGATTTTTCTAATAGAAACGTTTAGATAAACTCAGAATAAATTTAGACTATATAGGCCCAATAAAGATCTAAAATGGATTTTTTTTTTAAATTCACACATTTCTTCCAGTTCAGGCTAGTGCCGTTCCAACAATGGTATTAGAGCCCAATAGCCTATGTAGCCTAAATTTGTCATGTTACAACTAACTATTTAAGCTTGTCCACTAAAAATGGTGTCTAGAAAGGTAATATCTAGGATTGAAATTTGGTAATCAAGTACCTTATCCTACCTGGTTACTAGCCTGGCCTGAAAGGTGAAATGAGCCAAAAGGTTACCCCTAATAGAAAAGACCCAATTTGAATTAGATCTTAGGCTCATTTCCAAAATAGTTTTGAAAATTAAGACTAGATTTTAAATTTAAAAGTTAAATTTAATTAAAAACATGTTTCTGATAAAAGGTTATAGTATTACATAAAATTTCAAAATGTTTGAAAAGGTAATGAAAATTTTAAAATGTTTGAAATATTTAGTATTAATTTTGAAATTTAAAATTTATTAAAAAGATTAATAAAATAAATTAATTAAATGAGTTAATTAATTAATACTTATATACATGTATTATATACGTTGATATATGTTATGTTATTTTAAAATGTTTAAGATAACATAAGCATATAATTATGTATATAAGATAAATTTTCAAAATTAAAATTATTTAATAAAATAAAATAATTAAAGGTTAATTAATTGAACAAATTAAATAAAGGTTAGTTAATTAAATAAAATTACACATATATAAGATATATGTGTTATACTATAAAGGTTATAGTATATATATATATATGATATATACGTATATACTCTAACGGTTAAAATAGACATGTCCAATATAAAAGCTGTATTGGAATACCAATATAAAACTAATTAAAGAGTTAACTAATTCAAAATTAACTAAACAAGATTTAATTAATATAATGTTATACATAAGATTATTATATAAGCAATGTGAAACATAAAAATTATATAATAATAAAAATTACATGATATGAATGTATAAACTAAAGGTGGAACATTAAAGAAACCTAAACAAACTTAAGGAATATATACATACATAAATGTATGTATACCATAATTACTAATGTGTCCGACACTTGAATCATGAGGGTATTTTAAAAGAAATACATTATTCTATAGGTCGATATCACTCAATAAAATATATTGAAGATTATTGAATCTTCAATATAATATTATCCTCTACCATATATATTTATATATATTAATAACTTACTTGCGTACTCCCTAGTAGTTAGGCAAACATAAGCTAGCGATGTTATGTGTAGTACTATTAATATATTGAATAGACGAGGTGAGATAACTTTATGTATTTATTGAGCAAACTTAAGGTACATATACTGTACTTGGGCTGTTGTAATATTGTGGGTCTGTGTGAATAATCTCTTTCGATTTATTGAGGAAACTCAAGGTATAGATACTATAACTAGGCCATCGCGGTATGGTGGGTATGAATGAATAATATGTTTCGATTAGTTGAACAAACTCAAGGTCGAAATGAGATTAGGACAAGGTACCAAGGATGTAACGACCCACTATTTTGGACAATTCAAATCGACAATAATCCACACATGTCTGACTTGAATAATTCAAAATAACAGATTGTTTTAAAATTTGGAGCAAATGAAATCATTTACAGAATCACAGACACAGAAATATCAGAATAACTCGCAGCGGAAATTAAAATACCATAGTAGTTCATGAAGCTACTATAACAAACTCTCAAAACATAATACATAATATCAGTCTAGAAAACATATACAATAGAAATCTCAAATACATAGAAGTTTATAATACCAGAGCTGAAATAGAACAACTGAAACTGAAATGGATAGATAACTAGATAAGCAGAATCTCCAGCAATTCTTAGCTCCAGAAAGAGATCCAAAGCTAAGCTGTAAATACTCAGGCTGACCCGAGCATAAAGCAAAATACAAAACACTCGAGTCAGGAAAATATATACTTATATAATGTAAACCAACTCAAGTGAACTGTAGCAGTAATGCACACAATAACTTAAAGGATGCTTGGGATCGCCCATCCTTTAAGGATAAGTTCAACCATAAAATACAGCCCGTGGTTAAAATCTCAAAATTGGTAATTTATATTTTGAAATCAAATATCATTTCAAAAATTCAATATCATTCAAAAATCCATTTCAAAATGTCACAATATCATATCTTTTCAAAATTGCATTCATTTTTTTAAAAATACCATTTCAACACACATTTCAAAATAGTTTATATTTCAAATAAATTACTTCATTTTAAAACATTAAAATGAAGTTATTATATTTTCAAAATTTAAATCTTTCAAAGTCCATTTATTTACTTAAACTTATCAAACAATGAAAATTCACCTTTCGCAGCATTTGGAAAATGCTACAGAAAGTTACTTTCAGAACAGTTCAATTTAACAAATGACAGCATTAAAAATACTGTAATAGGGTTACTATTATTTCAAATAAAACCATAGTTAAATTCCATAATTATAGCACTTACAAAGTGCTATAATATCCCTTTATTAAAATTTAGCCATTTGGTTCATTTATATCAACTATAGCATTTACAATTGCTGTAATATCCTTTACCTAAGAAATAATAGCATTTTAGAAATGCTGTTAATTAAAATTCAATGTTTTCAATACAGTTTCACAAACAATTATATTTTAATACAAATCATTTTTAACTTAAAAATCAAAATTTCTCACTTTAAAACAATCATTTAAAATGCCCGTATATTCATGATTTTTTTTAAAGTTAAATTTCTAGTCAAAAGTCAATATTTAATAATAATTTACATATTAAATTCAAACATTAAATTTCAATTCTTTATAGTTAAATTTTAACTTAACACTTAAGTTTAAATCTCCCATATAACTTATTTTCATTATATTTACTTACCTTCAAATTTTCACTTTTAAACAAAATTCATAATTTCCAATTTAAGTTATATTTCAAAAATTCAACTTATATATTCATTCATTTCACATTTTAACTTTATTCAAAATCATTAAAATTCATTTTAATTCAAAATATCATAAATTTATCATATTTCATATTTAATTTAAATTCCATTTCATCACCAAATTAGAATTTCCAAAATAACTTACATTTCAAGTTTCCACTTTACCATTTATTTATTTCACTTATAAATTCTCAGAAAAATCAAAAATACTTTACAAAAATCATTTTTAATTAAGTTTAAATCAAAATATTATAATATTTACATTTCTAAAATATTTTAAAATTTTTAGAAAAACATATTTTAACCACGAGTTTGTATATCATTTTTTTTAGCCTAGGTAAAGTGATACGGATACTATATCATTTCAATCCGTAATTTACAATAAAAATCCGGGTTTGATCATTTCAAACCCGCAATCCCAAGTGAGAATGAAATGAAAACCACTCAGGCCTATCATTTCAGCCTATAACGATTTTCCCTTATTCTAAAGTCCGTTCGGGTATGTATCATTTCAACCCATAGTGATACTAGTCTACAGGGAACTTGCAATGGTGATAACTAATATAAATAACATAATAGTATAATATAACAGTAACATGTGATATAACCGGTGCAATAACAGGTGTAAACATCATATGATCATAATATAGCAGTTATAACAGGATGAAATACATTTACAGATTCAAGTGGTGTCAGTTTATCAGTTATATAGGTACAGATTCTCTGGTGAGAATAACTCACTTGTTAAAGCTGGAGATTGCCACCAAAGCACACAATACTGACACTACGAAGGCACAACAACATGGAAATGACTTGAGAGTGGAGAGCAAGATCCAAGTTATAGATCTTGTGTTACAACCCAAAAACAAAACCAAAACAATAGTTAAAAATCAATACGATTGAATTTGAATAACTTTGAAACAAAAAGCAGTTTGAATCTACAACCTTTTGCCTTGCTTTCTATACTTGTTTGCATGGCCTAGGGGATCAATAAGGTCAGGTTTGAGCATGGTTTGGATCAGGTATGGGTCTGGAAAAGGTGCGGCTACAAGGCTAAACAAGTGGAGGAAGTTACACTTAGGGTAGGTGAAGGGTTTCTAGGCAAATAGGTGGAAAAGTGGTTCAATCTTTGGCTCGGCCATGGGCTATGGGGTTTGGCCAGAGGGTCTACACTTCAGGTCAGTAGCTGGGGTGATGAGGGAAGGTCTGAATAAAGTGGTGGTGGCAGCCAAAGGTGGTGGTGGTAATGGAAAATGGAGTGGTGAATACATAAGTGCTCGGCTATGTATGTTTCAAGGTCTAGTTTGCAATTTTATGGAGTTTTGCCACCATGGAGGGTTCGGCCATGGTCTAACCTGAAGTGATAGGAGGTGGTGATGATAAGGAGGTGTGGTAGGAGGTGGTGGTGGTCAGATCTGGGCTGGTGGTGGTGGTGGAAGTGGCGGCAAAAGGAAGGTGGTGATAACACAACTAGGCTAGATTTGAGCAATAAGTGGTGTTTGGTGCAAATTGATGGTGATCTCTTGCCATGGGATGCTCGGCCTGGGGTGGTGGTGATCTAGAGGGGGTGGTGGTCAGAGGATGAGGTGGTGGGGTCGACCTAGCTGCTGGAGTAGGTGGGGCCGATCCATACAAGTTGAGAACAAAGCAAAAACAACATAAGAAAATCAACAAAAGAAGGAAAAGAAGAGATTTTTACCCAAATTTTTAATCAAGGAATGGCCGTGTATTTATTTTTTTGAGAAGAGAAATGATAAAGTACGTGAAAAACAAAAGAATGCAGCTGAAATGAGAAAAGATATACGGCCAAAAAAATAAAAGATGTATTGATTAAAATGAAACGGTGGAATACAAAAGGACTAGGAATAACAAAAGTCACAAACTCTACATATTTCCATATTTTCTTTTTGTAAGTTTAAATATCTGAAAATACATATAATTTCAGTTAAAATTCGAAAATATAACAAATATACAAAATATAAATAAATAAATATTAATTATATACGATTAAAATAAGAAAATAGTACAAAATGAAAACTAGTCTAGAAAATTTGAAAATAAACAGAATAAACTTTGGAAGATTTATATGGACTTAAAAAATATTTATAAATAAAGATAATAACATAAAATAAAAATGCATTCACAAAAATAAATAAATAAATTTTAATTAAATATAATTTAAATGAAGAAAATAGCAGAAAAATAGAAACTAGCCTTTTAAAAATAGGAAAAAATGCAATAAATTTTGGAAAATTTTTATTGTCACTTTAAAAATATTAAAAGATAGCAATATACATAAAATAACATATTAACACATATTAAAATAAAATATGACAAAGAAAATGTAATTTATATAATTTAAAATAGATAAAATTGTTAAATAAATCAAATTGCACTCAAAATTGAAATGTACATAACTTTTACAATTCAAATCCGTTTTCAACGAAACGAAAAATAGTATTCAAGTTATTAAATCTATTTTCATAATAAAAGATAAAATTTAAGAATTTAAATATTTAAATTTAAGGTTTAAAAATCAAAGTTTGACCAGTTTGACCAGAAATCCCTTTTTTCAGGAAAATATCCAATTTATACCAGTTTGAACTTATAATTCACATAATAATCAATATTTATATTTAAAAATGAAATGTTTGAAATAAAACAAGTTTAAAATAATTTCAAAATTAAAATATATGTAAAAAAAATCTAGGGTTGTTACAAAGGATTTGGAGTTGTATACGATATAACTGATAAAGAGTTATCCATCGTCCATGGAGCTATGACTTGTTGAGTAAACTCAATGTCACAATTCCAAGACGGACAAGTCCTAACACCCACTAGTGATGTCAAAAGATTTCTAGATTTTGACTTAGGGTTTGTTGAAATATAAAGACTAGTGGGAGACTTATTAGAAAAATGAAATGATAACATTCAACCTTTCTAATATTGTAAGAACATTTTCTATATAATTTTCTAATAATCTATACTTAAAAATTTATGCATTTAAAATTATTGATAAAATGTTTATCGATTAAAATATACAAATGAACTGAATTAAAAATTAACAAATAGGAATATAACATATACTTACATATAAATGTTAATTGCATATTAACGTTTTGATACCAATGCAAACGCTAGATTTTACAATTACTTAATACGTTCATAATTTGGTCACTTATGATTTATTTGGTCAAGATCATGTATTGCATTCTTTGAGTTTCGAACTCAAAAGGTATACGAGACTACAAATATTTGATCCATATACGTTCATATATAAGTGTTATATAGTGAATGGTCACTGTTCGTAAGATACGATACTTCGACAAAATTAGTTCATTTAAAGAAAATAAATAAATTGTACTATGAAATTGAGTATTAAATTTGATAGATTACAACAAAGATCATATTATGTTTAATGTAACGCTAGAGCAAAATTACAAGATAGATCTAAGAACTCTATCACTGAAATGTCAGTTTTTCCAGTTTACGCAAAGTGCATCATATATGATGTCCTTAAATGTTAAGGATGATCGAGTGCAATTATGTAAAGAGTTTGTTATAATGTTGTACTAAGGGTAGTCTTTAGAATGGTTAGATCATTTAGAAAGAAAAATGAATTTACAGGAGTAGATATAACTTAAGGTACAGTTTGGATAAAGGGAGCGAATAATCATTTTTGCTTCATAAAGAAACATCAAAAACGGGAATTTCAATGATAATAATTGATACTTAGCATTGGAATGAGAATAATGATTTCTACTCCTAAATGTATTTTCATTTAGAAAATTGTTTTCTACGAAATTATTTCTTAGAATTAAAGATATTTAATCAAAAAACTCTCTGATGTAACCTAGTTGCAGTATATGAAATAAATAATCTATATTAAGTGAATAGTGGACCACCAAATTTGGTATGCTATTATCATAGTGGCATAAATAGTGAGAGCATGCCATATAGCACTTAGTGACTACATCAAGTTATGAAAATTGTTTTCGTAAAACATACCATACATTATTTATGAAATAATGACTATTTTCTATGTCGATTAAAAAAATAGACATGGTTATATTTTAATGTGAATATTATGAATATTCATTATGAAATAAAACTATAATGTGGTATTGTTTTGCATAACATAATAGATACAATAGAAAATATATAGAAGTATCTAAAATTACTTACAATTATTTTGGAATTATAGATTAAGCCGTAGTTTTGAGAAATAATTTTTTTCTTCATATGATTATGAATCATATGATTATGAATCATATGATTATGAATCATATGATGCTAGTTAATTACATCTCAAATACTTCATGGCTATGCACTCATTTTGTGGGAGCATCGTAAGAATTGATGAACACTTTGGATTGATATATATGGATACACGCAATTGTGAGTCTATTAATATCAAAACGGTTCCACATACTTTGCTATATTCACCGATGAGCTATCACAGACATGTACATGTGTATTTATCACACACATATGAATCTATGGTAAGCTTATAGAATATAAAATGGAAATAAATAGTATAACGTGCAATAGTAATGATTCGATTTGATCAAATGGGTGAGTATATTAGAAAGAGTTCTATATATACCTAATATGTAAATGTTAATTCTCCCTATAATGCATAATGGTGTATCGATAAGGTGTAATTGAACTTTGTTGGACAAAGTACGATTAATTGTGAGTGAAGTTGAATTATCTTCTTTCTATAAGGTCGTGTACTTAAGAGAATTACAAATAGGATAAAATTAATTTCATTTAATAATGGTTTACAAAATCATGCAAGATATGATTTTACAAGAAACCCTAATATAATCTGGGCCAAGAAGTTGGCAGGTTGTACAAGTCGAATGACTACATGTAATAATTTTTCATGAGGAATCTTATATGAATTATCCAAAAAGAAGTTTAGGAACAACTATCATCAAATGACCAATTTGTGTTTTGAACATAGGTATTATAAACTAAAATCAAATCAGTTTTATTTATAAGGAACTAAAATCAATTCAGTTTTATTTATAAGGCAATTCATAAAGTGTTTATGTGTACCTATTCTACATTGAGAAACAACTATTGTTTCAAAATACCAACTTCGTAGCAAAGGAATTTCTTTGAGAAATTATTGGTATTAAAATAGGTTTGATATGATCCTAAGATAAAACTAATTACGTAAGATGAAATGAAATTAACCTCACCTAAACGAAAACATCGCATTAGAGCGTCCAATGAGTATTCTCACACATTGAAGAGAAAGTATGATTTTCTTATCAATGTCGAGATATATAATCCTCAACTATCAATTAAGCCATTAAGAGTATTGACTCTACGATATGGTATGATGCATAGATCCGAAGTAGACTCCAAGTACATTATCAAAATATGATTTTGATTGTTGTACCCAAAAGGATATGATCCATTAGCCGCAAATATGTGTTTAAAAGAAAGACAAATGTAGTTGGAATATAGTGAGGCACGGTGATAAAAATAATACCGTGAATTTCAGTTGTTGAAATTAACGTAACAGATTCACCATTCAATATGCTCATGAAGGTTCAGATTTCATTCACAAAATTATCGCCTAGTATGACTTTATGTTATTATACGTATGTGTTGAAATAGAAAATTCTAAATAATGACTTAGAGTAAACTATTTACACAAAGGTATCTCGAAGTTAGTGGGAGCGATGTTGGGTTTGCGAGTTTTTGGACATGGTCTAAGAACAGATATGAAAGTGTAATTCGACAGGCATCAATATTAAACAAGTGTTTTGATAGAAATATTAAATAGTTTGATTTTCAATCAAAATATAGAGGAAGCATATGATTATAAGAAAGAGCAATAAAAGTTACATTAAAATTTCTAAAGTATAAGTAAACAACACATTATTGGTTGTTAATGATGTACTTATGTTAAAATCAGCCTTAGTTGTTTTAATACACGATGTTGGATTTGTAAATGATGTCTTTTATAGGAAGTATAAAAGATATTGGGAATGTCCCAAATGATATGTGTTTACAATCAAATTGGCCACAAACACCCTAGAATAGATTTGTGTAGTGAAATAAATGAAGAAAATAAATTAAAACAGAGGTATATATAAAATTAACAAGAAAATCATAGCAGAAAACAAGAACAACAAGATTTATAGTGGTTCGGCGTTGATTGCTACGTCCACTTAGAATATTCTCTTTATTGATTCACAATAATTTTGATTATGGTAAGAAACAGCAAAAAACAAGAGAATAATGGAGGAAGTTGGTTACAATAATAGTGCTATCTAACCAGCAGCGTAAAGATCCCCAGAATAAACCCCTAGGCCTGTAATTATAGGTGAAGGCGACCACCAATCTGACTGGAACTTCGGCAACATGACCTGCTCATCCATATGGGCCCACCATAGGGAGCGCTAGGCCCAAATATCAATGGATATGGATCGGTACTGATCCCTCCATATGTTGAATTTAGGGCAGCGATCCCTATGGTAGCCACCTCATGCTCGAATATGATGGTATCTCAAATGTCATGATGATTGGATGTATGAAGCTTGAGTTCTCACTTGACCTTTGGTTTGAATTTACACTAAAGTTATCTCCGCTGATCCCTCCAATATGTTGTGCCGATCCTTCTGGTTCAATTATGCTATGTCGAACTCTTCGATACGCCATCCATTTGTATTCTCCAAACTTCATCACATGATGCCGATCCCTCTTGCTTTAGGATATTATGTCGATCCCTAGTCATTTGCATATTAACATGCCGATCCCTCCTGTTCTACGACACTATGCTGAACCATCTTGCTTTATAAATGTATGACGATCCCTCCATTTTCTGAATGCTATGCCGACCCCTCGAGTTTTGACAAGTCATGTTGAACATAGCACCATCACCTATGCCGACCCCTCTTTTACACTACTCATGCCGATTACCCATTCAAATAGACATACCGACCCTTATGTTTCACTTTGCTATACCGATCCCTTTTGTATTTTTTCTATGTTGACCAATGATTATGCAGATCCCTATTCCATCCAAACTGGTTTTCATATTTCTGACATCCTGCGTGGTCTGTTTGTCAACTCCGTCCAATCCGGGTTTCGTATAAATATCTGAACTCTATTTCTGGGTCCTATAGCCATTACTTCATGATCATCCTTCTTAACAATAGTCGAGTCTATCTTGTGTGATCAGTCCAATATAGCCAGGTCTGGGTACCAGGTAACACTTGCCCCCAAAAGTACGTCTTCTGAGTAACATGACGTGCTTTGAATCGAAAGAAAAGTCTGAGTTACCGAAAAGAACTCCATCCAACCTCTTGATTGATTCCAATCCCTTTATCGACTTTCAATAATACAAGTACGATGTCGTATTCCGTTAGCATATACAAATTCGGTCATGCGGGACTTATAGGCCTTCTTTCATCTGATCCAATTTCGAACTTGAGAGTTTTCAATTGATTTCAAAAGGTTGAACTTTTAAATCATTCCCATGCATATCCACATACATGTTTCTGTTGTTGGCTCCGGACGTGTTCGAACGTGCATAGGTCGTTGCTAATTTTTATAATATTATGTATACTCGCACTTGCAGTCAAACCTTCATGATGATGATGATGATTATCATTTACTTTTCAGTTACCCACCATTTTCCCTTTTCCATTATTCATTTCATTCATTTTCTCTTTTTCCTTTCTTCTTCCCTTTTTTTATGTGGAGGGATCAACATTCAACATGTCGATCCCTTGCTATGGTCGCGTGAATAAGGTTCGACAAGTCCAATGCTGACCCCTCTTCATTCCCGACCTAGTCTACCTACTGCAACCGCTTATGTCGCCATATCTTCGTGTATATATACTAATCTTCTCCCTTATCTTTCTTTAATTTTTACTTCTCCAATTTCACTTTACCATTGTTACCTCTCTTTAAACAAAAATCTTCCAATCAAACCCATGCAATCCAGTGCCTCCTTGATAAACGCAAATTCTCCAACCCCAAATCTCGAATCTAAGCACTAAATTGAGCTCTTTCCCAAAACCGCCTTTTCTTCATCTTCGATCCAAAGCCCCGAACACTTGCCTGTAGATTAATTTGGTATACACTAGGTTCGAAATATCCTTTACTCATGTAATTGGGTTATGAATCTCGAGCTTTGATGAGTTTGAGTGTCATTTTGGTGTATAGCTTAGTGGGTTACATTAAGACACGCGGGAGAGGAGGAGAAGACGAAGGAGAAGGTGAAGAAAGAGGAGGGTTCGGCCGGTGTCCTTGAATGGATGAAAGAAAGTCAATGGTTTAGGATTGGAAAGGAGACAGTGGGATGGGGCTCGGTATTTGATAGAATGGCGATGAGATGAAGAGAAGTTAGGTGAGGGATCAGTGAGGAGGTTATATTGGATGAGGGGTCGGTATGGGTAGGTTTAGGAAAGGGTTCGGTAGGATGTTGTACTGATAAGGGATCGGTAGGAAACGTGTTGATGAGGAATCGGTGTGAAGTTGTTTGGTGAGGGATCGGCAAGGAGGATTGTATAGATGAGGGGTCGCTAAGAAGTAGCTACGAAGAGGGATCGGTGTTGACCGTTAGACGAGGGATTAATGTTGGTAACTTAGGTGTAGGGATTGGTATAAAATGGTCAGGGTTAGGGATCGACATAGAGTGAAGGGATTGGTATTGACACTAAAGACAAACTTTATCTAAGTCATTTGAACACTTAACTTCATACCGCCTTGCCTGAATATAAGATGACTAAGGACAATGCAACTTGCATACTAGGACTGTCGGACTTAAGCTTAAAAGGACAAACATCCGGACTTCTCAATGTGGACTAAGTAAAAAAATGGCTAATAAACTTGGATAATAAACTTCATAATTCAATATGCCGCTAACTGATCCTAAAGCTTTCATTGTCGATTAACTTTCTTGTCGATTGAGACGGTCGGCGATGACGGTCTCTCTGGATAACACTCCAAGTCTCATCATTTTATTCTTGCTTTTCTGATTTCAAACTGTTTACACTTGTTTCACACTGCACTATATTAGTCCACACTTGACACATGGGGAATATGTTATTATTTCTAATTTTGATTGTCTACTGAGTATAGCTGACATAGGTCCCAAATGCACGAAGCGTTCAGTCAGCATGTCTTCTGAATCAGCGGCAAGACACATTGGTTCCGAAGCAAAATCAAGTTCTGCCACTATATTCGAAAGACCTTCTTTGAGCCACCATTCAGAACAACCAAAAGCATCTAATCCTCAAATTAATCTCTTCTCCGATATTCCAATTTTACCAACAGAAACCATCAACCCGGCTCTTGATGCCATCGAGGGTGCCATTGTACTGGATAACCCTGTCGACTCATAAGCTTCTCGAATCGGTGAAGCCGCTCTTCGCCAATTGTGCTCTATCCACGGGATCCCATTCGAAGATGTTTTAGTACCAACATGGCAAGATAGACCTCACTTGCCCCCAACCGAATATACAGCTTGTAACAAATTTATGTGCTGGGCCGGATGCGTTCAACCTTTTAACTCCTTCATCCAAGAGATGTTGAGGTATCTTGGGATCACCCCTACTAAGTTGCATCCCAAAAGCTACGCTTTCATTCACGGGACTTCCCTTATATCCATGAATGTTATGTTCCATTCGCCGACTCCTGAAGACATCAGATTTATCTATAACTTTAAAAGACGATCAGGGAGTCCCTTTTACGTCTTCCTTGAACCTTCGCCGAACTGTCAATTCTTGACGGTCGTGTGGAACACACTTTCATTATTCAAGCATGATTGATTCTATGTGCAATGTCCTTCTGACTTCGCAAGGAGATGGTTAGAAGGACGTAAGTGTTACTACCGTTTTCCTTTTAAGTTCGAAGACTCGAGTCATAACTTCTCCTTTGAATATACTAACATCTGAAGCTCTCTCAGGCGTTCGTCCACGTCATGAAGGCATCAAGTTTTCTAGAGCCATCGACGCCATCCGTGCCACTCCCATTGAGGACCAAGATATTAAACACCTCGTAACTGATGAGCTGCTATCTTCATTGGGGCTGTTGGAAGATGGTCGTAGGATCGGACTCCCCGGAAGCAAAGCAGTTCGGAAGATTGTTGTTGAACAAAGAGAAGAAATAATCAACCATGTCACGCCCCTTGCCGAGGGGACTCGGAAAGGTACCGAAGAGGGGGAAATCAAAGATTCTCAAGCCGATAAACCTGGAGATGATGATGCAGGCCTTGAAAAAGCGCCAAAGGCTGGTCCATCGCAAGTCGGGCAATTGCAGACACCTCTGAAGAGAAAGAAGAAATTGGTGTGTCGACTACGCAAAAGAAAGACTGGATCAGATCCAGAATTCATCATTACTCCCTTCAGAGAAGAGTCATCTTCTCAGCAATTGGAAAGCTCGTTAAAAGGACTCTCCGACCATCATATTCCAGATTATATAATGTTCTACGACTTTCGCAATATTAATATCGAAGGACTCAACTCCGCTACGGAAAACGATGAAGGCGTACAACCTTCCAATAAAGGGGAGAGCACTCCGATGAGTAAAGCCACCATTACCAGTCCATTCAGGGGAACGCTAGGACACTCACAAACATTTGTACTCCACTGCACACATGTTATTAATCTTTCGTACGACAACTTTTAATATGTTCTTATTTGGTTTTTATAGGTGCAATGTCTCAGTCTCGTGCCTTCGATCGTCTTCGGGGTTCTTCTACCTATCACCGTCCAAGCCGAGACTCCGAGTCCGCGCGACATAGAGAGAAGGATGATGGACAAGATAGAGATTATTATTCGAGGAAGTTCTCTTCCTCATCTAAGCAGAAGTCCCAATCCCATGCTTCTCGATCGTCATGACGAACACTCTCACCTTCCTGCTCATAGCGGAGAAAAATCTTCGTATCGCGGCCCTCATGCTGCTGCGCCTCATGTAACAACCCGACATTTCGTACCCATTTAATTATCGCCTCTTGACGATCTAATCTGGTTGCTAATAAGCTATTGGCATTTTGATCGAATTGAAATTCTCTTCTTAGCCGGTTTGAATTCTTTTCAAATTGGATTGAAATTCAATTATAAGATTTTTGTTAAAAGGATTGTGAGCTTAACTAATCATCTGGGTCCATTCTTTATTGGTGCCGTATTCACCAAAGAAAACCCATCCCCATTCCCCTCTTCGTTCAATCGCGTTTCAAACCCTAACCGAAAACAAAGCAAACGAAAAAAATGGCGACGATCTCCTCTCCGTTTTCTCGATCAGACTAGGGCTTGGCCTCGTTCGTTCTTTCGATGCTTGCTAGGGCTTTCGTTCCTCTTGCGCTCTGGTTTGTGGGCTTTGTATGTCGAGGCGCGTGATTGGTTCGATCGATTTCGAGATGATCCTTGTTGCTTGCTCCTCCGATCAAGCGTGCTCTTCACTTCGAACAAGGTGAGTGGTTTCTCCCCCGCTCACATCTAATTCATGCTTTGAGTTATTAGAGTTCGAAGCTCTGTTCGATTTTCGTGATTTTAGGGTTTCTCTGATTAGTGTTCTGTTGCTTTTCCTTTGATTCATGCTTGAACTCGATAGTTCTTGCTTTGCTCTGTTGTCCACCCCGCAGTCTATGATGATTTCTGGGTTTATAATTAAGTCAGATTTCGATATTTTTGGTAATCCCTTTTGACCACGGCTTTGATAATGTTGCTCCGTGAATTCCTTGCTTTGACTTGTTCGACTTTGGCTTCGATCATTTATAACTTTGTTAATGTGATGTTGTTTAAGACTTGGTTCGTTTTCGTGATTGCTATGGCTTTGGTTTCGATCACTTGGTTGATTTCTTCTTTCTGGACACTGTGATTTCTGGAAATTGCAGTTGACTTTGTAGACTTTGATTTTGGGAATTTCTGGTCTTGTGATGTTCACGGCTTCACCTTTCTGTAGCATACTGTATTAAGTTCATATGCTTGCTTTCCCATATCTATTCCATTACAGTCTGCACGTGTGCATGCTTTGAGTCACTGTGTATCACTTGAAACTGTTTATTGAACTTGAATATGTTGGTTGCTTTGTAGTTGTGCATTGCTATACTGTTTTGAGTTCGAGACTTGTTCATTCTATTTGTACCACTCCTTTATCTTCGAACTGCACTCGGTTTTGCTCCATGATGAACTTGATAAATGCACTTCCCCTAGGACTGCATTATAGTGTGCCTGTAGCTTAACTTCAGTCAATTGGACTTGAGTTGTTAGACTTCGATCACTTGAACTTGTTCATGTCGTTCATTCTGACATCACCTCTGTTTTACTTGTCCGGTCTACTGTTACCTTTAGTTGTTGTTGAAGCTGGGATGACCATGTTCTGCCCTTATTCATTGGGTTGCATTGTTTCCTCATGTCACTGTTTACATGTGCACTGGTTCATGTATAGGTGTAGTCTTTTAGTAGGGATGCTGTCATGTGTACATTCCGTACAGTTGTGTCTTTGTATCGAGTGCATTTGTATGTTGCCACTCTGTTGTGTTGAGCCTGGTCTTTGTTTCTTATTCATTTGATGGAAATTGGTCCAGATCTGTGTTCCTGTGTACTTGTTCACACGGGTTTGCTTTGCGTTGCATTGCATACTGTCACTGCCCATTTAGGTTGATATTCTTTGTAAGTCTGGTCTTGTTGTTTCTTGATGATACTGTCCACTGTTTCATTGTAGTGCACACTGTCCTGTTTCACTTATAGTATCACTTTGACCAGCCTGTTTGTTTATCACATTTGCTTCATTACTGAGCCTGTTTCACTTACTTCACCATTACTTGGTGTTGTCTGCATTTCACTTGACTATTTGTTGACACTGCAATTTCTTCACTTGGTTCCTACTTATATACCACTACATGTTGTTTATGTTACTCTGACTTATGTACATGTGCCTTTGAGTCTATGTGTTTGTGGCTGCACTTCATTTATCAGCGCAGCACTCGCCTCTCTTGTTATTGCTCTTTACTAATCTGTCATGATCTTGTTTGTTGGTCCTGTATTTTTTTCCTTCCATATTGTCTTGAGTTCGAGACTTCTTCATTTGCACATCTGTGTTGCCATATTGATCACTCGTTCATTTGTACATGTTTATTCTCGAGTTGTCCATCTCAGTTGAACTGCACTTGGTTCTGCTTCCTGATGTACTCGAATTCGTCTCTATTGCTGTATATGCTTGAACTGTTGATGACTTTTCTGCAGTTTAGTCGCAGCCTGCCTTTGTCCTTATACCTGTTTGCCACTACAGATTCATTGTGGTGGTGACTTTATATTCGGTGGTGGCGAGGCAGTGCACGCGTGCGTGCACTGCAGCCACCCAGAATTGACAGATTTTAATCGACATCTCTTTTATTCTTAATTCATCGACCTGTTGCGTAATTCGTAGGCTGTATTGGCGAGGCAGTACACGTTAGCATGTACTGCAGCCAATTAGCATTGATATTTTCAAATTGACATTTCAATTTCTTAAACTGCTTTGGATTTCTATTTTGTGGATTAACACTGTTTAGTGTTATATCTGCCGTTATCCAATTCTCGTATCGAGAGTTGGATATACGAGATTTCTGTGACTGTCATCTATATTGAGATTGATTATTATTGCTTCTATGCTCTAATAACTGATTTTGAATTAGACTGATCCGAGTATTATTTTCTTTTGAATGTAATACTCGGGTCAGACCGAGTATTTACAGGTTGTAGATTTTTAGCTTTGGGTTGCTGCTAGAGCTATGAAGACTTTTTATATCATTTGAAGAGGTCTTCGTCGTGTTGTAGTAGTCAGTGTGTCTGTTTTAAGATGATAATGTATTCGTGTATATTAGTCGATAATGTACGTGTATATATAACTTTTTGAGTCGATAGTTGTAGTTGTATCATTTGTATTGTGTCAAATGTATTGTAACTGATATCAGTTATTGTATATATGAGACTTTTCGTTCCATCTTTATTCCGCATTTATGTTATCTGTGTTATTTTTATATCTATTGTCCTAAACTATTATAGCCACTGTGTAGTAGCTTTAAGTTTGTAACGGTATGTCGGATTTCCTCTAAAAGATGAAATGCATGTTATTCTATCTGACATATCGGTGCTCGCACAAAGCAATTACATAGATGGTCGCTCCTCAACAGCCTTATTCTCCGTGCTAGTTGACAGCACCACACCGTAGTGTTCTTGGCTAGCGTGGGAATTGAGGTGGGGCGTCACAGCTTGGTATCAGAGCATGGGGTTTAGGACAATTATAAAACATAACTTAGATGGAGCTTGTGTTACAACTATTTGTCGATGTTTTATCTCTCATCTTTACATATGACTATTTTTGACTGTTAGGTATGAATTCCTAACGCTTATTCTTGTGTTTTCGGCTTTGAATTGATTTAGCCGATGTTGATTTTGTTTTAATTTGGCAAATTAAAGCCATTTTGACTTTTGGACTTTGTTCCACTTTTGTTCTATGCTATGAGTGTCATTGTGTACCTGTTACACTGTGATGAAAAATAGCTGGACCAGTTGCAAATTGAGTGATTTTGATTTCTCATTCACATCTAGTTTGAATCTCAGCGAGTTTGAACTCGATATTTTGTGGTTTCCTCATCTTGAATTCCATTCGACTTCGGTCACTTTGTTTTTGAGAAATTGATAATTTCTTGATTTTCAAGACTCTGATTTTGCTTGCTGATGGTTTCCTAATTTGATCGATTCTTGATCATTTCCCCGATTTGTTGCTATCATTTATTAGCAACTTTGATGACATTTTCTTTGGGATTTTTGTGAACATACTTTCTGATGGATTCAGTATCGATTTCTCTGGATTCCATTCACATCTTCGTATGTGAATTCTTGTGATTGATTGTTTCTACAATCATTTTTGTGATTTGTCACTTTAAAAATATAAAGGTTTTCTATACTAGTAGTAAAAAATTAAAATCCCTTTTTCCAAACAATTCCAAAACTATTTTACTACAAAGTTCTTTTTCTTGAACCGTTTTCCAATCTATTAGTATATACAAGCCTTTATTTCACTCGTATGAGAAATTGAATTAAACGGCCTAGTAAAACAAGTGGCATGAAACGCTTGTGTTTACTTCGTCGGTTAACTCCTGGACTTGTTCGATTGAACCTTTTGTGACAATTTTCTAGTGAAGATTTACAGTTTGTTCGTAAATATTTAAGTTAAGTAAGTGGTTATGGGACATGAAGCTAAACTTTTATATTTACTAGCTTAGTGTAATTGACACTTCTCGTTGATCATGACGATCATTTTATGATTTAGACTAGCAATTGTGCGATGTCTTTTTGTTTGCAAGGTTAGACTAGACCGCAGTGGTGTGATTCCGACTCACACGTATCTCTTTGTTCGCAAGGTTAGTCTAGACCGCAGTAGTGTGATTCCGACTCACACACATCTTTTTGTTTGCGAGGTTAGACTAGACACCACTTGTGTGATTCCATTCACACATACCTTTTTGCTTTTTGGTTAGTCTGGACCTTAATTTGTGTGATTCCACTCACACATATCTTTTTGTTTGCGAGGTTAGACTAGACACCACTTGTGTGATTCCATTCACACATACCTTTTTGCTTTTTGGTTAGTCTGGACCTTAATTTGTGTGATTCCACTCACACATATCTTTTTGTTTGCGAGGTTAGACTAGACACCACTTGTGTGATTCCATTCACACATACCTTTTTGCTTTTTGGTTAGTCTGGACCTTAATTTGTGTGATTCCACTCACCCATGTCTTTTTCTCTGCGAGGTTAGCCTAGACCTCAATCTGTGTGATTCCGACTCACACGCGTGGGATAGCGACCCACGGTCTTCGGACCATTCCTGTGTGAAACTTTAATGGATGGCTTCCATGAGATAGCGTCTCATCTTGTGATACCGGTATTTTGGAGTTTTCATGCTCCCATTTTGTGATAGGCATTTCCCTTTTCCTTTTTATGGTTTAGACTAGCAAATGTGCGATGTCTCTTTCTCTGCGAGGTTAGCCCAGACCTCAATCTGTGTGATTCCGACTCACACGCGTGGGATAGCGACCCACGGTCTTCGGACCATTCCTGTGTGAAACTTTAATGGTTAGCCACCATGAGATAGCGTCTCGTCTTGTGAAACCGGTGTTTTGGAGTTTTCATACTCCCGTTTTCTGATAGGCTTTTTTCCCCCCTTTTTATGATTTCTGGATTTCTTGTGATGATTTCTAGAATTTGTGCTTCACCAATTTTCGTGATTTCTATTGACAAGTTTTGTCAATTTTTGTGTATCGGTGAATTCATGTGTTATTGACTTGTTATGAATACAAGTTTAGGGTATGATATCCCTTTCTATCTTTGAGAAGATTCTTGTGACATTTTGATGAATGAAAATTCATTTGGCATTATATTTTGATGCCAGTTATTTTGATGAGATTTTTGACGTGTTAACTTCAGTACTCGTCAATTTTGAAATGGATTTACAAGCGGTTCTCCCGCAATACTGATATTGCTAATTTAATCACGTGTTTTCAAAATTCTTTATTTTTTTTAAAAAGTTGTTTCAAAAATATAAATTAAAATTGTTTTCAAAATTTTTACAGCTTACATTTTCAAAAGAACGAGGAAGCGATTTAAACATTTCAGAAAAATCGAGGACTATGACCCCTTTCTTTTACTGATTCGCTTAATTCCGGACTTGTCCGTTTGAGAATGTGAAATGTTATTTTTAAAACACACAATTCTGCACTTTCAAGGAAACGAAAAAGAGATTTAAACGATTTAGCAAAAGTAAGGAGTATGGAACCATACTTTTACTACTTCGGTTAATTCCGGACTCGTTAATCGAATCTTTGTGATTTCTGATTATCGTTTTTGATAATCAGATATTTGTGAAATTTGATTATCGTTTGAGATAATTAAATATTTTTCGATTTGATAATCGAATCTTTGTGGTTTCTGATTATCGTTTTTGATGATCAGATATTTGTGAAATTTGATTATCGTTTGAGATAATTAAATATTTTTCGATTTGATAATCGAATCTTTGTGATTTCTGATTATCGTTTTTGATGATCAGATATTTGTGAAATTTGATTATCGTTTGAGATAATTAAATATTTTTCGATTTGATAATCGAATCTTTGTGATTTCTGATTATCGTTTTTGATGATCAGATATTTGTGAAATTTGATTATCGTTTGAAATAATTAAATATTTTTCGATTTGATAATCGAATCTTTGTGATTTCTGATTATCGTTTTTGATAATCAGATATTTGTGAAATTGATTATCGTTTGAGATAATTAAATATTTTTCGATTTGATAATCGAATAATTGTGGTTTCTGCTTATCGTTTTTGATAATCAGATATTTGTGAAAATTCGATTATCGTTTTTGATGATTGAATATTTGCGATTTTGAGATTCGAGCTTCGTCTTTTTCTCTGGCAATTCAGGTGAGTAATCTGATTTACTCACATTCAATTCGTGCAGTACGTGATTTCTGCTCTGTTTTTCCTTTTCTTTTAAATGCTGGAACTCAATTGATTCTTGCTTTTGATAGTCGTCTGATTTTGACTCCTTGATCCCTACGATGTTGATTCTTTTGATTTGAATCAGTCGAACCTTTTGATTATATGACTGATACTTCCATAATTCCTACACTTCCCTGTTGATCTTTGCTTTGCTTATGCATTCGACATTGTTATGTTCTTATGGTTGTTACCTCTTTCCCACTTATCTCTTAGGATTGCGAGGACGCAATTTCTTTAAGGAGGGGAGTCTGTAACAACCCGACATTTCGTACCCATTTAATTATCGCCTCTTGACGATCTAATCTGGTTGCTAATAAGCTATTGGCATTTTGATCGAATTGAAATTCTCTTCTTAGCCGGTTTGAATTCTTTTCAAATTGGATTGAAATTCAATTATAAGATTTTTGTTAAAAGGATTGTGAGCTTAACTAATCATCTGGGTCCATTCTTTCTTGGTGCCGTATTCACCAAAGAAAACCCATCCCCATTCCCCTCTTCGTTCAATCGCGTTTCAAACCCTAACCGAAAACAAAGCAAACGAAAAAATGGCGACGATCTCCTCTCCGTTTTCTCGATCAGACTAGGGCTTGGCCTCGTTCGTTCTTTCGATGCTTGCTAGGGATTTCGTTCCTCTTGCGCTCTGGTTTGTGGGCTTTGTATGTCGAGGCGCGTGATTGGTTCGATCGATTTCGAGATGATCCTTGTTGCTTGCTCCTCCGATCAAGCGTGCTCTTCACTTCGAACAAGGTGAGTGGTTTCTCCCCCGCTCACATCTAATTCATGCTTTGAGTTATTAGAGTTCGAAGCTCTGTTCGATTTTCGTGATTTTGGGGTTTCTCTGATTAGTGTTCTGTTGCTTTTCCTTTGATTCATGCTTGAACTCGATAGTTCTTGCTTTGCTCTGTTGTCCACCCCGCAGTCTATGATGATTTCTGGGTTTATAATTAAGTCAGATTTCGATATTTTTGGTAATCCCTTTTGACCACGGCTTTGATAATGTTGCTCCGTGAATTCCTTGCTTTGACTTGTTCGACTTTGGCTTCGATCATTTATAACTTTGTTAATGTGATGTTGTTTAAGACTTGGTTCGTTTTCATGATTGCTATGGCTTTGGTTTCGATCACTTGGTTGATTTCTTCTTTCTGGACACTGTGATTTCTGGAAATTGCAGTTGACTTTGTAGACTTTGATTTTGGGAATTTCTGGTCTTGTGATGTTCACGGCTTCACCTTTCTGTAGCATACTGTATTAAGTTCATATGCTTGCTTTCCCATATCTATTCCATTACAGTCTGCACGTGTGCATGCTTTGAGTCACTGTGTATCACTTGAAACTGTTTATTGAACTTGAATATGTTGGTTGCTTTGTAGTTGTGCATTGCTATACTGTTTTGAGTTCGAGACTTGTTCATTCTATTTGTACCACTGCTTTATCTTCGAACTGCACTCGGTTTTGCTCCATGATGAACTTGATAAATGCACTTCCCCTAGGACTGCATTATAGTGTGCCTGTAGCTTAACTTCAATCAATTGGACTTGAGTTGTTAGACTTCGATCACTTGAACTTGTTCATGTCGTTCATTCTGACATCACCTCTGTTTTACTTGTCCGGTCTACTGTTACCTTTAGTTGTTGTTGAAGCTGGGATGACCATGTTCTGCCCTTATTCATTGGGTTGCATTGTTTCCTCATGTCACTGTTTAAATGTGCACTGGTTCATGTATAGGTGTAGTCTTTTGGTAGGGATGCTGTCATGTGTACATTCCGTACAGTTGTGTCTTTGTATCGAGTGCATTTGTATGTTGCCACTCTGTTGTGTTGAGCCTGGTCTTTGTTTCTTATTCATTTGATGGAAATTGGTCCAGATCTGTGTTCCTGTGTACTTGTTCACACGGGTTTGCTTTGCGTTGCATTGCATACTGTCACTGCCCATTTAGGTTGATATTCTTTGTAAGTCTGGTCTTGTTGTTTCTTGATGATACTGTCCACTGTTTCATTGTAGTGCACACTGTCCTGTTGCACTTGTAGTATCACTTTGACCAGCCTGTTTGTTTATCACATTTGCTTCATTACTGAGCCTGTTTCACTTACTTCACCATTACTTGGTGTTGTCTGCATTTCACTTGACTATTTGTTGACACTGCAGTTTCTTCACTTGGTTCCTACTTATATACCACTACATGTTGTTTATGTTACTCTGACTTATGTACATGTGCCTTTGAGTCTATGTGTTTGTGGCTGCACTTCATTTATCAGCGCAGCACTCGCCTCTCTTGTTATTGCTCTTTACTAATCTGTCATGATCTTGTTTGTTGGTCCTGTATTTTTTTCCTTCCATATTGTCTTGAGTTCGAGACTTCTTCATTTGCACATCTGTGTTGCCATATTGATCACTCGTTCATTTGTACATGTTTATTCTCGAGTTGTCCATCTCAGTTGAACTGCACTTGGTTCTGCTTCCTGATGTACTCGAATTCGTCTCTATTGCTGTATATGCTTGAACTGTTGATGACTTTTCTGCAGTTTAGTCGCAGCCTGCCTTTGTCCTTATACCTGTTTGCCACTACAGATTCATTGTGGTGGTGACTTTATATTCGGTGGTGGCGAGGCAGTGCACGCGTGCGTGCACTGCAGCCACCCAGAATTGACAGATTTTAATCGACATCTCTTTTATTCTTAATTCATCGACCTGTTGCGTAATTCGTAGGCTGTATTGGCGAGGCAGTACACGTTAGCATGTACTGCAGCCAATTAGCATTGATATTTTCAAATTGACATTTCAATTTCTTAAACTGCTTTGGATTTCTATTTTGTGGATTAACACTGTTTAGTGTTATATCTGCCGTTATCCAATTCTCGTATCGAGAGTTGGATATACGAGATTTCTGTGACTGTCATCTATATTGAGATTGATTATTATTGCTTCTATGCTCTAATAACTGATTTTGAATTAGACTGATCCGAGTATTATTTTCTTTTGAATGTAATACTCGGGTCAGACCGAGTATTTACAGGTTGTAGATTTTTAGCTTTGGGTTGCTGCTAGAGCTATGAAGACTTTTTATATCATTTGAAGAGGTCTTCGTCGTGTTGTAGTAGTCAGTGTGTCTGTTTTAAGATGATAATGTATTCGTGTATATTAGTCGATAATGTACGTGTATATATAACTTTTTGAGTCGACAGTTGTAGTTGTATCATTTGTATTGTGTCAAATGTATTGTAACTGATATCAGTTATTGTATATATGAGACTTTTCGTTCCATCTTTATTCCGCATTTATGTTATCTGTGTTATTTTTATATCTATTGTCCTAAACTATTATAGCCACTGTGTAGTAGCTTTAAGTTTGTAACGGTATGTCGGATTTCCTCTAAAAGATGAAATGCATGTTATTCTATCTGACATATCGGTGCTCGCACAAAGCAATTACATAGATGGTCGCTCCTCAACAGCCTTATTCTCCGTGCTAGTTGACAGCACCACACCGTAGTGTTCTTGGCTAGCGTGGGAATTGAGGTGGGGCGTCACAGCTTGGTATCAGAGCATGGGGTTTAGGACAATTATAAAACATAACTTAGATGGAGCTTGTGTTACAACTATTTGTCGATGTTTTATCTCTCATCTTTACATATGACTATTTTTGACTGTTAGGTATGAATTCCTAACGCTTATTCTTGTGTTTTCGGCTTTGAATTGATTTAGCCGATGTTGATTTTGTTTTAATTTGGCAAATTAAAGCCATTTTGACTTTTGGACTTTGTTCCACTTTTGTTCTATGCTATGAGTGTCATTGTGTACCTGTTACACTGTGATGAAAAATAGCTGGACCAGTTTCAAATTGAGTGATTTTGATTTCTCATTCACATCTAGTTTGAATCTCAGCGAGTTTGAACTCGATATTTTGTGGTTTCCTCATCTTGAATTCCATTCGACTTCGGTCACTTTGGTTTTGAGAAATTGATAATTTCTTGATTTTCAAGACTCTGATTTTGCTTGCTGATGGTTTCCTAATTTGATCGATTCTTGATCATTTCCCCGATTTGTTGCTATCATTTATTAGCAACTTTGATGACATTTTCTTCGGGATTTTTGTGAACATACTTTCTGATGGATTCAGTATCGATTTCTCTGGATTCCATTCACATCTTCGTATGTGAATTCTTGTGATTGATTGTTTCTACAATCATTTTTGTGATTTGTCACTTTAAAAATATAAAGGTTTTCTATACTAGTAGTAAAAAATTAAAATCCCTTTTTCCAAACAATTCCAAAACTATTTTACTACAAAGTTCTTTTTCTTGAACCGTTTTCCAATCTATTAGTATATACAAGCCTTTATTTCACTCGTATGAGAAATTGAATTAAACGGCCTAGTAAAACAAGTGGCATGAAACGCTTGTGTTTACTTCGTCGGTTAACTCCTGGACTTGTTCGATTGAACCTTTTGTGACAATTTTCTAGTGAAGATTTACAGTTTGTTCGTAAATATTTAAGTTAAGTAAGTGGTTATGGGACATGAAGCTAAACTTTTATATTTACTAGCTTAGTGTAATTGACACTTCTCGTTGATCATGACGATCATTTTATGATTTAGACTAGCAATTGTGCGATGTCTTTTTGTTTGCAAGGTTAGACTAGACCGCAGTGGTGTGATTCCGACTCACACGTATCTCTTTGTTCGCAAGGTTAGTCTAGACCGCAGTAGTGTGATTCCGACTCACACACATCTTTTTGTTTGCGAGGTTAGACTAGACACCACTTGTGTGATTCCATTCACACATACCTTTTTGCTTTTTGGTTAGTCTGGACCTTAATTTGTGTGATTCCACTCACACATATCTTTTTGTTTGCGAGGTTAGACTAGACACCACTTGTGTGATTCCATTCACACATACCTTTTTGCTTTTTGGTTAGTCTGGACCTTAATTTGTGTGATTCCACTCACACATATCTTTTTGTTTGCGAGGTTAGACTAGACACCACTTGTGTGATTCCATTCACACATACCTTTTTGCTTTTTGGTTAGTCTGGACCTTAATTTGTGTGATTCCACTCACCCATGTCTTTTTCTCTGCGAGGTTAGCCTAGACCTCAATCTGTGTGATTCCGACTCACACGCGTGGGATAGCGACCCACGGTCTTCGGACCATTCCTGTGTGAAACTTTAATGGATGGCTTCCATGAGATAGCGTCTCATCTTGTGATACCGGTATTTTGGAGTTTTCATGCTCCCATTTTGTGATAGGCATTTCCCTTTTCCTTTTTATGGTTTAGACTAGCAAATGTGCGATGTCTCTTTCTCTGCGAGGTTAGCCTAGACCTCAATCTGTGTGATTCCGACTCACACGCGTGGGATAGCGACCCACGGTCTTCGGACCATTCCTGTGTGAAACTTTAATGGTTAGCCACCATGAGATAGCGTCTCGTCTTGTGAAACCGGTGTTTTGGAGTTTTCATACTCCCGTTTTCTGATAGGCTTTTTTCCCCCCTTTTTATGATTTCTGGATTTCTTGTGATGATTTCTAGAATTTGTGCTTCACCAATTTTCGTGATTTCTATTGACAAGTTTTGTCAATTTTTGTGTATCGGTGAATTCATGTGTTATTGACTTGTTATGAATACAAGTTTAGGGTATGATATCCCTTTCTATCTTTGAGAAGATTCTTGTGACATTTTGATGAATGAAAATTCATTTGGCATTATATTTTGATGCCAGTTATTTTGATGAGATTTTTGACGTGTTAACTTCAGTACTCGTCAATTTTGAAATGGATTTACAAGCGGTTCTCCCGCAATACTGATATTGCTAATTTAATCACGTGTTTTCAAAATTCTTTATTTTTTTTAAAAAGTTGTTTCAAAAATATAAATTAAAATTGTTTTCAAAATTTTTACAGCTTACATTTTCAAAAGAACGAGGAAGCGATTTAAACATTTCAGAAAAATCGAGGACTATGACCCCTTTCTTTTACTGATTCGCTTAATTCCGGACTTGTCCGTTTGAGAATGTGAAATGTTATTTTTAAAACACACAATTCTGCACTTTCAAGGAAACGAAAAAGAGATTTAAACGATTTAGCAAAAGTAAGGAGTATGGAACCATACTTTTACTACTTCGGTTAATTCCGGACTCGTTAATCGAATCTTTGTGATTTCTGATTATCGTTTTTGATAATCAGATATTTGTGAAATTTGATTATCGTTTGAGATAATTAAATATTTTTCGATTTGATAATCGAATCTTTGTGGTTTCTGATTATCGTTTTTGATGATCAGATATTTGTGAAATTTGATTATCGTTTGAGATAATTAAATATTTTTCGATTTGATAATCGAATCTTTGTGATTTCTGATTATCGTTTTTGATGATCAGATATTTGTGAAATTTGATTATCGTTTGAGATAATTAAATATTTTTCGATTTGATAATCGAATCTTTGTGATTTCTGATTATCGTTTTTGATGATCAGATATTTGTGAAATTTGATTATCGTTTGAAATAATTAAATATTTTTCGATTTGATAATCGAATCTTTGTGATTTCTGATTATCGTTTTTGATAATCAGATATTTGTGAAATTGATTATCGTTTGAGATAATTAAATATTTTTCGATTTGATAATCGAATAATTGTGGTTTCTGCTTATCGTTTTTGATAATCAGATATTTGTGAAAATTCGATTATCGTTTTTGATGATTGAATATTTGCGATTTTGAGATTCGAGCTTCGTCTTTTTCTCTGGCAATTCAGGTGAGTAATCTGATTTACTCACATTCAATTCGTGCAGTACGTGATTTCTGCTCTGTTTTTCCTTTTCTTTTAAATGCTGGAACTCAATTGATTCTTGCTTTTGATAGTCGTCTGATTTTGACTCCTTGATCCCTACGATGTTGATTCTTTTGATTTGAATCAGTCGAACCTTTTGATTATATGACTGATACTTCCATAATTCCTACACTTCCCTGTTGATCTTTGCTTTGCTTATGCATTCGACATTGTTATGTTCTTATGGTTGTTACCTCTTTCCCACTTATCTCTTAGGATTGCGAGGACGCAATTTCTTTAAGGAGGGGAGTCTGTAACAACCCGACATTTCGTACCCATTTAATTATCGCCTCTTGACGATCTAATCTGGTTGCTAATAAGCTATTGGCATTTTGATCGAATTGAAATTCTCTTCTTAGCCGGTTTGAATTCTTTTCAAATTGGATTGAAATTCAATTATAAGATTTTTGTTAAAAGGATTGTGAGCTTAACTAATCATCTGGGTCCATTCTTTCTTGGTGCCGTATTCACCAAAGAAAACCCATCCCCATTCCCCTCTTCGTTCAATCGCGTTTCAAACCCTAACCGAAAACAAAGCAAACGAAAAAATGGCGACGATCTCCTCTCCGTTTTCTCGATCAGACTAGGGCTTGGCCTCGTTCGTTCTTTCGATGCTTGCTAGGGATTTCGTTCCTCTTGCGCTCTGGTTTGTGGGCTTTGTATGTCGAGGCGCGTGATTGGTTCGATCGATTTCGAGATGATCCTTGTTGCTTGCTCCTCCGATCAAGCGTGCTCTTCACTTCGAACAAGGTGAGTGGTTTCTCCCCCGCTCACATCTAATTCATGCTTTGAGTGATTAGAGTTCGAAGCTCTGTTCGATTTTCGTGATTTTGGGGTTTCTCTGATTAGTGTTCTGTTGCTTTTCCTTTGATTCATGCTTGAACTCGATAGTTCTTGCTTTGCTCTGTTGTCCACCCCGCAGTCTATGATGATTTCTGGGTTTATAATTAAGTCAGATTTCGATATTTTTGGTAATCCCTTTTGACCACGGCTTTGATAATGTTGCTCCGTGAATTCCTTGCTTTGACTTGTTCGACTTTGGCTTCGATCATTTATAACTTTGTTAATGTGATGTTGTTTAAGACTTGGTTCGTTTTCATGATTGCTATGGCTTTGGTTTCGATCACTTGGTTGATTTCTTCTTTCTGGACACTGTGATTTCTGGAAATTGCAGTTGACTTTGTAGACTTTGATTTTGGGAATTTCTGGTCTTGTGATGTTCACGGCTTCACCTTTCTGTAGCATACTGTATTAAGTTCATATGCTTGCTTTCCCATATCTATTCCATTACAGTCTGCACGTGTGCATGCTTTGAGTCACTGTGTATCACTTGAAACTGTTTATTGAACTTGAATATGTTGGTTGCTTTGTAGTTGTGCATTGCTATACTGTTTTGAGTTCGAGACTTGTTCATTCTATTTGTACCACTGCTTTATCTTCGAACTGCACTCGGTTTTGCTCCATGATGAACTTGATAAATGCACTTCCCCTAGGACTGCATTATAGTGTGCCTGTAGCTTAACTTCAATCAATTGGACTTGAGTTGTTAGACTTCGATCACTTGAACTTGTTCATGTCGTTCATTCTGACATCACCTCTGTTTTACTTGTCCGGTCTACTGTTACCTTTAGTTGTTGTTGAAGCTGGGATGACCATGTTCTGCCCTTATTCATTGGGTTGCATTGTTTCCTCATGTCACTGTTTAAATGTGCACTGGTTCATGTATAGGTGTAGTCTTTTGGTAGGGATGCTGTCATGTGTACATTCCGTACAGTTGTGTCTTTGTATCGAGTGCATTTGTATGTTGCCACTCTGTTGTGTTGAGCCTGGTCTTTGTTTCTTATTCATTTGATGGAAATTGGTCCAGATCTGTGTTCCTGTGTACTTGTTCACACGGGTTTGCTTTGCGTTGCATTGCATACTGTCACTGCCCATTTAGGTTGATATTCTTTGTAAGTCTGGTCTTGTTGTTTCTTGATGATACTGTCCACTGTTTCATTGTAGTGCACACTGTCCTGTTGCACTTGTAGTATCACTTTGACCAGCCTGTTTGTTTATCACATTTGCTTCATTACTGAGCCTGTTTCACTTACTTCACCATTACTTGGTGTTGTCTGCATTTCACTTGACTATTTGTTGACACTGCAGTTTCTTCACTTGGTTCCTACTTATATACCACTACATGTTGTTTATGTTACTCTGACTTATGTACATGTGCCTTTGAGTCTATGTGTTTGTGGCTGCACTTCATTTATCAGCGCAGCACTCGCCTCTCTTGTTATTGCTCTTTACTAATCTGTCATGATCTTGTTTGTTGGTCCTGTATTTTTTTCCTTCCATATTTTCTTGAGTTCGAGACTTCTTCATTTGCACATCTGTGTTGCCATATTGATCACTCGTTCATTTGTACATGTTTATTCTCGAGTTGTCCATCTCAGTTGAACTGCACTTGGTTCTGCTTCCTGATGTACTCGAATTCGTCTCTATTGCTGTATATGCTTGAACTGTTGATGACTTTTCTGCAGTTTAGTCGCAGCCTGCCTTTGTCCTTATACCTGTTTGCCACTACAGATTCATTGTGGTGGTGACTTTATATTCGGTGGTGGCGAGGCAGTGCACGCATGCGTGCACTGCAGCCACCCAGAATTGACAGATTTTAATCGACATCTCTTTTATTCTTAATTCATCGACCTGTTGCGTAATTCGTAGGCTGTATTGGCGAGGCAGTACACGTTAGCATGTACTGCAGCCAATTAGCATTGATATTTTTTAATTGACATTTCAATTGCTTAAACTGCTTTGGATTTCTGTTTTGTGGATTAACACTGTTTAGTGTTATATCTGCCGTTATCCAATTCTCATATCGAGAGTTGGATATACGAGATTTCTGTGACTGTCATCTATATTGAGATTGATTATTATTGCTTCTATGCTCTAATAACTGATTTTGAATTAGACTGATCCGAGTATTATTTTCTTTTGAATGTAATACTCGGGTCAGACCGAGTATTTACAGGTTGTAGATTTTTAGCTTTGGGTTGCTGCTAGAGCTATGAAGACTTTTTATATCATTTGAAGAGGTCTTCGTCATGTTGTAGTAGTCAGTGTGTCTGTTTTAAGATGATAATGTATTCGTGTATATTAGTCGATAATGTACGTGTATATATAACTTTTTGAGTCGACAGTTGTAGTTGTATCATTTGTATTGTGTCAAATGTATTGTAACTGATATCAGTTATTGTATATATGAGACTTTTCGTTCCATCTTTATTCCGCATTTATGTTATCTGTGTTATTTTTATATCTATTTTCCTAAACTATTATAGCCACTGTGTAGTAGCTTTAAGTTTGTAACGGTATGTCGGATTTCCTCTAAAAGATGAAATGCATGTTATTCTATCTGACATATCGGTGCTCGCACAAAGCAATTACATAGATGGTCGCTCCTCAACAGCGTTATTCTCCGTGCTAGTTGACAGCACCACACCGTAGTGTTCTTAGCTAGCGTGGGAATTGAGGTGGGGCGTCACACCTCACGTGCAACATTCTGGCTCGCCTAGTTCAAGGCATTCACATTAGCGCCGCTCTGGCAAGCATCCACTTGCCACTTCTGATCCACTACCGCCGGTTGCTGCCCCCGATTCCACTACAGTAGAAAAGTTAGCTTAGCTTAAAGCTACTTTTTTGAAAATCTATTTTGATGGTCTCAAATTCCTCCCCTTCATACATGTCATTCCTGGACACGCCAAAGAGAGCTCATTAGCATGCGTGAATGATGTATTCATTAAGTACAAACCATTCATTCATTAGGTCGAGAATGTTTCCGAAGTCTCCATGGAGCGTCAGCATGAAATCGACTGTCTCAATTTGGAGGCTATTCATGACAAAAGATATCATCAAGCATCAAGACGCTAAGTTTCTTGAATACAAGACCCAACTCGCAGAAGCTAAAAAGAATGCAAAGGAGATAGCAAAGGCGGTAAGTCGCCTGGAGACTTCTCATAAGAACGAAATTGATGTAGCGCTTCAGTCCAGCGGCACGCTTGCTTTAGAAAAGGACTCCTTGCAAAAAGAGAAAGATGCTATAGCTCGCCGCATTGAAGAGATTGAAGAATTGTTAAAGAAAGAGAGGGAGGAGAAAATTGAGGCCCAAGAAGAGTCGTAGAGATACTGGAAAGATATCGTCGAGGCGAGTAGCTTGAAAACAAAACTCGATGAACAATTCGCCAAGATTGAAGCTTTGATGGAAGAAGCCCAAGAAGAGGGCGGAAAAGAAGTGCTTGAACAAGCTAAATCCCAAGCGGAGGCTGCCATCGAGTCCGGTAGGAATGAGATTAAGGACTTGTTTGATCCGCTAATCATCGAATATAATGCGAAGGTCCTTCTCCACCGCAACTTAACCTTTCTTGGTGAGGGTTGTCTTGAATCACTTGCCAAAGCCTGGGAGCACATCATCAATATGAAGAAGGAAGAGTTGGAAGAAGCAAAATTAAATGAAGAAGAACTTTTGAGGGAAGTGCTTCGAGAAAATGAGCCATCTGATCTGGCCGCGCTAAACATCAATTTTTTAAGGCTCCCGCATCGACTAAGGAAGGGGAGGAAATCATTAAGTCTTCTAGAATTGATCCTAAGGGTTCCTCTCCCATCCATATAGCCGGACCATCATCGTATCATGATACAGAGCAAAATCTTAGCTATGATCCGGATAGGCCTGGCTTTGGACCACAGATGCTATCTCCCATTCTTGAAGGAAGCACTCCGGCGACCACAAAAAGTTAACTAGACGCTGGTATTATACTAAGCTTCTTCAAATTTGAAGAGTTTCTATTCTCCATACGCAATGTATTTCAACTAATATACATGCTTTAACAAATTTTTGCAGGTCCTCTGGGCCCTAACCAGAATCCTAGGAGCAGTACCACCACGGAGCAGCATGAGAAGATGGCCGAAGTCCCGGTCATTGTTGATATCCCAGGGCCCGATGCTCAAGTCATTGGTGCGGTTGATGAAGATAAGCCCGAAGATCCATCCCCTATTGATGAATCGGAAGATGTAATGATCACAGGTGCTTTGGAGCACACTGCTAAAACCAGTATGAGGGAGCAAATCGTGGAGGAGGAGAATTCAAAGAGTAAGTTAAAGGCAAGCTCGTCGAGGTGGAATTTGAAGATTCTGATCTTGTACCACTACAAGTTATTCCACCAAGCATGACGATTCCCGGCGAAATCCCTCCTTCTTCAAGCATTCCAGCCAAGGGCAGCAAAGGGTCTCGGAAGAGAAGTTCAACCGACTCCACTACTGAAAAACCAAAGAGGGAGAGAAAGTCGAAGAAGTTGTCATTACTTCATTTCATTGTACATAATTTGAATAATTATTTCTTTCCTCAGTCATAAGTGTTCGGGTACAAATCCCAATTTTTTGAAATAACTTGTATTGGAATTTTAAGACTTGTGAATAAAAGTTTTTGCTTTCGAATGTTCATCGTGTGAACCGTTATTTTGATAGTTGAATGATTACTTTCCATTCAATGTACTTGTAATTATCGATTGCAAATTCCATTAACAATTCACCGTGTCCAACTCAAGGCCTCCATGTGGTCGTTGCCTTGAGTCGTAAAAAATGCTAAGCCGGAGATATAGTGAGCTAATATCCAGTCTTCAATAGTTTGTATTCCTCCCGTCGATTTCAGGTCAGAGTTGATGGGATAGAGAACAGTCGGAATCCGTTCATTTATCCGTTGGAGTTTACATGTCAGTATGCGCTCTAGGACTTAGATTTATTTTGCGAGCGATCGGTTCATGCTCGATTTATGTTTTTGTCTTAGTCCACACTCTAGGAACTTAGAATTATTTCACGGACAGTCGGTTCATACCCGATTGCTTATACTCCGGTCCGCACTCCGGGGACTTAGAGTTTTCTCATGGGCAGTCGTTTCATACCCGAATTGTTTACGCTCCAGTCAGCACTACGGGGACTTAGAGTTTTCTCATGGGCGGTCGGTTCACGGCCGATTTGTTTATACTCCGGTCCACACTCCGGGGACTTAGAGTTTTCTCATGAGTGGTCGGTTCATGTCCTATTTGTTTATACTCCAGTCCGCACTTCGAGGACATAGAGTTTTCTCATGGGCTGTCGGTTCATGACCAATTTGTTTATACTCCAGTCCGCACTTCAGGGACTTAGAGGTTTCTCGTGGGCAGTCGGTTCACCCCAGATTTGTTTATACTCCAGTCCACACTCCATGGACTTAGAGTTTTCTCATGGGTGGTCGGTTCACACCCGAATTTTTTATACTCCGGTCTGCACTCCAGGGACTTAGAGTTTTCTCCTGGGCAGTCGGTTCACGCCCGATTTGTTTATACTCTGGTCCACACTCCGGTGACTTAGAGTTTTCTCATAGGCGATCGGTTCATGCCCGATTTGTTTATACTCCGGTCCATACTCCGGGGACTTAGAGTTTTCTCGTGGGCGGTCGGTTCATGCCTTATTTATTTATGTTTTTACTTCTCTCGGTCGCCTCGATTTTGTTCCAATCCCACAGTCCGTGCAGGGAGTTCTTCAATCTCCAAATTGCCGGCTGTAACGATCCCGAAATTTAAATTTATTCAAATTAATAATTAAATGAATTTTTGAATTTAATTGAGTAATTAAATAAATTTTTGATAAAAAATTGTAAATTTAATTAGGGAAATTTGAGCGAGTTTCCCCGAGTCCCAATTTTATTTGAACGATCATTTAAATTTAATGTTTGTATATATTGGATTTAAAATTTAATCTTAAATAAATGGTTTAATAATGATAATTGATGATTATGAATATTAGAGTTGATGGTTAATAATGGTTTGAGTTATAAAATAATATAAGACAATAAATATTTAAACTAGAAATAGAAAATAATATAAGGTAAATTTTAATAAAAATGGAGAGTAGAACATTTGCATAATTTTAACAACATATTAAAATAGAATCTCATGTATATAAAACAACAAGTAAACAAGACAAAGGCAAGAGAAAAGATAAAAGTTTACTCAAGTGCTTACATTCAAGAGTAAACAAATAGATGTGTGTAAGCTTACAAATGAAGAGACAACAAATGTACATGCAAATATGTATTGTATAAGTATGTAGGCTGGGAAAAAACAAAATACCTATGCAAGTATAAAACCAGATATTCAAGTATGCAAATCAAAGAACTACAAACAAGAAACTGTACATACATATTAACAAATAGCATAGGTTGTAAACCAAATAGACAAGCATGTAATGCCATCATCTCAGCCGAGTAAAGTAATAGGTATGCAGGCAAGTAAAAGAAAGTAGATAGTAGATAAAGTAATAAACAAAAGAAAGCTATCATTATCATCTTCAAACATGCTACAGCTGAGACAAAGCAAATATGTATTTTTGGTATGTACACTTGCAAATTTAACCAAACCAACAAGATAAAATTCAAAGTTAAAAAGAAAAGAAACAAATAAAATACATATACACTTAAACAAATACAAGCCATCACTATCATCTCAAATTTGTACAGCCGAGATCTTGTAAATGAAACAAAGATGTGAACAGGCAAAACAAATTCAAACAAGTACAAATACAAGCATGATATCAGCCGAGAAAAAAGGAATGCAAGATATCTCACCCATGCTATTGCACAAAAATAATACAACACCCTGTAACCTCATTCTTCATATACATATCATCTTCCTTTTCATTCAGTTTCGTCCATTCTAAGTAAAAGAAAACTGAGAGAATATCATCTTATATTCAAACCAAACATCAACCTAAACATCAACCTAAACATCTCAGATTTAAACATCAAAACAATCAAACTTCAGCCTGGAAAAAGGAATCAAAGTAAAATGAAAATTAGAGAGTTTAAAGCCAAGCAGAGATCTGGAAACCAAAATCTGGAAATCAAGAGCAAAGTAACTAATTCAACTTCAAGCAAAGTTTTCAGATTTAAAAACTAAAAGCTCTGCTCTTCTTTCTCTGTTCTTCTTTCTTCCCATCAGGTGAGCAACCCTTCGACCTTGTTGTTTATTGCTTGAAATTACATTTTGAACTATGATGTAGCTATGCTAATAGGGTGTGTGAATGTGGCTGCATGTTGAAATGTATGTGTGCATGTTATAGGAGAAAAATCAACCCTGTTTTCACCATACAGGTTTAAAGCCTGACCATTTTTTTCGATCTACTTGATTTTTGGATTCAGTATTAAAACAAAAGTTGGTTGTTATGGTATAAACTTGAGATTAAAAATTTATATGAGTTAAAACCAAGTTTAACTTGCTCTGGAAAACAAGATAACCCAGCTAATTTCAAAAAGAGCAAGAATTCGAACATCGTAATTGATGAATTCAGATGTGTACATGGGATTGTTTTACTTTAATATGATTTTTAAAGCTAGAATCAAAATTTTTAAATCTAGGATCAAGTAGCAGTTTGAAGTTGAACTGGAAATGGGTTTTTACCATTTTCTGGTGATCGGTGAACGTGGGGCTCTCGAGGTTTCGTGGAGGCATGGAGGGACGTATGGAGATTCGAGGAAAAATGGTGGGATATACTCCAGCTCAACGTGGCGATAGCGGCGACCAAATTAAAATTTTAAACCTAGTTTTAAAGGGATCACATATTTGATTCGTTCGTCACCACCAATGGATCGAGTGGCGCGGAAGTTTGGGAAGTGGAAGCTGGGGAGTAGTCGCGTCGATGACCGGAGCTTCGTGGGTTCTCATGGTCGGGATCGTGGATTCGAGACGTTGACAGGAATGGGTTCGTTTGGGTTCGAATGTTCCAGTTTGAGCTTGAAGCTCGTTTTTGTTTCTCTGGCGAATTCGTGATGATGGATGCTCGAGTTGATAGGGGGGGTAGTAGGCGACTGAAGGATGGTCGCAGAGATGATCGTAGTCGGTCGGAGTAGGCGTACATGTGCACACGTGCACACGAGAGTGTGTGTCAGGCATAGTCGTGGGTTTGGGAAGGTGAAGTGGTACCGGGTTCTACTCGAAGTTATTGACATGGAAACTCAAAGCAGATGAGGTTGGAGGAGAACTCGAAGCAGGCTCGGGGGAAATGGGATGTTGACTCGAAGCAATTTTTGTTTGGGCTCGAATCAAATTTGAATCAAATTTTTGTGTTACAGGCTTTAAAACCTGTCTGGTTTACAAAGTTTAAAGTCAAATTTTTAGATATAGATTCAAATAGAAATTTGGATCCTTTTTTGAAATAAATGAAGTTTTATAAAATTTAAAAATATTTAAACAACTTTAAAATGTTCACGTATATTTTATTAAATCATTTGAAAAGAAATTTGGGTTTAAACTCTTATATTAATTTCTTTATAACGGTATGTAAAGATTGGCAATTAATGATTAATTAAATAATTAGTGATTAATTATAAGATTTTAAAGGCTAATTAAATGGTAATTAACAATAATTAAATTGAGTTTAATTACTTAAGAATAGTAATTAAATAATTATGAATAGTTAATGAGGATCATTTACTTGAGAAATTGTGATAATTAATTAATGTGATAAATTAAATTGTGAATTGTATTAAGTATAATTACTTAATAACGGTAATTTAGGAATAAATTATTCAATGTAAATAAGTGGGTTAATCGAATCTATTTAAAAATTAAATTCTTAAGTTAATTTTTTTCAGGATAATCACTTGATAATTTTGAATAAAAGTATTTAAAGAAGTAATTAGTTAAATAATGACTTGGAATTTTAGTTAATTATTTGTTAAATTAAAAGATTTATTTATGAGGTCAATAAATTAAGATAATTTAATAATTAGAAATTAACTGGTTCATTAAATTAGAATGATTAGTTAATAATTAAAGGTTAACAAATAAAATTTAAAAGGAAGATTTATTTCAAACAAATTGAAATTAACTTATGATAATTAACCCGGATTAATAAATTGATACATCTGATTTAAATTAATCAATTGATTAATTAATTCATTTATAGATATTTGGATTTGATTGGATGATTGAATTGTTTGATATTTCCTGATCTATGATGCTTTGTATATATCCTGATTTATGTTGTGATCTGAGATAAATTATCTGTGATGTAATTTACTATCTGTGACATATATATATGTGATCTGTATATAACAGATAAGCGTTATAGTTTATATCGTTTATCAACTATATTCCTGTATTCTGATCTATGATGATTGATTGATGTTGCACTATTGTGTGAAACCCTTGGACCATACCTTTACACACACAAATATGGATTTCACATGGATATCGGTTAAGTCACAGATAATTTAAATTTAATGTTTTGAAATTGAAATTTTAATTTCAATTGATTTTGAAATTAGAAATTCGGGTTTAAAGTAAAAAAGCTTTTGAAATGGAATTTCAAAGATAAAAGTTATTTTAAATAACTTAACCGAGTTTTGAAAATTTAAATAGTTAGATTTAAATTTGGATTCAAGTTTGAAATTAAGCTATGATTTGGAAACTAGGGAGTAAAGATGATATAAATGTGTTTATATGAATTTAAACCATTTTAAAAGTATAAGTTGGGAATTTGGATTTAACCCAAGAACCTTAACTCGTATAAATGAATCAGATTTCCAGAATGAAAACTGTTTGTTTTCAAAGAATAAAAGCTTTTAGATAAGAAATGAAATTCCAATTTAGGTAAAGGAATTTCAAGATTTAATTGAAAAATGGTTTTCCAAGTTATAAATGAATTCTTTTCGAAAGCTATGAATTAAATCTGTTTATATTTAACAGATTTAAAATGATGTTTTGTTAAACCATTCGAAATGAAATTGTTTTGAAAGCTATTTGTTAAATCTTTGATTTAAAGATTCAACGAATTAATTAAATTGAAATGGAAATCGATTTGGAAAATCTATGAATGAATCTTTGTGAAATTAAGTGAACTTTGTGAGTTAAATCTTTTTGTTTAAAAAAGATTAAAATGGAAATTTGTTTAACCATTTGAAAGAGAAAGTTTGGGTTTAAATTGTGACTTAATTGAAATCCCATTATCCATTTGTTTTTGAATATTGCGCTCACTATTCGGGTTAGCCGGGAAAAGACATCTGTGTCATATAACCCATTCCGAATAGTGATACGTCGTATATGGATAGCATTTGAAGATCGGTGTTGAAGACCGGATATATTCGAAAATGAAAGGACAACCTGTCGAATGTCTCTGCACTGGGTAGCTCCCGGTATAGAGATTTATATCACTCTTTTTGTGATGGGAAGTCTGGACGTGATTTGAAAATTATCCGGATTTGCAAGGGCTTCGTGAGAAGTGCCTTCGGTTCTGTTCGAACCCGCAACAGACTTGTATGGTTACATGTCTGACATTACACTTTGAGATATAAAGCCGATTTCTTTCAAATACATTTCTGTTTGGTGGCGGAGAATTTATTCTCTTAGCTTAACACCCTTCTCTGAGACGTACGAGCTCAGAGGTTATGTAGTTGAAATTTATCAGCGATATATCCTAATTTGGTAATGTGGCATGCTGAGTGTTGCTGTGTGATGATCAGTGTTTGATCATTTGCGATATGATCATTTATTTGATCTTATATCTTTGTGATCATAGGTTGATCATTTGTTTGACCCGAAGCATGGCTTTGTGACAAAGCGTAGCTTTGTGGACGAGACTTCGTCGAGCCTCACACCCCGGAAATGGTCAAAACAGGAAGGATGCGGCAAGGTTCTAGGGAGTAGCGCCCCTTAGTGTATGTCATTCCTTCTGGATAAAGGTGGTATCATGGTATGGAGCCCAGATACTTAACCTATGTGGTTGCTGCATTTTTACTATGTGGTTTGTTGCGAATCGGGGATCCTCGGGAAGATCGGTGATGATCGGGGGATGGCATACGCGTGTTAGTAGTTACCTATTTTTGCAGAGGTAACCCGGCCTTGTGTTGGCAGAGATCTAACCGTAACGTTAGGTTCTCGGGTCGTCTATTCCAGGGACGTACCCATCGTGGATAGGAAGTTCCTTGGCCTGACCATTTGTTGGAAATCCAAAGAAACAATACGAGCCTTGTACGGTTTTAGTTGTAGAACCTATCATTCACTTATGGTGGCGCCCCACTGTTTGGATGGTAGCTATAGTAGGCATAGTTCGAAATGTCTATGCTGGCTAAGATTTATATTCTACTTTCGAAATGTTTTCTGCACTATGCACTAATAATAATATCAAAAATGATTTGATTTTGCGTAGTAAGCATCTTTGACTAACATAAGAAGAAATCTCCTCCAAGTCTGCGTTTGCATTGTGTGTGTGGTGGGAGGTCTTATGGTAGTTTCATTTTCCAAAAGCATTGCGAATTTACTTTAAAATTCTCTGCTATTTGTTTTTAAAGATAAACTGTTTTTGTTGCTCACACCAGTCCCATGACTGATTCGGAGTTTATTGTTTCTTTCCTAAACTCTGGGTGCTCAAAAATTTTCTACACGAGCAGTCTAGAGTTTGGTTTTTCAGATATTCAGATTAAGTAGATTATCTGGAGCTAGTTCAGTCTTTGGATATGGACTGCACTTGCTTATCTTTGTGTATCGTTATTGAGAGTTCAAGCTATTTCCGGATTGGCGTTTTGAAGATGGAGACTATCCGCTGCTGATATTATCGTTTTTCTTTTCCGCTGCTATTTGTTGTATCATATCTCTGATGTATATAGATATTCATTGTATCATCATTGTATCTGGATATTGTATCAGATGTTGGATGTCTATATTCTTTTTCTTTTCCGCTGTGTTGTTTACTTAATGTTGTTATAAGCTCCGGCGACTCGGATTTGAACGGTCGAATCTGCGGCATTCGAGTACGATGTAAAGTATGGATGTCGATTTTCGAACGCGAAAATCTGGGACGTTACATTTGTTATCAGAGCTAAGGTTGAACTTTAGCTCAGGAGTATAACACGTTAAGTAGCTCATTAGAGATAGAGTGAAGTAAACTCTAGAATGAGTAATCCTTAAGATATCCGTCTGAACGTCTCAGTAAATTCTCTTGCTATCCACTTATAGTGAGTATGAGTACAAGAAGAAGACGAGATAGGGGACAAGGGAATACGACTATAAATGGTCAATACCCTGCAACAGTGGAAACAATCTTTCTCTATCAATTTTCTTTGATTCGTTTCCAAATTCTTTTCATTTCTTCGTATCATCTACAAGAAGAAGTTTCGGTGTGATGATGGCTCTACGAACCGTTGTAGGAGATTCTTATTTCGTATCTTCATCGACTTCTTATCAGCTTTTTGGATTTAAACCTTAATGAATTTGAAATTGGAATTTTGAATTGAGTTAAATCGATTAAAAGAATATGAAGCTAAATTTGAATAGTATCGATAAAACGATATTGTTTGAACCCAAATTTTGAAATTCTATTGAAATTTCTTGTGAATACCAAAGTCCGAAGAGGGACAAATTGGTATGTATTCTGAGATATTCCGACTTGAGTTTGGAAACCGTATCTTGTGTTTGAGGAGTTATAGAAGATCGAATCTGTCTATCTCTGTCTTTGTTTCGTGCCTGCGAATTTCGAGGACGAAATTCTTTTAAGGGGGGAAATTTGTAACGATCCCAAAATTTAAATTTATTCAAATTAATAACTAAATGAATTTTTGAATTTAATTGAGTAATTAAATAAATTTTTGATAAAAAATTGTAAATTTAATTAGGGAAATTTGAGCGAGTTTCCCCGAGTCCCAATTTTATTTGAACGATCATTTAAATTTAATGTTTGTATATATTGGATTTAAAATTTAATCTTAAATAAATGGTTTAATAATGATAATTGATGATTATGAATATTAGAGTTGATGGTTAATAATGGTTTGAGTTATAAAATAATATAAGACAATAAATATTTAAACTAGAAATAGAAAATAATATAAGGTAAATTTTAATAAAAATGGAGAGTAGAACATTTGCATAATTTTAACAACATATTAAAATAGAATCTCATGTATATAAAACAACAAGTAAACAAGACAAAGGCAAGAGAAAAGATAAAAGTTTACTCAAGTGCTTACATTCAAGAGTAAACAAATAGATGTGTGTAAGCTTACAAATGAAGAGACAACAAATGTACATGCAAATATGTATTGTATAAGTATGTAGGCTGGGAAAAAACAAAATACCTATGCAAGTATAAAACCAGATATTCAAGTATGCAAATCAAAGAACTACAAACAAGAAACTGTACATACATATTAACAAATAGCATAGGTTGTAAACCAAATAGACAAGCATGTAATGCCATCATCTCAGCCGAGTAAAGTAATAGGTATGCAGGCAAGTAAAAGAAAGTAGATAGTAGATAAAGTAATAAACAAAAGAAAGCTATCATTATCATCTTCAAACATGCTACAGCTGAGACAAAGCAAATATGTATTTTTGGTATGTACACTTGCAAATTTAACCAAACCAACAAGATAAAATTCAAAGTTAAAAAGAAAAGAAACAAATAAAATACATATACACTTAAACAAATACAAGCCATCACTATCATCTCAAATTTGTACAGCCGAGATCTTGTAAATGAAACAAAGATGTGAACAGGCAAAACAAATTCAAACAAGTACAAATACAAGCATGATATCAGCCGAGAAAAAAGGAATGCAAGATATCTCACCCATGCTATTGCACAAAAATAATACAACACCCTGTAACCTCATTCTTCATATACATATCATCTTCCTTTTCATTCAGTTTCGTCCATTCTAAGTAAAAGAAAACTGAGAGAATATCATCTTATATTCAAACCAAACATCAACCTAAACATCAACCTAAACATCTCAGATTTAAACATCAAAACAATCAAACTTCAGCCTGGAAAAAGGAATCAAAGTAAAATGAAAATTAGAGAGTTTAAAGCCAAGCAGAGATCTGGAAACCAAAATCTGGAAATCAAGAGCAAAGTAACTAATTCAACTTCAAGCAAAGTTTTCAGATTTAAAAACTAAAAGCTCTGCTCTTCTTTCTCTGTTCTTCTTTCTTCCCATCAGGTGAGCAACCCTTCGACCTTGTTGTTTATTGCTTGAAATTACATTTTGAACTATGATGTAGCTATGCTAATAGGGTGTGTGAATGTGGCTGCATGTTGAAATGTATGTGTGCATGTTATAGGAGAAAAATCAACCCTGTTTTCACCATACAGGTTTAAAGCCTGACCATTTTTTTCGATCTACTTGATTTTTGGATTCAGTATTAAAACAAAAGTTGGTTGTTATGGTATAAACTTGAGATTAAAAATTTATATGAGTTAAAACCAAGTTTAACTTGCTCTGGAAAACAAGATAACCCAGCTAATTTCAAAAAGAGCAAGAATTCGAACATCGTAATTGATGAATTCAGATGTGTACATGGGATTGTTTTACTTTAATATGATTTTTAAAGCTAGAATCAAAATTTTTAAAGCTAGGATCAAGTAGCAGTTCGAAGTTGAACTGGAAATGGGTTTTTACCATTTTCTGGTGATCGGTGAACGTGGGGCTCTCGAGGTTTCGTGGAGGCATGGAGGGACGTATGGAGATTCGAGGAAAAATGGTGGGATATGCTCCAGCTCAACGTGGCGATAGCGGCGACCAAATTAAAATTTTAAACCTAGTTTTAAAGGGATCACATATTTGATTCGTTCGTCACCACCAATGGATCGAGTGGCGCGGAAGTTTGGGAAGTGGAAGCTGGGGAGTAGTCGCGTCGATGACCGGAGCTTCGTGGGTTCTCATGGTCGGGATCGTGGATTCGAGACGTTGACAGGAATGGGTTCGTTTGGGTTCGAATGTTCCAGTTTGAGCTTGAAGCTCGTTTTTGTTTCTCTGGCGAATTCGTGATGATGGATGCTCGAGTTGATAGGGGGGTAGTAGGCGACTGAAGGATGGTCGCAGAGATGATCATAGTCGGTCGGAGTAGGCGTACATGTGCACACGTGCACACGAGAGTGTGTGTCAGGCATAGTCGTGGGTTTGGGAAGGTGAAGTGGTACCGGGTTCTACTCGAAGTTATTGACATGGAAACTCAAAGCAGATGAGGTTGGAGGAGAACTCGAAGCAGGCTCGGGGGAAATGGGATGTTGACTCGAAGCAATTTTTGTTTGGGCTCGAATCAAATTTGAATCAAATTTTTGTGTTACAGGCTTTAAAACCTGTCTGGTTTACAAAGTTTAAAGTCAAATTTTTAGATATAGATTCAAATAGAAATTTGGATCCTTTTTTGAAATAAATGAAGTTTTATAAAATTTAAAAATATTTAAACAACTTTAAAATGTTCACGTATATTTTATTAAATCATTTGAAAAGAAATTTGGGTTTAAACTCTTATATTAATTTCTTTATAACGGTATGTAAAGATTGGCAATTAATGATTAATTAAATAATTAGTGATTAATTATAAGATTTTAAAGGCTAATTAAATGGTAATTAACAATAATTAAATTGAGTTTAATTACTTAAGAATAGTAATTAAATAATTATGAATAGTTAATGAGGATCATTTACTTGAGAAATTGTGATAATTAATTAATGTGATAAATTAAATTGTGAATTGTATTAAGTATAATTACTTAATAACGGTAATTTAGGAATAAATTATTCAATGTAAATAAGTGGGTTAATCGAATCTGTTTAAAAATTAAATTCTTAAGTTAATTTTTTTCAGGATAATCACTTGATAATTTTGAATAAAAGTATTTAAAGAAGTAATTAGTTAAATAATGACTTGGAATTTTAGTTAATTATTTGTTAAATTAAAAGATTTATTTATGAGGTCAATAAATTAAGATAATTTAATAATTAGAAATTAACTGGTTCATTAAATTAGAATGATTAGTTAATAATTAAAGGTTAACAAATAAAATTTAAAAGGAAGATTTATTTCAAACAAATTGAAATTAACTTATGATAATTAACCCGGATTAATAAATTGATACATCTGATTTAAATTAATCAATTGATTAATTAATTCATTTATAGATATTTGGATTTGATTGGATGATTGTATTGTTTGATATTTCCTGATCTATGATGCTTTGTATATATCCTGATTTATGTTGTGATCTGAGATAAATTATCTGTGATGTAATTTACTATCTGTGACATATATATATGTGATCTGTATATAACAGATAAGCGTTATAGTTTATATCGTTTATCAACTATATTCCTGTATTCTGATCTATGATGATTGATTGATGTTGCACTATTGTGTGAATCCCCTGGACCACACCTTTACACACACAAATATGGATTTCACATGGATATCGGTTAAGTCACAGATAATTTAAATTTAATGTTTTGAAATTGAAATTTTAATTTCAATTGATTTTGAAATTAGAAATTCGGGTTTAAAGTAAAAAAGCTTTTGAAATGGAATTTCAAAGATAAAAGTTATTTTAAATAACTTAACCGAGTTTTGAAAATTTAAATAGTTAGATTTAAATTTGGATTCAAGTTTGAAATTAAGCTATGATTTGGAAACTAGGGAGTAAAGATGATATAAATGTGTTTATATGAATTTAAACCATTTTAAAAGTATAAGTTGGGAATTTGGATTTAACCCAAGAACCTTAACTCGTATAAATGAATCAGATTTCCAGAATGAAAACTGTTTGTTTTCAAAGAATAAAAGCTTTTAGATAAGAAATGAAATTCCAATTTAGGTAAAGGAATTTCAAGATTTAATTGAAAAATGGTTTTCCAAGTTATAAATGAATTCTTTTCGAAAGCTATGAATTAAATCTGTTTATATTTAACAGATTTAAAATGATGTTTTGTTAAACCATTCGAAATGAAATTGTTTTGAAAGCTATTTGTTAAATCTTTGATTTAAAGATTCAACGAATTAATTAAATTGAAATGGAAATCGATTTGGAAAATCTGTGAATGAATCTTTGTGAAATTAAGTGAACTTTGTGAATTAAATCTTTTTGTTTAAAAAAGATTAAAATGGAAATTTGTTTAACCATTTGAAAGAGAAAGTTTGGGTTTAAATTGTGACTTAATTGAAATCCCATTATCCATTTGTTTTTGAATATTGCGCTCACTATTCGGGTTAGCCGGGAAAAGACATCTGTGTCATATAACCCATTCCGAATAGTGATACGTCGTATATGGATAGCATTTGAAGATCGGTGTTGAAGACCGGATATTTTCGAAAATGAAAGGACAACCTGTCGAATGTCTCTGCACTGGGTAGCTCCCGGTATAGAGATTTATATCACTCTTTTTGTGATGGGAAGTCTGGACGTGATTTGAAAATTATCCGGATTTGCAAGGGCTTCGTGAGAAGTGCCTTCGGTTCTGTTCGAACCCGCAACAGACTTGTATGGTTACATGTCTGACATTACACTTTGAGATATAAAGCCGATTTCTTTCAAATACATTTCTGTTTGGTGGCGGAGAATTTATTCTCTTAGCTTAACACCCTTCTCTGAGACGTACGAGCTCAGAGGTTATGTAGTTGAAATTTATCAGCGATATATCCCAATTTGGTAATGTGGCATGCTGAGTGTTGCTGTGTGATGATCAGTGTTTGATCATTTGCGATATGATCATTTATTTGATCTTATATCTTTGTGATCATAGGTTGATCATTTGTTTGACCCGAAGCATGGCTTTGTGACAAAGCGTAGCTTTGTGGATGAGACTTCGTCGAGCCTCACACCCCGGAAATGGTCAAAACAGGAAGGATGCGGCAAGGTTCTAGGGAGTAGCGCCCCTTAGTGTATGTCATTCCTTCTGGATAAAGGTGGTATCATGGTATGGAGCCCAGATACTTAACCTATGTGGTTGCTGCATTTTTACTATGTGGTTTGTTGCGAATCGGGGATCCTCGGGAAGATCGGTGATGATCGGGGGATGGCATACGCGTGTTAGTAGTTACCTATTTTTGCAGAGGTAACCCGGCCTTGTGTTGGCAGAGATCTAACCGTAACGTTAGGTTCTCGGGTCGTCTATTCCAGGGACGTACCCATCGTGGATAGGAAGTTCCTTGGCCTGACCATTTGTTGGAAATCCAAAGAAACAATACGAGCCTTGTACGGTTTTAGTTGTAGAACCTATCATTCACTTATGGTGGCGCCCCACTGTTTGGATGGTAGCTATAGTAGGCATAGTTCGAAATGTCTATGCTGGCTAAGATTTATATTCTACTTTCGAAATGTTTTCTGCACTATGCACTAATAATAATATCAAAAATGATTTGATTTTGCGTAGTAAGCATCTTTGACTAACATAAGAAGAAATCTCCTCCAAGTCTGCGTTTGCATTGTGTGTGTGGTGGGAGGTCTTATGGTAGTTTCATTTTCCAAAAGCATTGCGAATTTACTTTAAAATTCTCTGCTATTTGTTTTTAAAGATAAACTGTTTTTGTTGCTCACACCAGTCCCATGACTGATTCGGAGTTTATTGTTTCTTTCCTAAACTCTGGGTGCTCAAAAATTTTCTACACGAGCAGTCTAGAGTTTGGTTTTTCAGATATTCAGATTAAGTAGATTATCTGGAGCTAGTTCAGTCTTTGGATATGGACTGCACTTGCTTATCTTTGTGTATCGTTATTGAGAGTTCAAGCTATTTCCGGATTGGCGTTTTGAAGATGGAGACTATCCGCTGCTGATATTATCGTTTTTCTTTTCCGCTGCTATTTGTTGTATCATATCTCTGATGTATATAGATATTCATTGTATCATCATTGTATCTGGATATTGTATCAGATGTTGGATGTCTATATTCTTTTTCTTTTCCGCTGTGTTGTTTACTTAATGTTGTTATAAGCTCCGGCGACTCGGATTTGAACGGTCGAATCTGCGGCATTCGAGTACGATGTAAAGTATGGATGTCGATTTTCGAACGCGAAAATCTGGGACGTTACATTTGTTATCAGAGCTAAGGTTGAACTTTAGCTCAGGAGTATAACACGTTAAGTAGCTCATTAGAGATAGAGTGAAGTAAACTCTAGAATGAGTAATCCTTAAGATATCCGTCTGAACGTCTCAGTAAATTCTCTTGCTATCCACTTATAGTGAGTATGAGTACAAGAAGAAGACGAGATAGGGGACAAGGGAATACGACTATAAATGGTCAATACCCTGCAACAGTGGAAACAATCTTTCTCTATCAATTTTCTTTGATTCGTTTCCAAATTCTTTTCATTTCTTCGTATCATCTACAAGAAGAAGTTTCGGTGTGATGATGGCTCTACGAACCGTTGTAGGAGATTCTTATTTCGTATCTTCATCGACTTCTTATCAGCTTTTTGGATTTAAACCTTAATGAATTTGAAATTGGAATTTTGAATTGAGTTAAATCGATTAAAAGAATATGAAGCTAAATTTGAATAGTATCGATAAAACGATATTGTTTGAACCCAAATTTTGAAATTCTATTGAAATTTCTTGTGAATACCAAAGTCCGAAGAGGGACAAATTGGTATGTATTCTGAGATATTCCGACTTGAGTTTGGAAACCGTATCTTGTGTTTGAGGAGTTATAGAAGATCGAATCTGTCTATCTCTGTCTTTGTTTCGTGCCTGCGAATTTCGAGGACGAAATTCTTTTAAGGGGGGAAATTTGTAACGATCCCGAAATTTAAATTTATTTAAATTAATAACTAAATGAATTTTTGAATTTAATTGAGTAATTAAATAAATTTTTGATAAAAAATTGTAAATTTAATTAGGGAAATTTGAGCGAGTTTCCCCGAGTCCCAATTTTATTTGAACGATCATTTAAATTTAATGTTTGTATATATTGGATTTAAAATTTAATCTTAAATAAATGGTTTAATAATGATAATTGATGATTATGAATATTAGAGTTGATGGTTAATAATGGTTTGAGTTATAAAATAATATAAGACAATAAATATTTAAACTAGAAATAGAAAATAATATAAGGTAAATTTTAATAAAAATGGAGAGTAGAACATTTGCATAATTTTAACAACATATTAAAATAGAATCTCATGTATATAAAACAACAAGTAAACAAGACAAAGGCAAGAGAAAAGATAAAAGTTTACTCAAGTGCTTACATTCAAGAGTAAACAAATAGATGTGTGTAAGCTTACAAATGAAGAGACAACAAATGTACATGCAAATATGTATTGTATAAGTATGTAGGCTGGGAAAAAACAAAATACCTATGCAAGTATAAAACCAGATATTCAAGTATGCAAATCAAAGAACTACAAACAAGAAACTGTACATACATATTAACAAATAGCATAGGTTGTAAACCAAATAGACAAGCATGTAATGCCATCATCTCAGCCGAGTAAAGTAATAGGTATGCAGGCAAGTAAAAGAAAGTAGATAGTAGATAAAGTAATAAACAAAAGAAAGCTATCATTATCATCTTCAAACATGCTACAGCTGAGACAAAGCAAATATGTATTTTTGGTATGTACACTTGCAAATTTAACCAAACCAACAAGATAAAATTCAAAGTTAAAAAGAAAAGAAACAAATAAAATACATATACACTTAAACAAATACAAGCCATCACTATCATCTCAAATTTGTACAGCCGAGATCTTGTAAATGAAACAAAGATGTGAAGAGGCAAAACAAATTCAAACAAGTACAAATACAAGCATGATATCAGCCGAGAAAAAAGGAATGCAAGATATCTCACCCATGCTATTGCACAAAAATAATACAACACCCTGTAACCTCATTCTTCATATACATATCATCTTCCTTTTCATTCAGTTTCGTCCATTCTAAGTAAAAGAAAACTGAGAGAATATCATCTTATATTCAAACCAAACATCAACCTAAACATCAACCTAAACATCTCAGATTTAAACATCAAAACAATCAAACTTCAGCCTGGAAAAAGGAATCAAAGTAAAATGAAAATTAGAGAGTTTAAAGCCAAGCAGAGATCTGGAAACCAAAATCTGGAAATCAAGAGCAAAGTAACTAATTCAACTTCAAGCAAAGTTTTCAGATTTAAAAACTAAAAGCTCTGCTCTTCTTTCTCTGTTCTTCTTTCTTCCCATCAGGTGAGCAACCCTTCGACCTTGTTGTTTATTGCTTGAAATTACATTTTGAACTATGATGTAGCTATGCTAATAGGGTGTGTGAATGTGGCTGCATGTTGAAATGTATGTGTGCATGTTATAGGAGAAAAATCAACCCTATTTTCACCATACAGGTTTAAAGCCTGACCATTTTTTTCGATCTACTTGATTTTTGGATTCAGTATTAAAACAAAAGTTGGTTGTTATGGTATAAACTTGAGATTAAAAATTTATATGAGTTAAAACCAAGTTTAACTTGCTCTGGAAAACAAGATAACCCAGCTAATTTCAAAAAGAGCAAGAATTCGAACATCGTAATTGATGAATTCAGATGTGTACATGGGATTGTTTTACTTTAATATGATTTTTAAAGCTAGAATCAAAATTTTTAAAGCTAGGATCAAGTAGCAGTTCGAAGTTGAACTGGAAATGGGTTTTTACCATTTTCTGGTGATCGGTGAACGTGGGGCTCTCGAGGTTTCGTGGAGGCATGGAGGGACGTATGGAGATTCGAGGAAAAATGGTGGGATATGCTCCAGCTCAACGTGGCGATAGCGGCGACCAAATTAAAATTTTAAACCTAGTTTAAAAGGGATCACATATTTGATTCGTTCGTCACCACCAATGGATCGAGTGGCGCGGAAGTTTGGGAAGTGGAAGCTGGGGAGTAGTCGCGTCGATGACCGGAGCTTCGTGGGTTCTCATGGTCGGGATCGTGGATTCGAGACGTTGACAGGAATAGGTTCGTTTGGGTTCGAATGTTCCAGTTTGAGCTTGAAGCTCGTTTTTGTTTCTCTGGCGAATTCGTGATGATGGATGCTCGAGTTGATAGGGGGGGTAGTAGGCGACTGAAGGATGGTCGCAGAGATGATCGTAGTCAGTCGGAGTAGGCGTACATGTGCACACGTGCACACGAGAGTGTGTGTCAGGCATAGTCGTGGGTTTGGGAAGGTGAAGTGGTACCGGGTTCTACTCGAAGTTATTGACGTGGAAACTCAAAGCAGATGAGGTTGGAGGAGAACTCGAAGCAGGCTCGGGGGAAATGGGATGTTGACTCGAAGCAATTTTTGTTTGGGCTCGAATCAAATTTGAATCAAATTTTTGTGTTACAGGCTTTAAAACCTGTCTGGTTTACAAAGTTTAAAGTCAAATTTTTAGATATAGATTCAAATAGAAATTTGGATCCTTTTTTGAAATAAATGAAGTTTTATAAAATTTAAAAATATTTAAACAACTTTAAAATGTTCACGTATATTTTATTAAATCATTTGAAAAGAAATTTGGGTTTAAACTCTTATATTAATTTCTTTATAATGGTAAGTAAAGATTGGCAATTAATGATTAATTAAATAATTAGTGATTAATTATAAGATTTTAAAGGCTAATTAAATGGTAATTAACAATAATTAAATTGAGTTTAATTACTTAAGAATAGTAATTAAATAATTATGAATAGTTAATGAGGATCATTTACTTGAGAAATTGTGATAATTAATTAATGTGATAAATTAAATTGTGAATTGTATTAAGTATAATTACTTAATAACGGTAATTTAGGAATAAATTATTCAATGTAAATAAGTGGGTTAATCGAATCTGTTTAAAAATTAAATTCTTAAATTAATTTTTTTCAGGATAATCACTTGATAATTTTGAATAAAAGTATTTAAAGAAGTAATTAGTTAAATAATGACTTGGAATTTTAGTTAATTATTTGTTAAATTAAAAGATTTATTTATGAGGTCAATAAATTAAGATAATTTAATAATTAGAAATTAACTGGTTCATTAAATTAGAATGATTAGTTAATAATTAAAGGTTAACAAATAAAATTTAAAAGGAAGATTTATTTCAAACAAATTGAAATTAACTTATGATAATTAACCCGGATTAATAAATTGATACATCTGATTTAAATTAATCAATTGATTAATTAATTCATTTATAGATATTTGGATTTGATTGGATGATTGTATTGTTTGATATTTCCTGATCTATGATGCTTTGTATATATCCTGATTTATGTTGTGATCTGAGATAAATTATCTGTGATGTAATTTACTATCTGTGACATATATATATGTGATATGTATATAACAGATAAGCGTTATAGTTTATATCGTTTATCAACTATATTCCTGTATTCTGATCTATGATGATTGATTGATGTTGCACTATTGTGTGAAACCCCTGGACCACACCTTTACACACACAAATATGGATTTCACATGGATATCGGTTAAGTCACAGATAATTTAAATTTAATGTTTTGAAATTGAAATTTTAATTTCAATTGATTTTGAAATTAGAAATTCGGGTTTAAAGTAAAAAAGCTTTTGAAATGGAATTTCAAAGATAAAAGTTATTTTAAATAACTTAACCGAGTTTTGAAAATTTAAATAGTTAGATTTAAATTTGGATTCAAGTTTGAAATTAAGCTATGATTTGGAAACTAGGGAGTAAAGATGATATAAATGTGTTTATATGAATTTAAACCATTTTAAAAGTATAAGTTGGGAATTTGGATTTAACCCAAGAACCTTAACTCGTATAAATGAATCAGATTTCCAGAATGAAAACTGTTTGTTTTCAAAGAATAAAAGCTTTTAGATAAGAAATGAAATTCCAATTTAGGTAAAGGAATTTCAAGATTTAATTGAAAAATGGTTTTCCAAGTTATAAATGAATTCTTTTCGAAAGCTATGAATTAAATCTGTTTATTTTTAACAGATTTAAAATGATGTTTTGTTAAACCATTCGAAATGAAATTGTTTTGAAAGCTATTTGTTAAATCTTTGATTTAAAGATTCAACGAATTAATTAAATTGAAATGGAAATCGATTTGGAAAATCTGTGAATGAATCTTTGTGAAATTAAGTGAACTTTGTGAATTAAATCTTTTTGTTTAAAAAAGATTAAAATGGAAATTTGTTTAACCATTTGAAAGAGAAAGTTTGGGTTTAAATTGTGACTTAATTGAAATCCCATTATCCATTTGTTTTTGAATATTGCGCTCACTATTCAGGTTAGCCGGGAAAAGACATCTGTGTCATATAACCCATTCCGAATAGTGATACGTCGTATATGGATAGCATTTGAAGATCGGTGGTGAAGACCGGATATTTTCGAAAATGAAAGGACAACCTGTCGAATGTCTCTGCACTGGGTAGCTCCCGGTATAGAGATTTATATCACTCTTTTTGTGATGGGAAGTCTGGAAGTGATTTGAAAATTATTCGGATTTGCAAGGGCTTCGTGAGAAGTGCCTTCGGTTCTGTTCGAACCCGGAACAGACTTGTATGGTTACATGTCTGACATTACACTTTGAGATATAAAGCCGATTTCTTTCAAATACATTTCTGTTTGGTGGCGGAGAATTTATTCTCTTAGCTTAACACCCTTCTCTGAGACGTACGAGCTCAGAGGTTATGTAGTTGAAATTTATCAGCGATATATCCCAATTTGGTAATGTGGCATGCTGAGTGTTGCTGTGTGATGATCAGTGTTTGATAATTTGCGATATGATCATTTATTTGATCTTATATCTTTGTGATCATAGGTTGATCATTTGTTTGACCCGAAGCATGGCTTTGTGACAAAGCGTAGCTTTGTGGAAGAGACTTCGTCGAGCCTCACACCCCGGAAATGGTCAAAACAGGAAGGATGCGGCAAGGTTCTAGGGAGTAGCGCCCCTTAGTGTATGTCATTCCTTCTGGATAAAGGTGGTATCATGGTATGGAGCCCACATACTTAACCTATGTGGTTGCTGCATTTTTACTATGTGGTTTGTTGCGAATCGGGGATCCTCGGGAAGATCGGTGACGATCGGGGGATGGCATACGCGTGTCAGTAGTTACCTATTTTTGCAGAGGTAACCCGGCCTTGTGTTGGCAGAGATCTAACCGTAACGTTAGGTTCTCGGGTCGTCTATTCCAGGGACGTACCCATCGTGGATAGGAAGTTCCTTGGCCTGACCATTTGTTGGAAATCCAAAGAAACAATACGAGCCTTGTACGGTTTTAGTTGTAGAACCTATCATTCACTTATGGTGGCGCCCCACTGTTTGGATGGTAGCTATAGTAGGCATAGTTCGAAATGTCTATGCTGGCTAAGATTTATATTCTACTTTCGAAATGTTTTCTGCACTATGCACTAATAATAATATCAAAAATGATTTGATTTTGCGTAGTAAGCATCTTTGACTAACATAAGAAGAAATCTCCTCCAAGTCTGCGTTTGCATTGTGTGTGTGGTGGGAGGTCTTATGGTAGTTTCATTTTCCAAAAGCATTGCGAATTTACTTTAAAATTCTCTGCTATTTGTTTTTAAAGATAAACTGTTTTTGTTGCTCACACCAGTCCCATGACTGATCCGGAGTTTATTGTTTCTTTCCTAAACTCTGGGTGCTCAAAAATTTTCTACACGAGCAGTGTAGAGTTTGGTTTTTTAGATATTCAGATTAAGTAGATTATCTGGAGCTAGTTCAGTCTTTGGATATGGACTGCACTTGCTTATCTTTGTGTATCGTTATTGAGAGTTCAAGCTATTTCCGGATTGGCGTTTTGAAGATGGAGACTATCCGCTGCTGATATTATCGTTTTTCTTTTCCGCTGCTATTTGTTGTATCATATCTCTGATGTATATAGATATTCATTGTATCATCATTGTATCTGGATATTGTATCAGATGTTGGATGTCTATATTCTTTTTCTTTTCCGCTGTGTTGTTTACTTAATGTTGTTATAAGCTCCGGCGACTCGGATTTGAACGGTCGAATCTGCGACATTCGAGTACGATGTAAAGTATGGATGTCGATTTTCAAACGCGAAAATCTGGGACGTTACACCGGCGATCTTTGTTCCTTACTGCATGTCCCATCCCTTGGATCATCTAGGAGAGTTGTTAACCAAGCAAATTAATGGAGCTCATCTTATTTAATCCCATCGGGGATTAATATGATTCATCGATTTCAAACTCCGGGAGCCTGTTCACATATCACATATATCGATATCAATCAGTTTCATTATGTACTAAGCATAAAATGCAAGGATGGTCGTATAAGCAAAGGAAGTTCGAGTCTTTATTCATCAAATGGAAAAGAACAAACTATTCTGTCTTATTACATATTTGGAGAAATCAAACGCTAAAGCAGATATAAAAAGTAAATAGAACTGAAATGCAAAGGAAATGTTCTAAATGAAATAACATCGTAAATGCTCGCTATTCCACGCTCTTGGAAGTGTAATGCCATCACAGTCGCTAGCTTGAAAGTTCCTTCTCCAAACCTCTGTTAAATAACATACGGTCCTTCCCATGTTGGATTCATGTGTGACGGGGCCGGAAAAGCTCGTTTTAGGACGAGATCGCCAACTTCAAAGGTTCTCGATCGAACTTTAGTGTTGTAATATCGGGCGACTCGATGTTGGTATGCAACTGCTCTCAAATTGGCTTCCTCGCACTTCTCGTCGATATTGTCCAAGGATTCCAAGAGAAGATCTTTGTTCGTTTTGGGGTCGTAGTAAGTCACTCAATGAGAAGGGACTTTGAGTTCCACCGGAACAATGGCTTTGGAGCCGTAAGCAAGAGCGAATGGAGTATGGCCAGTCGCGGACTTGTGAGTGGTTCTGTATGCCTAGAGCGCCGTAGGAAGTTCATCCACCCACTTCCCTTTAGCCTTCTCGAAACGCTTTTTTAGAATAGACTTGATAATTTGTTTACAGCTTCAACCTGTCCATTTGCCTGAGGCTGAGCGACTGCCGCAAACCTCTTTTCAATGTGATATCTTCGATAAAATTCTTTAAATTCAGTACTATCGAATTGAGTCCCATTATCTGTTATGATATTTCGCGGAAGGCCGAAGCGATATATGATGTTTCAAAAAACGAAATTGATTACTTTCTTGGTTGTGATTGTGGCTAACGATTCCGCCTCGACCCATTGGTGAAGTAATCAACCGCGAAAATAGCGTACTTCGCACCACCTTTAGAGATTGGCAAAGAGCCGATTTGTCAATACCCCACATAGAAAATAGCCGTGGACTGACCATTTGCGTGATCTTTGTTGGCGGAGCTCTTGGGACTTACGCATATATCTGGCACTTGTCACATCGTCTCACATAATCAGCAGCATCCCAGTTTACAGTTGGCTAATAATATCTGTAACGGATTATCTTCTTTGCCAGAGTTTGCCCCCTAGTTTGATCGCTGCATTCTCCCTCATGAACTTCTTTCAGAACATGTTTTATCTCGTCATGAGCGATACACCGGAGTAAGGGAATGGAAAACCATTTTCTATACACAATTCCACCTTGCATAATATACCGCAAAGCTTTGCGAAGGACTTGTCGCTTTTCGTTTCTCCTTTCAGCCAAGATTCCATGCAACAAGTAATCTTTAAATGGAGTCATCCATGATTCCCTCTTTGATTCCGCTTCTAGTACTTGATCAGTTTCCATCATATTTATACTTAGGGTATGTAATATCTCGACCAGAACCAACCCATATGTTGTGCATTGCCAGTACTGGCGAACTTTGCCAATGAATCAGCCTCTCCATTTTGCTCACGTGGGATATGTGAAATGTCATAGTACTCGATATCTGCCAACAACTCCTGAACTCGGGTAAGGTATGGGGCAAGTCGTTGTCCCTTAGCATGATAGTCTCATTTGTCTTGATACACCACCAATTATGAGTCGCAAAAGATTTCAAGAGACTTCACTCCGAGCTCTCTAGCAAGTTTAAGTCCAGCAATCAATGCTTCATACTCAGCCTCGTTGTTTGTAGCAGGAAAATCAAGCTTCAGAGAATAGCAAATTAGTCGGTTCTCAGGGGTTACAAGCACAATCCCGCCTCTAGAATAGTGACCATTAGATGCTCCATCAGTGTACAACTTCCATCGCACGGTAAGGATTTTATTGCCTTTTGGAAGCTCGTCTTGCATGGTAAATTCTGTTATAAAGTCTGCCAACGCTTGACCCTCGATAGCTCTTCTTGGAAGATATGTAATGTCGAACTGGCTGAGCTCGATATTCCATTTAAGCAACCTTCCAGACGTTTCAGGTCATTGTAGGACCTTTTGTAAGAGCTGGTCGGTGTAAATGTTGATTGGATGTGCCTGGAAGTATGGGCGAAGTTTCGGTGATGCGATTAACAAGCAGTATGCCAATTTCTCTATCTTCGTAGTTCATTTCTTCTCTTGTTAATCGCTTGCTGACATAATACACTAGCCTCTGAATCTGGTTCTCCTCGCAAATCAAGGCGGCACTTATAGCATGTGCTGATACCGCCAAGTAAATGTACAACTCCTTAAGATCTACCGGCTTTAACAAGACATGGGGTCTCTCCAAATGATCGACCAGAGCTCGAAAAGTGTCTTCACAGTCCCGTGTTCATTCAAAGTTTCTCCTCCCCTTCCTGATCAAATCAAAGAAAAGAATGCATTTGTCAGTTGCCATGGAGATAAATCGACTTAAAGCAGCAACCTTCCGATTCAAACTTTGCACTTGTTTAATGGTTCCGAGCGCTTGAATATCTCGAATATCCTGAATCTTTTCTAGATTAACTTCAATTCCTCGTGCATTAATAATAAAGCCCAAGAACTTTCTTGCCACAACATTGAATGAGCATTTCAAAGGATTGATCTTCCTGTTATAAAATCGGAGGATGTCAAACATCTCTGCCAAGTCTTGAATGTGGTCATTTGATCACTGTGACTTCATGAGCATATCATCCACATAGACTTCCATTGTCCTCCCAATCTGATCTTTAAACATTTGGTTAACTAAGCGTTGATAGGTTGCTCTAGCGTACGGAATCACCATGTAAGAGTATAATCCAACATCCATCACAAAGCTGGTGCATTACTGATTGGGGACATGCATCGGGATTTTGTTATACCCCGAGTACGCATCCATAAAGGATAAGAATTCATGCCCTGCAGTTGAATTGACAAGCTGATCAATCCTTGGAAGGGGAAAACTATCTTTAGGACATGCCTTGTTCAAATCTGAATGGTTGATGCATGTTCTCCACTTCCCGTTCGCCTTCTTTACCAGCATGGGATTAGTTATCCATTCAGGATAGAGGGCGTCGCGAATAAACCCATTGACTTTCAGTTTATCCATCTCCTCTTTAAGAGCAATGGGATCTCTTCGGATCCATGCCTCACCTTTTCTATTTTACTGGAACATACTTTGAATCAACGTTTAATGCATGGCTCGTGATGGCAGGCGAGTTCCCACACATGTCAGAATGAGTCCAATTAAATACATCCAGATTCGCTTGAAGAAAATCAGCAAGTTCTCTCATCCTCGAGGAGCTGAGATGCGATCCAATCTTCAAAACCCGTAATGGGTCATCGTGGCTGACTGTTATATTAATCGTCAGCTCAACTGCGCCGTGATGGGCTCCTCTTTGTCATCCCTCGGATCTATATCTCTATAGAACCGACTATGGCACCCAAGCCAAGGTTTAGGTGCCATTTTTAAATCCTCAGTAACTTGGATGCAGACAGATTTATCCACACCATTTCCCTTCTCCTTACACCGAGCTTCTCTTAACCGAGCCACATAACAGGCACGTCTAGTCGCCTGACCACCATGGACCACTCCTACTCCATTATCAGTCAAATATTTTAAAGTCAAACACCACAGAGCAAAAGCTGCTCGAAATTCGGCCAGGGCCGATCGGCTTAGATAAACGTTGTATGGTGAGTCAACATCCGAAACAATGAACGGTAGGATCCGCAATCTCCTACGTTCACTTTCCCTTAATTCAACTGGCAACTCCACATAACCAACTGCTTTAGTCACCACACCATTGACACTGTGTATACGAGCTTTAGATGGTTTCAAATCTATAGCCTCAATTCTCATTTAATCATAAGCCTTCTTGAAAATAATGTTTATCGAACTTCCACAATCAATCAAAATTCTTCTCACCAGGGCAAGGCCAATCATGGCAGAAATGATCGTCGGGTCAATTGTAGCAGCCTCTACTCTATCTGCATCCCTGCTTCCGAACACTATATCATCAGTCATCCTACATTGTTGCTTGGCTGGAGTTCCATCCTCCGTATTTGAACAATACTCAAAATCCACATGCCTTGCCGCGCTGGCATAGCACTACATTTCCTGCCAACTCTTATCCATAGGATGTGGTCCTCTAACTATCGTGTTTATTACTAATCTTCATCCGGTTCGCATAGGCTCCTCAGCCCTACGTGGAGCTTGTCCTTGATTGGGGTCAGATGTCCCTTGTTTGCCATCATACGGAGTTTTAACGAACTGCTGCAACTTCTTTTCTCGAATCAACTTCTCAATGGCATCCAGGAGACGCCTGCACTCATTCGTATTGTACCCGTAACACTCATGAAATCGGAAATACCTTCTAGTCTATTTCTATGCCTTTGTTGACTCCTTTGGACGTGGCTTCTTGCATTGAAAAGTATTACAGGTGGATAAGTAGATATTCTCCAGGGATGCATTTAGAGCGGTGTAGTTGTCATACATAGGAATCTTAGGCTTTGATCTTCCAGGCTCCCTCTTCCGGTCTCGATTCCCTTCACCATTTCTCTTCTGTTGATTCAGCTTGTTCTGAACATTAACCTGAACCTTACCAGAACTCTCATCAGACTGCTTTATTGCAATGTTGCTTTATACCACTTCTCCTCTCGGTCCCACTGCATTGCTTTTTCTAGAGGACCTGGCCTCTTCCTTCCTCATGAACTGAGCCGCCTTTGAATAGAAGCATTCCAACGTGGCCGGTGGTTTTCCAGCTAGCCTATCACCAAACTCGGATTCCGAATCAATCCCTCTCGTCATAGCCATTAGTATAGCATGGTCATTTGGGTTACTGACTTCTGTAGTAGTGATATGAAATATTTCCAAGTATTCCTTCAACGATTCCCCCGGAGCCAGGATTACGTTGGATAATGACATCACGTCTTTAGGATAAGCAGCATAGATCCGGAACTGCTCTACAAACTTTGTTGCCAATTCATCAAACCTTGAAATCGATTACGGGGGTAGTCTTGTAAACCACATCGTCGCAATCCCAGAGAGGGTTTTAGGAAAGCATCTAAATTTGGTTGCGTCATTGGCTCTCACTGAGTCCATCAACCATTCATAACTCATAATATGCCATCAGGGGTCGATTTTTCCCTTATACGCTGTTAGCGTAGGCATGTTGAACCTTCTCGGGCACTCCACAGGTAAAACATGGTCAGTAAATGGGGTATGGCTCCTCGAAATTCACCAATCATCATTCATCAAACCCTGGTTCTCCCTCACTTGCTGTCTGACCATCGTCGATAAGTCCGGTGTCTAGATGGGTGGTGCCAAGTGGTGGTCGTGCTCTACCTCACGTGACTGGTCCGGTCGATGTCTACGGGCCATTTCACGCCTCCTTGGTCTATTATCCTCTTGATGTGCACCATGAGCATCTCGTCATTATTCCAAAAGGGTAGCTGGTCAGCATTCAAACAGACTCCTGCATCCAAGATTCTGGAAATAACTCCAGGTCGATTCCCCAAATGCAGTTGGGGAACCCCTCATTTGGAGGAAGGATCGACACTGATCCGTCTTGGCAGACCATGTTAGTCTGCCAAGCGATGCTTCGAAGTCCCTGCTTGCTTCCCTTCGACCCTGCGATGCCTACGCCTGTGATATTCATCTAATGAGGTGGAACTCTCCGACGCCAAGTAAGAAGCAAGATCCCTTCTAGCGCTCTTACGCTGCTGTTGAGCAATCTAGTTCATCAGGTTAGCATTAGTCTAGATTTACTTGTTCGGCTACCTACGACTCTCCATTAACTCCCTCGTCAAGTTCTTGAATTTAGCTCTAGTTATGGAATTAGCAGGGTTCCGGACTTCAGCAGGCTCCACATTTAAATTTGCAGGCTGGTTGCTTGGAGCTCCTTGTTGAATGCTGGCAGTTTCATTTGCATCAACATTCTGGGAATTTGATCTGGTATGCCTCACCATTTTGGATTTCTTTGCTTATATTCTAGTAAATCTGAGTAGTATCTACAAGCTTTTGAAGACAAATCTGGATCTCCTTTGGGGGATTTCCTCAATGCAGTAGAAGCAAAGGGGATCCTAACGTGTTGAGAATCAGGTTCTCAGTGAAAGCACCAAAATGTTTGCAACCAAATTGACCACAAACACCCTAGAATATATTTGTGTAGTGAAATAAATGAAGAAAATAAATTAAAACAAAGGTTTATATCAAATTAACAAGAAAATCACAGCAGAAAACAAGAACAACAAAATTTATAGTGGTTCGGTGTTGATTGCCTACGTCCACTTTGAATATTCTCTTTATTGATTCACAATAATTTTAATTACAGTAAGAAACAGCAAGAAACAAGAGAATAATGGAGGAAGTTGGTTACCATAATAGTGCTATCTAACCAGCAGTGTAAAGATCCCCAGAATGAACCACTAGGCCTGTATTTATAGGTAAATGCGACAACCAATATGACTGGAACTTCGGCAATAGGACCTCCTCATCCATATGGGCCCACCATAAGGAACGCTAAGCCCAAATCTCAATGGATACGGATTGGTACCGATCCCTCCATATTTTGAATTTGGGGGCAGCGATCACTATGGTAGCCTCCTCATGCTTGAATATGAAGGTATCTCAAATGTCATGATGATTGGATATATGAAGCTCGAGTTCTCACTTGATATTTGGTTCGAATTTACACTAAAGTTATCTCCACCGATCCCTCCAATAGGCTGTGTTGATCCCTCTGGTTCCATTATGCTATGCCGAACCCTTCGATACGCCATCTATTTGTATTCTCCAAACTTCATTACACGATGTCGATCCCTCTTGCTTTAGGATATTATGCTGACCCCAAGTGATTCACATATAACCCTTGGTCTTCACCACAACATGTCGATCCCTTTTGTTCTAGGAAACTATGCTGAACCATCTTGCTTTATAAGTGTATGCTAATCCCTCCATTTCCTGAATGTTATGCCGACTCCTCGACTTTGACAAGTCATGTTGAACTAAGCACCATCACCTATGCCGACCCCTCTTTTACACTACTCATGCTGATTACCCATTCAAATAGACATACAGACCCCTATGTTTCAATTTGCTATACCGATCCCTCTAGTATTTTATCTATGTTGACAAATGATTATGCCGACCCCTATTCCATCCAAACTATTTTCCATATTTCTGACATCCTACGTTGTCTGTTAGTCAACTCTGTCCAATCCGGGTTTCGTATAAATATCTGAACTCTATTTCTGGGTCCTATAGCCATTGCTTCACAGTCATCCTTCTTGACAACAGTCGAGTCTATCTTGCATGATCAGTCCAACATAGCCGGGCCAGGGTACCGGGTAACTATATGCAAGGACACCTTATTAAAATGTTTGAATATGGAACATGTAGGATGATTCCTTAAGCTTTGGCTATAGGAAATATCGTATGTGTAATATTGACTACGTTATCGTAGTTTTTTTTTTGTATTTGAGACATAAAGCAAGTATCAAATCCAAACTGATATCACTAAATGGTTGTTTGAGGTGTTCTCGTGTACTTATGAAATACTAGAGAATTGTTTACCGAAACAACAAACTCCTTATGAAGGAGTGTTCAGACTCAAATTTTCACAAGTGATATTGAGTATAATATGTCAATAATAAATTCAAGTTAAGAATCTTAAAGTTGAAAATGTTCCAAATGAAAGACCGTGGATGTTTCAATAAAAAAGGAAAAGAACATCTTCTTGATTAGTGCCACAATAAAAGCAATGTATATAAATATAAATGAACAAATTTATAACTGACCTGAGATTGATTGCAAATGTTGAGAATCCCATAATATTTTTATATGATAATAATGTCATGAAATTGTTCATAACAAAACACAGAGCTCATTAGAAGTCGTAAGACATACTCTGAATTATTCCACATGGTATAGGTAGTTTATCAACATCTAAGAGAGTTGATTGACAAAGTAGAAAGTTGAAACATAATAGAACACCCATTCCCTAAGGGACTGACCATGGTTTTGAGAAAACTGATTGATGAAGTTGGAATGAGATTCCATAATTGACTCCAAGTGCAAGTGGGATATTGATAGAGTTAGGGTATGCCCTAGGGGGATTATGTAATTTGTTACATACATTAAACTCGATAACCAATCTTGTTCAAAATAAAAGGTGTTTTCTTTCTATTATATACTTAATATAATGTGTTTTACATTAATTAATTAAATAAAAGTATATTTAATAGAAAATTCATAAATTGTATGTTTTGTGATAACAGTTACAAAGTGTTGTAACTGTGAGTAATTTATCATAATGAAAACAAATATGATATTTTAAATATTCCTAGTTAGGATGTATCGAGATTGGATATTGATATATCCGTTAAGGCAAGAGTATGTAACGCTCTCAAAATGTTGGGCAATGTATTACTTAAGGCTGCTGAGGACACCAAGGGCTTATGTATTGGTAGTTAGGATAACTATGGAATGACTCACTCGATAGTTTTCTTTTGGTTAATATAACTAAGGTCGAATAAAAAATATCGGTGTTACTAATTTACACGGTTCACTGAACTTGAGAATACAATTGATCTTCAATATGGAAGCTTCGCTTTGATTAAAGATAAATTATGGCATGACATCCACTAAATAACTATAATTAGGTCGAGTGGAAGCATTGGAAGTGAAACATTACTCAAAAAAGGATTCGGCTCCTCAGTGATATGAGATTAGTATTACGGTCAACTAAAGTAAACTTAAAGTCAACTTAAAGTCAAAGTCTCCGGCCAGAGATTTCAGTTAATAATAATTGTTATTATTAAACCAAAGACTTTATGTTTGGACTATAAAGTTGAATATGGATGATATTGGAATTTTGAGCATTACAAAATTCCATAAATCCAAAGTAATGTAGTTTTGACGAAGAGAATTTGTGTAAATAATTGTCACTAATGGATAACGCTTATAATAAGTAAAATTGGTTTTTGCCAAAGGACGAGTAAACGATAAATTCGGTCAACATGTCATACCACTAGCTAAGTTGATAAATGAACGTTAATATTTGAATTGTTCAATACTAATCGCTGACTGAATTTACACCTTTAAGTCACACAACCGAAATGATGGATATTCTGAATCAACTACATGATTTAGTTAATTTTTAATTATTGAAAAATAATTAAACTAAATAATATTTAAGAAATATTAATTATGATTTTTTAATGGGTGTGTTTTGCATACATCCCTGGTAAGGTTTGAAAATACACAAAACAACCCTCCGTTTTATTAATAAGTTTCCGGTCCCTGTTTTCAAATTTACATGCGCACAAAGACCCAAATACCCTTTACATTTTTAACATTTCAAACACGTATAACTTTATGTAGAAACATCGGATCAACATACCGTTTTCACCAGAAAATCTAAAAATTTATGATCTTTAAAATGAGATCCATTATTGATACCAAAAAATCATATTTGCAGTAAAGGTGCAATTATTTAATATATTCGCAGACAATTCTACAAATTTTAAACATCTTCGATTTTTCTTCAAATCTGCAACTATTGCATATAATTGCAGACATTTATTGCAGACAAGTCTGCAATAATACCATATAATTGCAGATAATTCTGCAATTATATGGTATAATTACAGACATGTCTGCAATTATTGCATATAGTTGCAAAATGTCTGCAACTATTGCGTATAAATGCAGACATGTCTGCAATTATATGGTATACTTGCAGACATTTCTGTAATTATTGCATATAATTGCTGAATTATCTGCAATCATACCATGTGGTATAATTATATAGATCCGCGAATAGCTTGTCTTGCTGTTTTTTTTACATATGCACAATGCCACTCATTAGAAAGATAATAAAATTTGCGATTTAATGGTGAAAACAGTTTATCAATCCGTCGTTTCTACAAGAAGTTATTGTGTTTTAATGATTGATAATTAATTGGGTGCAAATTTTAATTATGAATGTGAGAATAACATCCACATATGAAGAATCAACATTGCAGCAATGGAGAAGAGGGGTATTTTAGGGAAGAAAATTGTAGTATTTGAAAATAGGGATGTAATTTATATCTTTTTTGTGAGGATGAAGTTTTTTGTATTAATTTTGATTTTAGGTATGTGTCCTTTATTTTCACTTTTTAATTTATTGGGTGCCTTTATTATTTAGTAAAGTGCGTATATAAAAGTTATAAACGCACGTACCGATATACGATATCGATAGAATGTTTAAATTTTTTCTAAACAAAATAAATACTGAAATGGATTATAAATAAATTAAACTAATTAATATTTGTGAATAATAATTAATGAAAAATATTTCGTATTTAATTTAGTTAATTTCCAGTAGTATTTAATGATGCGCGTATATAAAAGTTTATAAACGCACACATTGGTATAGGATATCGATGAGAAATTTAAATTAGATTTATTTGAAAATAAGACTGATTGGATTTTGGAAATCTTTAAGACCTACATCCCTATATGATAAGCGACTATAATGTAGAGAAGGGGAGGAGTTTTTAAAATAGAAATGAATGGGAAATCTTGATTAAAGGAGAGAAACAAACCATATATTGATTACACATTTATTTCCTCCTCTAATGAGATTTTTATATGTAATTTTTTTCTTCCTCTCCAGAGAAACTTCAAGCCAAAATGTTTAATGATGGAAAAAACTTCCAAACACTAAAATTTTATCAAGCAATATTAAATACAAATAGGCGGTTGTCTCTTGATTGTTGCAGATCTACATAATAATCAAATGGATCTAGGAATTGTTCTATCATTCAAGGCGTTTCAATATGTAACGACCCAAAATTTTTCATTTGATTTTGTAATATTTAATTGATTTAAATATTGAAAGGTTAATTTTATAGGTTAAATAACTTGAATTTCAATATAGTGATTTATTGGATAATTTAATTGTTAATTAATGATTGAATTTTTTTTAATAATTGAATCTTAGGTTTTAAGTTGGATAAAAATGATTTCAAAGCTTATTTAAATTCTATTTAATAAGAATGAAGATAATAAAACTTTTAATGTAAATTTAAAAGTGATTAATTTTTAAAAATAAGTCATTTTAATTCATATATAAAAATAGCCTTCCAGAGCACTATCTCGGATTTCGACAAAACTAGTTTCATTGGATCCCTAAAAGTGAGTTATTGTATGCCGACGATTTATGTGGAGAGACGAATCATTTGGACGTGCGAAATCGAAACGCGTAGAAATTAATTTGAGAAATTATATAATATAATTGGGTTTGAAAACCTATCTTCTATATATGATCGAATTAGACCTCGAGACTAGTTCCATTGCGTTCGAAATAGGGGTATAACATATAGAATGCCAGGCGGCACATCTTGTGTAGGATTCGATATTTTCAACGCTTAAAACGAGATATTATAATTTAAATATATGCATATATATATATATATATGAAGGCCTTAACCAACCCATACTTTCCCACTATTCACACAGTACTTTTCCATACCCAAGCCCATACCCATCTCCAATACATATTCTCAGTTTTTCCTTTTTCAAAAGTTTTCAAACCAGAGAATATCAGAAAGGAAAGAAAAAAGAAAAAAAATTATAACATTCATCTTCTTTTTAAAAACAGCAGCCTCATCCAATGGTGGAAGTTGGGCGTGTCGATAGGGGCCGAACTAGGAGGAGGTCCCAACATCAAAGATGGTCATGGCGAGGAGGCCGACCTAGTCAACGGTCGGATGAAGGTAACTCGTTGCATGGAGGCGGCGAATCCCAAATGAACGGCGAAATCATTTTTAGCTGATTTTGGCAATTTCGTTCATCGATGGATCGAGGCATGTGAAGGAATGTTGTAGCGCTTGACCAGGACGATGAGCGGCCCGACTCTGGTGGGTTATCGTCGCGCGGTGGTGGCGCAGTTAGAAGATGAATAGAAATTTTATTTTGGGTTATTTTCGGTCGAGGTGGCGAGCCAAGTGTCGTGGTTGGCGCTATTGGGTAGAGCATGGTCAGGGGCTTCGATGGGGGTGGTTCGGTGGCCGGCCATAGCCGTTGGCGGTGGCGGCGAGCAAGGGAAGTTGGGCCGGGGATGGGTTCGAACACAAGAGAAGGGGAAGGGAGATTAGGGTGGGTTTTTGTTGAATGGTAATTAATTAAGATAGATTTATGTAATTAATGATTTAAAAATAATTATAAAATACATGACCTAATTAATTGTGATATCTAATCCATGTTAGGTCGGATTTGAAAGATGATTTTTGCGTTACGTTCATAACGACAAATACTACGATATGGAATTAAATTGATGACAGTTGAAGCATGTTGAAAATTGGGCTAAAATCGGACGTCGTTCGGTTTTAGTTCCAAATTGGAACGCCTCGGCGACAACAGAAAATTTATGTGAGTTAAACTCACCTTTTTAGCTAACTAGTAATATTTATAGAAATTATTGAATGATTGTTTGGATGAATTAATATATTTATTAGTTGGTTTGGATATATTCCCGCCCCTAGAGCGGATGAGATCCTATTACGTTCCCGTGTAAGAGCGGATGACCTACGAATCTCGCCTCGAAGAGGTTAATTTAATTATAGTAATATTATTATAAGGTTATTTAATTATATTAGTATTGTTTTAAAGTTATTTTTTTATAGTTAATACGGTTTTAAAGAATTTATCAAAATGTTAATATTTGGAATGGTTAATTATTCCATGGATAATTATGGTTTGGAATTCATAATATAGATTATTAATAAGGTTTTGAAAATAAATTATTATACTTTATAAAAATGGTAAAGATTAATTACTATTGTTTCTTAAACAATAATTTGAAATTATTAATTATTATTTTTAAGATGTTTTGAAGTTAATAGTTTTCATTTATTTTTAACGTTTTTGTTAATAATTATTATTATATATAATGGTGTTTGAAGTAAAAATATTTTGATTTATTTATAAATTTTTCGAGGCCCATAAATAGAGTGGAAAGACTTGGATTTTATAAAGGAGTTTATAAAACGGTTAGAAGACTTAAGGGAAGGTTATTTACAAGGTGAAAGAGCTTATAACTGGTTGGATATTTATAAACGAATTTTAGAAACGGGTTACAGATTTATAAAAGAAGTTTTATAAATGGTTTTGTAGGTTTATAAAGGCTTTATAAATGATTTTAGAAATGTAAAAAAAGAATTTATGGGAAATTTAAATGTATAAAAGAATTCTATAAATGGTCCAAAAGATTTATAAAATGGATTATAAATGTTTTTAGAGAATTATAAGGAGTTTTATAAATGATTTTTGAATCAAATAAAAAGAAAGTCTTTCTCAGTTTTATGAATATACTTACACCATTGAGATAAGTATATGGATATTTTCTAAGAATTGAAATATAGGGATTTTCGGTTATACCTTTGTAAAAGTATTTTTATACAAGTAAATTACAAAGTGATTCTAATGAATGAAAGATTTATTAAAAGAGGCTAGTGATTGCTTATATGCTTAACAAATGTTGGTTTCCTTATGAAATAAATCCTTGATTGAATCTTTGTTATTTGATAGTTAAATAACCGACTATCAAAATCAGACCCAAACATAACTCTAGAAATATCAAGGAGAAACACGTGAGTTATATGGCACAGTCATCTCTGATGATGTTGTACTGTGTGTATAAATCTCATTTGGTTCGCTTAGGACAATGATAAGGAAATCGGTCCACTAATGGTTATGAGGTGATCTCTGATCTTATCTTTGACTGTTTATTTCCAAAAGAACCGGGGTTGAGTTTACTAGGATTTATCGAAAACTTGTTTCGAAGAGGCCGGGATCAGATCTGTTTCCATTGGTTGGATTAACGCGATAGGGAGTTCTCGCTTTCTATTTGGTGGCGAGAAAGAGACTCTTGCCCCTACACATTCCGGAGAGGTAGTATAAGGCCTTGATGGGTTGGTTTGCTTGGTGCTTACAGTCGCAAGGTTGGCCGTAAAAGCAGATTTGAAGTATCAGTGTATGCCACGATGGGGCTGGGATGGTTGGAGCATATTACAGATTAGTTGGATACTTGGAGCTTCAGGAGACGAGTTGGAGGCCCAAAGACGTATTCACGTAGATGGTTAATTTTCCGCTGTATTCTAGGTTGTATTTATCAACAACTGTGAGGACAAGCTATTATAACTGTCCAGGCTGAAAAAGATTAGTATACTTTGATTGATGTTTTGAATTTACATATATTATAGTTTGTTTGTGTAAAGATTTGATGTATATTATAGATTATTCGTTCCGCTGTGAGATTCTGTGTTGTTCAGTTTTCTTCTTATCTTCTTCCTTCTTTCTTTTTCCTAACAATCGGGTTTTTTCGGCATTCGATTGCTTAGCACGCAATACAATGGACATATTAGTGACGATTTTCGAGGGTCGAAAATCTCAGTCTTTACATTTGGTATCAGAGCTGAAGATTAAGTGAGAACCTGGGCTTTTGTGGGGTACTCGTTAGAGATAGGGTCAGTAGCACCCTAGAATAAGTTTGAGCATATATATATATATATATAAGCGCGATTTGTTAGTGATATAAAAATGTTTTATGTTGTGTTGGTTGATTTGTTGAGTGGCTTATGGATTCTTGTCAATATGAGTAATTGACGTTATTGATAGGGATCTCTAAACACTCGAACAGAGAAGTTCGACATAGTATTGTTTTTAAATTGGGTAAATGAAATAATTTTACCCAGATTATGTTTTATATATAAAAGAATAATTTTTCAGAAATTATTATTGTATATATGTGTACTTGGTTGTTAGAGAATGATAATATTTGATTATTACCATTTGTTGTCGTTGTGTTCTAATAAAAGTTGTTGATATTATAATGTAAACAAAGATTAACAATAAAGAAATTATTTTACATAACCAAAGTGGGATTATATAAATATATGATTTATAAATGGAAAGGAAATGAAATTTTAGAAGTATATTATAAGTATGGTTAATAAAGTGGTTTATAAATTAAAAAGAAATTAAAAACTAGGATTTGAGAATTTAAATCCCATTAATTTTGGAAATCGTTTTTCAAATTTTGGAAATGGTTTTTCAAATTTTGGAAAATAATAATAGTATTATTTGGAAAATATTTTAAAAAAAGGGTTCTAAAAGGAATAAAAGCACTCAACTCACTTCGGTCACTGGAAAATAATTTCGATGATGACTGCAGCATCATCGACGTTTATTTTCGGGTTTCCAAGCGAGGAATTGCTACCATTGGAGTTTTGTTTTGGTAAAACTAGTTTTGATTTTAAAATCCAAAAAATATGATTTGATATACCAAAGGGATTATATATATATATATATATATATATATGGTTTCTTTGAAATAAATGAGAACAAGGTGTTTAAACTTTGGAAAATTTTCATTGGGTATTTTATGAAAATATGAGAAAATAAGTTCGATAACTTATAAATTTTGAAAATTAGTAAGTTAAAGCAATGTTTTAAATTTTTGAATATGAATGTTAAGAAAAGTAAATTTACAATTGAAATATGAAATTAAATTTAACTTAAGTTAAGTTAAATAAAATGAATTTTGAAAAGAAATTTAGCCTAAGTTAGGTTAAATGAAATAATTTTTGGAAATGAAATTGGTGGTGTTGAAATTAATTAGTAAAATGAGTAATTAAATTAATTAGTGAATTGGTCATGGTTTGGGATGTTGATTGATAAAATTGAATGTTGAAATTGGAAAATGAAATTGAATTTGGATAAGGACTTAAGTTGTGAAGTGGTAATAAACATGACAAGAATGAATGAAATGTTTATAAACTTGAGTAAAATTTTATGAAATAATTCATAAATGAATTTGGTATAGAGTGAAATGTTGTTAAGCATAAAATTTGAGGGAATAATTCTTAAGTGACAGTAGTATTGAAAGAAATATACTAAGTAATAAGTGAATGTGAATAAAAAGAATTTGGGATAGATAAAAATCAATTGAAATAAATATGTAAGTTGTATGTATATTATTTTATTTCGCATAACGGTTTGATCCAGATTCGAGTACATAGTTTCGAGATGATTTACATCGGTCCGAGTTGGAATTTTTCACTCGATTCTCGATGGCGAACACTGCATATGGATTTTTTATTGACTCCAGTAATCTATATCATAATGTATGGCTATGCAAAGAGAATGACGGTTTCTAACCAAGGAATCGGATCTGGGTCCGCACTAGAGTGGTCGTGTGAATGATACTAGTTTGGAAATGAAATTGTGTGATCAAGCGAGTGATCAGATTTGATATTGCGTACTGATGATATATGTATATCGTACGGGCTTTAGTAAATTAAGTGTTGAAAATTGAAATTGCAGAATAATATGATTATGAACTATATGATTAGATATCATTGGTAAATAAGATGCAGATATGTAGAGGCAAGAGCTAGTTTGATGCCTTTGGTTTCATAAGTAAACATTGGGTTGCCCAACAAAAAGGTACATGTTCATATTGTTGTTTGAATTTGATGGTTTTAAGATTGAGCCACTTAACTTTGTTTTCTTTGTCGGTTTGGGCGGTAGTGGCGAGTTGTAGTTGTTTCGATCTAGCCGCGCAAAAGAGACGCTGGCAAAATTTTCCATAAATTTGAGACGTTGAAAATTTTTTGAGAAATTTTGAAGAAATTTTTGATAACTAAAATTTGATTTTGAGTTATAATCTGAAATGATTGAATGGGATGATATTAGTTAGAATCTATGGATGAAATTTAAGACTTAAGAAAAGGTAATAACAGGGTTTCAACAAATTGGTTTTGGGAAGTCGAAGGCTTAAAAGGGTTCGGTAAGTTATTTCAACTAATTGGTTTTGAAAATAATGGGTGTAGGACATTTTTCTTACTTTATCAATTTCGAGGACGAAATTCTTTTAAGGAGGGAAGAGTGTAACAACCCAGAATTTTAGTCATTCGATTTTGTAATATTTAATTGATTTTAACTATTGAAAGGTTTATTTTATAGGTTAAATAACATGAATTTCAATATAGCGATTTATTGGATAATTTAATTGTTGAATTTAATAATTGAATTTTTTTTAATAATTGAATCTTGGGTTTTAAGTTTGTGACGCCCCACCTTTATACCCACGCTAGCCAAGAACACTACGGTGTAATGCTGTCAACTAGCAAGGATAATAAGGCTGTTGAGGAGCGACCATCCATGTAACTTCTTTGAGCGAGCACCGATATGTCAAATAAAATAGAATGAACTTCGTTTAAGGAGGAAGTCCGACATACCGAAAAAAACCCAAAGCTATCACATAGTGGCTATAAATAATCTTCGGAAACAAACATAGAAATAAACATTACATAAATCAGTCACAGACATCCATATCACAAAGGCGGAAGAAGATATGAATAAATATATAACACATGAAAGTGTACATCAGAGTAGTGGTCAGAAATATCCACGATAATACAAAAGAATAGCATCACGTGCTATACAAAAGAATAAGTACACAACATATAGTCTATATTTCAAATGTGTACATCCAAAAACTACTAATCTATGTAGTTAGCCAAAAGTCAGAATAATCCTGAAGAGAGGTCAAGCAGAAGCACCTGTAACATCTCGGTGTGACCCGAGTATTATTTATAAGAAAATAATAAACGGATCAGTCTAGCTATAAATATCAGATGATAAGGTATAGGATAAATAATATGGCATGAACATGTAAGAACCATGACGGCATACTACTATAAGTATGTAAATGATAATCAACAAAAGATTAATCAATATCACAAGAATCTTCTCAAAGATAAAATAGGGTATCATACCCTAAACTTGTATTCATAACAAGTCAATAACACATAAATTCACCAATGCACAAAAAGTGATATCATATCAATGAAAATCACGAAAATTGGTGAAGCACAAAATTCCAGAAATCATCACAAGAAATCCAGAAAAACACATAAAAAGGGGGAGGCCTAACACATGAACGGGAGCATGAAAACTCACCAACGCGTATAACACATGAACGAGAAGCTATCTCATGGAAGCTATCCATTAAATTTTCGCACAGGAATGGCCCAAAGACCATAGGGTGCTACCCCATATATGTGATGGCGAAACATCACAAAAGCGGGGTCTAGTCTCCCTCGCAGACAAAGAGACATCGCTCAATCGCTAGTCTAAATCACAAAAATGATCGCCATGATCATAAGGAAGTGTCAATTACACTAAGCCAGTAAATATATTAGTTTAGCTTCATGTCCCATAACCACTAGCTTAACTTAAATATTTATGAACAAACTGTAGATCTCCACTAGGAAATTGTCACAAAAAGGGTTCAATCGAACAAGTCCAAGAGCTAACCGACGAAGTGAACGCAAGCGTTTCATACCACTCGTTTTACTAAGTCGTTTAATTCGATTTCTCATCCGAATGAAGTAAAGGCTTGTATATACTAGTAGATTGGAAAACGGTTTGAGAAAAAGAGCTCTGTAATAAAATAGAGTTGAAATCGTTTTGATGAAAGAGCTTTGATATTTACTACTAGTATTGAAACCTCTATGTCTTTAAAGTGACAAGTCACAAAACGATTGTTGAAACAAATCGAATCGCATAAATTCACATTCGAAGACGTGAGAAAAGTCCAAAGAAATCAATCCAAAGCCATCATAGTAGGAATATACTTGCGACCAAACATGGACGAATTAAAGTACAACGGCTTTAAGTCAAATAGGTCGAACGACCTAATAGATGCGACCTAGGGGTCTAAGGGGTCAAGCGACCTAGTGGTTGCGACCTAGAGGTGTTCACGAGTTAGCGTTAAACAAGGCCAAGCAACCTAGAAGAAAACAAGGTCTAACGACCTAACACCAAAGTGCCGAGAGACCTAGCGGCACAATGCCAAGAGACCAAAGGTTAACTCGCGAGCGACTTAACTCATAGCCAAGCTAAACAGTGGCCTTACGACTTAAGTAGGATGGTCACGCGACCTAAAGTATTACCACGCGAGCGACCTAAATTTATAAAGGCCAAACGACCCAAGGCTTAACTCGCGAGCGACCTAGGTAATCGAGCGACCTACGACCTAGGGACGAACGACCTAAGTCCAGAGCGGCTAAAAGCAGGCAGAGTCTTCTCCACGCCCAGAGCGATCTATAGCCCAGCAACCTACGACCTAGTGACCCAATTCCGAACGACCTAAGCACGAACGAAAATCTGTAGGGCTATTCTTCGAGGCAGTGCGACCTAGTGTCCATGATTTGCCAACAACGCTGAAAATTGGGTTTTTCACCCATTCAATCCAAACCAAAAGCAAACTAAGATGCTAATGCGATAGGGGATCATTCCCAACAGTCCAATGACAGTTATAGGCAAGATGTGAGATTAAAAATCTCACCTTTTCACTAAAATGGATGAAGATGAAGCTTGAAAGCAATGAGAAGCAATCCAAAGCTTGAATCGAATATCTTCTACTTGAATTTGGAGTTGAATGTTGGATTTGCAATTGAATTTGAGTTTGGAATTTTAATTTCCCATTCCCTCCTCCATTTTTGACAAAGCTTGAAGTGTTTGATTAAGTGAGGAAGAGGAGGTGGGTTGGGGCTGAGTTAGAAGGTGCAGTCCAACTAAAGTCAAAGGCGGGAAAAAGTGACGAAAATTCCACTTACTCCTAACATATCGAAGTTTACACTCAAAAAGATCGCAAACGTCATTTTGAACTCAACGGAGGTGGTCTCGAGTCCTAGTTTGACCGTATGCAAAAAGTAGCTTTTCGGACTAACATCCGACTAACGATAAAATATTTAAATAAAATATTAAAATATAAAATCAATAAATATGCGGGTTGTTACAGACTCTCCTCCTTAAAGAAATTGCGTCCTCGCATTATATAAGACGAAAATAAAAAGTAACAACCATAAATGCATATTAACATAAAAGAAATTTGAAATAAGAAGTTTACCTCAAAGAGCATGAGAAAGTAATTCTGGATGTGTACGCTCGATGAATTCTCTAGTTTCCCAAGAGCAATCCTTAGAATTTGAGGACCATTAAACTTTAACAAGCGGAACATCTTTATTTCGAAGTCGTTTAATCTCCGAAGCAATAATTCGAACAGGATGCTGCTCATAAGTTAAATTAGGTGAAACTTCTATCTCTTCCACAACACCGGACTCAAGAATAGAATCGGAATCCCGAAGGCACTTCCGTAATTGAGAAACGTGAAACACGTCATGCGTGGCAGAAAACTGAGCCGGTAATATAAGGCGATAAGCCATGGAACCAATACGTTCAGTGATAGGAAATGGCCCAATATATCGAGGCGCTAACTTTCCCAATCGACTGAAACATACTACACCCTTCATAGGTGAAACACGAATAAATACAAGATCTCCCACACAAAATTCTAATTTTCTTCTTCGGTTATCGGCATAGGATTTTTGTCTACTCTGGGCTTCTTTCATCCTATGTCGAATAAGTTCAATCTTTTCTGTGGAATCTCGAGTAAAATCTGGTACTAAAACCAGCTTCTCACCGCCCTCAAGCCAACAAGAAGGAGATCGGTATGGCCTTCCATAGAGTGCCTCGAAAGGAGCCATACCAATACTAGATTGGAAGCTGTTATTATAGGAAAACTCAACAAGTGAAATATGATCTTCGCAACTTCCACCGAAATCAAGCACACAAGCACGAAGAAGATCTTCAAGAGTTTGATTCACAAGCTCAGTTTGTCCATTGGACTGGGGGTGATAAGCGGTGCTAAAATTAAGCTTCATTCCCAAAGCTTTTTGAAGACTCTTCCAAAATCCACTAGTAAACAATGGATCACGATCACTAACAATGGAAGTAGGGACTCCATGCAATTTAACAATTTCTTTGATAAAGAGTTTAGCCAGAAGAGGAACGGTTCGGTTCGACCGAACGGGAATAAAATGGGTAGATTTAGTAAGTCTGTCAACGATCACCCATAAACTATTATGACCCGAACGAGAACGGGGAAGGCCATCAATAAAATCCATGGAAATTTGATCCCACTTCAAAACTGGAATTTCCAATGGTTGTAATAACCCACCGGGCCTTTGATGTTCAGCCTTGACAAGTTGGCAAGTTATGCAACACTTAACAAAGTTAGCAATATCAGATTTCATTCCCTCCCAGTAATAAAGTCGCTTCATATCTGCGTACATTTTACTGCTACCGGGATGAATGGAATACTTGGAACGATGCGAATCTTCTAGTATATCTTTACGAAGATCACTAATACTTGGTACGATAAGTCTACCAAATTTTCGAATGCCGCCACGAGAATCAATATCGAAGTCTTTCAAACCTTCAATATCGGTCTTATCCTTAACATTTTGGCCAAGCAAAGCCAATTCAGGATCTAGCATTTGAGCTTCAAGAATGCGGTCTAAAATAGAAGGATGAGCCTCAAGGCTACATAAAACAAAAGATGAACATAAATCGGAAACACGATCTCGAATTTCACAAGTGGATAAAACTTTGAGATCGTTCCATTCAGATATCATCATGGAAACAACCGCTTGTTGCTTGCGACTAAGAGCATCGGCAACTCGATTTCCATTTTCGGGAGTGTAAAGAATATCTAGATCATAAGAGGCAAGGAATTCGAGCCAACGTTGTTGACGCAAATTAAGTTCCTTTTGAGAAAATAAATATTTGAAAGACTTATGATCAGTATAAAGTATAAACTTTTCTCCCAAAAGATAATGTCGCCAAATTCAAAGGGCGAAAACGATAGCCGCGAGTTCTAAATCATGTGTAGCATATCTAGTCTCAACCGGCTTCAATTTCCTAGAAGCATAAGCAATAACACGTTCTTTTTGCATAAGAACGGCTCCCAAACCAACACGACTAGCATCGGTATAGACAACAAAATCATGATTCCCTTCGGGAATAACAAGAACAGGAGCATCAGAAAGGAGTTCTTTTAATTTCTGAAAAGAAGTTTCACATTTGTCCGACCAAATGTATTTAACACCTTTCTTTGTTAAGCCAGTAAGAGGCACGACAATCTTAGAAAAGTCTTTTATAAAACGGCGGTAATAACCTGCCAATCCGAGAAAGCTATGGATTTCAGTCACGCTCTCCGGTCTCTTCCAATTTTGAATCGCTTCAATCATTGAAGGATCCACTGATATTCCGGATTCGGAAATAATATGACCGAGAAACTTCACACTACATTGCCAAAAGTGGCATTTAGAAAATTTCGCTTTTAATTGATTGCTTCTAAGAGTTTCCAATACAATTCGAAGATGCTTTTCATGTTCCTCTTCGGTTTTAGAATACACAAGAATATCATCAATAAAGATGAGAACAAACCGATTGAGAAAATCTTTGAAAACTCTATTCATGAGGTCAACGAAATAAGCCGGAGCATTCGTTAAACCGAATGGCATAACTAGCCATTCATAAGATCCATAACGAGTACGGAACGAAGTCAAAGGAATGCTATCCTCTACAATATGAAGCTAATGGAAACCGGTGGCCAAGTCCAATTGTGAAAAGACTCTAGCACCACTAAGTTGATCAAACAGATCATCAATCCAAGGTAAAGGATATTTATTCTTAATTATAAGATCATTAAGCTTGCGGTAGTCGACGCAAAGCCTAAGTGTACCATCGAACTTATTTATGAAAATAGCTGAAGCTCCCCAAGGCGAGGAACTAGAGCGAATAAGTTACTTCGTCTCCAACTCGGATAGTTGTTTGCGCATCTCTTCATTCTCTTATTGGACATGCGATAAGGAGGACGGGTAATAGGTTGAGCTCCAGGTATAAGATTAATTTTGAACTCAATTGCTCGTTTAGGTGGTAATCCTAAAACGGGCTCAAAGATGTCGGAAAATTCACGAACGACGCAAATAAGTGAAATGACGTCTTCCTCATCATCATTATCATTATCATGAGGATTTAAAGAATATAAAGATGCAACCAAAGCGGAATCCAAATCTTTAAGAATAATAGAAATCTGGTTAACAGATTGCGGATGTCGGAGATAAATAGTCCGCTCAGGACATAGGATATGAGCTTCATAACGAGTAAGCCAATCCATACCCAAAATCATTCCAAAGCCTAAGTAACGCATGACATGCAAATTTGCTAGGAAAGAAAAATCACACAAAATATTCTCGACATCTTTACAAAGCAGACTAAGAGTTGCGGATCCACCAACTGGATTTGCAATTCTTAAAGAAGTTATTAAAGCAACAACACTAAAAGAAAAAGTATCGACAAGTTCCTTTGATATAAAAGAATGGGATGCACCCGTATCAAAGAGAACCCTAATAGGTTGATCATGAAATAATATAATGCCATCAAGGACATAATTAGACATACCTTGACCGCGAGATGTGTTGCCAGGGGCTTGAGCAACGTTTAACTTTCCCTCCTTGTCTTGAAGCTTAGGGCATTGGTGCATAAAATGATCTGGACTTTTACAATAGCGGCAAGAGCGTGGCTTTGAACACTTGTTCGAAAAATGGCCCTTAGCTCCACATTTGAAGCATTTCTTATGACTAGGGGAAAATGCCTTTGCAGGAGGAGTTGCTTGCTTACCCTTTTTGTTGGGATAAGGACCTTTGAACTTGTTAGGTCTTTTATTGTTGTTGAAGTTTGGTTTGGAAGCCACCACTTCAACATCACTGTCCTTATCAGCCTCTTCAAGACGAAGAGCTATATCAATCAGTTGATCGAAAGAAACTTCTAATTTTAGAAGTAATGGCTTCTTGAGATTCTTGTTTAAGCCATAGACGAACCTCTGGTTCTTCTTCAATGGGTTGTTGATGTATTCAACCCCGTATTTGGACAGTGACTCGAAGGATGTGACATAATCTGTCACAGAGGATGCACCTTGAACAAGGTGTATGAAACGACGAGCCAATGTCACTTTCTCTGCTTCTGGTACGAATTTCAATTCGATGTGTTCCCGGAATTGCTCCCAGGTGCGATCAGCTTCATTAATTTCAGAAATAAGAAGTTCGTACCAATCCAATGCTCTCTCTTGGAGCATACTGGAGGCCACCTGAACACGGTGAAGATCGACAAGATTCATGCGAGAAAAGATTCTATCGCATGTTCTTCACCAAGCCTGGACTTCAATAATAGTTTCGGAACCTTTGAACGATTTCCCACCTAAGTTGGTATAATCGTTGCACAAACGTGCAAATCCAGACTTAGGGTGAGTAGGTTCCTGATTAGGACCAGCTGCTTGAGCATTCTTTACTAAATCAAGAAGCTGTTGAGCGGTCATAAAAACTCCATCCTGGGGAGTAACAGTAGATGGTCCAGCCCTGGGACGGCCTGGTCTAGACATATTCTTCTTTAAGAAAGAGAGAAGAAGAAAAAGGTTATTCACCAAATGAATATCAAGCAATCTTGATAGATGAAACAAAGAATCATAAAGAAAACAGGATGAATCGGTTCGAAGACTCGAACTAAATCCTGAAACACAACTCCTAAGGTGGACATAGGACGATGATCCTTGTTAAGTTATTCTACATTGTTCCGAAATTTGGCTCTGATACCAAGCTGTGACGCCCCACCTTTATACCCACGCTAGCCAAGAACACTACGGTGTAATGCTGTCAACTAGCACGGAGAATAAGGCTGTTGAGGAGCGACCATCCATGTAACTTCTTTGAGCGAGCACCGATATGTCAGATAAAATAGAATGAACTTCGTTTAAGGAGGAAGTCTGACATACCGAAACAAACCCAAAGCTATCACATAGTGGCTATAAATAATCTTCGGAAACAAACATAGAAATAAACATAACATAAATCAGTCACAGACATCCATATCACAAAGGCGGAAGTAGAAATGAATAAATATATAACACATGAAAGTGTACATCAGAGTAGTTGTCGGAAAGATCCACGATAATACAAAAGAATAGCATCACGTGCTATACAAAAGAATAAGTACACAACATATAGTCTATATTTCAAATGTGTACATAAAAAAACTACTAATCTATGTAGTTAGCCAAAAGTCAGAATAATCCTGAAGAAAAGTCAAGCAGAAGCACCTGTAACATCTCGGTCTTACCCGAGTATTATTTATAAGAAAATAATAAACGGATCAGCCTAGCTATAAATGTCAGATGATAAGGTATAGGATAAATAATATGGCATGAACATGTAACAACCATGACGGCATACTACTATAAGTATGTAAATGGTAATCAATAAAAGATTAATCAATATCACAAGAATCTTCTCAAAGATAAAATAGGGTATCATACCCTAAACTTGTATTCATAACAAGTCAATAACACATAAATTCACTAATGCACAAAAACTGATATCATATCAATGAAAATCACGAAAATTGGTGAAGCACAAAATTCCAGAAATCATCACAAGAAATCCAGAAAAACACATAAAAAGGGGGAGGCCTAACACATGAACGGGAGCATGAAAACTCACCAACGCGTATAACACATGAACGAGAAGCTATCTCATGGAAGCTATCCATTAAATTTTCGCACAAGAATGGCCCGAAGACCATGGCGTGCTACCCCATATATGTGATGGCGAAACATCACAAAAGCGGGGTCTAGTCTCCCTCGCAGACAAAGAGACATCGCTCAATCGCTAGTCTAAATCACAAAAATGATCGTCATGATCATAAGGAAGTGTCAATTACACTAAGCCAGTAAATATACGAGTTTAGCTTCATGTCCCATAACCACTAGCTTAACTTAAATATTTACGAACAAACTGTAGATCTCCACTAGGAAATTATCACAAAAAGGGTTCAATCGAACAAGTCCAAGAGCTAACCGACGAAGTGAACGCAAGCGTTTCATACCACTCGTTTTACTAAGTCGTTTAATTCGATTTCTCATCCGAATGAAGTAAAGGCTTGTATATACTAGTAGATTGGAAAACGGTTTGAGAAAAAGAGCTTTGTAATAAAATAGAGTTAAAATCGTTTTGATGAAAGAGCTTTGATATTTACTACTAGTATTGAAACCTCTATGTCTTTAAAGTGACAAGTCACAAAACGATTGTTGAAACAAATCGAATCGCATAAATTCACATTCGAAGACGTGAGAAAAGTCCAAAGAAATCAATCCAAAGCCATCATAGTAGGAATATACTTGCGACCAAACGTGGACGAATTAAAGTACAACGGCTTTAAGTCAAATAGGTCGAACGACCTAATAGATGCGACCTAGGGGTCTAAGGGGTCAAGCGACCTAGTGGTTGCGACCTAGAGGTGTTCACGAGTTAGCGTTAAACAAGGCCAAGCGACCTAGAAGAAAACAAGGTCTAACGACCTAACACCAAAGTACCGAGCGACCTAGCGGCACAATGCCAAGAGACCAAGGGTTAACTCGCGAGCGACCTAACTCATAGCCAAGCTAAACAGTGGAACGACAAAATATGGGCGAGCGACCTAAGGGACTCGCGACCTAATTGTCGAACGACCTAAAGCAAATAAGTCAAACGTTCTAAAGGGGAAGGCAACCTAAGGCCAACGACCTAACAGAGAGGAGCCGTGCGACCTAACGTTATAAAACAAGGTCACGCGACCTAAAGGGTTCGCGACCTATCTGGGCACGCGACCTAAAGGGGTACGCGTCCTAAAGAGTCAAAGGTCTAACGACCTAGTGGCCTTACGACTTAAGTAGGATGGCCACGCGACCTAAAGTATTACCACGCAAGCGACCTAAAGTTATAAAGGCCAAACGACCCAAGGCTTAACTCGCGAGCGACCTAGGTAATCGAGCGACCTACGACCTTGGGACGAACGACCTAAGTCCAGAGCGGCTAAAAGCAGGCAGAGTCTTCTCCACGCCAGAGCGATCTATAGCCCAGCGACCTACGACCTAGCGACCCAATTCAGAACGACCTAAGCACGAACGAAAATCTGCAGGGCTATTCTTCGAGGCAGTGCGACCTAGTGTCCAGGATTTGCCAACAACGCTGAAAATTGGGTTTTTCACCCATTCAATCCAAACCAAAAGCAAACTAAGATGCTAATGTGATAGGGGATCATTCCCAACAGTCCAATGACAGTTATAGGCAAGATGTGAGATTAAAAATCTCACCTTTTCACTAAAATGGATGAAGATGAAGCTTGAAAGCAAGGAGAAGCAATCCAAAGCTTGAATCCAATATCTTCTACTTGAATTTGGAGTTGAATGTTGGATTTGCAATTGAATTTGAGTTTGGAATTTTAATTTCCCATTCCCTCCTCCATTTTTGACAAAGCTTGAAGTGTTTGATAAAGTGAGGAAGAGGAGGTGGGTTGGGGCTGAGTTAGAAGGTGCAGTCCAACTAAAGTCAAAGGCGGGAAAAAGTGACGAAAATTCCACTTACTCCAAACATATCGAAGTTTACACTCAAAAAGATCGCAAACGTCATTTTGAACTCAACGGAGGTGGTCTCGAGTCCTAGTTTGACCGTATGCATAAAGTAGCTTTTCGGACTAACATCCGACTAACGATAAAATATTTAAATAAAATATTCAAATATAAAATCAATAAATATGCGGGTTGTTACAAAGTTGGATAAAAATGATTTGAAAGCTTATTTAAAATCTATTTAATAAGAATGAAGATAATAAAACTTTCAATGTAAATTTAAAAGTGATTAATTAGTTTTTAAAAATAATTCGTTTTAATTAACATATAAAAATAGTCTTCCGAGGCACTGTCTCGGATTTCGATGAAACTAATTTCATCAGATCCGTAATAGTGAGTTATTGTATGCCGATGATTTTCGTGGCAATTGGCCGAATTGTTTGGACGTGCGAAGTCGAAACGCGAAAAAATTAATTTTAGAAATTATTTGATATAATTGGGTTTAAAAAGTTAGCTTCAGCATATGATCGAATTATACCTCGAGACCAGTTTCATTGCATTCGAAATAGGGGTATAACATATAGAACGTCGGGTGGCACACCTTGTGTAGGATTTGAGATTTTTAGCGCTTAAAGCGAGATATTATAATTTAAATATATGCATATATGTATTAATATAATGGCCATAACCAACCCATACTTTCCCACTATTCACACGATATCTTTCCATACCTAAGCCCTAACCCATCTCCAATACATATTCTCAGTTTTTTTCCCTTTCAAAAGTTTTCAAACCAGAGAATATCAAAATGGAAAGAAAAAAGAGAAAAAAAATATAACATTCATCTTCTTTTTAAAAACAGCGGCCTTATCGAACGGCTGAGGTTGCGGCGCGCCAGTGGGGGCCGAACTAGGAGAGGTCCCAACATCAAAGATGGTCGTGGCGAGGAGCCCGACCTAGTCAATGGTTGGATGGAGGTAACTCGTCGCGTGGAGGCGGTAATCCCAGATGAACGGTGAAATCATTTTTGGCTGATTCTGGCAATTTCGTTCATCGATGGATCGAGGCATGTGAAGGAAAGTTGTAGCGCTTGGCAAGGATGAGGCGCGGGTTGTTGTTGCATGGTGGTGGCACAGTTCGATGATGAACGGAAATTTTGTTTTGGGTTTTTCTCGATCGTGGTGGCGAGCTAGGTGTCGTGGCTGGCACTATTGGGTAGAGCATGGTTAGGGGCTTCGATGGGGGTGGTGCGGTGGATGGTCACGGCCGGAGGCGGCGGCGAGTAAGGGAAGTTGGGCGTGAGATGGGTTCGAACGCAAGAGAAGGGAAAGGGAGATTAGGGCGGGTTTTTTTTGAATGGTAATAATTAAGACAGATTTATGTAATTAGTGATTTAAATATAATTATAAAATACATGGACTTATAATTGTGATATCTAATCCATGTTATGTCGGATTTGAATGCGGATTTTTGCATTACATTCATAATGAAAAATACTACGATATGGAATTAAACTGATGATAGTTGGAGCATGTTAAAAATTGGGCTAAAATCGGACGTCGTTCGGTTTTAGTTCCAAATCGGAACACCTCGACGACAATATAAATTTTTTTTGAGTTAAACTCACCTTTTTGGCTAACCAGTAATATTTATAGAAATTATTGAATGATTGATTGGATGAATTACTATATTTATTAGTTGGTTTGGATATATTCCCACCCCTGGAGCGGATGAGACCCTATTACGTTCCCAATGTAAGAGCGGATGACCCTTTGTATACGAATTCTACTTTAAAGCTGTTAATTTATATTTTATGGTTATATACTGTTGTGATGTAGGGGGACATGTTTGAGGGATCCAACAGGATTCCTCGCTATTGTTGAATTTTTTCGATAATATTCCTTTTATATGGATTATTGAATAATGAACCTGATTGTGGACACTATGATTATAACATTGTTCTATGTTTAAAAACAAAAACGTAGTGATTATAGAAAGTCAATATCAATATTGGTTGAGCATTTGGCGGCTATTGGCCTGAAATTAGTATTTTGAAATACTATAAATTGCCAATTGAATTGAAATTGGGATTATGACAAGATATGATTTTAAATCCAAAAATGGGTTTTAGAAATATATTGTTTTCTTTAAAAGATGATTTATTCACATTTAATATTGTTTTAAAGTTATTTAAATATAGTAATATTGTTTTAAAGTTATTTAACTAAATTAATATTGTTTTTTAAGGTTACTTAATTATAGTAATATTATTTTAAGGTTATTTAATTATATTACTATTGTTTTAAAGTTATTTGTTTATAGTTGATATGGTTTTAAAGAATTTATCAAAATGTTAATATTTGGAAAGGTTAATTATTCCATGGATAATTATTGTTTGGAATTAATAATAAGGATTATTAATAAGGTTTTGAAAATAAATTATTATTATTTATAAAAGTGGTAAAGATTAATTATTATTATTTCTTAAACAATATTTTGAAATTATTAATTATTATTTTTAAGATGTTTTAAAGTTAATAGTTTTTATTTATTTATAACTTTATTGTTAATAATTATTATTATATATAATGGTGTTTGAAGTAAAAAGATTTTTTATTTTTTATAAATGTTCTGAGACCCATGAATAGAGTGGAAAGACTTGGATTTTATAAAGCAGTTTATAAAACGGTTAGAAGACTTAAGGGAAGGTTATTTACAAGGTGAAAGAGATATAACTAGTTAGATATTTATAAACGAATTTTAGAAACAGGTTATAGATTTATAAAAGGAGTTTTATAAATGGTTTCGTGGATTTATAAAAGCTTTATAAATGATTTTAGAAATGTACAAAAAGAATTTGTGAGCAATTGAAATGTATAAAAGAATTTTATAAATTGCCCAGAAGATTCATAAAATGGATTATAAATGTTTTTAGAGAATTATAAGGAGTTTTATAAATGATTTTTGAATATAAAAAGAAAGTCTTTCTTAGTTTTACCATTGAGATTAGTATATGGATAGTTTCTAAGTACTGAAATATAAGGATTTTCGGTTATACCTTTGTAAAACTATTTTTATACAAGTAAATTACAAAGTGATTCTAATGAATGAAAGATTTATTAAAAGAGGCTAGTGACTGCTTATATGCTTAACCAATGTTGGTTTTCCTTATGAAATAAATCCCTAATTGAATGTTTGTTATTCGATAGTTAAATAACCGACTATCGAAATCAGATCCAAACGTAACTTTTGAAATATCTAGGAGAAACACGTGAGTTATATGGCATAGTCATCTCCGATGATGTTGTATTATGCGTATAAATCTCGTTTCATTCTCCTAGGTCAATGATAAGGAAATCCATCCACTAATGGTTAGGAGGTGATCTCTGATCTTATCTTTGACTATTTATTTCCTAAAGAACCGGGGTTGAGTTTAACATGAATTATTGAAAAGTTGTTTCGAAGAGACCGGGATCGGATCTGTTTCCATTGGTTGGATTAACGTGATAGGGGGTTCTCGCTTTCTATTTGGTGGTGAGCAAGAGACTCTTACCCCTACACGTCCCGGAGAGGAAGTATAAGGCCTTGATGGGTTGGTTTGCTAGGTGCTTACAGTCGCGAGGCTGGCCGTAAAAGCAGATTTGAGGTACTTGTGTATGCCACGGTGGGGCTGGGATGGTTCGAGCATATTACAGATTAGTTGGATACTTGGAGCTTCAGGAGACGAGTTGGAGGCTCGGAGACATATTCACGTAGATGGTTATTTTTCCACTATATTCGTGGTTGTATTTATTAGCAATTGTGAGGATAGGCCGTTATAACTGTCGAGACTGAAATAGGTTAGTATACTTTGACTGATATTTTGAATATACATATAATACATTTTGTTTGTGTAATGATTTGATGTATGTTATAGATTATTCATTCCGCTGTGAGATTCTGTGTTGTTTACTTTTCTTCTTATCTTTTTCCTTCTTTCTTTTTCCCTAACAATCGGGTTTTCGGCATTCGATGGCTTGGCACGCAATACAGTGGACTTATTAGTGTCGATTTTCGAGGGTAGAAATCACAGTCGTTACACTACAGGCTTCATCCTAAGGTAATTATACAGATATATATATATATATATATATATATATATAATTCTATATTTACATATCCTCTAATTTGTTTATAACCCCTTAATTCTTTATCTCTCTGCACTTTTCATATATGTGAATTTTAATTTTAATTTGTATATCTCATTTCTCTTGTTTGAATCAATTGTAAATCCCTATCATACAAAAACATAGAACCTTTGCTTTATTCACTACTATTTTGTTATGAATAATAATATTTCATTTTCTTTGTTCTGTATAATTTTTTATTTATTTAATTTAACTAGATTTGGACCCTCTTAATTTTATTTTCTCTGTTTTATATGATTATTCATCCAGTTTGTTTGTTCTTGATCTGGATTTTCTTCTCATGAATCTATATATGCCTATGTCGTCTGACTTTGTTACTGTTTAAAAAAACTAAAAAAATTGAACTTTGGATTTTTCTTATTAATAATTCATCTTTCATATCAAAAGATTTAGATTTGAATACTTACACATAAGTTTCTATGTAAATAAAACCTGGTAATAATTGCATTAATTAATCTTTGTCATCAATTTAGTATGATGATTTAATTGACATGTTTTAAGTCATTCCAAAATAAACTTTGCCAATTAAAAGAAAAAGGGAATTAATGATCTATTCCATGTTTTACAATTGCATCCAATTTGGTCTTAAATCTTTGAAGGAAGCATTCTTTTTCACACACCCCTTTTACGTTGTTTATCTTGTTCCAAATTTATTTTGATTGTATGTGTTCTTGAGTTTACATAATTATATAATATTTATTATGTGTGTGTATTTATATTTAACCTAAGATTTCAAAAAAAATTTGTATAATATATAATAGTAAGGTTTCAAACTACTTTAATTAATCTTAACATTCTTTTATTTACTACATGTAATATAAATGAAATCTATTTCATTTGAACTACTATCCAAAACTTTTATCGTGTATGTATATATACACACACACACATTTACACATGTAAATATGTACACACACACACACACATATATATATATATATATATTAAAAAAAACTTTTTCGTGTTTAGGACGACAAAGAGAGGTTAAAGTATGAATGTTAAACTTTATGCATGCCAAATTTCAAGTCATTTCAACCTCTGTAGCTTATAGAAATCTGCTGCCGAACTTTGAATCGGAGCATTTTTTGCTTCAGCTGAATATTTAAGTTGTTTTTACATGGGTTTCTGAAACAAATTTTGATGTTGATTTCTAAAGGCTTTGATCCTATATGGACAATGCAATATTATACTAAATCCATACATTGGATTAGTAAGGTTATGTGTATATATAGTTGTTGGGCTAATCATGGACTGTTGGGTCTTATTGAGACTATTGGGTCTCTTATACACTGTACTTGGCCTGCTTTTGGGCCACTTATTAGACTTTTTGGTCCTATTTTCATATAGATATTGGGCTAATTTTTGGACTGTTGGGTCCTAGAGCAGATTTTGCTCCTGATTTTTACAGTGAAATCATTGCGTGGGTTTAACTTTGAGAGCATATATCTCTCTTGTTTCTTGTCGAATTGTGTCCATTCTTTTTTTGTTTGATAGTATTGTTGTTGAACTCTATGCACGTCAAATTTCAGATTATTCTGACCTCTGTAGCTTATGGAAACTTGCTGTCAAACTTTGAATTGGAGCATGTTTTGCTTCAGCTGAAAATTTGAGTTGTTTTTACTTGGATATTCTACTTATCTCCTTTTGTGTAGTTTTGTTGTCGTTTTGTATGACTCTGATATATATCTATTATTTTGACTCATTGTATATTGTGTGGTCCTTCTACCACTTCTGATGTATCATTTTGTATTGTACTAGGATGTATCTGCGTATATGTGTGTGTGTGTGTATATATATATATATATGTTTGACCGTTGTTCTGTGATGTGTTGTACATATTGTTGTTATATTTTGTTCTGATAGTCCATTAGCCACTGTAGTTTCGTATTAAGCATTTATTGAATATGTCGATCCGCTTGAGAAAGAAAAAAAAATTAGAGCACTAAATCGACGTATTTAATAGATGTTTAAGACAAAGTAATAGATGGTCGCTCTTAACCAGCCTTATTCTCCACATTAGCAGACAGTATTAACTAGTAATACTCTTTGTTAATGTGGGTCTCGGGGTGGGGCGTCACAGCTTGGTAAAATGCAATAATTTTTCCATATTATTGCCAAATATTGGTTTTTGTAAATTTTAATGAAGTATTAAAATTTCATATGTTGTATAATTAAAATAAGAAGGTGAAATATTGGTTAAAAATAATATTTGAAGGTAAAAATGATGTTAGAATGGTTTATTGCATTTAATTATGCAAGAAAATGATTTTTATGTTATTTTTGAAGTTTTGAACTCTTTGTTGAGTTCTATATATTGTGATTCATTTTTGCCATTCTTTGGCATTTTTGAGATTTGTAATCTCCTATTTAGGAGTTGGAGTTGATGAATGCCATTATCTTGGCTATTGTTATGCCGATGATATGTGGCGTACATTTGTGACATTTGATGTTGTTGTTTAACTTGGCCATTATATTGGCTATTGATTATGCCGATGATATGAGGCGTACATTCGTGGATATTTGATTGTTGTTGAACTCGCCACTTTCGAGAAACTCTTATGATATACATTTACATTGCTTCTTCTATTTCGAGAAGAATTGTTATCATTTATCCTTGTACCTTACTTATCTCATACTAATCAGTTGTTTAAGCTAGACTGACCCGTGTATTTTTATATTCTTGGGTCAGACCGAGTTATTTCAGGTTGGTTACCTGCTATAGGACTTTGCTATGCTGCTTCCACCTTAGATATTCTACTTATCTCCTTTTGTGTAGTTTTGTAGTCATTTTGTATGACTCTGACATGTATCTTTTGTTTTGACTCGTTGTATATTGTGTGGTCCTTGTACCACTTCTGATGTATCATTTTGTATTGTACTGGGATGTATCTGTGTATTTGTGTGTGTGTGTGTGTGTCTATATATATGTTTGACTGCTGTTATGTGATGTGTTGTACATATTGTTGTAATATTTTGTTTTGATAAATCTGTTAGCCACTGTAGTTTTGTAATAAGCATTTATTGAATATCCACTTGTGAAAAGAAAAAAAATTAGAGCACTAAATCGACTTATTTAATAGATGTTTAAGACAAAGCTATAGATGGTCGCTCCTAACCAGCCCTATTCTTCGCATTAGCAGGCAGTATTACCCAATAATACTCTTTGTTAATGTGGGTCTCGGGGTGAGGCTTCACAACTTGGTATCAGAGCTACAAATGGGATTAGACCCAATAACAAAAAGAATTAATTATGAATACAAGGACGAACTCATCGAGATATTCCTAGAATACTCGATTCATAAGATTGACGAAATAAGTTGGAGCATTCGTTAAACCGAACAGTATAACGAGCCACTCATAAGAACCAGAAATGAGGTCAATATGGAACTCTATTGCCCGTTTGGGTGGCAAACTCAAAACGGCCTCAAACACATTTTAGGTTTGTGTAACAAACTCCCAGATAGGAACCTGGCTCTAATACCAAGCTGTGACGTCCCACCCTGAGACCCACATTAGCAAAGAGTATTACTGAGTAATACTGTCTGCTGATGCGGAGAATAGGGCTGGTTAGGAGCGAACATCCATGTTTATGAAATATTTTCACAACTAATAAAAGATAATTTTGTCATAAAAATATTTTTCATTATTATAAACTCTTACTATTAATTAAATACAACAAACCATTTAAATTCATATTTAATCTTGTCTCAAATTAAATTTCCATATTTTTATCAACATAAAATTAATTAAAGTTGATAATTAACTCAAACATATTTTCAAAAGAATTTTACAATTTCATAACAATAAGTTTTAAAAGCCAATATTATACTAAATCCATGCATTGGATTAGTAAGGTTACCTGTGTATTTTGAATGTTGATTTCATGAAGAATTTTGTGCATTTGCTGACATCGTGCATATTTTATAAAATAATTTCTACAAGAGACTTTTATATATATAAATTTCTATTACTTCGGGACAAACGCTTTTTTTGGATTTGTTTTAAAAATGAAATCGCCTCAAAGCTATATAATATGCAATATTTTCAATATATAGAGTTTTTGGAAGAAAAAATTCAAAGGATTTCAATTTTTTTATAAACTCGTTTTCTCTAACAAATTATTTTCTATACAAAAAACACGTTTTTGCACTCTTCGAGCATATGAGAAAAAGAATTAAATGATTTAGTAAACGCACATGTCCCATACCACGTGTTTTACTAAATCATTTTCTCAAACAAATTATTTTCTATATAAAATACACGTTTTTGACCAAATTTGCTACTTACTGTAACTCTATATGTATAAGTAAATTTCTGTTATTGCTTTGTTATATTCTATTGCATAGTACTATTTATCATTGCCAAAGTAATTTTATTTTGGCCAATAAAATTTGCCATTCATTTGACCATCTCGATAGCCGACCATATTTATTCTCGGGTGGGTTCTATCTAACCGTAAACAAAGTTGTAGTCAAATGAGTGTTCAACTTCTTATCATTTCCTACCTTTGGGAAACAACATTGCGAGTGTCAACCTACAAACACCATATTAGGATCTCACGTATCTTTGGGCATCGATCGAATTCATTCATTGTCTTTTCTTTCTCGTTATTGATAGGAAATGTCTTGCCAGGTCATATGGTGCTAAATAGTCTAGTCACCCTATCTTTGGGGATCAATAGTTATGATGCTTATCTTTGAGCATTGTTCGACCTCGCCAATTTACAAGTGTTGATCGAAATAGCTCCCCGACTTTTATCATTTTTCCTCTATCAAGCATACCCTGCCGAGTCACGAACGCAGTCATGAAAGCCTCGATTATACATTGATTCTTATCTTCGAGAACTAGTGTTTCAGGTGACCATCTGGGCATCCTCTCTTGGTCTCATCTGTCTCCTGGTGTTGACCGAGAGTATTCATTGGCCATCATCACTTATCCTCGATCGAGCACGTCTTGATTGGCCACAAGCATGGTAGTAAAACATTGATTGCAAACCAATTCCTCTCTCCAGGAACTATTGCTTTGGTTTCCTGACTCTGGACATCCCACATTAACTTTTCCTACCTCTAGACATTAGTCAAGATCAGAGGGATAAAGCGAAAATCATCTGATCGACCCTTGTGATTATACTCTTTTGACCTGATCATGGATCAAATGAGTTAGTCAGTACTTATCTTCGGGTACTGTATTGCATTACTAATCATGCAACGGTAGATTTAGCTTATAAGAACACGGTTCCGTTTGTTCTAGAGCTAGCCTTATTTATGAAGCGAAGAGATGGCAAATTCTTCCTTATTACATTGTCCCTAGTTCACAAGGGTAGCTTATTTGTAGAAAATAAAGCAAATAAAGCTAAGTGAAATAGCTTCACTAGTGTTTTCCATCCCACACCCATGGAATTGGGATCCCATCAACAGTTTTCAGCTTGAATGTTCCATATCCAAGCTTCTGTTCAACTACATATGGACCTTCTAAATTCAGATTAAGTGCACCCTTACTTGGGAGGACTTGTTTCAAAATTAGGTCCCCTACCTCAAATGTATTGTTTCTGACCTTGGCATGAAATGCCATGCCAATCATTTAGGTTGAGAAGCTACCTTCTATTTGGCCTCTTCCTATTTATTGCCGACCAAGTTGAAGGACACAAGCAAGAGTTCCTTGTTCATCTTGAGATTATAATGTTTTCTTCGGTGGGAAGGAATTTCATATTCTATTGGAATCATGGTCTCAGATCCGTAGGCAAGAGTGAATGGAGTATGTCTAGTCGCGAACTTATGGGTCGTTCGATAAGCCCACAATGCTAAGGGCAGTTCGTCGACCCATTTTCCCTTGGCTTTTGTCGGTCGTTTCTTCAGGATGGATTTGATGAATTTATCAACCGTCTCCACTTATCCATTCGCTTGTGGAAGATCTTTTCAACTTTGTGTCGGTTGTAGAAATTCTTGAACTTGGCACTCTAGAATTAAGTTGTAACACAGCGTAAAATTAACGGTAAATAATTAATAATTAATAAGCCTCCAAAAATGAAATTGGAGTAAATGTCAGAATTTGGCCATGAAACATGAACCATTATGTTCGTGGAAATTTTCTGAGCAACTTTTCTGTGGAATTTTACGATCGGAGTTCAAACAAAGAAGTTATCAGCTTTTGAAGTTTTCAGAACAAAAAAAGGAAATAAATTATAATAAATGTGGGACCTCACCTGTCGAACCTCTCTTTCGATCGGTCGACTGGTCCTATTGCAGCAGCTAGGGTTTGAACCTTGACCGAATAACTCGGATTTAATTATTTTAATATAATGGATACGGTTGATTTGAGCGCCTATAAATATAGGCCTAACCCTTCACTTCTCTTCTCATATTTTTTTATCAAAGCTTTGTTATTTTTCTTTTCTACTAGTTCTAGAAATTATAAAATATTTTATATGTATACAAATCAAAGAGGGGCAAAAATAAAAGAGAAGTAGGGAAGAAGCGAATCAACATTGCGAAAGAAAAAGGTAAATTTCCATAGTTATAAATTTATATTCCCCTTAACCCCAAATATCTGCTTAGATCTATAATTCTTATAGTATGTATATACCTTGTTATACATATTCTTTTGGATTGAAAAGAATAAGGAGTCAAAACAAAGGAATGGATTCAGATTGGGAATTTGGAAAGCTTGAAAGGTGAGTGGGAAATTATATAATTTAATTATAACATTGAAATTTATATCACTAAGTTTTGTTCAGTTACTATACTTATATTAGATCTATTGAGTTGTAGGCTTAAACCAATGTATTTAGTTGAAACACTACCTACATACTCCGTAAGTAAGGAATTTGGAATATAATGTACAACATAATTTGAAAATTTGAAATCAGTCCAAAATATTTATTATTGCAGGATGTTTGTAAAGTTGTAAAGTTTACTCCAGATTTATAATTGGGTTGTAAATTAGGTTGCCCTAGTTGATTTAGAATGTGAATTTTTACATTTTAATTTATTGGGAGCGGGTACAATTATGTTTTATCTATTTTCGTGTAACCTCCATGAATTATCCAATTCCATAAAATTTGTGAAAAGTATACGTTTGAAACAATAAGGAATGTACTAAAAATGAAAGGTATGTGTAAAGTTCAAAGGTTCTTCCATGCAGTTTACATTATTTATTTCAATAAAAGAAAAGAAATGATTCCTTGTAATTTCAAACGGTGTCATTCTCACTTTTGGGTAATTTATGAAAAGTTATAACGGTAATCCTTTTTAGATGAAAACTCTAATAAATTAAAAGGTAGGAATTTATGTCCTTCACAGAATGTACATCAAATGTATGTTCTAGAATTCCTAGGTATGGGAATCATTGTATTAGGAATAGAAATACATACATGCATATATACATATATATGTACACCTACATATAACTGTGTCTTTCAATTTGAATGTAAATATTTATAGTGTAATTTATAATATGCATAGGTATTCGTATTAGTTACAATTAGAGTGACTAGTACCAATAGCATAGTAATTATAGGAACAAGAGGTTGAAAAAGGAAGGAATAGTAATTTCAAATTTATAGACAATAAACAAAAATTTAATGGGCAATAATTTTGTATTTAAAAGAGAGTTAAAGGAATTAAATGAGGATTAGAGAATTTAATATGGACTCAATGGGGAAATTAAATAGGCATAATAGGTTGAATTTGAAACAAGTGCTTAAATGTCATTAGCGATTCTCCCGTTTTGATATTAGTGACTATTTATTAAGGACAATTGACATTTACTAGATATAAAAAGGAAACAAGGAATACAGGGAATAAGCATATAAATTAGGAATGATTACACAGCGAACAAGTGTTAATACTAGTGAATACACATAGAAGGCATTATATTTTTCATAGTAGGAAATTATGTACCCATAGTTATACGTTTAGAACAAACATGAATTTGTGGGCCTAGCCCAACATTTAGGCTTAGGATGATTGGTTTGGTTTATTGGGTTGGGATGCGAGGCCGGTAGAGTTACATAATAGAATTATGTCCTTCAACTAGAGGCTACCAGCAGTTGTGTATAGTTACTACTAATGTGGAATCTCCAACCATAGGATCCGTGGTGAAGAAAATACCAAGGGTTCACCGCTGACTTGAAGTATTAAATGGCATAGTACCTTTAGGGATGTCAATGATTTTGCTTTTGGGTCAAGGTATTAATTGACCATTAGGTCCACCTTCTCTCTATATAGAAGTCTTAAATAACCTACGACGGTACCTAATAGCGAAATGGGGTCTGCTTCATTTCTAACAAGAGGTATTAAGTAACTAGGATGAGTATTTTTCCCTGACTTCCATTAGATTAATCTAAATGGGATTTTGGCTGTGGGAGGTCGGCGGCTGTACTAGTGTTGTTGCTGGACCGTTATTTAGTGGAAGGGCTGGCATATAGGCTTTGACCACTAGCGGTACCGCGCGAACATTAGCAAAGACTCGTGTTATGCCTTAACGGATTTATGTTCCTACTTGTATAGAATACATATGGGATACGCAAAGACCTCAAAAAAAAATCATGTTTGTTGTTTATTTGGAAAAGATGGGCTATTTAACCCTTAGATGAGTCTTTGAGATGCGTTAGTAATATGTAATTATGTTATAAATCTGTATCTAGGGGTTATTGGTCTATGTAGCTAGAACATATTGACTAGCGTTTATGTTGCGGAGGGCCTGCTTTGGGACTGAGGTATTAAATTATTGTTGGGACTGCTTCCTCCCTAATTAAGAAGTATTAAGTAGTCGGGGTTTTTGGATAGTACAACATTTAGATCTATATGTATTTTGGCATATATATATATATAGTTATACATTGGAGGAGGTTAGGCTTATCGTACGTGCATATAGGATTGAATGGATTAGCCGTGAATAATAGACATAACACTTAAATGGAAATCAATCGGCATAAATTAGTGTTATAGGTAAAGCATGTAATTTTCTAGTCGCTTGAACGTTGTTCTGACTCTTCCGCATTACAACCCACATGATAGATTTAAAGGGAAGGGCTACTTGTGCAAGGCAGGAACGATGGATGGTAAAGTCTTCTCATTCATGCTTAGCACCAGCTAGGCAAATAGATATTTAAGGAAGATTGCACTTTGATATACTTATGTTTATTATAGATTTCCAAACCAACGATCTGTATCCTAATGGGCTTGGATTTTGATTTAGTCAAAATTCGAGCCCATAATAGTGCGGGTAGTTACATTTGGTATCAGAGCTTATGTTAGTCGATCTTGGAATTAGGATACGCTGAGAGGACATATTTGTATCCTTTTAAATATAATTATATATTCTCCAAACTCTATAAATTACGACTATAGAAGTAGTTGCAACTATATTCCAAAAGGATGGATGAGGCAAATATGAGTTGGAATAATAAATAGAGTTAAATCGATGCGCCTACCCCTAATTAATCCATGAGGTGGAGGCCATACTGTAAGGAGTGGATCGAGAAGAGCATGACTATGACATATAGAAGAATCCCAGAGGTTGGATGGTACTTGACTCCTTTGATTGGGCATAGGTTGTGTTACGATGGTGGATTTTGATGGATTGTCGATTGAAGATGTACATTTCATCCAGACAAATGGGAAGTAAGAACATATATGTTGCAAGCATCTTGAAGCAAGATGTGGAGAAGGAGTTGAGCGAGTTCCCATAAAAGGTGTTAACTAATCATCAGAAGAAGAAAAGCCAAATTTTTAATGAAGATGAGTTAAGATTGAGTAGGAAAGAAGGAAAGTCCAAAAGAAAGGACAAGTAAAGTCCATTTTGAATCCACCTCCATATGAAAGAATTTGATAACGGATTTTGGAAAATTCCTTAAAACGTTTTGAATTGGTTTTTCAAAGGATTTATTAGGAAGTTGTTTTGAAAAAGAAATTTTTTGAAATTCTTAGTTTAAAATTGGTTGGATCAGAAGTTATTTATTTTAGGTTTTTGGTAAAAGGGTTTTTCGTTTTTGAAATGAATGGAAAATAGGGCATAGGTTTGGCTTGATGATTTTTTCTATTTTTGTAAGTTTGAAAGTTTTTAAAATTCTTTCTCTAAGGGGTTGATAAATGGAAATGGTACTTAATTAAAATAGGATAAAGAGAATAGGAGGGTAAGAATAGAAGGGTAAAAATACGTGAATACGCCTTGGTGGATCCAGCCTATCTCCTGAAGCTCCAAATTGTCTAGCTAAATCTAAAAAATATGCTCGGACTGACCCGATCATTATAAGAAAAATAACATCCGGATCAGTCTAGTAAAACCAGCACGAGAAATACACATCATATAGATTTTAATGTTATAAAACCTTTCAAAATAAAGTTATCTTGTAAGACCATGATGCACATAAACACGGACGGTTTTTACCTTACGATATCCAAAACATTTCATATGAAATCTTCTGATATTATAATAATGTCTAGGGTAAAATAAATATTAATTATAGCTAAAATTGGTACGTTAATTAAATTCTAGCATAATAGGTTTACAACTAAATACATAGGGGCATGTATTGGAGATTGGATTTCCATCAATAATAAAGCTATTGGGGTATTACCTACCACAATACACCTCTAGAAAAATGTACCTAGGGCCTCACACGAACCCCCTACGAATCAAAGCCGGTTGCCGCTTTAACATGGCATATCGGATTACATCATTCATTGGGACCAAGGCTCCAAAACAATGTGCACCAGCCATGGCCCCACTTCCGCGCGCATACCAAGTCTCTAAATATCGGTTCTAGATCATGGAACGACTGCTCCTAATGGTAGCGAACCACGTAGTTCTAAAGCATATCCCCTATTTTAGTCATTTTCAGGTTGTGAGGCTTATGAGGACGCGATTACCTTTTTCCTCTCTTAGAAATTGCCACTTGGAATGCTAACACTACCTTCCAGGCAAAATGCAATGCCAGCATTCATCCACATAAGTTGTTTAAGACAAGATCAAACCGAAGGCACTACTTCTACTACATCCATTTTGGAATCACCCTCAGGATTAGTACCATGTAGCCTTTACACTTCAAAGAACTCTATCTTCGATTCCATCATCTTCAAGATGTCTTCAATACGATGGTTGAGTTGGTTTGAAGTGGTTTTTGGATAATTCATACCTATCTGATCCTGGTCTCTTTGAATACGATATTTTTTGGTAAACTCAACTCCGGTTCTTTCGGAAATAATCAGACAATACACGAGAGCAGAGATCACCTCCTAATCGTTTAAGTGGATAGATTTCTTTATCATTTGTCCTATCAAAATGCAACGAGATTCATACACACAGTACAACATCATCGAAGATGAGTGTGCCATATGGCTCCCATTTTTCACCTAAATTTTTCCAGAGTTATATTTTGGCCAAGATTTGATTATCGGTTATTTAACTATCAAATGAACAATTAAACAGGTTTAATTCCATGCGGGATCCGTTAAGGTTCTATTAATTAATCTTTAATTTATTTAAAACACTTTTCAAATTTTTGATTTAAAATATCATCACAAAGGCTATTTTCACAAACCCCTTACATTCCTTTCAATACATGGAAAAATTTATTCATATACTTATCTCACTGGAATAAGTATATTCACAAAACATAAGGGATTTTTTTTCCTTTTTCCAAAATCATATTTAAATGGGCAAACAAATATTATTTAAAATAATTCTTCTTATAAACCAAACCACCTATTCTTCGATGTGAAGTATGGAAAGAATGTTTCCGTAACACCATAATTAAGAAGGATTATTTGTCAGAAACCACATCTCATTCATTTTATAAACTCCTTTTTTATAAGTCCATTTCATATTTACAAATACATTTCTAAATCTCCAAATTAATTTATAAAACCACTTTTACAAAACTCTAAAATGATTTATAAACCCCTTTTCTATTTATAAAACTTTTTTCTATTTATAAAATTCTTTTATAAATCTTCCTTTATAATTTCTTTATAAAATATCATTTGTAAATCTCCTTTAAATAAATCACTTTACTTTTAGTAAATCTCTATTATAAACAAATTGTTATTAATAAATAACTTTATTAAATAAATTAATTACCTTTAAACATCATAAATACATAATTAATTAACTTTAAAACAACATTAATAAAATGAATTAATTAAATTTAAACATCATTAATAAAATAATTAATTAACTTTAAAACATCCTTCATAATATAATTTATTAATTTAACACATCATTAATTAAATCAAATTTATTAACTTAAACATAATTAAATTAATTAATTAACTTAAACAACATTTATAATATAATCAAGTAACTTTAAACAACATTAATAATATAACTAAGCAACTTTAAACAACATTAATAATACTGTTAAATATCCCTAACATCTTTAATAATAAAATTAAATAACTTTAAACATCTTTAATAAAATAATTAAATAATTAACCTTAAAACATCGTGTAATATAATAATTAAAATCATTTAATATTAAATAAACACTTTAATCTAAAATTGTTATAAAAATCGATGTTACTTCAAATCCATAACCTTTCAAATTCAGAAAAAGGCTTAGCGACCACAATGGTATTTAAACATGCTACAATTTAATTCAATTCAATATTACAAGTTACGAACTGGTATTTACATAAGCAACATATATGTAAATCAAATCTGAAATTACCCATCAATGATTAACACATCACTTTTCCAATATTAATATACTGGCATACAATTAAATGTCCAAATTAATATAATAGCAGAACGTGGATTAATTCTGCAAAATAGATATCTTCCGTAATCTATTCGGTTAATTTTAGTCGAACGGGGATTTATTCTCCTAAACAAATGTCCTAAAATAATCTCTTCCATTTATTTTAACAGAACAATGGTTTATTGGGCCAAATAGATGTCGCCAATGAAATATAATAAATTTAACTACGTTATTTATTAAAAACAAGGTAACTAAAATCGATCACTATTATTTTATTATAAAATTGTACTTCATCCAAACTAATAACTATTTACATCAAAACATTATACTCGTTAATACAAACCTAACGCAAAAATCCATGGGTCAAACGGATTTAATATGAGTGAGATACGGCATTTCAAATTTTACACAACATTTTATAAAATTAAACAAACAAATAAATAAAATTTCCTCACCCATAGGCTAGGGCTCAAAGCCCACTACCTAAACCAAATCCGCACCTGCATTCTTTCTTCCCTACTTCTCCAATTTGATTTCCCCAAATCGATTTTCCAAGCTCCCACTGCCTGTACACGGAGTGCACGTGTGCACGTGCACAGACGAACCCAACCTCGAACCATTAATCCACCACCCCCAACAAACTCCACTTGCCTGGCTCATTCCATCGGCACCAACGCCATCACCTCCCTCGCTTTAAATAAAATTCCTACTACCTTGGACCTCTTTCAAACTTGCTCCAGGTTTTGAACCACATCAACAAATCAAGCTCGCTTCATTACCTCACCCACCCACAAACTCATCCACCACAACAAATCGAAATCCCATACACGGCCCCACCTCCCAGCACCACCTTGTTCATTTCGCAGCCTCCACCATCGCCAGCGTCTTCAACTTCCGAACCCAATAAATAAAACCAAAAACCCCAGTTCGACCTCTCCCCACCAACTCCGGCCGCCGAACACTTGCGACCACCACCAAAGCTCCTCCTTGACCCAAGGCTGCTCCAGAACACATCGCTGCCCTCCTCGACCATTACCTAGCCGAAAATCAATTATTGAACCAAATCTGCAACGACCCGTAAATTTTAACGGTTTTAATAACTTAATTAACTGATTTTTTGTGAAATTTTAAATAATTGAATTTGGAAATGAAAATTTGATATTTGGTATGCATCTATTTAAACATAGCAAATGGTAAATTTTCATCAGATAATATGGAAGTTTATTTTTTTTATAATTTTCAACTTTAATTTAATCAGTTAATAATTGATGGAAATAAAATGTTCTCGAAACCTGAATATTTTTATACAATAAAAATGTAAACTATTTTCTGAGTGAGACGTCATATTTTGTTTCGTCAAATTTGGACTTCTCTAGCTTCGTTTATCTTATTTTCGTCGAATTTGAAGGAGTTGGGCAGCGAAATATCGACTTTTGATAGGATGGTCGTATCGCTGATATATATATACCGTTCTATTCGTCTCGTCGTGCTGATCTCAACAGTATGTTCATTTGTGTATTTCGGAGTCCGTGTACATGGAGGAATCTGCGGAACAACTAACTGTATCGGTATCTGTCTTGTGCCTTTTGTTTATTATGTCCATTCGTATATCCACCGTATAATCAAATAGCCTCTTGCCATAAATTTTTTTTTGAATTCAACTGTTGTCTCTTTCTATTCCCAACGGTTGCTTTTTATATTATCTGTTTGTTTCCCCTCCTGCTTTCTGCTCTTCTATTGGCGAAAATATAATATAATATATAAAAAGGTTATATTTACATTTCTGTAACCTACTCGTGTGTCTTTCCTTTCCACGCTAATTTAAACCAGCTCATCCATTCTTTACTTTATATTTTATATATTTTTGGATGGCCCTTCATTTATCAAGCCATGTTTCATTTTTGCAGTTCATTTTTCATTTCAAGAGCAACCTCCCTGTCCATTCATTTCCATCTTCCCAGTTTTGCTCCTCCTCCGTATATATATATAAAATTGAATAATGTGCATCTCTCCCTCCTCTCCATGGCTCCATGCACGCATAGCTCGACTGAACTTCCCATCCTCCAAGCCCTTTCCACATCGCCCCTTCACCAGATCGCCACCCCATAGCCGAGACCATACCCCTTCAAATCCACGTCACTCGCAACCCAGACCCGCCTTCATCCCATAAATAACACTTTCCTTCCCTCTGCCACAGCCTTAACCCCGTCACAGCCCCTCCGTAGTTCGAAACCCCCTCCGACCGAGCATCCAACTCGCAACCCGCCAGTTCACCATTTCTGCGTCCAACTTCCCCTGTCGAGCCAACGACCGTACACCACCGTGCCTTGCTCTGACAGCCGCTCCTCCGCAAGCCAATCCCAACGTCTTCCTTCCTAGCCAGCCGAGAGCAGCCGCGTATATACATGCTTACGTGGATATGGATATGATATTTTTGAATGTAAATTATTTGTATTGTTTTACATTGTACATATATTAAAATATATTTGACTACAAAATATATATCATTTTGTTACGTCTGTTGTATCTGTTACATTTTGTTACATATGTATATATTTAGAAAGAAAAAAAAAGATATATATTTTGCCTAAATACGTATATCTTTGGTCTGCATATATGTAGTTTTCCTATCAAGTCTGTGTATATATTTTTACATATCAAATTTGCATATGTATATATTGCTTACATATCCAAGTCTGCATATGTGTGTTTAAGGTATACACTTAGATCTATGCTAATACTATTGACTAGATTTTGTAATACTAAAAAAAGGGGGTTTATATATATATATATATATATATATATATATATATTACTATGAATGCAAGTCTGCATATAGTTTAGTAACACGCATATAGATTGGATATAGTCTGCATATATTGTTATGTATGATGTTTGCATATACCTATGTATTGTATCTGCATACATTTCGAGTAGCATGCATATGTATTTGTTTACATATATATAGCTCACATATATAGTTGTTTGTATATATAAAAATATTATCTACATATATATTTGTTAAGAAGCCGCATACATACATATTTTGTTTCATATATATAAGTTATATATGAGCTGTTAGTCTATATATAAGTATATTCATGAGTCGTGGTTTTATTATAAGATAAGGGTTTTAATAAATATTGATTTTAATAAAATAATAATAATAATAATAATAATAGTGTATATATTTTCCATTTATATCAAGCTGATTCGATTTGTTCTCATCGATTCCTATTTATCAGCTTTGTCCGTCAAATCCGTGTTCAACTTACTTCACTTTGACATGTATTGTTTGGATTAGTCGATTTTTGAATTCGTGATTTTTCCGTGTGCGTTCTGTTCTCTCTCTAGCCTCGAAAGGTAAGCAATCACTCACGATTAACATTCTTATATTTAATAAATTTAATTCACATTGAAATGACAATTGAAATATGCTGTTAAATTTGAACTGTTATTATTTAATTATTATATATGATATGCCATTATCTGTAATTATTCACCGGTGACATCTGACACCATAATCTGTTATTTATATTATAATTAAATTTGTTACTGATGATATATGCCTGCTGTTGATATGTTATATTTTTATCATATTTGTTCTCACTCTCCAAGTTCCCTGTTAATTTAGAATTCCCTACAGGTTGAAATGATACATACCCGAACGAACTTGTAGAATAGGGGAAAATCGTTATAGGTTGAAATGATAAACCCAAGTGATTTTCATTTAATTTAAATTGTTGGGATTGTGGGTTGAAATGATATATACCTGTAGATATTTAAATTGCGGATTGAAATGATAAATATCCGTATCACTTGACCATTGGATAGAAAATTTTATACGGACACCGTTAGTCTATATTTTGAAATGATTTCCAAAGTTTTGAAAGCAAATATATGGGTTTTAATACATATTGATTTTTAAAATAATATATATAAATGTTATTTTATATATGTCTAAATTTAGATTTTTAAAATAATATGTTTTGAAAATTTTAATTTATAAGTTAGTTTTGAAAAAATATAAATTTTAAGATTTTACTTATAATTTATTATTTTAAAATATATATAAAATAATATTTAATATAAAATGTACATTTAATAATAAGATTTAATTTAATAAAAATCTAATTTAATTAGTATATAATGCGTTTAAGTATCTACTTAAATTTATATCAATGTTTTAAAAATAGAATTTTATAACTTTAATAATAAAGGTTGGGAAGATAAACTAATGTTGACTTGGAATTTAAATTGGTTAATAATTGAATTTAAAATAGAATTTATTTAAACTTATTGATTTTGAGATTTTGAAAATTTTGATTTATAACTTGATTTGATTAAAAGGTGATTAAATGAATATTCTCAATTTTTAAATAAAATTGCGACTGAATATTTAATATTGATTTAAATTTATAAATTGGGATTTTAAGTAATTGTTATTAAAATGATTAAGCGAATACTTTCCAATTTGAATAAAATTAAAGTTAAAATGTTGAAATATAAATGAAATTTATATTGTAAATGTTGAGTAATTAAACTTGAATCTTATTGGAATTGAAGTGATAGTTCAAAACTTGGATTTGAAATCGATAAAAATTGGAATAGTATATTGAAAATTTGAATTGAATCTCTGACCTATAAATTGAAATGGTTAAACTGGAATTGATTTAAATTGAATTTTGGAATTTTAGATGATTTGAATTGAATTGCGAAATTGGAGGAAATTAATTTTATTATATAAAGTATTTTAATATATAAACTATTTTAATTTATAACTATTTTAATTTATATACTTTTTTCAATATCTAAACAGTTTAAATTGGAACTGTTATGAATTTCAAAAGGTGTTATGATTTCAAAAGGTGTTATGATTTCAAAAAGCGTTATGATTTCAAAAAGTGTTATGATTTCAAAAGTGTTATAAAAAAAGGTGTTATGATTTCGAAAATGTTATGATTTAGAAGTGTTATAATTTTGAAGTGTTACGATTTTGGAAATGAATATTATTTAAAGTGAATAATGATATTGAATTAATATGGTTTTGAAATGAATATGATATTTTGATATGAAGTATGAACTATTTGAAATGAAATGACCACGGTGTAAAATACGCGTTTGGTTGTTATCTTATCTGATTGATTTATTTACTTTATATGCTGAGTTTTGCCAAATAATAAATAAACAATATGATATTTTGAGCAATTCAAGTCTGACATGTGCGGATGCGAATTGTTCGAAATACGGGGTCGTTACAAAATCCGATCAACTTACAGCCACGACCACACCCTACCCTCTGAAATCATGGGCTCGGCTTAAAAATCAAGATTCGTATATACGAATATGATTATATAGGCCATTCGTCGATTCGTGATTGACAAAAAACCAACTCCATATGACCACTTACTAATTTTGAGCAACAACCATCACCATACTTGATGAATCGTCAAGCAATCATTTTTTAAAAATACTAGAGGTTGAAACAAACATTTTTCATGTTGGAGACTTTGGCTAAATTTGGTTGGCTGAGGAGATGTAGGTTTTTGAAGGTGGAAGCTGGAAATATTTCCTTCATTTTTTTCAAAAATACGGTGAGAGGTAAAGGAAGAAGAATGAAGTCAGGTTTGATAAGTGGGAAAGCAAATGCAAAATGAGATTAGAAATCATGAAGATGAAATGTATTATTATAAAATGAAATAAAATAAAATAAAAGGAAATAAAATAGAATAAGAAAAAGACCAAAAATGCCCTTTAAATCAAATTTTAAACTTATCCATCCTATCACAAACCATCCAAAGTACAAACCTTTTAAAAATATGGTGGATAATTGTAACGACTCTGAATTTTGAACAATTTAAATTGAAAATATTTAATTAATTTTAAATATTTGAACGATGATTTGACTTGAATTTCAAATTATCAGAAGGAATTTGCGATTTAATTTTTGAATTTAATCTATTGAAAGTTGAATAAAATTTGAATCTTCAATTTTAAGCCGGTTAAAAATAATTTAAAGGCTTAGAAAATTCATATTGATAATACTGAAGATAATAGAAGCTTCAGAATGGAATTTGAAAGCGATTTGTTCAGTTTTGAAATTGTATCGTTTGAAATTGAATTTAAAAATAGCCTTTCGAGGTACAGTCTCGGAATTTGACGAAACCAACTCCATTGGGTCCGTAATATTGAATTATTACCGGATTTCAATTTTCGTATCTATCGGAATTGTTTTATGAACATACGGCGTATAAACGCGTAGAAAATCTATTCGGATTCAATTTAAATTTCGGTGATAACCGGGGTTTTCGCATCGATTTGATATCATTGTTAAACGATTTCTCTGCTAGTTAATTGCTTATAGGAGCTTCGATTCGAATTGGAATTCGTTTAATAAAAATTGTTGTTGGAATTTTTGAATCGGTTAGAATTCTTTTGGAAGAAAACAAGAAAAAATTGTTAAAGGGTTTTGGGCTTTAAAATTTTATCTCGGCCCATTCATTTTGATTAATACCCTATACACGCCGTTTCCCCTTTCATTCACAAACCCTAAACCTAAAACAGACGAGAAGAAAAATAATGGCGGCTTCGTTTTCCTCCATTTTCAGCTACGCCTTAAATCACGTCCAACCATACCTTTAATCGTGCTACCCACGAAACCCTCCTCTCATTTCATTCGTAAACCTAAAGCAATCGAAAAAAAAATGGCGGCTTTGATCTCGTCTCGTTCGATCTGGAAAATTAGGGCTTTGGCTCTTTGATTCTTTGTCGCTTTGAATTGGGGCTTCGAGACCTTCGTATTGGCGTCGCTGGAAAGGGCCTCGGCGTTCGTTCAACTTTCGTTCCTTGCTCGCGACCACTTCAAGCGAAGGTGAGTGGATAACCGCTCACATCTAATTCCAGCTCAAGTTATTCGTGTTCGATTTTCGTTTGGATGCTCGTTCGTAAGTATATGTTGGTGTTCAAATTGTCTTTGGCCATTTTTGGTATCGAGAATTTCTCGTTGACCTCGATATGCTTCCATGACTTCGGTCACTATGATTTTGTGTGTTGCTAATTCCTTGATTTTCATTTGACTCTGTTGGCCACCATGGTGTCGGCTTATGATTTTTTATTCTGTACACTTTTCAGAGCAAAGTAAAAACATGTTTTTTTTTTCTTTTAACACTTTTGCTTTGATTTTATTTTTATTGCCTGTACATGGTTTGATTTATTCTTATTCACTGTACATGCCCATACAATGGTTTGGTATCTTTTACATGAATATATTTTATCACCTATACATATTTTAATCTTAAAGAGATGTTGCTTTGGTATTCAAATTGTTGCTTTAATTGAGAAAGGCAGTAACGTGAATTCTGTTCTGTGCTTCAATTCATGTATCACCATGACCTTTTTAAACTGGATTTTATCACTTGGCTTCGAGTTTTGTATCTCTGATGTTTCGATATACCGTTGTGTCACCTTATATGTGTATTCATGTATACTTGAGCCCTGCAGCATTGAAACTGCACTGTGCCTTGTTCTTGGTCGTTGCTGGACTTGTTTCTTGATCATATTAACTAATTTGATTTTTGATGTCTGTAGCCTTTGTGCTGGATGTTCACTTGATTTCTGAATTTCCTTCGTAATGCTTCATGCATTTGAGTGTGTGACCATACATGGATATATGTATGTGTTGCCCCATAAATGTTGCACTGTTTTCCTGAGTTTGTTCTAATCTATGAAATTAATACTGTCCAGTTACAGTATTAAATATAAATGTACAATTCGTACATTCATGTTTTGGAAACTGTTTGCACCCAGTTGCATTCTAGTCTTCATACATATGTATGCAGTCACGTATGTATATACATAAATTGATATGTATATATGTATGTTTGAATTGCATTTTTTTTCTTTTGAAGTTACTGACTTGGTTTGGTTTCTTCCTCACTTCAGTCCTTGATTACTAGGTTGCATTGTAACATATGCCTATATGCTGAGTGTCACTGCATCTTGAACTTCACTGGAACTTGCGCCTTATTGCTATTCATTTTATATATGTTGACTTGAGCTACTCCTGATTGCTCTCACTCTGGAATTTCTCGAACTCTGATCTATGATTTTTGACTTGAGTGTATTTGAATTACATTCAGTAGTTGCCTTCACTGTAGTCTAGTTCAATTGGATTTGAGCCTAACTTTGATGTTGCCTGCATTCATGCGTTTGATATTTCAGTCTAATAATCTTCACTCTGTATGAAAAGAGTTTCACCTGACACCATACATGTAGACTTATACATGATCATAAGTTTGATTTATTACTGGTTCATTTGGAGTTGCCATCTTCTGACTTGTTTGCCTGAACTGTTGATGACGTCTTAGTTCATCTAGACGTGTATTAGTCGCCAGTTTCTTTTGCATGTTGAACTAACTCATGTAGACAGTGATCCCTAGGTACATTTAACTGTTATCATTTGAGTTTGTTCATGTTGTCATTCTTTGATCTGCATCATGATATTCTTGGTTGGATGGTCTCGGATCTTGTAGATAATTCACTCAGTCTCCTTTGCATTATAGTCTGCATTCATACTGAAGTATTTTGTTATCACTGTTTCACGCTGTCTGTGATTTACCACTGTCTTCACTTGAGTTGCAGTTTTACCCTTGTTCCTTGTGGTGACTTTATATTCGGTGGTGGCGAGGCGGTGCACGCGTGCGTGCACTGCAGCCACCCAAAAATCGACAGTTTTGAATTGATATTTCTTTCCGTCGTGATGCATTGATCTTCTATGCCGTATTGGCGAGGCCGTACACGCGTGCGTGTACGGCAGCCAATAACACTGTTTATCTCTGTTGATGATTTAAATCTGTTGATTTATTGTTTAACACTGTTTAGTGTTAAAATTTTCGTTATCCGATTTCTTTTTTAAAAGAGTCGGATAGACGAGAATTATTTTGACTGTCGTCTATTTAAATTATTATTGCCTCTATGCACTAATAAACTGGTTTGAATTAGACTGACCTGTGTATTATTTTCTTTTGAATATAATACTCGGGTCAGACCGAGTATTTTTACAGCTTGAAGATTTTCAAGCAGCGAAGTTAGAGAGAGAGTAAAGAATCACTTTAGTTTTCAGAAGAAAATTGTATTTTAAAAATATTCCGCTGTATCAATTTAATAAATTGTATAAACTCTGATGTATTCTAAAAAGATTTATAGTAATGAAATAAATTCTCATTCGTTTTAATTCATTGTTATTATTCTGTGTTTCTGTGGCTGATTCTGTTTAAACCTTATAAACTAAATAACAATTCGTCTTTTTGAACGTTTCGAGTTGGTTTAATTACCGACTGGAGGCGGTCAAAAGGGGGAATGTTACAGAGTGGTATCAGAGCTTTGGTTTACACAAAGCTTAGTTTATGATGTTTAATATGAATAGTTACTAGAAACACTTTAAAAAGAGAATGTTTTTCAAATCTAAAGAAGTATAAAATTGTTTTTGAAAATAAAGATTTTTAACTTAAGAAAAGTTAAGTTGAATTGAATTAGTATTAATAAATACATGATTTGAAATTTAACTAAAGGAAAGTTAAATAAATTGAATTTGATTTGATAAATTGTTGAGATGGAAAGTTAAACTTAAAAGATAAGTGATTATATGATATGGATTGGGAAGTTTAAATTTATAAGTTGTTTAACTTATAAAATGAGAAAATTTAAGTAAAACCAGTTGTTAAATGGTTGAACAGTTTTGTTAAGTAAAACAAAATCTGAATTTTGAAATGTGATATGAATTTGACTTTAGTAAAGTTAAATAAAATAGAATTTCAAATAAATTTGAGACAAACTTAAGCTGTATGGTGAAAATAAATGCAAGTGAAGATAAAATGAAACATAGCTTAAGTAATATTGAATCAAATTGAATTTGATATCAAAATGAATTAATAAAGTGAAGTAATGAATATGAAATTGAGTTATAGAAAGGAAATTCAACTTTAATTGTAAAAGTGAATTAGTGAATATGGTGAGTATAAGAATTCAATCAGAATTAGAATATAAACCAATTAAAATTAAGTGTGTTAAACCAAATTGAATGTAATCAAAGTAAATAAATTTGGTTATGTTGAATGTACACTGGTTGTTAGATGGTTGCTAGTTGATCGTATAGAAATTCATTAAGTGTTAATGAAATTGTATTAATGGAAATTGAAAGCTATGTGATTGAATTCAAATTGAAAGATAAGTAAATCTAAAGAGAATCAAATTTGATTTGAATTGAAAGCAAACTAACTTGAATATGAATTAGTGAATGTGAACTAATTGAATATGAATGAATTTTAGTTAAATCCAATGTGAATGAATTAAATATGATTAAAATTGAAAATCAATTCAACGAAAGGATTTACTAAAGAACTAGTGATTATTTTGGAAATAGAAAACTGATAAATTTATATAATAGTTTAAATTGGAATTTTTGAATTATTATAACCGGTTTAAATTGAAGATTTGAAAAGTGTTAATAAAATATTGAAATTGTATAAGTGTTAAAAGTGAAATATTTAATGGATTTCATTAGTGAATGGAAATTATAGAATTAAGATTGTGAAGTTATAAAAATGAATCGATGTTGCGAAATAAAAGAATTTATAAGTAATTTACTTGTAAATTATAATTCTGATATAAAATTGAGTTATAAAGGAATGGGTTAATAAAGCAATTTTTATAAATTGAAGTCTTTATAAATAGAAATGAAATTTATAAACGTTGTTTATAAATTCGAAACTGACTTATTTTGATAAGTAAAATCTTTATAGTTTGTTAAAAGATGTATATTCACAATTTTGGACCGTGAATATATTATTGAATAAAATGGACATGTTTGGAAAATCGATATTTTAAAACGAAGTAAATTGTTTTAAAAGATGTTTTCAAAGGCATTGAATATCGAAACCATAGATTTCAACATTCATTGTTGAAATAGACGTTTTCGAATATAAGGAAATAATGGACTATAACACTGTTGTTATAGTAAATGATTTCCGAAAGGAAATGTTTTGTATAGTATTGGGATTTATACATCTATCTAAATTTCGAATCCCTATACTAGTGATTTTAAGTTGTCGTAACGATGTTTTACGTAACATTCGTTTTAACTCAAATAAATATGTAAAAGAGAATGATTTCCTTAAAGAATGAAATATATACTTAATTTTGATTTAAGTATATCGAATATTTTCAAATGTTGAAAATAAAATGGATTTGTGAATTACTTATTTTTAAATAAGTATGGAAATGTTTTTCCAAATATGAAATGTTGTGAATATATTCCGTAAGGAATAAATGATTTGAAATTCATTTTTGAAGTCGAAGTTGAAAAGTTAAATGAGAAATTTGAACAATTTGTTCAATTTGGAATTTTTCAAAAAGATTGAATCGTTGAGTTAAAATTGAGTTTAACTTCGACATCAAAGACAATATAAGTTGAGCTTTGAATTTCAGATGATGATTTGGATTGTATGTCTAACATTGTGAATTGATGACATAGCAATTGATCTCTATTAAATATATATCTGTTGGTGGCGGAGAATTTATTCTCTTAGCTTAACACCCTTCTCTGAGACGTACGAGCTCAGAGGTTATATATCGATAGACATCAATTCTGTGTTGAGAATTGACGATGTAACATATTATTCAAATCGAATGTGAAAGTCGATAATAAAATGGAATTATGAATATGAATTAGGTTTGAGATAACCTTAAATTTCCAAATCGACTTAGAGGAAAATTTTGAAATCCTCTATTTTGTTATGAATATGAGATATGTAAGTTTTAGAACTTATATATATGAATACGGTAAATTTGAAACCGTTAGTTTAGAAAGACATTGTTATGGAAATCTTATGTATGTTTACATGGATATGATATGTACGAAATGTGAAATGAAAGTACTACATATATGATATTATGTTTTCTAAACTGAGGATATGGAAAAGTACCTTCCATTTATTATTAGAGAAGGTATTGGAACTCGTGAAGAGTGTCCATTTGAAATTCGTAGCTACGTAGAATTTACATTTAGTCAGAGTACTATTTGAATCGGAAATCCTTCGCGATAGATTATCGCGATGAGATTAGATTGATTGATGATTAGCGTAATTTGAGGGGCGAGATGCCCACAGTTACAAGCGATTCCACTGGGATAGTGGCGCAACCGCCGGGTAAACTGCAATCTAATGCCAGGCGAAATTTGAGGGGCGTGATGCCTACAGACACGAGCGATTCTACTGGGATAGTAGCGTAACCGCCGTGTGTACTGCAATCTATGGCGACAACCATGGCGAAATTTAAGAGATGAGAAATCTACAGCCACAAGCGACTCTACTGGGATAGTAGCGTAACCGCCGGGTGGAATTGTAATCCATGGGGGAACGTGCTTTCCATATCCATTTTTAAAAGAATTTTTAAAAGTATTTTCACTGGGAATTGAAGCAAGTATGTTTAGTACTTGGAGATTTTTAGACCTGCGCCTGGCCAGCGTATGCCTAATGTCTGTGAGAACGAAGATGGACTTGTTAAATTTCGAGTTAGCAAGTATTTTCAGACTGTAAATAGCAAATCAATGATTTGAAATTAAAATTACGAAATTCCTACATAATGAACTAAGGAAGAGGATCTTTGAAATGTTTTGAAAGTCCACAGCTTTGGAAGAAATATATTATATAAATCTCTAATGTGAAGAATTTTAAGTTTGAATCTGGGTTATAAATTGAGAAATTTGGTAAAAGACTTTTGGGTTTTGATTTTTGAAAATCAATGAACAAAAGAGAAGTTAAACAAAACTAATGAGATTAAACAAATGAAATGAATCCTATATTCATTTATTTGTAATAAGTTTTAAGTTTAGTAAAAATTGACTAGAGTATAAATATCGATGAAATTTTAACAACTTTTCCTTTTCGTGGACGAAAAGTTTTTAAGGAGGGGAGTTTGTAACGACCCTGAATTTTGAACAATTTAAATTGAAAATATTTAATTAATTTTAAATATTTGAACGATGATTTGACTTGAATTTCAAATTATCAGAAGGAATTGGCGATTTAATTTTTGAATTTAATCTATTGAAAGTTGAATAAAATTTGAATCTTCAATTTTAAGCCGGTTAAAAATAATTTAAAGGCTTAGAAAATTCATATTGATAATACTGAAGATAATAGAAGCTTCAGAATGGAATTTGAAAGCGATTTGTTCAGTTTTGAAATTTTATCGTTTGAAATTGAATTTAAAAATAGCCTTCCGAGGTACAGTCTCAGAATTTGACGAAACCAACTCCATTGGGTCCGTAATATTGAATTATTACCGGATTTCAATTTTCGTATCTATCGGAATTGTTTTATGAACATACGGCGTATAAACGCGTAGAAAATCTATTCGGATTCAATTTAAATTTCGGTGATAACCGGGGTTTTCGCATCGATTTGATATCATTGTTAAACGATTTCTCTGCTAGTTAATTGCTTATAGGAGCTTCGATTCGAATTGGAATTCGTTTAATAAAAATTGTTGTTGGAATTTTTGAATCGGTTAGAATACTTTTGGAAGAAAACAAGAAAAAATTGTTAAAGGGTTTTGGGCTTTAAAATTTTATCTCGGCCCATTCATTTTGATTAATACCCTATACACGCCGTTTCCCCTTTCATTCACAAACCCTAAACCTAAAACAGACGAGAAGAAAAATAGTGGCGGCTTCGTTTTCCTCCATTTTCAGCTACGCCTTAAATCACGTCCAACCATACCTTTAATCGTGCTACCCACGAAACCCTCCTCTCATTTCATTCGTAAACCTAAAGCAATCGAAAAAAAAATGGCGGCTTTGATCTCGTCTCGTTTGATCTGGAAAATTAGGGCTTTGGCTCTTTGATTCTTTGTCGCTTTGAATTGGGGCTTCGAGACCTTCGTATTGGCGTCGCTGGAAAGGGCCTCGGCGTTCGTTCGACTTCCGTTCCTTGCTCGCGACCACTTCAAGCGAAGGTGAGTGGATAACCGCTCACATCTAATTCCAGCTCAAGTTATTCGTGTTCGATTTTCGTTTGGATGCTCGTTCGTAAGTATATGTTGGTGTTCAAATTGTCTTTGGCCATTTTTGGTATCGAGAATTTCTCGTTGACCTCGATATGCTTCCATGACTTCGGTCACTATGATTTTGTGTGTTGCTAATTCCTTGATTTTCATTTGACTCTGTTGGCCACCATGGTGTCGGCTTATGATTTTTTATTCTGTACACTTTTCAGAGCAAAGTAAAAACATGTTTTTTTTTTCTTTTAACACTTTTGCTTTGATTTTATTTTTATTGCCTGTACATGCTTTGATTTATTCTTATTCACTGTACATGCCCATACAATGGTTTGGTACCTTTTACATGAATATATTTTATCACCTATACATATTTTAATCTTAAAGAGATGTTGCTTTGGTATTCAAATTGTTGCTTTAATTGAGAAAGGCAGTAACGTGAATTCTGTTCTGTGCTTCAATTCATGTATCACCATGACCTTTTTAAACTGGATTTTATCACTTGGCTTCGAGTTTTGTAACTCTGATGTTTCGATATACCGTTGTGTCACCTTATATGTGTATTCATGTATACTTGAGCCCTGCAGCATTGAAACTGCACTGTGCCTTGTTCTTGGTCGTTGCTGGACTTGTTTCTTGATCATATTAACTAATTTGATTTTTGATGTCTGTAGCCTTTGTGCTAGATGTTCACTTGATTTCTGAATTTCCTTCGTAATGCTTCATGCATTTGAGTGTGTGACCATACATGGATATACGTATGTGTTGCCCCATAAATGTTGCACTGTTTTCCTGAGTTTGTTCTAATCTATGAAATTAATACTGTCCAGTTACAGTATTAAATATAAATGTACAATTCGTACATTCATGTTTTGGAAACTGTTTGCACCCAGTTGCATTCTAGTCTTCATACATATGTATGCAGTCACGTATGTATATACATAAATTGATATGTATATATGTATGTTTGAATTGCATTTTTTTTCTTTTGAAGTTACTGACTTGGTTTGGTTTCATCCTCACTTCAGTCCTTGATTACTAGGTTGCATTGTAACATATGCCTATATGCTGAGTGTCACTGCATCTTGAACTTCACTGGAACTTGCGCCTTATTGCTATTCATTTTATATATGTTGACTTGAGCTACTCCTGATTGCTCTCACTTTGGAATTTCTCGAACTCTGATCTGTGATTTTTGACTTGAGTGTATTTGAATTACATTCAGTAGTTGCCTTCACTGTAGTCTAGTTCAATTGGATTTGAGCCTGACTTTGATGTTGCCTGCATTCATGCGTTTGATATTTCAGTCTAATAATCTTCACTCTGTATGAAAAGAGTTTCACCTGACACCATACATGTAGACTTATACATGATCATAAGTTTGATTTATTACTGGTTCATTTGGAGTTGCCATCTTCTGACTTGTTTGCCTGAACTGTTGATGACGTCTTAGTTCATCTAGACGTGTATTAGTCGCCAGTTTCTTTTGCATGTTGAACTAACTCATGTAGACAGTGATCCCTAGGTACATTTAACTGTTATCATTTGAGTTTGTTCATGTTGTCATTCTTTGATCTGCATCATGATATTCTTGGTTGGATGGTCTCGGATCTTGTAGATAATTCACTCAGTCTCCTTTGCATTATAGTCTGCATTCATACTGAAGTATTTTGTTATCACTGTTTCACGCTGTCTGTGATTTACCACTGTCTTCACTTGAGTTGCAGTTTTACCCTTGTTCCTTGTGGTGACTTTATATTCGGTGGTGGCGAGGCGGTGCACGCGTGCGTGCACTGCAGCCACCCAAAAATCGACAGTTTTGAATTGATATTTCTTTGTGTCGTGATGCATTGATCTTCTATGCCGTATTGGCGAGGCCGTACACGCGTGCGTGTACGGCAGCCAATAACACTGTTTATCTCTGTTGATGATTTAAATCTGTTGATTTATTGTTTAACACTGTTTAGTGTTAAAATTTTCGTTATCCGATTTCTTTGTTAAAAGAGTCGGATAGACGAGAATTATTTTGACTGTCGTCTATTTAAATTATTATTGCCTCTATGCACTAATAAACTGGTTTGAATTAGACTGACCTGTGTATTATTTTCTTTTGAATATAATACTCGGGTCAGACCGAGTATTTTTACAGCTTGAAGATTTTCGAGCAGCGAAGTTAGAGAGAGAGTAAAGAATCACTTTAGTTTTCAGAAGAAAATTGTATTTTAAAAATATTCCGCTGTATCAATTTAATATATTGTATAAACTCTGATGTATTCTAAAAAGATTTATAGTAATGAAATAAATTCTCATTCGTTTTAATTCATTGTTATTATTCTGTGTTTCTGTGGCTGATTCTGTTTAAACCTTATAAACTAAATAACAATTCGTCTTTTTGAACGTTTCGAGTTGGTTTAATTACCGACTGGAGGCGGTCAAAAGGGGGAATGTTACAATAATAGAGTGATTTAGTACCTTTGTTAACGTCCTTACTTAAGGAATCATTTCATTATCAAATCCATCATTTCATATTTTCAAATTAAACATATTTTGTATTTAATAATCCTTGTGTAACGACCCGTAATTTTTCCACTTTGAAAATGGGATATTTAATTATTTTAAATATTCAAATGTAGAATTTTCAAACTTAAACAATAAAGTTTTATATGATAAATAAGAATGACAAACTTATTTTTGATATTGAATAAAGATTTAGGATTTCCATTGTAAAATGACAAAAGTCGAATTCCAATAAAGTAGGATAAATATTCGAGAAATTTGTTTAAAGGATAAATAATTCCTTTTAAATATATATTTAATCAATATCAAACTCATTTGATAATAATAGTAATTTAATTTATAATGGTTTGATAAATATATAAAACCCGTTCTATAAAAGTTGATAAATTTCGTCGTATATCGATAAATCGATATCGTATTTTTATAAATAGATTTGGATATTGTTTTATATTATTTTATAAGTCAAATATGCTTGTTTTAATTATTTAAAGATAATAATAAATCAATTTTGAAGTTTGGTTTACATGAATAAATAGTTTAACAAAAACGTCAAAATGTGACCGGAAAACGTTTTGTCGAAAATCAACGTTTTGTCGATTAAAAGTTGCCACAACATTGTCGCACCTTTGTTAACATGTTTTAACATATATATTACACATTTTAGTAACTAAACATGTTTACTTTTACTAATTATGATTAGGAAACTTCTAGAACATCATTAAGAAAAGTAAGTAAGTTTAAAAAAAGTCAAAAGTAAACATCAAATCCAAATCACATCAAAATCCAACAAAATAATTAATTTTCTTTACTTAATATTTAAGTGACTAAGACATAAAGTAAGAAGTGAAATGATGATGTTAAGGGTTGAAAAAATAGAGCTTACTTTAGTTTGAAGTAAGGGTGTTTTGGTAATTTGATAAGAGGTTAAATTTGTAAAATTTCATTCCTTACTTTTTCTATAAATACTTACCTCCTTCTTCACTTTCATTCACATTTCTTCTTCTTCTTATCTCAAGCTTCTTCAACTTCTTCCTCTTCTCTTTAGCTTCTAAGCCATAGAAATTTTTTAGAAAGAAATAATGTTAAAATATTTAAAAAATATTCAAAATAAATCAATGTTCATTCTCTTCAAATCAAACTCATCTTTTTTTTATATTTTACCTCTTCTTCTCTCAGCTATAACTTCTTCAAAACAAAATCAAAATACAAAATTATTTCTTGAAATCATGTATTATTCCATTGGCTACAACTTTCATGTTGATCACATTTTCTCAATCTAAACTTAACTATAACAAAAATCCACTTCTTTCCAGTGCATTCTCTGGCCCAGTTTTTAAGATAGAGAATAGCCTATTTTGTTTTGATCACAACATGATCATAACTGATCCAAATTAAGAAATTCTTTTTTTCAAATCATATGAAATTCTAGTGATTACAACTTTTATGCTGATCATTCTTTCCAGTTTTGAGTTTTTCTATACCCGAAACTCAATTATTTGAAGTGCATTTTCAGGCTTCATTTTTGTCAATCCAACAATACCTCTTCTTCATTCTATCATATCTTCCTTAAAAAAACTTGGATTCAAATGATTCTTTTATTCAAATTCAAGAGAAAAGAACTTTCATCAACTTTTTAGTTAAAAATATTTCTAAATTTTGAGATATAGAGGGCCTAAAATAAGATACAAGATAACCTATTTTTCGGATCAAAATCTTGGGAATTCAAGTTCAAAGCTCTATCGCTTTGTAACGACCCGTAAATTTTTAACTGTTTTAATAACGTAATTTGTTAAAATTTTGTGAAATTTTAAACGATAAAAAAATGCTAATAAAGATGATAGAATAATAAGTTAATTGAATGAGATGAATATAATAAATTTTGTTCTGAAAGAATTAACAAATTGAAATTAGATCAACTTGGGGAAATACCTAAAATTTAAACCAATTATTGAATATAAAATCATTTAAATTGAAATTTATATGGTTTAAATTAATATATATAGTTTAAATATATGTAATAAGATATATTAGGTGGAATAAACTCAATAATGATTTGGGATAAATGAGTTAAATTTGTTGAATGAAATATGAGTATAATAAATGATTATACAAATTGATGATTTAGAAATTGTTAATTGAGTATGACTAGATAATAAGATAATGAATCTAGAAATAGATGGATTGATTTGACTTAAGTGAACTCAGATGGATTAGACCAAATGTGGAATATTAATTAGTTTAATTATAAATTTATATGGTTTTAAATTTATTGTTTATTTCGAATATCAAAATCCATTCTTTCTTTCTGGCTATTTCGATTCTCCTACCTCCTTCCTTTTCGGAGACGAAAAGTTTTGAGTGGAGGAGACTGTAAAACCCGTAAATTTTTAACTGTTTTAATAACGTAATTAGTTGAAATTTTGTGAAATTTCAAACGATAAAATTTTGTAATAAAAATTTGATATTTGGAATGCGTCTAGTTAAACATAGCAACTGGTAAATTTTCATCCGAAAATATGAAAGTTTATTTCCTGTGTAATTTTTATTTCAATTTAATCAGTTAGTAATTGATGAAAATAAAATGTTTTCAAAACCTAAATATTTTTATACAGAAAAATTCTAAAACATCTTCTGACTAAGACGTAATTTTTCATTTTTCCAAATTTGGACTTCTTTAGCTCCGTCGATCTTATTTTTCTGCATTTTTGCTGCATTTTCCGCTAGTAGAAATTTCGAATTTTTATAATTCAATCGTACTGCTAATATCTGTATACTATTTTGATCGTCTCGTCGTACTGATCTCTACGGTATATTCACTTCTGTGTTTCGGTATCCGGAACATGACAGAACTCGCGTAACGGATAACCGTATCAATGCTTGTTATTTTGAACCTTATCTTTCTTTTGCCTTTTCGTTAGCCAACCTGGAAACCAACAACCATCTGTTCCATTTTTCCAGAATTTATTGCTAAATTTATTTTTCCTGGATTCATGGGCTGGCTGTCACTATTCTAACTAGCAATAGCTGGCATCCAATCACCTCAATCTATTAATTGCCTGTGCGTTCATTTGGGTCTCTTCGTTTCTTTATTGTTCTTGATTCATAAGTTTATATTATAACGTTATACATATTTATTTTCCTACTGTAACTTGTTTGCTCCTCCTCCATATTTCTCATTCCTTCTTTTCTCTAGAACCCAACTTGCTCTGTGAAAAAAATCAAACAAAGCTATGCCTGTAACTTTCACCTAACCCGATTCTTCCACCCTCCTCATATTTCCCTATCTCGGCCTGGAACCACTGCCGAGCTTCCACCACCTGCTTTCTTTCCTCACGCAAGGCACAGCTCGCCCTACGCTCCACCACCGGCCTGCAACCACCACCGACTTGCTCCAACGCCAAGACCCAGAGCACGTGCCCCCTCACCTGACTACATTTCCACACCACCTTGCCCCGCCTATCACCCAGCCACCCGAACACCATCGGCCGCTTCAACCGAATAGCCTTCCTTCCCTTAGCCCGGAATAGCCTGGCCGAACCTTCCCCTACCAAAGAAGCAACCCATCGCCTCACCTAATGCAGCTAACCCGACAGCCGTGAACCACCCGAGCACATTCCCATCAAAGCTCCTCTGTGCGATGACCTTCCTTCACCGAAACCCACTTTGGCCTCTGTCCTCCCCTTTGCCGCCGACCACCACCTCTCGACAACAAGCCACCACAATGCTCCACCTCCATTGAAGCCCGCATCTCCTTGCTGCGGTGTTCCTAAGCCTCCTCAGTAAGCATGTATATAGAAGGTGAAGTTTTGTACACCTGTACAGTCATGTATACTAGTTGCATAGTTTCTGTAGCTCGATCCTTCCTTTGTTGCTTGTGTGCCGTACGGAACTACCCCTTTTCTCTACCATTTTATACCTTTCTAGTATTACATATATAGTTATATACTTATTTTATATAAAATATTAGTTATATACAATGATCTGTTGTTTATAATATGAGTTATATAATTTACGAGTTTATGCAAGTTATATATTTTATATACGTGATGCGTTTTATAGAGGTTATATATATTGTATACGTGATTTTGATTTTCCATACATATATTATGTATATATTTTAAGATCTGATGTATATTTATATTATATATATTCTTGTGGTATTAATAGGCATGTAGAAGTATATGTTAGTATATACATAGTATATTGGCTTTGAGAAATGATTTCATGCAGTGTATATATATTGATTTTTGAATTAGATTTTTATAAAGGTCTCATTTGATTTTTTTTCCATAATATATAAATCCTGACGTGGTCATTTAAGTATAAACTATTGATATTTTGATAGTTAGAGATATATAGAGAACTTTAAAATACATTATATATATACACACTCTTTGTTGTTTAAATATAATCTGTAGGTACGGGAAGTCTAAGGGACATTATATCTATGAGACTATGTACATAGATTTGAAGCATAAGTATTTTATTAAAGTATACTTGGATCCCACTTTTGAAGTATATATAAGTATTCGTTTTAAGTATAATATATATATATCTTTGATTTCTAATATTTGGGTTTTAAGAATAATGATTTTAAAATTTCATATTATTTTAATATTTGTCTTAAATTAAAAATATTGAATATATATATAGTATAATAATAATGTATATATTTTCAGTTTATATCAAAAATTGATTTGATTTGTTTCATCGATTCTTGTTATCAGCTTTGTCCGCCAAACTTGTGCCAACCTTGCTTTGCTTTGCAATTCATGTTTGGATTCGTAACTCAATTCCAGTGTCTGTTTCTCTGAGCATATTAGTGTCATCTCCTGATCTCTCTAGCCTCAAAAGGTGAGCAAATCACTCACAATTAATATTCTTTTATTTATTAAATTTGATTTCAATTGAAACGACAATTGAAATATGCTGCTGTTAGTTATTTACACTGTTTTACCTGTATCAGTTCACCTGTGACATTTGACACCACTATCTGTTATTTATACAATGATAATTCAGTTTGGTTGATAATGATTGATTGTTTGATGTTGACATTGGACGTTAAATTGTTAATGTGTAAGTGATAAATAATTTGAAATTGAAATTGACGTAGGATAGTTAGATTTGATATATGCTAAATTTGATTAGATGACATTTGCATAATAGGACCTTATTTAAATGTTAGATTAATTGACACGTAGAAATTTGATTATGTACACCTTGAACCATTGAATGTATGTTGTAAAATTGATGTAGTATGAAATTGGATAATAGATATCAATTGAAGAACCGTATAAATATTAGTGTAATAATCTTTAATCCACCTGAAATGATAGTGTAGATTCTAGAAATAATTATATTAATTTGCACAAACAACAATGTGAATTAATACGATTATTTCGGGATTATTTGAATGTACTATTGGATTGTTGTTGATGTTTGCTATTGCTTGTTTATTTACTTTGACACCATCCCAGTTATCACACTGCAAGTTCCCTTTGCTATGCTTTGATTTTGAATTGAAATGGAATCAGGTTGAAATGATAAATACCCAAATTTAACTTTGACTTAGGGTAGAGAATTAAATAAAACCCGATTGGTCAATGATTTGATTTAAAAATAAAATAAAGATTTTATTTGAATAAATGATAAGTTTCTGAAATAAAGTTGGAATTTGGAACTTTAATAAAGGAAAATGTTAATATGTAATAATCTGAATCAAAATATTAACATAGTAGTTGAAGAAAGAACGTTGTTTTAAAATTAATTATTTAATAATTAAATTTGGAATTATTAATAATTAAGTTTTGAAATTAGTTAATAATTAAGTTTTGAAATTATTTAATAATTAAATAAGATTGAATTATTTAATAATTAAATTAAATCAAATTCTTCATTAAGTGAAATTGAACTTCTTGAATAAGTGAAACTAAGTTTCATTATTAACTGAGTTTTGAAATTTGTAATTAAGTAAATAAATAAATGAAATTGAATTTCTTTAACAAGAAATAAAAATGTGATTTATTGAAATTAATGTAAGACTTGTAATTTAAAGAATTGATTTGACGAATCTAATATAATTCAATTTGATGTTTTGGTATAATGAAGTTGAACTTAAGTAATTGATTTAATGAATTGGAAATTTAATAGAAATTGTTTTGAATGACAAATTTACTTAACGAATATTGAATGAAATCGATAAATGAATTTAAATTGATTTGAATGTTAAATTAAATTAATTTAATTGATTTCGGAATGAAACTTATATACGAATTTAAATGAATATTGGAATGGTTTTAAATAAAAATTGGAATTGTATTATAAGATTTTGAATGGTAATTTGGAAGTTTTGAAACGTAAATTATGGAAATTGATTTAGAAAGATAAATGAAATGTTGGTTTACAATTTCTATTTGAAATTGAATTTGATTTGGTTTTGAAATATATTAAACGACCAATCGGTGTAATAATTATGAAAGTTATTAAAGAGACCAGAATCGGTTAGGGACATACTCACTGTCTAAACCGAAAACCACTTTAATAACTATACACGGAGTATGATCCAGAATGAAGTGGTTGGAATGATATACGTGATGACTGAAGAAAGAGAACGATAATGGATAGCCTTGACACTTGTGTCAAATTGGAAATGACTAAAACAGGAGCCGTGCCGGGCCAAATGGGGTTAGCTGCCTCGAGCGAACACACTTCTTCGAAAACTACTCATTACTTGTTGTCGATTGGTGCACCCTTGATTTTGGGAGTGTTGTTTCGCGGTGTTGCGATCGCTGCGGCGATGCATTCTCACCAGTCCGGATCAGGCAAACGGTAGTTTCACTACCTTGGGTATTGCCTCTTGTGCCTTGTCATACTTGGATCCCTATATACGCGACCACTACGATTTCTTTTGTGTTATACCTATGGAGTACTCTCTGATAGCCCACTAGTTTACGGTGGAGTTTACAGTGCTGTATAGACTATAACGCTTATATAAAATGCGTTAATGGGGATAATGGTAACGCCTTAACACTATTTTGATACTTTATATTACTGATAGGCATTATCTACTTATCGTACACTACTACATAGTAGATAGTTTAACGGACCCTTAAAGGATGGTTATTCCAAACATCCTTTGAGTTACTTGTATTTCAATTGCTATTTCACTTGAGTTGGATTTATTGATATGAGAATGTTAATCCTGACTCGAGTGTTTTGTGTTTTGCTTTACGCTCGGGTCAGACCGAGTGTACCAGTATTCGAGACTCACCTTTGAAGTTGGAGCTTTGCTTGAAGATCTAGCCATCTATTCTGCTTTCAGTATTCGATGATTCCAGTGATGTATTCTTATTTGTATCTGATGTATCGTGTTACTCTTCCGTCGTATCTGGTTTAACTCTGATGTAACTTATATATTTATATAGTAGCTTCATGAACTACTATCTTTTTTTTCTGCTGCATTTATTACTCTGTGTCTGTGATCTGTGATTATTTATTTACTGTATATGTTCGGTTTTGCCAAATTTAAATTAACAATTCGGTATTTTGAATTATTCAAGTCCGACATGTGCGGATGCGAATAGTCCAAAATAGTGGGTCGTTACAGTTGGTATCAGAGCTTTGGTAGCTCTAGTCAAAACTTAGTATATATGGTAAATGTATTTACAGAATCACTTCCATCCAAGTTTAAATCTCGTCCTTCTTGACTCGATTCCTTTGGATTTTGAAACGTTCCCTGCGGTTTCAAAATTCATTCGTGTCCCTCACTATTTGTCTTCTTTCAATTCTGGAGCATCCCATAACCCCACTTCGAATAACCCTATAATGAATCGGCGGTCTCGCCAAACTTCGAATGATTTATAAAGGGGTGAAACTCCTTTACAATAGGCATTGATTTACCAAAGATTTCTGTATCCTCGGTTTACAATGTTGTCTATCTCCTGCTATGTCTAAATTCTATCCCTTGACATCCGATGCCGATTTTGCCTAAGAATTCTGCATTGATCTCATTCTTGAAGTCACGGTCAACCCGGTTAAGGTTGCCGCGATTTAATTAACTTATCCATCTTCCTATTTGTTATTTAAATCATCTTATCTTTGTTTCGAACCTATCTTCGAATCAAAATTCTCTTTGATTTGAGTCCATCAAATTTGAATCTCTATCCTTGCTTTGAAATCCATTCTTGTATCATCGAGCGAGGAAGTGTATTTGAAATAAATATAAAATGTTTTATAGTGTAGTTTGAGTTGTTGATGTTGATTTGGGTTTTCGATCGGTTCGTCTGATCAACGCTATCGATAGGATTTCCAAAACACTTGAACAGAGCAAACTAACACAGTATTATTTTCAAATTTGGTAAATGAAATAAATTTGTATGAATATATTATAAATATATATAAGTAAAATTTTCTGAAATTTAATAAGTTAATTAACTTGGTTGTTGAAATGATAATAATTGATTATCACTTATTGTTCTATAAACGAATTTTTAAACATGGATTATAAACTGATTTGAAATTTAAATGAATTTAAATTTTAGAATTTGAGAATTTAATTTCCAGTGATTTCAAGCTTTGGTTTTTAAATTTTTAAAATGTATATTATTGAAGGTATTTTCAAATAGAAACCGTTTTCAAAGAATTTTAAAATGTTGAAATCAGTGCTCTTCTCTTTGTCGCTGGAAAATAATTTCGGTGATGGCGGCCGCATCATCGACATTCATTTTCGAGTTTCAAAATGGAGAGACCATTCTGTAGCTTTGCTACAGTTTTGTTTGGAAAAATATTTTAATTTGAATTTCTTAAGTATGACTTGATTTATAAATATATATGGGTATATTATTTTAAATGTAATTTGATTTAATATATATAGTATATACATAATTATCTCTAAAGGGTTTGAAATTAAACGGAAATTTAATTCTTAAAATTATGTTTAAGGATGTTTTCAATTATAAATAAAGCTAAATTTTGGATAAATATTTAAACTTGAAGTAATTGAATTTGAAAATTTTATTTGTATAGTACTAAATTGCATTTCAATATAACTTACCTAAATTATTCAGAAGTTAAAATGTAATTGGATAATATACAATATAAAATGATTTTATAAATAAAATTTGAGTGTTTATAATAAATGTTATACACTTAGATTTTAATTATAAATTAAAAAAATGCTAATAAAGATGATAGAATAATAAGTTAATTGAATGAGATGAATATAATAAATTTTGTTCTGAAAGAATTAACAAATTGAAATTAGATCAACTTGGGGAAATACCTAAAATTTAAACCAATTATTGAATATAAAATCATTTAAATTGAAATTTATATGGTTTAAATTAATATATATAGTTTAAATATATGTAATAAGATATATTAGGTGGAATAAACTCAATAATGATTTGGGATAAATGAGTTAAATTTGTTGAATGAAATATGAGTATAATAAATGATTATACAAATTGATGATTTAGAAATTGTTAATTGAGTATGACTAGATAATAAGATAATGAATCTAGAAATAGATGGATTGATTTGACTTAAGTGAACTCAGATGGATTAGACCAAATGTGGAATATTAATTAGTTTAATTATAAATTTATAAGGTTTTAAATTTATTGTTTATTTCGAATATCAAAATCCATTCTTTCTTTCTGGCTATTTCGATTCTCCTACCTCCTTCCTTTTCAGGGACGAAAAGTTTTGAGTGGAGGAGACTGTAAAACCCGTAAATTTTTAACTGTTTTAATAACGTAATTAGTTGAAATTTTGTGAAATTTTAAACGATAAAATTTTGTAATAAAAATTTGATATTTGGAATGCGTCTAGTTAAACATAGCAACTGGTAAATTTTCATCCGAAAATATGAAAGTTTATTTCTTGTGTAATTTTTATTTCAATTTAATCAGTTAGTAATTGATGAAAATAAAATGTTTTCAAAACCTAAATATTTTTATACAGAAAAATTCTAAAACATCTTCTGACTAAGACGTCATTTTTCGTTTTTCCAAATTTGGACTTCTTTAGCTCCGTCGATCTTATTTTTCTGCATTTTTGCTACATTTTCCGCTAGTAGAAATTTCGAATTTTTATAATTCAATCGTACCGCTAATATCTGTATACCATTTTGATCGTCTCGTCGTACTGATCTCTGCGGTATATTCACTTATGTGTTTCGGTATCCGGAACGTGACAGAACTCGCGTAACGGATAACCGTATCACTGCTTGTTATTTTGAACCTTATCTTTCTTTTGCCTTTTCGTTAGCCAACCTGGAAACCAACAACCATCTATTCCATTTTTCCAGAATTTATTGCTAAATTTATTTTTCCTGGATTCACGGGCTGGCTGTCACTATTCCAACTAGCAATAGCTGGCATCCAATCACCTCAATCTATTAATTGCCTGTGCGTTCATTTGGGTCTCTTCGTTTCTTTACTGTTCTTGATTCATAAGTTTATATTATAACGTTATACATATTTATTTTCCTACTATAACTTGTTTGCTCCTCCTCCATATTTTTCATTCCTTCTTTTCTCTAGAACCCAACTTGCTCTGTGAAAAAAAATCAAACAAAGCTATGCCTGTACCTTTCACCTAACCCGATTCTTCCACCCTCCTCATATTTCCCCATCTCGACCTGGAACCACTGCCGAGGTTCCACCACCCGCTTTCTTTCCTCACGCAAGGCATAGCTCACCCTACGCTCCACCACTGGCCTGCAACCACCACCGACTTGCTCCAACGCCAAGACCCAGAGCACGTTCCCCCTCACCTGACTACATTTCTACACCACCTTGCCTCGCCTATCACCCAGCCACCCGAACACCATCAGCCGCTTCAACCGAACAGCCTTCCTTCCCTTAGCATGGAATAGCCTAGTCGAACCTTCCCCTACCACCGAAGCAACCCATCGCCTCACCTAATGCAGCTAACCCGACAGCCGTGATCCACCCGAGCACATTCCCATCACAGCTCCTCCACGCGATGACCTTCCTTCACCGAAACCCACTCTGGCCTCTGTCCTCCCCTTTGCCGCCGACCACCACCTCTCGACAACAAGCCACCACAATGTTCCACCTCCATTGAAGCCCGCATCTCCTTGCTGCCGTGTTCCTAAGCCTCCTCAGTAAGTAAGTATATAGAAGGTGAAGTTTTGTACACCTGTACAGTCATGTATACTAGTTGCATAGTTTCTATAGCTCGATCCTTCCTTTGTTGCTTGTGTGTCGTGCAGAACTACCCTTTTTCTCTACCATTTTATACCTTTCTAGTATTACATATATAGTTATATACTTATTTTATATAAAATATTAGTTATATACAATGATCTGTTGTTTATAATAAGAGTTATATAAGTTACGAGTTTATGCAAGTTATATATTGTATATACGTGATGCGTTTTATAGAGGTTATATATATTGTATACGTGAGTTTGATTTTCCATACATATATTATGTATATATTTTAAGATCTGATGTATATATATATTATATATATTCTTGTGGTATTAATAGGCATGTAGCAGTATATGTTAGTATATACATAGTATATTGGCTTTGAGAAATGATTTCATGCAGTGTATATATATATTGATTTTTAATTAGATTTTTATAAAGGTCTCATTTGATTTTTTTTTCCATAATATATAAATCTTGACGTGGTCATTTAAGTATAAACTATTGATATTTTGATAGTTAGAGATATATAGAGAACTTTAAAATACATTATATATATACACACTCTTTGTTGTTTAAATATAATCTGTAGGTACGGGAAGTCTAAGGGACATTATATCTATGAGACTATGTACATAGATTTGAAGCATAAGTATTTTATTAAAGTATACTTGGATCCCACTTTTGAAGTATATATAAGTATTCGTTTTAAGTATAATATATATCTTTGATTTCTAATATTTGGGTTTTAAGAATAATGATTTTAAAATTTCATATTATTTTAATATTTGTCTTAAATTAAAAATATTGAATATATATATATAGTATAATAATAACGTATATATTTTCAGTTTATATCAAAAATTGATTTGATTTGTTTCATCGATTCTTGTTATCAGCTTTGTCCACCAAACTCGTGCCAACCTTGCTTTGCTTTGGATTTCATGTTTGGATTCGTAACTCAATTCCAGTGTCTGTTTCTCTGAGCATATCAGTGTCATCTCCTGATCTCTCTAGCCTCAAAAGGTGAGCAAATCACTCACGATTAATATTCTTTTATTTATTAAATTTGATTTCAATTGAAACGACAATTGAAATATGCTGCTGTTAGTTATTTACACTGTTTTACCTGTATCAGTTCACCTGTGACATTTGACACCACTATCTGTTATTTATACAATGATAATTCAGGTTGGTTGATAATGATTGATTGTTTGATGTTGACATTGGACGTTAAATTGTTAATGTGTAAGTGATAAATAATTTGAAATTGAAATTGACGTAGGATAGTTAGATTTGATATATGCTAAATTTGATTAGATGACATTTGCATAATAGGACCTTATTTAAATGTTAGATTAATTGACACGTAGAAATTTGATTATGTACACCTTGAACCATTGAATGTATGTTGTAAAATTGATGTAGTATGAAATTGGATAATAGATATCAATTGAAGAACCGTATAAATATTAGTGTAATAATCTTTAATCTACCTGAAATGATAGTGTAGATTCTAGAAATAATTATATTAATTTGCACAAACAACAATGTGAATTAATACGATTATTTCAGGATTATTTGAATGTACTATTGGATTATTGTTGATGTTTGCTATTGCTTGTTTATTTACTTTGACACCATCCCAGTTATCACACTGCAAGTTCCCTTTGCTATGCTTTGATTTTGAATTGAAATGGAATCGGGTTGAAATTGGATAATAGATATCAATTGAAGAACCGTATAAATATTAGTGTAATAATCTTTAATCCACCTGAAATGATAGTGTAGATTCTAGAAATAATTATATTAATTTGCACAAACAACAATGTGAATTAATACGATTATTTCGGGATTATTTGAATGTACTATTGGATTGTTGTTGATGTTTGCTATTGCTTGTTTATTTACTTTGACACCATCCCTGTGACGACCCTGAATTTTTGTATATTTGAAATTGGAATATTTAATTAATTTTAAATATTCAGAGGTTAATTATAAACTTAAATTTCAAATATCGCTATTATTGAGTAATTTAATAATTAAATTAAATTTATTTGAAGTTGGATAAAATAGTAAATCTGGCATTCTAAGCTAATTAAAAATATTTTGAAAGCTTTAAAAATTCGTAATGATAATACTGAAGATAATAGAATCTTCAGAATGTAATTTCAAACTGTTTTGTTCAGTTTTGAATTATATCGTTTGAATCGATATTTAAAAATATCCCTCCGAGGCACAGTCTCGGAATTCGACGAAACCAGTTTCATTGGATCCGCAATATTGTATTATTATCGGATTTCAAATTTCGTTGCATTCGGAGTAGGCGTGTGATCGTACGATAAGAAAACGTACTGAAATTTATATCGAATTCAATAAATAAAATTTACACATTCAGTCAAGTCAAAACTAATACTGTCATCCTCAAATTGAAGCGTACACGCTTCCCCTTTCTTCAGTAACAAGCCACCTATCACGTACGCAGCTCTTTCACGTTAACTCCACATCACCTTTCCTCTTATCTTCTCTAACACACCTTCTTTCCCCTTTTCGGTTTCAAAATGAAAACAAAATAGTGAATTGTCTCTTTTCAGCCTTCATTGTTCGAATTCAAGTGATTCAAGAAAAAAAAAGGGACGTAGCACAGACAATTCAATCGAAATTGAATTCAACAAACTGGCGGCAGACTTCCTCTTTCCCTCTTCTTATAAATCGAGACCCCCCTCCGTCCTTCTCTAATTGATTTTCCAAAAGCTACCCAAGTAATAAGGGTCGCGAGTGAATCGCGATGAGCCTCACGCGATGTCAGTTCGCAAGGAAAGAGGGCGCGCTAAAATGGGGATGGATATCGCGATTTCTTGAGCTCGACTAGGGCTTCGATTTGTCTATTTCAGGCGAACTCGATCTGATGCGGTGAGGCAAATAAATCAGAGTTTAGAAGGGCCGACGATGTCAAGGCTGGTGGGCGATTTGCAAGGCGGCGTGGTGGTTCATTTCGTATTGGATGTTGAGGTCGCTGAGTGGATTCATGCTCGAGAGTGAGAGGCACAGGTTCCGGCGACGACAAAGGGGGGCTAGGGACAACTCGAGTGATGTTTTGGGTGGCCTCTAGCATAGCCGTGCTGCAGCGTTGGTTCGCAGGGATGTTGGAGGTGGGTGCGTTCGTTAAGGAGAGGGAAGTAAGGTATTCTGTTCTATTTTTTTTTAGACTGTAGAAATTGATATTTAAAAATATATATATATATATATAGAAATGTGAAAGTAAAATTAGATTTCTAAAACCTACCTGGACTATTTCTTTATGCAGTTGAAATGAAGAATAAAAATAAAATACGATTTACCGGTTATTGATAAATTATTTATTTAAGGGGGGTTAATTTGTTTAATTAACTTATACAATTATTTTGGTTACTAGAAATGATTAAAGGAAAATGGGTTTAGAATTTAATTTAACAAATGATAATTAATTGTTCAATTTATTCAACTGTTAATAAATTTTATAATGTTATACAAGGTCAAAAATTGGAAAACCGGGCAATAATGAAGTGGATTACAAATAAAGGCAAAGGTGAGTTAATCTCACTCAGTTGAATTTAAATTTAAATAGTTAAATTTAAATAATTGATTGAATGGTTGAATTGATTTGATATGCTATATATATAGTAGTATATACCAATATATATATATTGGCATATGTATATATTGGAGTTGATATTCCCGCATTATATAGCGGATGAGACCCTATGCGCCGCATAATAGCGGATGATATTTTATAAAACCCATATACCGCGATATTCCACTTTGAAGTGAAATTGGTATTGTGCTAACATCTGTGGATGCAGGGAAACAGGCTGGAGGGATCCAACTGGATTCCTCAAAATATTTAATTTTGTTAAATATTCTGTGATATGATTTTTGATATCCTGTGATGAATTATATGGATAATGGAATGTTATGGTTTGGTTGGACCGATTTGGATAATGCTGAGTTATCAAAATCTCTAGAATAGAAATTTTGAAAGAAATAAAAAAAAAGTAAATTTTTAAGTCAAATAATTCTAATGAATTTGAATAACTTAAATAATGAATTGTAAAAGAAATAAAGAAATTTCTAAATTCGAACAAATATGATTAAAGGGGATTTTGAATTAACATGAGGATAATGAATGTTAAACTAAAGTGATATTATTGGAGAGAATAAAGGAATTATTTTTGAATGTAAGGATTAAATTTAATAAAGGGATAAAGAAGGAATTTTGGAAGTTTTAAATTGATATTTTAAGTTAAAAGGGTTTAACTCAAAATTAAGAAATAAAATCTGAGAGTAAATGTAATTTGAAATAAATGAAGTAAATAAGAAATTTATTTCGAAGTAAAGTAAATGGGAAAATCAATGGGAAATTGATTTGGTTGTTTAAAATTGGAATTTAAAAGAGAAGTGAGATTTTGGAATTTATAAACTGGGTTTATAAAGTAAAATAAAATATCAGGGGATATTTGGAAATATAAATTCAAGGTGGGAATTTATAAAGGGATATGAGTTGGTTTAAAAATAAGTGTTGATTTATTTTTAAAGGATGTGAAGAGAAGTGTATTTCTCTGGATAGCCAAGTACGTTTTTCAAAGCAATGTTAAATATAAGTTAAAAGTTTTAATATGTTTTAAAAAGCATATTTTAGAAAATTGATTATTTCTAAAGGTTAATTTCCAAAGTAAGTATTTTCAAAAATCTATTATTGTAGTAATTATATAAAAGTGATTTGGTATTATGTTTTAAAAAGAGAAAGTTAGTTTATATTTATAAAGTGGTTTCATTTTAAATATTCCTTAAGTATATATTTTAGTAAAGTATTAAAAGTAGTTTTAAACTTCGATGTTATAAAGTATATTGATAATAAAGTGTTTTTAAATTATTTTAAAATCTAAAGTATTTTGTACTTGGTGATTCAGTGAAAATAAATATTTGGGAAATGTATTCCGTAAGCGGAAACTGTTTCAAATGAGCTTTGAAAATTTGGAAATATATCTTGGAAAGATATTTGGGCAAATAAATAATGTGGAAAATTATTTATTTTGTGATGGTTGCTTGTGGATGTTAATTGATAGTTAAATAACCGACTATCAATATTGGCCAAATGCGTTGATCGTTTCGAAGAGACCGGGATCGAGTTTCCGTATACCAGGATTCTAGGTCTGGAGACTCGAATACCACTTCGATTCGGTTTGTACGTTTCGTATAACGTGTTCGGAGTTGAAGATGGAGCAGTGAAGTGCAAGGGCTAGTCGCTACTAATCCTGAGGATATTTCCAAAATGGATGTAGTAGGAATAGTGCCTTCGGTTCCGTTCGGACCCGGGACGGACTTGTATGGACGAATGCTTGCGAAACATCGTCAGCGGACGATGGGCATTCTAAGGGATATGTTCTATAAAGGTATCGTTTAGCCTCGAACCTCATCAACCGGGAATGACTGAAAATCAGGGGTTATGCAGCAAGGCTTCGTGGGTAGCACCCACTTGAGAGTAAGGTCATCCTTGTCTAGATGTCCCTTTTTATTTCGGCTTAGTGGTGCGGTTGCTGATCCCAACCGTGGGGTGATTTTATTTGGAATTATCCAGTAAGGGATGATTCCGGCCTTGTGTTGCAGGGGAGCGGGCGTACTCCTCGGTACTGTGATCTAGGCCACGTACTGTGACAGGTGGTACCCCAGTGCCTAGTCATTCGTTGGAAATCCATTTTCCCTACGTGCCTTGTACGAGTTTTGTTTGTATTACCCACGTTGTGGCTAGTATGCTGGAATTTAATCATGTAACAATTTCAGCTATTTTAATAAGTATTTGTGAATAGACACTATTATAATATCAGAGGATTTTGATAAAAAGTGTTTAGCTATCGTAAGGTAAAAACCCGACATGTTTATTTGTGGCGTGGTCTTACGAGATGCTTTTATTTTCAAAAGGATTTTTGAAACTTTAATAATCAATTGAGTGTGATTTTCTCACGCTGGTATTCCAGACTGACTCGGGTATTGTTTTATATGATGCTCGGGTCAGACCGAGATAAACAGGTTCAGGATATGATGCTGTGGAGCTCAGGAGACGAGCTGGATGACGATACGTACTCTCGTACTTGCTATTATTTTTCCGCTGTGTATTCAGTTGTATGTTATGGATGTTGATGTACTCTGATGATGTATTCTGATGATGTATTATATAAAACTGATATAGTTTTGATTTGTGTAAAGATCTGTTAATATATATTATATTTTATTCTGCTGCGATGGTTAGATTCTGATTTTGTTTTCTATTTTTCTTCTTCTACCTCTTCTTCTTAAATCAAATGGTTCGATTTTTCGGGTATGAAAAACTCGGGCTGTTACAGTGGTATCAGAGCTCAGGCTGGCGACAACCCTGGCTCTGGTGGGAATTTTGAGAGTATTAATAGATATGAGCGCGTATTTGTTAGTGAATATAAAATTGTTTTATATTGTGTTGACTGGTTTATTGAGTAGTTTATGGATTCTGGTCGATGTGTGGGACGCCACAACATTGATAGGGATCTCTAAACGCTTGTATAGAACAATTCGACACAGTATTGTTTTAAAATGGGGTAAATGAAATAATTTTACCCAAATTATTTTTGTATATAAAAAGAAAAGTTTTTATAAGCTATTTAGCTTATATATGGATGTTTGATTGTTAGGAAGTGATAATATTAAATTAGTATCATTTAAATATCAAATTGAATAAGAAATTGGAATCATAACCTAGGTTAAGAAAATAAATTCAGATAATAAAGTGAAATTTGTAACTGTGAATTATAAATATGATTTATAATTGGGAATAGGATTCCAGAGGAACATTTGAAAATAAATCGAGATGGATTTCAAATTTGGAATTTTGTGAAGTTTAAAATTCCTTTGAGTTTGGAAATGGTTTGAAAAGGGTTTTGGAGAAATAATAGTATTATTTCAGGAATATTTTGAGTTGAAATCTTGTGAGATTTGGAAATTAAAAATATTTGGAAGTGTTTTTAAAGAGATAAAAGCATTAAATTCTCTTTCGGTCGCTGGGAAATAACTTCGGTGATGACTGCAGCATCATCGATGTTCATTTTCGGGTTTCTGAAAGAGAAATTGCTACCTAGATGTATGGGCTGGTGTTTGTTTGCAAAACTGAGTTTGGTTTTGGAATTGAAAAGGGTTTTGGGTATAGTTGATTTCAAAAGTGATTTTGAAATTCTGGGAAATTGTTTAAACTCTGGAATCTTATTTAAAATGTTTATGGAATGATGAGAAAAATAAAATAGATATTAGTTAAATAAATTGTATAATCCCTAATTAAAAGTAAGAGTATAAATGGGATTGAATTTAAATAGATGGAAGTATGGATATAAATAAATTGTGGCTTATAAAATTTAGAAGTGGAATAAATAAGCCAAAATAAAAGTTGTTTGAATTGTGAAAAATGGATGTAAATCCAAAACTTGAATTATAAAATAGATCGAACTTCAGTAAAATAGTTAAGTGATTTTCGAAGTAAAAATCAAATATTGAATTGTAAAAAGAAGTGTGCTAATTTGGAATAAATTAGAAAAGTGGATATGTTAATGGAATTTGAATTTGGTAATAAAAGTGGAAGTATAAATGAATAATGGAATTGGAGTGTAATAGTGATAATTTGAATTGTAAATAAATTCTAGTAAGCAGAAATGATTGAAGTGGCATTGTTATTAATATAATACAATTCAGGAATAAGTATTGAATGTGGATTAGAGGTTATATTGGATTCAATGAATATACCACTTATATTAAAATGGAAGAGAGTTAAAAATAAATTTGAATTGGAATCAATTTAAATTGGTTATGAAACTTAAGCAATTATTTATTCTTATGGATATCGTCAAAACTGCATAAAATAAACCGTCGTTTGACGTAAGTAAAGTAAATTGAAATTCTATCAGTTGATAGAAGTTAAATAAATTGATTTTGAGATCAATTGAATTAAATATAAGTTTGGTTTGCTAAAATGAGCCGAATGTGAGAAATTGAGATGTGAACCATTTAAATTGGATATAGTCGTACATAAATGGGTTGTAACAATTTAAATTAATGTTGGAACCAAAACATTGCTTATAAGTGTTGTTTAATCTACTTTCCTCATGGAAATTCTCTTGTTTGTTAGTTAAATATGTAAAATGTTGTTAAGTTGCATGATCTTGGTACTTACATTTTTGAAGTAAGTAAGTACAGGTTCAGGGAAGCCGTATAGCTGATTTTGGGTTGCACAAATTGCTAAATAAATCACTGCTTTGCTTAAAAAAATTGCTATAATAAGGTACGCTTACGCAAAAATTCAAAATAGGAGATATGAACTGCATATATTGATATATATTGTGATTTCCGGCCTGAGGCCGATGTATATATGTATTTGTGCATCCTGCGATATCGCAGAAGTCCCTCCGTACAAGGGAGACTCTGCCAAAATTTTCCGTAAATTTTGGGAGTTAGAAAATTTTTGAAATTTTTGAAAATTTTCATTAACGATAAATAATCTAAATTTGCTAAGCAAATGGAATTGGAACCGAATAATTGAATCTAGTTTAAATATGAATGTAAAGTAAGTGAAATTGAAAGAACTAAGGAAAGTAAGCTTGCAAATAAACTTTTAATTGAGATTTAAATTAATTAGTAAGTGAAACTAATCCATATTCAAAATGGAAGCCAATGTGAGTTTAAATGAAATTGTAAGTCTAAGTAAATAGTAATGAAAATAAACTTCAATGGGGAAGTGAAAATAAATATAAACTTCAAAAATGAAGTAAAACAAATCCAAGAAGTATATAAGATGTTTATATATTGGACTTAAGAAATGAATGGTGAATTCTTAAGTAAAGTTGGTTTGGAGGAAAATTATTCTAGGTGAATAATTGAATGACGATTAAAAATTTGAAGATGTAAATGGGATAGTTGTGAATAAGTGGATAACAATCAAAATGAATGTGAATAAAAAGGAAATTGATAAAATGGATAATTCAATTGGGCTAATTACGTAAGGTGTACGTATATTATTTTATTCGCATAGCTATTTGATCCAGATGTCGAGCACAGAATTTCGAGGTAATTATGCCGATCCGAGTTAGGATTTTTCGCTCGATTTTCAACGGCGAACCTGGATATGGAATTTTGATTGATTCTGGAAATTCTCTATCATAGTTTGTGGCTGTGCAAGGAGAATGACGGTTTCTGATCAAGAAACCAAATCTGAGTCCGCACTAGGAAGTCGGGTGGACGATACTAGTTCGGAAGTGAAATTGTGTGATCGAGTGAGCGATCAAATGTGATATGGCGTACGGATGATATATGTGCATCGTACGAGCTTAAGTAAAACAAATATTGAAAATTGTAAAGGAAAGTATAAAATGACTTTGGGATTGTGATTGAATATTATTGCTTAGTAGGACATACAGGTGTATAAAAGCAATGGATAAATTGGGATTTTTGATTTTAGAAGATAAATTTAATGGCCCGACAAAAAGGTATGTATTTGAATTTCTATATGAAATTTGATTGGGTTTTTGATCCAGCCACTTGGCTTTTTGTTTTCATTTTGAGATTGGGAGGCCGTAGAGCCATTTTGTAGTAGTACCGAGCTAGCCGCGCAAAGGAGACGCTGGCGAAATTTTTCGGAAATTTAGGGAGTTAGAAAAATTTTGAGAAAATTTTGATAATTCAAAATTGAATTCAAATTTAGATTTGAATGGATAAGTAGGTGGTATGGGTTGAACTTATGAATAAGTTTGGGAAGTTAAAAGATGATTAGTGTATCATTAATAAAAGATTGTTGGGCATTGTTAAAACTGTTTGAATTTGGGAAATAGTTAACGGGGATTGAATCATTCTTCCTAACTGGTAATTTCGGGGACGAAATTCTTTTAAGGGGGGAGGAATGTGACGACCCTGAATTTTTGTATATTTGAAATTGGAATATTTAATTAATTTTAAATATTCAGAGGTTAATTATAAACTTAAATTTCAAATATCGCTATTATTGAGTAATTTAATAATTAAATTAAATTTATTTGAAGTTGGATAAAATAGTAAATCTGGCATTCTAAGCTAATTAAAAATATTTTGAAAGCTTTAAAAATTCGTAATGATAATACTGAAGATAATAGAATCTTCAGAATGTAATTTCAAACTGTTTTGTTCAGTTTTGAATTATATCGTTTGAATCGATATTTAAAAATATCCCTCCGAGGCACAGTCTCGGAATTCGACGAAACCAGTTTCATTGGATCCGTAATATTGTATTATTATCGGATTTCAAATTTCGTTGCATTCGGAGTAGGCGTGTGATCGTACGATAAGAAAACGTACTGAAATTTATATCGAATTCAATAAATAAAATTTACACATTCAGTCAAGTCAAAACTAATACTGTCATTCTCAAATTGAAGCGTACACGCTTCCCCTTTCTTCAGTAACAAGCCACCTATCACGTACGCAGCTCTTTCACGTTAACTCCACATCACCTTTCCTCTTATCTTCTCTAACACACCTTCTTTCCCCTTTTCGGTTTCAAAATGAAAACAAAATAGTGAATTGTCTCTTTTCAGCCTTCATTGTTCGAATTCAAGTGATTCAAGAAAAAAAAAGGGACGTAGCACAGACAATTCAATCGAAATTGAATTCAACAAACTGGCGGCAGACTTCCTCTTTCCCTCTTCTTATAAATCGAGACCCCCCTCCGTCCTTCTCTAATTGATTTTCCAAAAGCTACCCAAGTAATAAGGGTCGCGAGTGAATCGCGATGAGCCTCACGCGATGTCAGTTCGCAAGGAAAGAGGGCGCGCTAAAATGGGGATGGATATCGCGATTTCTTGAGCTCGACTAGGGCTTCGATTTGTCTATTTCAGGCGAACTCGATCTGATGCGGTGAGGCAAATAAATCAGAGTTTAGAAGGGCCGACGATGTCAAGGCTGGTGGGCGATTTGCAAGGCGGCGTGGTGGTTCATTTCGTATTGGATGTTGAGGTCGCTGAGTGGATTCATGCTCGAGAGTGAGAGGCACAGGTTCCGGCGACGACAAAGGGGGGCTAGGGACAACTCGAGTGATGTTTTGGGTGGCCTCTAGCATAGCCGTGCTGCAGCGTTGGTTCGCAGGGATGTTGGAGGTGGGTGCGTTCGTTAAGGAGAGGGAAGTAAGGTATTCTGTTCTATTTTTTTTTAGACTGTAGAAATTGATATTTAAAAATATATATATATATATATAGAAATGTGAAAGTAAAATTAGATTTCTAAAACCTACCTGGACTATTTCTTTATGCAGTTGAAATGAAGAATAAAAATAAAATACGATTTACCGGTTATTGATAAATTATTTATTTAAGGGGGGTTAATTTGTTTAATTAACTTATACAATTATTTTGGTTACTAGAAATGATTAAAGGAAAATGGGTTTAGAATTTAATTTAACAAATGATAATTAATTGTTCAATTTATTCAACTGTTAATAAATTTTATAATGTTATACAAGGTCAAAAATTGGAAAGCCGGGCAATAATGAAGTGGATTACAAATAAAGGCAAAGGTGAGTTAATCTCACTCAGTTGAATTTAAATTTAAATAGTTAAATTTAAATAATTGATTGAATGGTTGAATTGATTTGATATGCTATATATATAGTAGTATATACCAATATATATATATTGGCATATGTATATATTGGAGTTGATATTCCCGCATTATATAGCGGATGAGACCCTATGCGCCGCATAATAGCGGATGATATTTTATAAAACCCATATACCGCGATATTCCACTTTGAAGTGAAATTGGTATTGTGCTAACATCTGTGGATGCAGGGAAACAGGCTGGAGGGATCCAACTGGATTCCTCAAAATATTTAATTTTGTTAAATATTCTGTGATATGATTTTTGATATCCTGTGATGAATTATATGGATAATGGAATGTTATGGTTTGGTTGGACCGATTTGGATAATGCTGAGTTATCAAAATCTCTAGAATAGAAATTTTGAAAGAAATAAAAAAAAAGTAAATTTTTAAGTCAAATAATTCTAATGAATTTGAATAACTTAAATAATGAATTGTAAAAGAAATAAAGAAATTTCTAAATTCGAACAAATATGATTAAAGGGGATTTTGAATTAACATGAGGATAATGAATGTTAAACTAAAGTGATATTATTGGAGAGAATAAAGGAATTATTTTTGAATGTAAGGATTAAATTTAATAAAGGGATAAAGAAGGAATTTTGGAAGTTTTAAATTGATATTTTAAGTTAAAAGGGTTTAACTCAAAATTAAGAAATAAAATCTGAGAGTAAATGTAATTTGAAATAAATGAAGTAAATAAGAAATTTATTTCGAAGTAAAGTAAATGGGAAAATCAATGGGAAATTGATTTGGTTGTTTAAAATTGGAATTTAAAAGAGAAGTGAGATTTTGGAATTTATAAACTGGGTTTATAAAGTAAAATAAAATATCAGGGGATATTTGGAAATATAAATTCAAGGTGGGAATTTATAAAGGGATATGAGTTGGTTTAAAAATAAGTGTTGATTTATTTTTAAAGGATGTGAAGAGAAGTGTATTTCTCTGGATAGCCAAGTACGTTTTTCAAAGCAATGTTAAATATAAGTTAAAAGTTTTAATATGTTTTAAAAAGCATATTTTAGAAAATTGATTATTTCTAAAGGTTAATTTCCAAAGTAAGTATTTTCAAAAATCTATTATTGTAGTAATTATATAAAAGTGATTTGGTATTATGTTTTAAAAAGAGAAAGTTAGTTTATATTTATAAAGTGGTTTCATTTTAAATATTCCTTAAGTATATATTTTAGTAAAGTATTAAAAGTAGTTTTAAACTTCGATGTTATAAAGTATATTGATAATAAAGTGTTTTTAAATTATTTTAAAATCTAAAGTATTTTGTACTTGGTGATTCAGTGAAAATAAATATTTGGGAAATGTATTCCGTAAGCGGAAACTGTTTCAAATGAGCTTTGAAAATTTGGAAATATATCTTGGAAAGATATTTGGGCAAATAAATAATGTGGAAAATTATTTATTTTGTGATGGTTGCTTGTGGATGTTAATTGATAGTTAAATAACCGACTATCAATATTGGCCAAATGCGTTGATCGTTTCGAAGAGACCGGGATCGAGTTTCCGTATACCAGGATTCTAGGTCTGGAGACTCGAATACCACTTCGATTCGGTTTGTACGTTTCGTATAACGTGTTCGGAGTTGAAGATGGAGCAGTGAAGTGCAAGGGCTAGTCGCTACTAATCCTGAGGATATTTCCAAAATGGATGTAGTAGGAATAGTGCCTTCGGTTCCGTTCGGACCCGGGACGGACTTGTATGGACGAATGCTTGCGAAACATCGTCAGCGGACGATGGGCATTCTAAGGGATATGTTCTATAAAGGTATCGTTTAGCCTCGAACCTCATCAACCGGGAATGACTGAAAATCAGGGGTTATGCAGCAAGGCATCGTGGGTAGCACCCACTTGAGAGTAAGGTCATCCTTGTCTAGATGTCCCTTTTTATTTCGGCTTAGTGGTGCGGTTGCTGATCCCAACCGTGGGGTGATTTTATTTGGAATTATCCAGTAAGGGATGATTCCGGCCTTGTGTTGCAGGGGAGCGGGCGTACTCCTCGGTACTGTGATCTAGGCCACGTACTGTGACAGGTGGTACCCCAGTGCCTAGTCATTCGTTGGAAATCCATTTTCCCTACGTGCCTTGTACGAGTTTTGTTTGTATTACCCACGTTGTGGCTAGTATGCTGGAATTTAATCATGTAACAATTTCAGCTATTTTAATAAGTATTTGTGAATAGACACTATTATAATATCAGAGGATTTTGATAAAAAGTGTTTAGCTATCGTAAGGTAAAAACCCGACATGTTTATTTGTGGCGTGGTCTTACGAGATGCTTTTATTTTCAAAAGGATTTTTGAAACTTTAATAATCAATTGAGTGTGATTTTCTCACGCTGGTATTCCAGACTGACTCGGGTATTGTTTTATATGATGCTCGGGTCAGACCGAGATAAACAGGTTCAGGATATGATGCTGTGGAGCTCAGGAGACGAGCTGGATGACGATACGTACTCTCGTACTTGCTATTATTTTTCCGCTGTGTATTCAGTTGTATGTTATGGATGTTGATGTACTCTGATGATGTATTCTGATGATGTATTATATAAAACTGATATAGTTTTGATTTGTGTAAAGATCTGTTAATATATATTATATTTTATTCTGCTGCGATGGTTAGATTCTGATTTTGTTTTCTATTTTTCTTCTTCTACCTCTTCTTCTTAAATCAAATGGTTCGATTTTTCGGGTATGAAAAACTCGGGCTGTTACACAGTTATCACACTGCAAGTTCCCTTTGCTATGCTTTGATTTTGAATTGAAATGGAATCAGGTTGAAATGATAAATACCCAAATTTAACTTTGACTTAGGGTAGAGAATTAAATAAAACCCGATTGGTCAATGATTTGATTTAAAAATAAAATAAAGATTTTATTTGAATAAATGATAAGTTTCTGAAATAAAGTTGGAATTTGGAACTTTAATAAAGGAAAATGTTAATATGTAATAATCTGAATCAAAATATTAACATAGTAGTTGAAGAAAGAACGTTGTTTTAAAATTAATTATTTAATAATTAAATTTGGAATTATTAATAATTAAGTTTTGAAATTAGTTAATAATTAAGTTTTGAAATTATTTAATAATTAAATAAGATTGAATTATTTAATAATTAAATTAAATCGAATTCTTCATTAAGTGAAATTGAACTTCTTGAATAAGTGAAACTAAGTTTCATTATTAACTGAGTTTTGAAATTTGTAATTAAGTAAATAAATAAATGAAATTGAATTTCTTTAACAAGAAATAAAAATGTGATTTATTGAAATTAATGTAAGACTTGTAATTTAAAGAATTGATTTGACGAATCTAATATAATTCAATTTGATGTTTTGGTATAATGAAGTTGAACTTAAGTAATTGATTTAATGAATTGGAAATTTAATAGAAATTGTTTTGAATGACAAATTTACTTAACGAATATTGAATGAAATCGATAAATGAATTTAAATTGATTTGAATGTTAAATTAAATTAATTTAATTGATTTCGGAATGAAACTTATATACGAATTTAAATGAATATTGGAATGGTTTTAAATAAAAATTGGAATTGTATTATAAGATTTTGAATGGTAATTTGGAAGTTTTGAAACGTAAATTATGGAAATTGATTTAGAAAGATAAATGAAATGTTGGTTTACAATTTCTATTTGAAATTGAATTTGATTTGGTTTTGAAATATATTAAACGACCAATCGGTGTAATAATTACGAAAGTTATTAAAGAGACCAGAATCGGTTAGGGACATACTCACTGTCTAAACCGAAAACCACTTTAATAACTATACACGGAGTATGATCCAGAATGAAGTGGTTGGAATGATATACGTGATGACTGAAGAAAGAGAACGATAATGGATAGCCTTGACACTTGTGTCAAATTGGAAATGACTAAAACAGGAGCCGTGCCGGGCCAAATGGGGTTAGCTGCCTCGAGCGAACACACTTCTTCGAAAACTACTCATTACTTGTTGTCGATTGGTGCACCCTTGATTTTGGGAGTGTTGTTTCGCGGTGTTGCGATCGCTGCGGCGATGCATTCTCACCAGTCCGGATCAGGCAAACGGTAGTTTCACTACCTTGGGTATTGCCTCTTGTGCCTTGTCATACTTGGATCCCTATATACGCGACCACTACGATTTCTTTTGTGTTATACCTATGGAGTACTCCCTGATAGCCCACTAGTTTACGGTGGAGTTTACAGTGCTGTATAGACTATAACGCTTATATAAAATGTGTTAATGGGGATAATGGTAACGCCTTAACACTATTTTGATACTTTATATTACTGATAGGCATTATCTACTTATCGTACACTACTACATAGTAGATAGTTTAACGGACCCTTAAAGGATGGTTATTCCAAACATCCTTTGAGTTACTTGTATTTCAATTGCTATTTCACTTGAGTTGGATTTATTGATATGAGAATGTTAATCCTGACTCGAGTGTTTTGTGTTTTGCTTTACGCTCGGGTCAGACCGAGTGTACCAGTATTCGAGACTCACCTTTGAAGTTGGAGCTTTGCTTGAAGATCTAGCCATCTATTCTGCTTTCAGTATTCGATGATTCCAGTGATGTATTCTTATTTGTATCTGATGTATCGTGTTACTCTTCCGTCGTATCTGGTTTAACTCTGATGTAACTTATATATTTATATAGTAGCTTCATGAACTACTATCTTTTTTTTCTGCTGCATTTATTACTCTGTGTCTGTGATCTGTGATTATTTATTTACTGTATATGTTCGGTTTTGCCAAATTTAAATTAACAATTCGGTATTTTGAATTATTCAAGTCCGACATGTGCGGATGCGAATAGTCCAAAATAGTGGGTCGTTACAGTTGGTATCAGAGCTTTGGTAGCTCTAGTCAAAACTTAGTATATATGGTAAATGTATTTACAGAATCACTTCCATCCAAGTTTAAATCTCGTCCTTCTTGACTCGATTCCTTTGGATTTTGAAACGTTCCCTGCGGTTTCAAAATTCATTCGTGTCCCTCACTATTTGTCTTCTTTCAATTCTGGAGCATCCCATAACCCCACTTCGAATAACCCTATAATGAATCGGCGGTCTCGCCAAACTTCGAATGATTTATAAAGGGGTGAAACTCCTTTACAATAGGCATTGATTTACCAAAGATTTCTGTATCCTCGGTTTACAATGTTGTCTATCTCCTGCTATGTCTAAATTCTATCCCTTGACATCCGATGCCGATTTTGCCTAAGAATTCTGCATTGATCTCATTCTTGAAGTCACGGTCAACCCGGTTAAGGTTGCCGCGATTTAATTAACTTATCCATCTTCCTATTTGTTATTTAAATCATCTTATCTTTGTTTCGAACCTATCTTCGAATCAAAATTCTCTTTGATTTGAGTCCATCAAATTTGAATCTCTATCCTTGCTTTGAAATCCATTCTTGTATCATCGAGCGAGGAAGTGTATTTGAAATAAATATAAAATGTTTTATAGTGTAGTTTGAGTTGTTGATGTTGATTTGGGTTTTCGATCGGTTCGTCTGATCAACGCTATCGATAGGATTTCCAAAACACTTGAACAGAGCAAACTAACACAGTATTATTTTCAAATTTGGTAAATGAAATAAATTTGTATGAATATATTATAAATATATATAAGTAAAATTTTCTGAAATTTAATAAGTTAATTAACTTGGTTGTTGAAATGATAATAATTGATTATCACTTATTGTTCTATAAACGAATTTTTAAACATGGATTATAAACTGATTTGAAATTTAAATGAATTTAAATTTTAGAATTTGAGAATTTAATTTCCAGTGATTTCAAGCTTTGGTTTTTAAATTTTTAAAATGTATATTATTGAAGGTATTTTCAAATAGAAACCGTTTTCAAAGAATTTTAAAATGTTGAAATCAGTGCTCTTCTCTTTGTCGCTGGAAAATAATTTCGGTGATGGCGGCCGCATCATCGACATTCATTTTCGAGTTTCAAAATGGAGAGACCATTCTGTAGCTTTGCTACAGTTTTGTTTGGAAAAATATTTTAATTTGAATTTCTTAAGTATGACTTGATTTATAAATATATATGGGTATATTATTTTAAATGTAATTTGATTTAATATATATAGTATATACATAATTATCTCTAAAGGGTTTGAAATTAAACGGAAATTTAATTCTTAAAATTATGTTTAAGGATGTTTTCAATTATAAATAAAGCTAAATTTTGGATAAATATTTAAACTTGAAGTAATTGAATTTGAAAATTTTATTTGTATAGTACTAAATTGCATTTCAATATAACTTACCTAAATTATTCAGAAGTTAAAATGTAATTGGATAATATACAATATAAAATGATTTTATAAATAAAATTTGAGTGTTTATAATAAATGTTATACACTTAGATTTTAATTATAAATTAAAAAAATGCTAATAAAGATGATAGAATAATAAGTTAATTGAATGAGATGAATATAATAAATTTTGTTCTGAAAGAATTAACAAATTGAAATTAGATCAACTTGGGGAAATACCTAAAATTTAAACCAATTATTGAATATAAAATCATTTAAATTGAAATTTATATGGTTTAAATTAATATATATAGTTTAAATATATGTAATAAGATATATTAGGTGGAATAAACTCAATAATGATTTGGGATAAATGAGTTAAATTTGTTGAATGAAATATGAGTATAATAAATGATTATACAAATTGATGATTTAGAAATTGTTAATTGAGTATGACTAGATAATAAGATAATGAATCTAGAAATAGATGGATTGATTTGACTTAAGTGAACTCAGATGGATTAGACCAAATGTGGAATATTAATTAGTTTAATTATAAATTTATAAGGTTTTAAATTTATTGTTTATTTCGAATATCAAAATCCATTCTTTCTTTCTGGCTATTTCGATTCTCCTACCTCCTTCCTTTTCAGGGACGAAAAGTTTTGAGTGGAGGAGACTGTAAAACCCGTAAATTTTTAACTGTTTTAATAACGTAATTAGTTGAAATTTTGTGAAATTTTAAACGATAAAATTTTGTAATAAAAATTTGATATTTGGAATGCGTCTAGTTAAACATAGCAACTGGTAAATTTTCATCCGAAAATATGAAAGTTTATTTCTTGTGTAATTTTTATTTCAATTTAATCAGTTAGTAATTGATGAAAATAAAATGTTTTCAAAACCTAAATATTTTTATACAGAAAAATTCTAAAACATCTTCTGACTAAGACGTCATTTTTCGTTTTTCCAAATTTGGACTTCTTTAGCTCCGTCGATCTTATTTTTCTGCATTTTTGCTACATTTTCCGCTAGTAGAAATTTCGAATTTTTATAATTCAATCGTACCGCTAATATCTGTATACCATTTTGATCGTCTCGTCGTACTGATCTCTGCGGTATATTCACTTCTGTGTTTCGGTATCCGGAACGTGACAGAACTCGCGTAACGGATAACCGTATCACTGCTTGTTATTTTGAACCTTATCTTTCTTTTGCCTTTTCGTTAGCCAACCTGGAAACCAACAACCATCTATTCCATTTTTCCAGAATTTATTGCTAAATTTATTTTTCCTGGATTCACGGGCTGGCTGTCACTATTCCAACTAGCAATAGCTGGCATCCAATCACCTCAATCTATTAATTGCCTGTGCGTTCATTTGGGTCTCTTCGTTTCTTTACTGTTCTTGATTCATAAGTTTATATTATAACGTTATACATATTTATTTTCCTACTATAACTTGTTTGCTCCTCCTCCATATTTTTCATTCCTTCTTTTCTCTAGAACCCAACTTGCTCTGTGAAAAAAAATCAAACAAAGCTATGCCTGTACCTTTCACCTAACCCGATTCTTCCACCCTCCTCATATTTCCCCATCTCGACCTGGAACCACTGCCGAGGTTCCACCACCCGCTTTCTTTCCTCACGCAAGGCATAGCTCGCCCTACGCTCCACCACTGGCCTGCAACCACCACCGACTTGCTCCAATGCCAAGACCCAGAACACGTGCCCCCTCACCTGACTACATTTCTACACCACCTTGCCTCGCCTATCACCCAGCCACCCGAACACCATCAGCCGCTTCAACCGAACAGCCTTCCTTCCCTTAGCATGGAATAGCCTAGTCGAACCTTCCCCTACCACCGAAGCAACCCATCGCCTCACCTAATGCAGCTAACCCGACAGCCGTGATCCACCCGAGCACATTCCCATCATAGCTCCTCCACGCGATGACCTTCCTTCACCGAAACCCACTCTGGCCTCTGTCCTCCCCTTTGCCGCCGACCACCACCTCTCGACAACAAGCCACCACAATGTTCCACCTCCATTGAAGCCCGCATCTCCTTGCTGCCGTGTTCCTAAGCCTCCTCAGTAAGTAAGTATATAGAAGGTGAAGTTTTGTACACCTGTACAGTCATGTATACTAGTTGCATAGTTTCTATAGCTCGATCCTTCCTTTGTTGCTTGTGTGTCGTGCAGAACTACCCTTTTTCTCTACCATTTTATACCTTTCTAGTATTACATATATAGTTATATACTTATTTTATATAAAATATTAGTTATATACAATGATCTGTTGTTTATAATAAGAGTTATATAAGTTACGAGTTTATGCAAGTTATATATTGTATATACGTGATGCGTTTTATAGAGGTTATATATATTGTATACGTGAGTTTGATTTTCCATACATATATTATGTATATATTTTAAGATCTGATGTATATATATATTATATATATTCTTGTGGTATTAATAGGCATGTAGCAGTATATGTTAGTATATACATAGTATATTGGCTTTGAGAAATGATTTCATGCAGTGTATATATATATTGATTTTTAATTAGATTTTTATAAAGGTCTCATTTGATTTTTTTTCCATAATATATAAACCTTGACGTGGTCATTTAAGTATAAACTATTGATATTTTGATAGTTAGAGATATATAGAGAACTTTAAAATACATTATATATATACACACTCTTTGTTGTTTAAATATAATCTGTAGGTACGGGAAGTCTAAGGGACATTATATCTATGAGACTATGTACATAGATTTGAAGCATAAGTATTTTATTAAAGTATACTTGGATCCCACTTTTGAAGTATATATAAGTATTCGTTTTAAGTATAATATATATCTTTGATTTCTAATATTTGGGTTTTAAGAATAATGATTTTAAAATTTCATATTATTTTAATATTTGTCTTAAATTAAAAATATTGAATATATATATATATATAGTATAATAATAACGTATATATTTTCAGTTTATATCAAAAATTGATTTGATTTGTTTCATCGATTCTTGTTATCAGCTTTGTCCACCAAACTCGTGCCAACCTTGCTTTGCTTTGGATTTCATGTTTGGATTCGTAACTCAATTCCAGTGTCTGTTTCTCTGAGCATATCAGTGTCATCTCCTGATCTCTCTAGCCTCAAAAGGTGAGCAAATCACTCACGATTAATATTCTTTTATTTATTAAATTTGATTTCAATTGAAACGACAATTGAAATATGCTGCTGTTAGTTATTTACACTGTTTTACCTGTATCAGTTCACCTGTGACATTTGACACCACTATCTGTTATTTATACAATGATAATTCAGGTTGGTTGATAATGATTGATTGTTTGATGTTGACATTGGACGTTAAATTGTTAATGTGTAAGTGATAAATAATTTGAAATTGAAATTGACGTAGGATAGTTAGATTTGATATATGCTAAATTTGATTAGATGACATTTGCATAATAGGACCTTATTTAAATGTTAGATTAATTGACACGTAGAAATTTGATTATGTACACCTTGAACCATTGAATGTATGTTGTAAAATTGATGTAGTATGAAATTGGATAATAGATATCAATTGAAGAACCGTATAAATATTAGTGTAATAATCTTTAATCTACCTGAAATGATAGTGTAGATTCTAGAAATAATTATATTAATTTGCACAAACAACAATGTGAATTAATACGATTATTTCAGGATTATTTGAATGTACTATTGGATTATTGTTGATGTTTGCTATTGCTTGTTTATTTACTTTGACACCATCCCAGTTATCACACTGCAAGTTCCCTTTGCTATGCTTTGATTTTGAATTGAAATGGAATCGGGTTGAAATGATAAATACCCAAATTTAACTTTGACTTAGGGTAGAGAATTAAATAAAACCCGATTGGTCAATGATTTGATTTAAAAATAAAATAAAGATTTTATTTGAATAAATGATAAGTTTTTGAAATAAAGTTGGAATTTGGAACTTTAATAAAGGAAAATGTTAATATGTAATAATCTGAATCAAAATATTAACATAGTAGTTGAAGAAAGAACGTTGTTTTAAAATTAATTATTTAATAATTAAATTTGGAATTATTAATAATTAAGTTTTGAAATTAGTTAATAATTAAGTTTTGAAATTATTTAATAATTAAATAAGATTGAATTATTTAATAATTAAATTAAATCGAATTCTTCATTAAGTGAAATTGAACTTCTTGAATAAGTGAAACTAAGTTTCATTATTAACTGAGTTTTGAAATTTGTAATTAAGTAAATAAATAAATGAAATTGAATTTCTTTAACAAGAAATAAAAATGTGATTTATTGAAATTAATGTAAGACTTGTAATTTAAAGAATTGATTTGACGAATCTAATATAATTCAATTTGATGTTTTGGTATAATGAAGTTGAACTTAAGTAATTGATTTAATGAATTGGAAATTTAATAGAAATTGTTTTGAATGACAAATTTACCTAACGAATATTGAATGAAATCGATAAATGAATTTAAATTGATTTGAATGTTAAATTAAATTAATTTAATTGATTTCGGAATGAAACTTATATACGAATTTAAATGAATATTGGAATGGTTTTAAATAAAAATTGGAATTGTATTATAAGATTTTGAATGGTAATTTGGAAGTTTTGAAACGTAAATTATGGAAATTGATTTAGAAAGATAAATGAAATGTTGGTTTACAATTTCTATTTGAAATTGAATTTGATTTGGTTTTGAAATATATTAAACGACCAATCGGTGTAATAATTACGAAAGTTATTAAAGAGACCAGAATCGGTTAGGGACATACTCACTGTCTAAACCGAAAACCACTTTAATAACTATACGCATAGTATGATCCAGAATGAAGTGGTTGGAATGATGTACGTGATGACTGAAGAAAGAGAACGATAATGGATAGCCTTGACACTTGTGTCAAATTGGAAATGACTAAAACAGGAGCCGTGCCGGGCCAAATGGGGTTAGCTGCCTCGAGCGAACACACTTCTTCGAAAACTACTCATTACTTGTTGTCGATTGGTGCACCCTTGATTTTAGGAGGGTTGTTTCGCGGTGTTGCGATCGCTGCGGCGATGCGTTCTCACCAGTCCGGATCAGGCAAACGGTAGTTTCACTACCTTGGGTATTTCCTCATGTGCCTTGTCATACTTGGATCCCTATATACGCGACCACTACGATTTGTTTTGTGTTATACCTATGGAGTACTCCCTGATAGCCCACTAGTTTACGATGGAGTTTACAGTGCTGTATAGACTATAACGCTTATATAAAATGTGTTAAGGGGGATAATGGTAACGTCTTAACACTATTTTGATACTTTATATTACTGATAGGCATTATCTACTTATCGTACACTACTCCATAGTAGATAGTTTAACGGACCCTTAAAGGATGGTTATTCCAAACATCCTTTGAGTTACTTGTATTTCAATTGTTATTTCACTTGAGTTGGATTTTTTGATATGAGAATGTTAATCCTGACTCGAGTGTTTTGTGTTTTGCTTTACGCTCGGGTCAGACTGAGTGTACCAGTATTCGAGACTCACCTTTGAAGTTGGAGCTTTGCTTGAAGATCTAGCCATCTATTCTACTTTCAGTATTCGATGATTCCAGTGATGTATTCTGATTTGTATCTGATGTATCGTGTTACTCTTCCGTCGTATCTGGTTTAACTCTGATGTAACTTATATATTTATATAGCAGCTTCATGAACTACTATCTTTTTTATTTCCGCTGCATTTATTACTCTATGTCTGTGATCTGTGATTATTTATTTACTGTATATGTTCGGTTTTTCCAAATTTAAATTAACAATTCGGTATTTTGAATTATTCAAGTCCGACATGTGCGGATGCGAATAGTCCAAAATAGCGGGTCGTTACACGCTTCTTTTCTATACTTTGGCCAACCTCCATCTCAAGCCTCGGCCAAGCTATTGGAAGGGAGAGGGTGTTGTTTGCTAGTGTTTAATGGAGTAGGAAGTAGTTAGTGAAGTGTTGGTAGGAAGTTTATCGCTTCGGTTAATGGTGAGAAACTCTATTTAACATCTATATTTATGTATATATATATATATACACACATGTTTGATGATGTGTTATGATTGCTATGGATGCTTATATATGCTTTGATCATCAAGTATTGATTGTTGATATCATTGTTAAATTTTTTACCAAGTCACGTTAATACACGTCGATAAGCACAAAGGAAATCACTTTCTTTTTGAAAATGAAATGTTGTATATGGAATGCTTAAACCTTTTAGAAATAGTTTTAAAATGAGTTAGAAATATTTTATGAATGTTTAAATATGTTTAAAGAAATAAAGAAAGAAAATCAAGATTTCATCTTTTATATTTTAAAATATGTTCAAAACAATTATCCAGAAAAATCGGGCTTTTGCAGCAAAGTGGCCAAAGTTTAAAATTGATATTTTAAATGTTTTGAAAATATGAAATAAATCCTAAAAATCCTTTAAAATGTCCTAAAAGAGATTTAATTTGAAAATATGGATTTTTAAATGATATAAAAGTCATTTTGAAGAATATAGCTTTTAAAACACTATTTGTAAACTTTTCGCAACGCTTTTCGCAACAGTTTTAAATAACTTTTGAAATGTAGTTTTAAACTTAACAATTCTTTCCTAAATATTTTGTGAATGATTTTAAAAGAATAAATAAGTAATTTAAAGATGGTTTGGAAGTTTAATGATAGTTTGAATAAATGGTTAAGAGGAATTGTTGATACCACTTAAACAAAAAGTAAAGAATATTGAATGTAATAACAAATTGAGTATGCGAAAACGACTAGTACATTTTTCCCGCCTGTGAGATCTGGGAAGATAAAACAAGGCGTTTAACTAAGGTTAGGAATGGAGCAACCAGTGCCCTGAACTTACTTGGCCTATGTTTTCTCTTTTTAGGCGAGGGATGGAACATATCGAAAGGAAAGCCCGGATGCTCTAAAAAGATTATATTAAGTTTTTCAAAATAAAAGAAGATTCGTTATCCAAAATTTAAGCAATCTCCAAAATGAATAAACTACAACTTGGATTGCATAGAGATAATCTTCTTATACTTTGACGAGTTTGCTAAGATTGATTTTAGGGTTTATAGTAAACAATGTCTTAAATAACATTGTTTATGACCCGCCTAAAAGTTAAGGAATTTAGGTCGAGTGTTAAGTAAGGAAATTTGAAATATTATCCAAAGCAAAATAATAAATTAACTTAGAATTACTCTAAGAAAAAAAGAAATCTTGGACTAAGATTTAATAAATGATTTGGAAAAGATTTCCTAAGTAAAAGAGAAAATGATTGGAATTATTCCAAGTTCTGAAGAGGTTTAAAAAAATCAAATGATTTAATAAATGAGGCTTAATGATTCCATATACACTTGAAAAGAAAATGGAATGAATTGAAAAGAATATATCTAAGAAAGATATTTTATAAAAGATGAAGTAATTGATTGATGATTGATATCCACTTATGAACTTAACATCTTTTTATCGATGATTGGATTTGAAGGAACCGGGGCCAGATTTGGATAATTCCTATCCGAAAACCACTTCGAACCAGTTTACGTGTTCGAAGAATGAAGATGTTTGAAGATGGAGATATTGAGACGAATAATAACGAGGGACTACTTGTTGATTAATTGGGGATAAACTACCGATTCCCTATATTGTAGCATTGGTCTCTTTGTTATGAAAAATCTCAAAACCACAAGGGCTTCTCGCCTAGTAATGGCTGAGGATAGTACCTTCGGTTACGTTTAGTCCCAGAACGAACTTGTATGGATGAGTGTCTGACCTTGCATTCTAAATCACAATGAGTGATCTCTACAAATGTATATCTGTTTGGTGGCGGAGAAGACACCATCTCTTAGCTTAACACCCTTTCCTAAGACGCATGAGCTTAGGAGTTATACATTTGTAGAAATTAGTCATGTGAATGTGGAATGGCAATGTGGCATTCAAAGTGAAAGAAGATGTGTTATATGAAAGGTAATCGTAGCCTCGAGCCTCATCAACCGGAAATGACCGAAACAGGGTTAGATGCAACAAGGCTAAGTGGGTCATTCCCAATTAGGGTATGATCATCCCCTTCTAGATATATTTCTTTCCGCTATGACGTTCGAGATGTAAATTAATGTGGTTTGTATGCTAGAGCGCGCTCGGTTAAAGGTCGGTAACGACCGGGGGATGATATATTCGGTACTATCTAGTTAAAGAGATAAACCGGTCTTGTATTGGTAAAGGATCCTTTGTGATGGTCCTCGGTACATTCCTCTAGAGATGTACTGTCGGAAGGTAGTCCCTTCACCTGGCCATTTTTATGGAAATCCATTCTCCAATAAGAACCTACGGTTTTGTTTGTATTGGTGTAATGAATAACCCCGAAATGCTATATGGGTAACCATTTCGACTAAGATTGATAAGTTTATTTGCAAATATTTTCAAAGAATGTCATTAGAAATAATATCAAATGTTTTGATATAAAAGTGTTTTAGTTATCATAAGGTAAAAACCCTTCCGTGTTTATGTTTTAACGTGGTCTTATGAGATACTCTTTCTTTTCAAAGGATTTTATTTAAAAGCTGATATATGACACTGTCATTTATTATTGAGTTTTCCTCACGCTGGTTTATCAAGCCGGATCCGGGTATTTTCAATACTCGGGTCAGATCCGAGTAGTTTTAGGTTTGGTCGAAGACAGTTGGAGTTTGCAGAGGAGAGCTGGAGATATTCATCTACGTATGGACATATTCTATTATCTGCTGCTGTTGTTTGTTTTTGTTTAATGTTTGTCAGCAATTGTAAGGACAGATGTTTATAATTGTCCAAGCTGAATTTAGGTTAGACTCTGATATATGTAATTAAAAAGTTTTCCGCTGTAAAGATATTGTTTAATAGTATATATTATTCCATTCGTGTGAGATTCTGTTCTGTCTATTTTTCTTTATACCCTTCATGTTCCATCTTTTCGTTCAATTTTAGTTAGACATATGTGGTTTATTGTCAATTCAAAGGGTACGGGAAAACGGGTCACGCCACCTTGTTGTTGTTATTATATTAATTTCTACATTTCAAAATAAAAACGTGTTTTCTAAACATAAAAATGTTCTTTTAATGATGTAAACAAAAGTTCAACAATTTGCTACAACTTGTTTGATAAAAAGTTGAAAATCTGAAAAAGGGGTTTCGGTCACATTTTGTGTTTTTCATCGAACTATCTATTTTAGTAAACAAAATACAAAAATGAATGTTCTAATATTAGTTATTAATTAAAAGAGGGTTATTTTATTATTAAACCATTAACCGAATATTTAAAATAAATTAAATATTCCCAAATAAAATCGATTAAATTCCTCGTCGTTATATTCTCACACCTAAAAGAATTTCGACCTTGAAATTTCATCTCAAACAAAACAAGAAGGAAACCAGTTAACACAAAACTTAACCAATTTTCATCCATAACTATTTATATAAATATTTCAATAATCACTAGTTATGTTTTTAAAACTTGTATGATACCCTACTATATCCTGAGGGTATATACCACTATCTGATTTCAAACCTTTTATTATTGAATTTATTTCCTTCGAGTAAACTCAAGATCCAAATGCCTGGTTTTACTTCAAAACTCTTATTAAAATGATACTGTATATTTTAACCATAGGACATATATATAGCCCGAGTAACCCCAAAATGACACTAAGGAGCCGGGTACTACCAAATAGTAGCATACTTTCCTCTACAAATGGTAGTACTTAAGAGAAGTGCTTACCATCCAAACCCATCTCTTTCCTATTTTTAGTTATTTTGGGCCACTCGAACGAGTTAACATAAAAATACTTATTCCAATTGAAAATTCCCTTTTGAACAATTTTGTACATATTTCCAAACAAATAACAAAATATAAATTTCCAACTTACTTTAGGTTTCATTTGGATTCGAACTCATTTTGATTGTACAATGATAAAGGGAATAATTTACTAAGTGCCTTACCACGTTCGCCTAGGCAAACATACTATTGTCACGTTGAAGATTATTCATATTATCATAAAACTAATCGAGACGTCCCCCATCCTCGAACTACAAAACGAAAATATACTTTGCTTAAAAATATGCTTTCCAAAATATTTGTGCTTAAAAGTGTTTCCAAGTAAACAGTTATTGCTATTTCCAAAAATCATTTGAAATAATAATATACATATTTCCCATTTGTACATCCTATCATGCTTTTGGGATAAATCAAAATCGGCCTTATCAAAACTATTCTATAGCAAATTACTATGGTAGCATTTCCCCATTTAGAAACTCGAAAATGAACACTGGTGATGCTGCAGTCATCATTGAAATTATTTTCCAACGACAGAAGTGAGTTCAGTGCTTTTTATCTCCTTAAAAATTCCTTAGAAATATTTCTATTCATAAATACTTTCAAATAATATTATTATTATTCTTCCCAAATTCTTGAAAATCATTTTTAAAAAGCATCGGGATTCAAGTCCTTAAATTCTTTCCTTAAATCCCTTTTATTTGAAAGCCACATTTTTATAAATCAATTTTATGAAATCATCTTCTTATATATAATCATTCCCAAATATTTATTTCAAAATATTTTAGCTTCCATTTAATAAGCATCTTAATTAAAATCCAAATTTTAATCCAACATTAACATTGAACGCCTTGTACTCAAATTGTGAAACTTAATTCACAAGGTGTTCGTTTCAATGTTCCCAAAATTCTATCTACCAAGCTGACGCAGCGGATTAATCAAAACAATGTAGATCGATGAATGTAGTAATCGATGGATTGGAAGATACTGAAATGCCCAAATTCATTGATCCGAAGATACCGAATTCTAGCTTTCCCGAACTCGTTGATCGCGCACGATACCGGGTTCAAAGATTTGTGATTCTTCACAAGTTGATCTAGCGCACTAGATTCCGTGAATCGGCTTCTGCAGTCGTTGAATCAAGCGCACTCGATTAACCGAAAGAGGAGATAGGAGATTACACTCGACTACCAATTGGGTGAAAGCACAAAGCTAACAAAATAAGAGTTTTATTTCAAATCAACTAAACTATTACAAATGGCACCACCGGCCTATTTATAGAGGTTATAAAACAAAACAAAAATTCTGTACAACTCTTAAGTCGGAACCGACTTATCACGAACGACTCAAAGAAATACAGACGACATACGACTTATAAACAGACGACATACGAAACAGACGACATACGACTTAAAGAAATACAACACATAGTACATAGCGACTTAACAAAGCAACACATACATCATGCATTTACAACACTTAAGTCGTTTACGACTTATAACCTGCGACTTAAAACATGCGACTTAACATCCTCCGCATCTTAAAGAATCAACGGCCTAGAATAAGGCGGCATAAGAATCTACGGTTTCCATCTTCAGCGACTTAACTTAGGTCGGTAACGACCTAAAAATACGTAGCGACTTAAGAACA